>OY829913.1:181560962-182225962 GCA_963691935.1 Nephrotoma guestfalica
ATACGCAAATTGGGTGTTGGAAAAACAGGCCGTCGATGCTGATTTTTCGAACAAAATTTTCTTCAGTGATGAAGCTCATTTTTCGCTTGGTGGATACGTTAATAAGCAAAACTGTAGAATTTGGGGCTCAGAAAACCCACAATTGATTGTAGAGAAGCCATTACACCCGGAAAAAGTCACTGTTTGGTGTGCATTGTGGTCTGGTGGTGTGATTGGGCCGTATTTTTTTGAGAACAACCATGGACGAACCGTTACCGTCAATTCTGAGCGCTATGGCCGCATGTTAACCGATTATTTTTTTACGAAAATCGAAGATTATGATCTTGACGATATGTGGTTCCAGCAGGATGGAGCAACCAGTCACGTAACACGAGCAAATCGAGATCTTTTGCAAGAGAAATTTCCTGGACGTTTGATTTCGTGATTGGCTGATGTCAATTGGCCTCCAAGATCCTGTGATTTAACGCCTTTGGATTTCTTTTTGTGTTTACGCAAACAATCCTCAAACTCTTGACGAATTGAAAACTAATATTCGTAAGGTAACGGCCGAGATACCGCCCGAAATGTGCCGAAAAGTCATTGAAAATTACCGCAAAAGAATCAAGGCCTGTAAGAAGTCCCGTGGAGGACATTTGAATGATATCTTGTTTAACTAAAAATGGCAAGGATCAATCTGTAAAATGAAATAAAAATTACAATACATTCCGAATATTTTGTGTGTTTTTTTTAAGTTTACTTTATCAAGCTTGAATTGGATAACCTTGTATATATATATATATATATATATATATATATATATATATATATATATATATATATATATATATATATATATATATATATATATATATATATATATATATATATATATATATATATATATATATATATATATATATATATATATATATATATATATATATATATATATATATATATATATATATATATATATATATATATATATATATATATATATATATATATATATATATATATATATATATATATATATATATATATATATATATATATATACACACACACAGTGCTGGGGAAAAAAATTTGGGCAAACATATTTTATTGCAAATTGAAGTCTTTTTTTGCTAAAATTACAAAACTTTTGTAAGCAATTGGCTTATTGTTTCATTTTAAATACATGTATGACGAAATTTTTTGAAAAAAAAAATTACCTGCAATTTAGGGGAAAGCCCCCGAAAAATGCCAAAATATTCATAATAAGTTGATTGGAGTTAAAGTAATGGAATAATTTAAACACCTATTTTTTAATTTTTGTTTTGTTTTTTATTGATTTATACAAGTTCTATCTTTAATATTAATATTTTGTTGGACCACCTTTTGTTTTTATTACACCGGTACAACCCCGCAACTGATGTGCAAAAAAAATGGTCAAGCAATTATTTTATTTTACGCCTACCGTTATTGGCCGTCATTAGGGTGCAGATGTTTTATCGCCTGTAATTTTTTTTTGAGTATTAAGAGTGCTTATTTTGTAAGATTAAGTTATTCTGTAAGTGATCCTAGTCAAATAAAGAATAAAGTGCAATTTTAGTTTTAAAAACTGGGGAAAGTTAGTGAGCAGTGTAAAAGCAATGTCGATTTTGGCGCAAGAAAATTTAACCATGCGTGAAATAGCAGAAAGATTAATCATTCCTAAAAATACAGTCGCGTGGAATATAAAAAAAAATGCGAGAGATGGGCAGTACACGAGCATGTTTCTTGGACTCCAAAGATGTGGAATGATGTGATTTTCTCCGATGAATCAAAGTTCAAGCTGCATGTTGGAGACGGAAGAATTCTCGTGGGCTTAGCAACGAATGTCCTTTAAGACTTCCACCGAAAAATGAAGGAATTATGGTCTGGGGATGCTTTTCTGGAAATGAAACCGGTCGATTGTGCTTCCTTAGTTCCAGCATTACAGCAGCTGTTTATCCGCAGGTCCTACACAACTAGTTTGAGCCTTCTGTGTTAATACTTTTTGGCGAGACTTGCAAATTTATTTTTCAACAGGACAACGCTCCGTTCCATACTGCCAATGTTGTGAGTTATTAATTTTGAATTGTAGATAGAAAAATTGCCTTTCAGATAAACATAAAAAATTTGTTAAAAACTTGTTTTCTTTCTTATCTCTTCATTTAAAGATAAAAAAATACTTCGAAGAAAGAAGTATCGATGTATTGAGCTGGCCCCCGTATAGTCCAGACTTAAATCCAATTCAAAATATTTGACCTATAATGAAGCTAGAAGTAGCAAGAAAGCCTCCAGAATCGATTCAAGCTTTAAAAAGTTTGTTGATGACGGTTTGGGAATCCATACCTCCTACGACTTTGATAAATTTATCAAATTCAATGAATCGGAGGTGTATTGCTGTAATAAAAGCAAATGGCGGTCCAACGAAATATTAATATTAAAGATAGATAAAATCAATAAAAAACAAAACAAAAATTAAAAAATAGGTGCTTAATTTATTCCATTACTTTAACTCCAATCAACGTATTTTGAATATTTTCACATTTTTCGGGGTTTTTCCCCTAAATTGCAGGTAAATTTTTTATTTCGAAAAATTACGTCATACATGTATTTAAAATGAAACAATAAGCCAATTGCTTTCAAAAGTTTTGTAATTTTAGCAAAAAAAGACTCCAATTTGCAATAAAATATGTTTGCACAATTTTTTTTCCCAGCACTGTATATATATATATATATATATATATATAACATTATCAGTCAAATGAATGAAGATGATTCATCAAATAAAAGTCGTAAATGATTTCGCAGAACGTGGTGTTAAGTTAAAACAAGGTTTAAATAAGAAATGAACAAGAAATGAAGACGACATACAATATTTACCACAAGTCGTAAAGGAGTACACACAGAAGTTTTCAACATCCTTAATGGGTAGAAGATCATCAACCAAAACATCCTTAATGGGTAGAAGATCATCTTAGATTGATTATTTTTATCATAAAAATTAAATTAGTAAAATATTTGGGGTTTCGTTTTTCGATAAAGTCTCGCGTCTCGCACGTTGAAATTAGAGTTCAACAAATTAAGTGAACAATTCTAGAAACGAAAAATTCGAGTTTTAATTGATTAGCTAAGTTTGTGTTTTAGCTTAGAGTTTTTGATTTTGATATTCAAATTGCTTGTTCTGAAGTTGTAGTGTTGTGCTTAAGTGCTTTTAAAAGTGTAGTTTTTTTATTAAAATCAATCTAAAAACAAAACCTCGAATATTGTGATTCTAGAATTATTCACTTAATTTTTTGAACCTCAATTTCAACTTTCAATAAACAAGGTCAACAAAATTTATTTATTTTATTTGTTTAAGATTTCCAGCTGGGCAATTCCTAGACAAAGTCCAATTACGTGTCGCCTCTATATACATACAAAGCTACTTTTTAGCAAAAAAAATTATAATAATAATAATATAAAACAATAAGTTTAGTAATGATATATCAAAAAATAAATGAACTTGTCACTTGTAAATGTAAAATTGGAACTGTAAATTAATAGTGGATTGCTTAGAATACATATATGGACTAGTTACTACTTATTGTATTAGTTATCTAATACCGATACTAATGCGTGAAGTACAGAAGTTGAGTATTTCGACCAATTAACTAGGATAATAAAATCAAATGCAAAACAGCAGCAAAGCAACTAATATAGACAAGACAGGTTAATATTGATTTTGTATTGTAAATTCTAGATCTATACTGTTGCATAGACGACAATGATAAGTCTAAGGAGAAGACTAACTCATTATGATTATTTTGAAATTTGGTAAGCGGGTTTGAGGATCCAAAGTTAGTACGCGATTGTATTGGAAGAAATAACTGATGGTTTCTCGTCCTGTAAGCAGGAACATACAAATTCAACAATGATAAGGGGGAGGTATCAATTTTAAAATTTATTATTTTGTACAGAAATAACTCATCAAGTGCACGTCTCCTAATTTCAAGGCTAACCACACTAAATATTTTCAACCTTGTGTCGTACATAACTGCTGTGTTTCTTGACACACGTTTATCCGGATCAGTTCAAATTTTATATGGAAACCCTGATCGGAAACACAGCTAATACTGTCCGTATGCGAGATAGATTTATATACCAAGAAGTAAACTTTTTTGAATGCATTCTGATTGGTAAATATATTTATCGTAAAACGAATTCCAAATTAGGGTTGCATACTCGAGGACACTTCTAATTAAACAGTTAAAAAGTGTTATGAACACCGCTGATTCACGAAGGACTTTACCGATGAGAAAAATATAGCCGAAAATTTTGTGAGCTTTAGAGCAAATCTGATCCATGTGTTTTTCGAATGATAATTTTGAATAGAAAGTAAATCGTAAGTCAGTAATATGAATGACTCTAGCCAATCTGATGTCTGAGATGTAATAATCATGTACCTCAGGGTTACTTCTTCTAGAATAGGTAATTCCAACACATTTCTGAATATTTAGATTAGCTTGTTAATCACACACCATCAATTCTGTTTGCAGATCAGTCTGCAATCGATAGTGATCGTTAGAATTCGTAATCCTTGAGTAGCTTTTTAAGTCATCAGCGTAGAATAGGTGAGGACATACAAGCGCACGAGATAGATCATTAATAAAAAGTATTGGTCCTAGAGTAGACTCCGTAGAACAGAACTAACTACATTAGATTTAGAAATACATCCGTTAAACTTTACGTTTAGTACTCTGTTGTTCAGATAGGATGCTAACCACTTACTAATGGGTGGAGAAATGCTAATTTTGCAACAATCGACACTCTCAAAAGCATAATCAGAAAAATCAGGAGATTACCCAAAACTGAACGATTGTCATAAAACCATGTTGTACAATGCTTATGATATTTCTAACTTCGTTAAATAATAATCCGTAGACTAACTTCTCAAATATATTGCTAAATAAACGCATTTAGCAAAATATTTGTAGATAGAGATATTGGTCTATTTGTAAATAGAGATATTGGTCTATAGTTTTCTATGTAACTTTTATCACCTTTCTTTAATATTAGAACTAGAAACGCTGTTTCTAGTTCTGGTTACTGTTTTGCTAAAATACTGCAGAGTTTAAAGAGATATTGAAGATGATAGATAGTGGTTCGCCTAGTACTTCTTTCAACTGAAAAATAAAAAAGTTTGATATATTATCTGGGCCCGAGCCTTTGTTAACATCTAATGGCTCTAGAATACTAAAAACATCTTGCGATGAAAAATACATAATTCCAGTTAACGGAGTATCCGATACGGATCTTTGTACGTCAGGGGGACTGCCCGACGTGGTAGGACGGGGTATGAAAATGGAATCGAAATAATCAGCGAAAAGATTGCAAATTATATTACTATCATGGGATTCAGGGGCCCCAAATTTCATAGTCCCAGGGTAACATGATTTTAAAGACAGCGCTTGTGAAAAATTATGCTAAATATACTTAGGATTACTTTTTATTTTTTGTTCAGTATTTTTAAGATATTCGGAATAACATTTACGTATTTCCAATTTAACAGATCTGCGAAGGTTGGGAAAGATTGTGTCAATTGAATTTTTGTACTTGTGTTTGTTAGGAATAAGATTTATTAATTTAATGTTTGTAACTAATGCCAACAAAACTCACTCTTGTGTCCTACTTATATATTACGAGTACTTCGTGCTATATATTTAGCGAAATGAAAAAAAAAATTATCAACACACAAAAGCAAAATGACCTTTGGAAATTTAAAAAAAAATCTTTTCAATAATATGTCTTCCCCTAAAAATGTCCCAAAATACTATCATATTGTTGCCATTGTTGTGTTATTTTCTTAAATCGTATTCCATATACGAAATTCTTCGTATATTATGCAATGCAAGTAAGGGTATTTCTCACTGTTGGTGGAATATATAAAAAATATAAACAACACAACGGGAAATTTACGAGTAGATCGTGTAATTTTCGTTTCATTCTAAACACAAAAACCAAAACAAAAAATAGATCGTTTCTTTTCCAACTCGATTTTACACATTACACATTGTATTTATATGAGATATCAAACATACTTACAGAGCCATGTATATATTGCATTTTAGAATGTGATTGTGGCGTAAAACAGAAAATATCAACTCAAATATAGGAGTCTCAAGGGCGGAAAGATACTAGAGAGAGATAATACGGAATACGTTTATCCCATTTTCACTTGTTACTACTAAAAGTATTAGACAATTTTACAATTTTATTTTCATATACATCAGAGTCGTAGAAAAGTTGAGCCTCTGGTTTGTCTTTCTATGTGGCTTTCTAGTTGGTTTATTTGTATACGTCAGAATCTGTATTTAACAAAATAATGTGTCGAAATTTTAACAAATTATTAAAAAAAAAATTCATTTATAAAAGTGTACGATTAACTAAAATTTAATTGACAAGTATCATATTTAAATCTACTGGTTTAAACAATTTTAAACAGTTGTTTCTATACCTACCCAAAACACATGGGCACGATTTTCGGATTTATCCAAAATATTCCTATGTTTTTTTTTGCTTATAAATTATTATGGATGGAACCCAGAGGAATACATATATACATACAGACGGCGAAATAGTAAATTTGCAAAAGTTGTCACGTCGAAAATTTGCATGATTGCAACTCGTTATATTACTTTGTGAAAGAAGGTTATAATCAAAAACGAAAAACTTTTTGGTTATTTAGAAACAATGAAGCTTTAGTACTACAGTTCATATGTCGCGATGCCACTTAATATAATATAATTAAATATTATAATTATACCATGTCATATTTAAATTGTACATAATTTCATTAATCAGAAAAATAATTGTATAAGACAGCCATGGTAACTTTTATGTTCAGTGTTTATGACTGATTAAATAAATTCCACTATTTTAGGAATAAAATGATTATGATTACTCTTTTGTTTGGATGCAGCGGACCTGTGAAATTTTGTACGAATTGAAAACTCTTTGATTTATTTAAACAATTCGAATGAATTTATTTGAATTAATGGTATATTTTTCCCAAACACATACGTATTGGTCACTAATTACTTTTTTAATACTGTTGGCATTTTCGCATTACCTGTAGCAAAACCAATCATCAATTTGAAAGTAAAAAACGACGAAATAAAAATTCTGTAATCACACCAAAGTATAAAATAAATAATTTATTTTATTTTAATCCCAAAGGATTATTGTAACAACTATTGATTATTTATCGTTAGAAAGGAAAACGAATATACAGAAAATACGAAGATTATATAAAAACTTTACAAATTCAGTTAAATTTAGACTCAAAAAAATTAAATAAAAGCTCCATATCCATTTTATCATTCTATAAGCAAATAAAATTAATTCATTTTATGTTCTTGTTTTTTAATTCGTAAAATGAAATAATTATCTAAAATTTAGATCAAAACTTTGGAACAAAAATAAAAATGTTATTCAATTGAATTAAAGTGTGTTCAAATACTAACAACAGCATAACAACACGAACTTTTCCAAAAGGATAAACTCTTCGAAAAAACAAAAAAAAATCCAAATTTCGAATTTAAGATAAAAATTTATTTTCTTTTATTTATTACTCTGTGTGTGTATCACATTTTAAGTCAATTTTTTCTATAGACAAATATCTAGGGACACAAATAAGGGGAATACTACAAAGTAAAATTCATTATTAGAAAATAATAATGGTATTAATAAAACCATAAATAATTTCCTTATTTAAGGGAGAAATATTTTGTGTTTACTAGGTACATTTTACACAAATATTATAAAGCCCTTGAGATAAAATATCAATATTAATCCAAAATGTAATAAACTCAAAATAAATAAAATAATAAGAATACGTATGTAGGTAAGCATCCGTAATACCGAAATTTTCGTTCGTTTCTCCCAAATATATAAATCAATTTCTATCATGTCACATTATTGTAACCTAAATATGTATTTTAATTTTGTAGTACATTTTTACCGAATGAATTCTTTTTTCACGGTAAGGCGTCTTGCATATACGAATACGATAGTACGAATACGAGCATACATATGTATGCTATATAGGCAGTACGAGAGAAATTAATTTACATGATTAAGTGGAAACGAAGTTTAATCAATTAATCATTATACAATATTTATGTGATTATATTGTTTTGTTTTCTAAATATGGATGTCATAAAACTGAGTGTGGGTGTTATATCCAGTGTTCTATTGATTTAGAGCAGTTAAGAACATTAGATTGATTGATGTTGCGGTCTGACACTTTGACTTGAAACTTTAATTCAACTTATCTACTCGTATCATTACAATTATTTAACAACCAATATTTATAATTTTTCGCCAGTTGTTGTGGATCTAATTCGTCCAACAGCACTATTCCGGTTCTGGCTTTCTCTGGGAATAGCATAGTTATTTATTTATTTACTTCTAGCGACGCTGCATCCCATGAAGGTGTTTGACCGCGTTTATTTCAATTATATTTTTCTTGCCTACTATAGAATCGGTATGGTTGTATTCGAAACAAAGGTCGCATCTAGGACGCTGAGATTTTCACTGTTGTTAGTGAGGCCTCACTAAATTTTATATTAATGTTTTATTAGTGAGACCTCAGTGTTCTTGAACTGTCCAAAGTTAAATGGGAAATTTTTATAAAACAAATGATTCCATTCAACTTTGTTTCTAAAATATTTACACTATAGTGCTTCTAACAATAGGCCAGAAAAATAAGCTACAAATCTTATTTAAGCCAACTAAAGATTTGAATAGATACATTTGTCTATGGTCGCAGAAAAAATTATTGAATTAAACGTTGAGGTTGGCTTTGCAAGTAAATCATTTGATGGTGCTTTGTCAAATAAAATATATTTACCGTTTCAAATATATTTTAGTTCGTGTACTTTGCGATTCTGGATCTCAAATTAATTTGATGAATGTAAATGGTTTTAAAAATTAAAGCATCGATAGGAAGCCATATAAAATTATGATTTCAGACATTGGTCATTGGTACTCAATCTTCAATACTGTCATTTGGCCTAGTCGATTGAGAATTACATCGATGGGATTCACATACTAATATTTCTGTACGCTTTATCATTGTCAACAAAAATTCAGGTAGAAAACTTCAGGGGATTTTCGAGTACTCACTTACCGCTCAAATTTGTTATAACGAGCTAATGTTAGAGATTTGTTGTCCTTGTCCACATCGATATTAGGTGACGATATTATAAGATACTCATCGGAAGGTCACTAGTATGTCGCTGAGCAAACTGTCACAGCCCTTAGCATCGTTATCTTTCCGTATGTTACGAACTTCATACTGTACAACTAAACAAGTACCAGTTGGGAGTTCTCGTAAAACGGTGTTCAATCATTATTTTGGTTTGGGAAATCGTCCTAAAAGTCAGACAGATAAGATAAGACTGCTGCACATAAAGAATACTGCTTGACTAAAATACGAGGGCGTAGTGAGAAGTCTCGTAAAATTGCAACAGAGGGCACCACAATCGCCAATTCTAGATGTCATGTATCAATACCATCTGTTACTAGACCAAATTAAAATTTTCAGACAGATCGGTCATTTAGTTCAGTTTTGACAGCCATTGAAAACAGGCAACCCATTGTTTGTTGCAAACATGGAAAAACGTGAATTTCGTGTGTTAATTAAACATTATTTTGTGCGTGGAAAAACCATTACGCAAACCAAACGAAAGCTTGATAAATATTATGGGGACTCTTCACCATCGATTAAAATGATTCAGAAGTGGTTTACTGATTTTCGTTATGATCGTACAAGCACAACTGATGCCGAACGTTCAGGACGCCCAAATGAAGTCACCACACCAAAAATGGTTGGCAAAGTCCATGATACAGTATTGCATGGCCGCAGAGTGAAAGTGCTTGAGATAACTGAGACAGTAGGCATCTCAGATGAACGCGTGTGCAATATATTACATGACCATTTGAATATGAAAAGGCTATCCGCGCGTTGGATGCCGGGTTTGCTTATAATCGACTAAAACGCCCACGTGTGACAACTTCGGAGGCAGGTTTGGAAATGTCCAAGCGAAATAAAAAGGAGTTTTTGCGTCGTTTCATAACTGTGGATAAAACATGGATCCATCACTATACACCGCAGACCAGAGAACAGTCTAAGCGGTGGATTTCTACTGGCGAATCTGTGCCGAAGAAGGCTAAGGCTAGCCCACTTCGATTACCTTCAAAAGGGGAGAACAGTCGACAGCGAATATTACTGCAACTTATTGGACCGTTCCAACGACGTTTTGAAAGAAAAACGACCGTATTTGGCGAAGAAAAAGTTCTCTTCCATCAAGACAATACACGTGTGTAATTGCCATGGCTAAAATCCATGAATTATGCTTCGAATTGCTTCCAGATCCGCCATATTATCCAGACTTAGCCCTCTGCGACTATTTGCTGTTTCCGAACTTGAAGAAGTGGCTCGGCGGAAAGAGATTCAGCTCAAATGAGGAGATTGTTGCATCGGTGCAACAAACGCCTATTTTGAAGGGTTGGAGAAATCGTATTGGAACCTTGGCCTAAGTGTATCGAGCCGAAAATATTATTCCTTGTTTAATTTTTACCAGACTTCTCACTCCGCCCTCGTAATGTAAGTCAATTAATTGAAATGAAATATGACTAACACCAGCTCCGGATAGTTATTCAAAGAACTATCCGACAGGTGAGAAATGGCAAACTATTTAACGAGTATATGAAACTTTGCTTCATACCAGATATCGTAAATATGTTTCGACAAGAAAAGGTCTAGGTTCGGTCTCTACAACAATGTGCTAAGGATAGGAGATATTGGCTAATTTATATATAGATTGTTTATTATCTAATGCGGAAAACCTGGGAGACTCCAAACATTGCATAAATAGATGAAATTATGTTCAATTCTGCCAGCATAGTCCACCAGTAGATTGAAATTGGTTAAAAAACTTCGTCATTAGTCAAACTGGATCGTGTGAATTGAACTACATTATAATTCCCGGTGGATTAGATCTAAACCAAAATTCCAAATTTAGAACTTATCTAAACCAAAATTCATATGTATCTTGTAAATAATGACGAAGTTAAGCGTCGGTTGGGATGAACCCTGGTAACGTTCCAACATATTTTGCCTGTGTTACCGATGATGCGCTTAAATATGGGTTTCCTTTTTATCGAGGGTGGAAAGTTTTTCAAGGCAAGAGCGAGTTTCCATATAATTCGAAATTGCGTCAATAATTTTTAAATATTTTTTGGAAAAAGTTACATTTTATTCATCAACATAATTTCATTTTAGATCAGTCCAACGCATCTTTAACATTTCGATGTTTTTTTGTAGAACGGTTTATCTTTGTCTTCATAATAAGCTTCAGTTTCGGCAAACACTTCTTCATTGGAGCCAAATCTCTTTCCCTGGAGCTTTTTTTTAGGTCTTTAATAATCGCAGGGGGGCAAATCTGGTAAATACGGTGGATGCGGAAGCAATTCAATGTCGAATTCGTGCAATTTCGCCAATTTTTTATGGACAAATGTTCGTGCAAAATATGACCAACACATTCCATTGATATCTTTACAATAGTAGCTATCTCACGCAACTTCACTTTACGGTCTTTCAAAACAATTTGGTGGATTTTTTTATGTTTTCTGGAGACACAACCTCAATTGGGCGCCCAGAGCGTGGTGCATCATCGGTGGTTGTACGCCAATGATGGTTGGTTTTCCTGGTGCAGAGTCCGGATAACACTTATCAAGCCACTGTTTTGTTTGACCGGTATATTTTCCCATCAAAAAACTGTGTTTACGAAATTGTTCCCCCATTGTTTTGAAATGAACAAAAGTAGCATCACTAAAACAACTGTAACGTGTAAACTAATGGTCGGAATGTAATGCATTTTTGACACATACCGTTTGCAGGTTGGTAGAATTTATAAATGGGTTTTAAATTTGTGGTACCATCTATGTGTCAGACCGGGAACTTTACCTTTAATATCCTTTCTTTGAGAGTGAACGTGAGAAATATTTGGGGGGGACGACTAATCGAATAAAATTTCAGTGGGAATGAAGAATCGTAATTCAAGTTCAAAATTTTGTGAGTTGATAATTACCGATTGTCATTCGGCTACATTTCACGGCGAAATGCAATTTATAATCTTCAATCATCCGTCACAAGTTTTGAATATCAAATTTGCGTGATGCCGCCAACAGAGTCATCAAAAATATGTTATTTGCTTACGGAGAAAAATGATAGGTTCATTTTCATTAATTAAACTTAGTAAGTACTTCAACTACTAATGAAAGCAGTCAAAAAATAACAAAATTAACTTATAATCATCGTTTCAAGTCCATCCGTCATTTGTTTGAGTTGCCATTTCATAATGAAAAGACTCACGCCAGAGCAACAATTACAAATTCTTGAAATTTTTTATCAAAATAATGGTTCTGTTCGCCAAACTCATCGTGCATTACGTTCATTTTGCGGTCGTCCTAATCGTCCGTCAGAGCGGGTAATTTGGTTAACTATGGATCGTTTTCGCACCACGTATACTATAAATAATAATACGCATTCAGCAAGACATCAAACAGTGCATACCGAACAAGTGATAGACGCTGCACAGCGTAGCATTGAGGAAGACCCAAATCAATCAATTCGACGACGTTCTCAGCAACTGGAGATGTGTCCATATACTTTATGGTAAATTCTATCTAAGCATCTTGGTCTACGTCCTTACAAAATTCAACTTGTGCAAGAATTAAAGCCATCCAAGCATCGCACACGCCGCCAATTCGATGATATTGCTGATAATTTTCCAAACAAAATTTTGTTCAGCGATGAGGCTCACTTTTGGTTGAATGGGTACGTCAATAAACAGAACTGTCGGATTTGGAGTGAAGATAATTCACAAGCCTTGGCCGAAACACCAGTACATTCAGAGAACATCACTGTTTGGTGTACATTATGGAGCGGCGGAACCATTGGTCCATATGTCTTCAAAAACGATGATGGGCGGAATGTTACAGTCAACGGTGAACGGTATAGAGGCATGATTTCTAACTTTTTTGTAACCCAATTGGCTGGCATAAATCTTGCTGATATGTGGTTCCAACGTGACGGTGTCACACGCCACAATTAATGGAGTGAAATGCAATTAATTTACACAAAGAAACATTTAATGAAATACTATTTTCACGTAATGGCCCTGTTAATTGGCCACCGAGATCGTATGATCTAATTCCATTCGATTATTATCTTTGCCACCCGCTGCGGCACATGGCCGAAATCATATTCAAGCATTAATGGCATAAAATTATCTATCTAATAAAACTGATATTCAAAATTTTTTCTTTGGTCGATTTTAATTTAAAATTGTGAACGTCTTGAAGTTGTTTTTGTATAAATGCCTGTTGGCTTGCATATGTGAAAAAAGGCACATCTTGTGTTAAAAATATATTATCGAAACCTATACAAGTTTTTAAGATTTACAAGATATAACTAAATTTAAAGATTAAATTTTCAACAAAAAATGGTTGACCTTGTTGTTTTTGAAATTTTATCGGTGATAATGTTTTTTGATTATACATGACACTTTTACCAAAAGTCCGGTAAGTTTAAGTGTTCGCTTTAGAAATCAAGATTGGTGTAAATCTATGTATATATTCGTGGTAAAATAAAATCGGTTGTTGTTCACCGCATATTTACCGCAGATATTAGAAAGCGATCGTTGCTCCATGGGATCGTTAGGTAAATGGCACCTCTCCTAATTACATATATCTTTCATTTACTAAAATGCATCTTTCATATGTAATAAATCATCTTTAACATGACTCAACTCCGCCTAGTGGTGATGTCGTCTGCTCCTCCGAATTTATTTTTTCAAACAGCTAAATATTCGCATTGTAACCACCATTATGAATGCAACCTAAAATTATTTCGGAGTTCATCTTCATGATAACAGTAAGAAGAAATTGTTGTTATAACTAATACCACATTTATTTGAAAAATAATCGTATATTCAGGTATTTACTTTCAATACTATTATACATTACTATATATCCAATCAGGGCTTTGGTTGTATTAAATGTGGGGCTTTCGATAAGGGTACCTAAATGACAATTATATATGGAAAAATGTGATTTTTAGCTTTAAAATTTAGCTTGTTTGACAAAAAATTTAATACTTTGAATAAATAACAAAAACGTTCAAGTGCTTCTGTAATTGCACTCCAGAATTAAGGATTCAGAAGGGTGTTAGCTTCCTTAAATCGCTTCTTAAAATCAGCATCCTATTATTTCATCTGAACCCGCGTAAATTATATAACTTACAAATCACTCAGGTTGGGCTTACTAAAGAAACGAACCAATAAAATTAATTTATATTATGATTTATACCAGAATTAGGCTAGACTAGAGCACCCGCATTAGTTTAGTGGACATTTTCAGATTTTCATGGAAATGGAATGCTCTATTATTTGCTTTATGATGTAAATATGAACAGGTTTAAGTTTTATTTTTAAAGCAAACTGTATTTTTGTCCCATGCGATAAAAGTTGAAAATGAAAAATGTTGACATTTATAATGCTAAACCAAATTTCAATTTTAGAGATTTCCTTCATAATTAAGGTTGTGTTTTGTAATTAAAAATTATGTATGTATAAAATAAATATTTTATGCATCTTCCTTAGAAAAAAAAACCATTAGAAATGTATAACTTTTCGTAGCTCACCACCAAAAGCTTCTGTAAAAAAAATTCCACGAAAATACATTATTCCATGTTTGATTCATTAAAAAGTTAATATAAATAAAAAAAATGTGCTTAACATCATTTCCTTTCTTTTTATTACTAATTTATTATTGTTTTATTACTTTTTATTTTTAAGTTTGCTTTTTGTATACTTAAAAGCATTTTTAATATTTTATTTACGTATATACGAGTACGTATACATGAGTAAACATACTATACAATTTTTGGCGCAATTTTTTATTTATTTTAGTATTTTTTAATGCATAATCATAATAACACTGTGTAGTAAAAGTACGAAAACGATAATAAATGGTAGATTTTCGTGTTAAAAAATTAATATCGATTGATTTATTTATGCTGATTCATAAGTCATTTGAAAATATGTAAACTTTTTCAATTTACATTTGACTTTAATTATGAGCAGTATAAATTATTGTTATTATTTTTGTTAAGGTTATTAGGTTCACGATCCATAAACATTGATTTGTGTTTCGTACACACAAAATTGAAGATAATGTGAAAGATGTAACTGCTACTGAATTTATCAGTTAAACAATAATAATAAATCAAAAAATATTTATGTAAAAATAATTTTTTTAAATACACTTTTTTGGTTGTAGTAAATAATTTACATTTCCAGTTTCCAAGCAATAAAATGCCTAGTCATAAGTCATTATACAAAACGACGAACAGAATTTTTCAACTATAGTCTGTTTCTCCAAACAATAATAATTTATTTCTGCGCGAATCGGTTTAAAATAAGCATTGCTATTATTATGTAATTGATTGAAGTTTAGCGATTCAGTTATAATGATCAAATTCAGACTTCTCAACCAATTTGATATTATGAAAAACAAGATAAATAATAAATTTATGGATTAACGGGAAGCCAATTTTTCAAAATTTATGTCCGAGTTGAACTATAAATTTCCAACAAACAATTCAAATTTTTAAAAGAATTTAAAGATCTACTCTAATCACTGTGTTATATTTTAAGTAAAGAGTTTGGTTCATTTATAAACCTTCTTCAGCGAAATTAATTTACGAGGATTTTATAATTAATTAATTTTGATTTTGAACATTAAGAATCGTTTTGTTTTATATGAAGAAAAAATATTTTTGGCCTTTCTTTGTCGAAAATTACTTGAAATTTTTTGAGGAGACAATTGATTCAAATTAGAGACCTCGGAAGCTTCTTTCCATACAGAACCAAACGATTCTTATTGTTTTCACGCCATTTCACAGCAAATAAGTATACAATACCATTCTATTGATTTTGCTTAATGCAGCCAAGAAGTATGCGATGAGTAGTCGTTTCAAGAAGAGCCAAATCGATAAATAGAAACTGCAATTAAATAGTCCCTTTATCACTCTGTTTGTTATTTTTAAATAACAATAAATTGCTATTTTAAGTGACAACAATTATATGGAGATTTCATTACGAATATGTTTCGAAACACGAAATAGGGATTTTTTTTGCATGTAATGCATAACTTACTAATTCTCGCTTACTATCTAATTTCTTGTTGCATTGAGTTTAAGAAATTAACTATAGTATTATAAAAGTGAAAATTAATAAGAGATAATGATTTTTTAATACTCAGACCAATTGTCACTATAATTATTGTTCGGGAAATAGTACATCCCGAACATATCGGAGTTTCCACGAAGGAATCGATTATAATTTCTTAGTATTAAGAGGAATCGCTTAAACGAAGGAGATTTTGATTAACGAAAAATATAGTTGCATTTTAGAAAAAATTGCAGAGGATCAATTATAGGCCATATCATTGAAAACATTGACTTTCCATTAACCGTATGGCAAGATATTATTATATCATTACGATACTACGCCATGGGATATTTCCAAATGGGAGTTTCATTGGTATAACACAACCCACCGCATGTGTTACAATAATGGAGGTATTATAAGCGTCTGCAAGTCTGTTTAGAAAGTTTATTAAAATATCTGTTAATAAACGAAAGCGGTTAAAATAACAGCAGAACTTCATCAATTTCAAAATGGTATTTCGAAACATCGATGATTGTAATATTTCCCTAAAATTTATTCCAATTCGTCATAAAGTATTTCTCGAGCACGGGCAGACTACGTGTGAGATAAATTTTTGGGTATCGTTGCTAGGTAAATAATTAATAATAATATTATTAAACTCTTTATTCGACACGTATCTAATTACAAATTAGTGTCATGAGTACACATGCCATCATACAGTGTGTTTGCGTCTCCTCCTCATTATGCAATTTAAAGTAGTTGCCAACATTTTGTTCCAGCAATACTTTGGGCATTATGCTATCCTACCGAATTTGGGTTGAAACTAGGATCAAATTGAAAAGGGCGTGGGAGAATATGTTACTCATATATTCTAACACATAACTAACCGGTGGAGATCGTTCTGGGAAATATATTTATTTTGACAAAATACACTGTAATGCATCGACCGATTTGGTTTAAAGGAAAGGATTTGCAGTGAGACAAGGAGCTTAAAGAAATTATTAAGAACCACGATGCCAAAATGCTGGATAAAATTTATTTAATTTTAACAAAGTTAGTTTCAGCGGAAAATTAAGATATTGATGACAACGAATTAGAGAAATTAATTAGAGAAACTGAAGATCTGAAATAAAGCTACGAAGTACTGATGTTTAAAAACACGACTTTCGTGTTTGATATTTTTTTAAATATATGTGTCTCTTACTAGTTCGAATTATTTTGTTCTTCTATTTAATAATGAGTTACAGAAAACACTCGTGGCTTTTTTTGGGTGACATTGAAACAAAGAATTTTCTTATTTCAAATGAACTTTATTAAACCAAATATATGCCATTTTGATCGATGACCTTTCGCCATTTTTTCTGGTAGAGCCATGAATCCCATCACAGTAGAACTTCTGTAGTTTAGAGGCGACTCAATTGAGACAACTCATATTCGCAGGCCTCTTTGAATCTAATGTAAAACCATTAAGATGGTTCTGCATGAACCAGAACAAATGGTAGTTCGATGGTGCAAGGTCAGGACTATTTGGTGGGTGCATCAAACTTCCCAGCCTTGCTCTCTCAGTTTCTGCCGGGTCATCAATGATGTGTGTGGTCGTTAGTAGCGTTATCATGATGGAACACAACGCCCTTTCTGCTGATCAATTCTGGACGTTTTAACTGAATTGCTTACCTTAAACGCGTTAGTTGCTGACAGTAAAGATTAGAATCAATCGTTTGGCCCGGTGGCAGCACCTCATAATGCACGATTCCTTTCCAATCTCACCAAACACACAGCATTACCTTTCTTGGTAGCTTGGTAAGCCTAGGTTTGGTACCGTTTGGGAAGCTTCACCTCGTTTCGTCCATGATCTTTTTCACACAACGTTGTCGTATCTTATCCACTTTCCATCACCAGTAATCATTCGCTTTAAAAATGGCTCGATTTCGTTCTGTTTCAGAAGCGTTTCGCAGATAGCAATCCGGTCCATTGAATTTTTAACTGTTAATTCATGTGGTACCCAAACGTCAAGCTTTTTATATCCAGCCATTTTTAAATGGTTTAATACTATTTTGTAATCAATATTTAGTTCGTTACCAATTGCATGGCTGCTTATATGCCGGTCTTCTTCAATTTTCTGCATGATTTCATCGACTTTTCCGGTGGTTGGTCGTCTTTGACATTCATATTTTCAGAACGAAAGCACTTGAACCATTTCTTTGCTGCTGATTTTGATAAAGCACCTTCTCCATAAACAGCACACAATTTTTCGCAAGCCTGAGCCGCGTTTTTATCTTTGTCGTAATAAAATTGTAAAACATATCGAATTTTTTAATTATTTATCTCCATGTTTAAAATGTTGTAACTTTTTATTCACTACACCGATTTTAATGTTTTGTACGTCGAAGTATAAGTTAAAATGTCACCTTTTATACACACTTAAGAATTGCCCGATACGATTAATGGTTACTGAGATATATGAGTGTAAAGCCATCTATCGGGAAAAAGGCCACGAACTTTTTCTCCTACCTGTTACAACAGTTTTAAATAATAATAGTTTATTAGTGTATGAATGAGGGTTCTGATACGAAGAACAATTGTTAAACCTCCTTGCCATACAAGGTTAACATACATTTCAAATATTTGGGCATGATGAATAGAAATTGAATAACGATATTCACGCGGAATTAATGAGATTAACATAAACATTTCTAAAATCTCTGGGTGTTCCCATATTAAATTTCAAAATAGGAAGATACTTTTATTGAAAACAGAAAGGTTTTCATGTACGGGCAGTACATAATACCTCGACGTAGCCCGTTATGATATGGTCCAAAATTTAATGTAATTCGTTTAAAACATTGTTAAATAAAATAACAGACACTAAAGGTTTAACGTCCAGTTAGAAGCTACACTTAAAATCTTAAGTGTTCGTGGATTTATAATATACGCGTATTATAAATCCACGAACACTCAAGATTTTAAGTGTAGCTTCTAACTGGACGTTAAACCTTTAGTGTCTGTTATTTTATGTTATTTTATTTAACAATTAAAACGAATTACATTAAATTGGCTATTTTGGACCATATCATAACGGGCTACGTTGAGCTATTATGTACTGCCCGTTAACATTATTATTAAGGTTTTTTTATAAGTAGTTAGGTTTACACCCAGAGCAAATTAGATGCTACTCAGCCTCTAGATAGATCATTAATAGTAAACCACAGAAAACACATAACCCCTTAAACAGCTTGATTGATTTGCGTTCAATTTTATTTCCGGTACGTTAAAGGACATTAATTGATCCTTGAATAGGATCGAGGAAACGAAACAATGTTATATTTGAAAGGACTAACAGGAGGGGGAACATAAAAATTGGTGCGCCGTGAGTTCTTCCATTCCACCACCCTACTCGCATATGTATTCTCTCGAACTCCCTTTCACAAGAGCTTGTTTAGATGCAGCATTCAGTGACTTTGTTGGTTGTTTAAATGTACAATTAATATAAACGGTTAGCTTGACCGTACGAAAAATCGTAATGCATGCCTTTTAAATTTCGTAATAGATTTAGGAATTTTTCGAAACGAATACTTATTTGTGGAGACTAACCTATTTAAATAAGAACACTCCCGATGTCGGAGTAAAAATCTCCACAAAAATATGCGGAAACTTTTGTTTGAAAAAAAAAACAAACTTGAATTTGCTAGTAGTTCTTTTTATTTTTTCGTAGTGTGTCGGATTGAATTGAATTTTATTTTCTAGTACTTGACCTAAGTATAAAAAGGTTCAGACAAATCTAGTCGGCATTCCCCTTATTAATCAACATTTTAGTTTTAATAATTTTTATTATATTTAGAGGATTTTGAAGGTATCATAATTTTGAAATCGGCCTATTTTACACAACTTACTCTCTTTTGTAATGTGGCTAGTTGAACAAGCTTGTACAATAAAAACAATAAATATTATTTGTGCAAGTAGAAACTCAGCTCTGAAGAATCACCTACCATTTAGGATATATGTAGTTTAGTCATTGCCGTTTTTATGACATAAGTTTCAGTCATTTACATGCTGTCGTTCCTTTTTAAGGATTCATTTTAAGAGATGGATTTTTGATAAGCAACATTTACGTCATTGAATTCTATTATGTTTTCAAATGAAGAAATACTGCTCAAGCTATGATTAGTCCGACTTAGAGTGAGCATTCTGTGAGTCATTCAACAGTAAAAAAAAAGTGGTGTGCAATATTTTGTGATGACAATTTTAGTCTTGAGCTAACTGACCTACGAAAACAAAAACCGAAAAGTTGATATCTGCATGAATTTGCTTTCTCGATACAAAAGAAAGAATTTTTTGCACAAACTCATTACGGGTGATGAAAAGTGGATTTTGTACGATAATCCTAAACGCTGAAAAAACCATGGGTTGATCCAGGCCAGCCATCAACATCAGTTGCAAAAATGAATATTCATGCCAAGAAAGTGTTACTGTGCGTCTGGTTGGATTGGAAAGGAGTCATTTACTACGAACTTCTCGAACCTGGTCAAACTGTTACAGCTGAACGTTTCCAGGCCCAATTAATCAAAATAAGTGAAGGTCTGGAGAAAAAAGACCATTTACGGCCAAGGAAGGTGATATTACTGCATGACAACGCTCGTCCACATATAGCAAAATCAACCCAGGAACTCATCTTCTCCGTAACTAGGAAGTTTTACAGAATGCTTCGTGTTCTCTAGGCGTTCTACCTGATAAATGGCAAAGAATTATAGATAGTAATGGCGAATGTTCGCTAATTAGTCTTTGTAACAATTATATTTTCAATAAAGTTGATTTTGACCAAAACACCTGAGTTTCTATCTACACACCTCATTTTAACAGAAGTAAAGCTCAGTACAAAGCATTTTACGCATATTTTGAAAGTAAAATATAGGATTATGGTTTTAACTTGACCAAATACAATTTTACGGTTATAATCTAAACGGAGTAGTAGAGTAAGTCAGAGAAACACCAAACATATGTATATATATCCGAAGAGTTGAAAAATCTAAGCCTATTATTTAAGTCGTAAAACGAGTTTGATTTTTCCGATTACAATCAAAAAAGGTGGTTGCAAACTTATGTACGCAGCTTTACCTCTAATACTTGTAGAATTCAAAAGTGTTTTAAAGAGAATTAATTTTCGTATAATTTTAGGTTTTTGAACCTAATTATCCAAAACTGTTTGAAAAATTTCTTCTGATTGGTCTGTTTAGAAAACGTCTCGGTGCAGATTTAACAAACGTCGATAAATCAAAGTACAAAATCAATGTTTGGTAACAAGAAAGATGCTTTGATCAAAGTTGTTTGCATAATAATGCAATAGTCCTTTTACTATCCATATATTAAATGCTGAAGTACTACATATTGACAAAATAACTAATTGATAGTTTATTTAACCTTCTTATTGCCTTTCGGGTCTATATGACCTTAAGTGCATTTTAGTTGTTTATAAAATGGTTTTTTGAATCGAGTAGTAAAACAAAGTGTAGTAGTCATGAAACATTTTGAGTTTTAAAAAAATCTGTGTATGAGTGAGTGTGTGTATGCTGTGTACGGTGTCATGCAGACTGAATGGCTGTAGATAAGCACAGCCCAAACGGATATACTGGTCGGAATGAAACTTTATATTTAAGCTTTTTCATTAATTGAGGGATCCCATTGATTTTTGGCTGAAGACGGTTCACTGAAAATGGCAGCCTCCATAAGAGCTTTTTCGACTTTTGCTAATATTTTAAAAGTATGTACATCAATTACGAGATAAACGAATAAGAACTAAAGTAATTTAAATTAGTTTTGCAACAATACCAGTTCAGATCAGTTTTCCATAATTGAAGCGGAAATAACGGGTTTTGGCATACACCTGTTTTTCAACAAACATTCTGTTCCCGTACAGTTCAGGTGAATTGACAATTGGGATGAAACTTCAAAATTAAGCTTTTCCTTAAATTGGGAAATCCCAGTGCTGTTTGGCGGAAATCGGTCCAATGAAAGTGGTAGTTTTTATGGAAGCTTTTATGTTTTTGCAAATATTTTGGAAACGAAGTAACCATACGAAACAAACGGTTAAAAACGAAAAGATTTTAAATTTAATTTCAAACAAAATTAGTTTAGTTCATTATTTAAATTTTACTGAAAATTCGGCATATCAACAGTTCTGTCGGATTGAATATTCGGAATCAAACTTCATACTTAACCGATTTCGATTAATTGGGAGATCCTTACGAAATTTGGTCGAAGTATCTGTACCGGAAGTGGCAACTTCCATACGAGTTTTTTCAATTTTTGCAATGATGTTGAAAAAGTTTAAAGTTAAAAGATTAAATTTCAACAAAGCTTGTTGGTTTCTGAAATTTAAGAAAAAGTAATGACTTTTTATTGTGCAAAATAGTTTTAACAAAAGTCCGGTATCTTGAATTTTTCACTTTATTTATAAACGAAGTGTAGAGTATTCGAGATATATGTTTACATTCGTGGTAAAGTAGAGCACGCAACATATTCACTCCTCCATTTTTTATTATTTGATTCAGTTCTAGGTTGATTTCTCCTAAGATTACTTTATACCTATTACGATACCGGACAAGTGGGGCAGTGGGAGGTGCTGGGTTCGAATCCCATCAGAGGCTAGATGCAAATCGAATTTTCATCATCGATTACGATCGGTGATGCTAATAAATACAACTAAGACCCTCTGATGGAGTGCAGAATTCCGTGTCACGCGTCGATCCACCTTCCATGTCAATGTACAGGTTGACATGGAGCTTGCAATGTGCAGGTGGTATACTGTAGTTGTGTGAGTAGGTGAAGTAGGTGGGTTAATGATGTGGAGTGAATGAGTGGTATCACAACCACTGAAACCTAAAAAAAGAAACCTAAGATTACTTTCAGGTTTAAAAGATACATTTTTAAGTAAATGTTGGATTGTTTTCAAAATACCAAAGCCTGCTTTTATAATAAATGTTAAAAAATAATTCCAACTCATACGAATAAAATGTTTCAACTATTTTAACCCTTGAAGTAAATAGTGCGTGAAAACCCTGTTTTGTACAGCCAATCGTAGAAAACATTGTTCATGAAACTATCAACGACAGCAAGGTTAAATAATAATTGAATTTAAAAATGAGCATCGAGCTACCAAACATTATAACTCGATCTACCCAACTTGTAATATTGTCAACAATTTATTGGTTTCTTATAGTAAACAAAATAAACGTTGATGTGAAAATTATTTTAAGCACTAAAATAAAAGCCTGTATAACCAACAGAAAGCACGTCCAGCATGATGACTCCCTTTCCATATGTATACTGTTTTAACCTTAAGGTTTAACCCATTTACTGGTGCATCTAAACCGTACATCTTTGGTCTAAATTTAAAAATAGGTACATGAAATCGTTTTTAGTTTCATTTTCGGACACATGTCGAAATTAATAAAAATGAATAGGGTATTAATTAGATAATGACTTAAAAGATCTGATCATTCAAACATCAGTCACGTAAGGTGACTTGCAGAAACTGAATTTTAGGTACTTTGTCAAAATATTTGTATCTTTATCTAAACGATTAATTGAATTTTAAGCCATTGAATTTTTCCAAATATTTGTTCATTGTTATTATTTTTGCTTTTAATTCAAAAGAATGAATTGCATGTTTTAATTTTTAAATTAATTTTAATTATTTCGATGTTTCATTGTTGCTTATTAGTATTTCAAACAAACAAAAATAATCTATAAATTAAAACATAAATTATGTATACATTATATATGTATATATGTACTCGTATATACGTATGCTTTCATTTCATGAAACGGTTTGAACTACGTATTGTATTATCGTCTACCTTTTCTTTTTATTTCTAGTCTTTCACAGTTACTGGAACAATAATTCTGGAAAAAAATATTTATTTTTAATTTTTATGTCTCGAACAATAATCAAAAAATTATTGTTCAGTGATTTAATAATTGATTTACATAAATTCGTTATGTTAAAATTCTTTGATTTCATTTAAAACAATTTGTGTTTTGTATTAATAAAAAAGGTAATTTTCCAATCATAATATTAAAATGTTTGAATATAAATTTAATTTGTAGCTTTCTCATATATTAACTATTTGTTGTTAGAATTAAATCGTTTAGTGTTAAATCATTTAACCGAGATAAGAGTACTCCTTCCGAAATGGTTATTTAATTGCATGTTGCTAAAAAGTATTATTGCTGTACGATTTTGAACAAACGTAGATTTGCAGTCCTCCAAATGTCATTTTGAAATGTTCATACAAGTATTTTAAAAAAACATTTTGCTCGGTGCCTTTTCGTTTATTTCAAAAAACATTGATTACATAACCTTCACGGTAAGGTTAGCTGATAATAATGGTATTGGATTGAATGGTATTTTTTCCCATTAAAAACAGCGTTTAATAAGCACACTAAATTCGAATTTTCCTTTGTTTTGGAAATAACAAAAACAGCAGCGCTCGAAAATAACTTGCAACCTAATGGTAGGATTGCCTTAAAATTTTGAAACTCGTTTGAATGTTACTGCTCTCTAAAATGAACTCTAATCATATGCATTTTTATCAGATGCGCCATCTATGTGTTAGCGTCGAGATTTATTGAGTGACGTAATATGTATATTGTTCTACTCATATTACAAAAAGAAAACTGCTTTTATGATGCGTACATGACAGTGGAAATAAATATCATCATACTCACTCCCGAACTCAAAACCAATCAAATTTCGTGAAATGATTTATGTCCCTCCTACTAGTTCCATACTTAATTTGAAATATGTTGTACTTTGCATTGAGCAAAACCAATAGTAAATAACTTCAGTACGATACTATGGTATTTTTCCGGTAACTCCCAGTGTTATGTACGCACCATAACTCGTATGGAATTCCTCGAGTTTCCCGCCCCAAGATATATTTCTCTACGTGACTAGTATGTGCCAATCCTTTTTTTCTGCCGTTTTTATGTCCAATCGTTTTGAAAATTAACTCGTTTAGTTATGATACGTCCTCATCAGTATCGTGCGAGCTTTTAATATCAGCTATTTAAAAAATAAATTTTCTTCTACTTCAGTTCAAATCAGTTTAAACCAAAACCACTGCTAACCTACTTACAAATAGAACAATATCGTACTGGAACTTATTTTTACATCGTTCTGGGCGTCTTCTCAGAAAAGTAACCAAAAAATAAAAAGATAAAAGATCTGAGGGATCGGTTGAAAATAGTTTTGTAAAACTACAAAATGTGTATTAAAAAGATTGATTTTACTATACTCGTATTATGATCATATTATTATAGAACTGCAAAGTCACAATATTAAAATTTAATAAACATTTCATTGACGCCTATGAAAAGTATGTGACCATCTATTTATGGTATCAACGGGGCAACTTTAAAAACAAATGCAATTTAAGTTTAAGAAAAGCACAGAAATTGTGATATTTTAAAATTCATTTAATTAGAGTAAAATTAATCAATTTGCTAATTATCGAACATTTACAAAAAAACGTCGTTTAAATAAACAGAAATTTAAAATGTTTGCGCGAGATCTGTCAAAATTTTAGTAAGATATTTTTTACTTTATACTCGTAGAAACAATAGCAAAACATAAATGTAAGCTGTGGTATGATCTGAATGATACGTAAATAAAAATGTCGATGTGCAAGAGCGCGTAACTTTTCAAATAAATTTACATTCAAATGGAACACAAAAATATTTTGCAATTTTTACTAATTAAAGGCAAAATGAGGTAATTTATAAAAGTAAATGTTTTAAATATGCAAACGATATGTAATCTAAAATAAATACTAATTTTCTCAATAAATGAAAATCAACGTTAATAGCAACCACACCACATTAAATATAAACGTCATTCATAATGTGGAGATTGCGAGATCATATAAAAATAAAAAACAATACTTCTAGTTAAGTAATTGTTAACCAGATGTCGCCACTGTTACATTTACTAAATCATTTCACGTAAAAAAAATCGTGTAATAATGTAATATAATATATTTGCGTAACACTGTTTATCTTAGCTTCGATTGATGATTATTTTATATCACGCTCTCTACCCTTGGGCACAGTTGATTATTTGCCTGATCGGTAAGACTCGCTGAAAACGAAAGGCCTTAGACAGTCATTATTAATTTGATTGTATTTATTTAAAAAAATTAATAATTGGCGTAGCTATGTTCTGTAGTTTTAGTATATTCTCATTGTTACAGCCCACGAAATCTTAAACGAGTAGTAATGCTGGTGAGTATTCAATTTGAGAAACCCACCAGTGAACAAGAAATTCGTACTGCTTTTATAAGTTAACGACGTATGTGAAGTTATCCCACGATTCTATCCCAGAAAATAAAATAATTTCATCAGGCAACACTAATCAAACCCCATTTGCTCTTGTGTGAAGTTAGCCCAGCCCAGAATTTCTTTAAATTGATTCAAAATAAAACGTAATTGGTGAAGTTAGTCCAGCCCAGAATTTTTTAAAAATCACGTTAAATACAATAATTAAATTAGTTATTTTTAAATTAAAAGAATTTTATATCAATAGAACATGAACGAACTAAAATTACATTAGACACGATAAAGGTAGTTGGCGCGTTGAAAGTATACATTTGTCGGATTAAGGCTATGTGGTTTTGAGATCGTCATACTCCTGCCTTACTTTTAGAAAAGTTAGAAAAAAATCGTTCCGTGGCAACTTCGCGAAATTGGACCCTGGGCCAGATATACCCATACAACACGTATTTGAACAAAAATTAAACTTAAATTTCGCACGTTGAAAGTATACATTTGTCGGATTAAGGCTATGTGATTTTGAGATCGTCATACTCCTGCCTTACTTTTAGAAAAGTTAGAAAAAAATCGTTCCGTGGCAACTTCGCGAAATTGGACCCTGGGCCAGATATACCCATACAACACGTATTTGAACAAAAATTAAATTTAAATTTCGCACGTTGAAAGTATACATTTGTCGGATTAAGGCTATGTGGTTTTGAGATCATCATACTCCTGCCTTACTTTTACAAAAGTTAGAAAAAAATCGTTCCGTGGCAACTTCGCGAAATTGGACCCTGGGCCAGATATACCCATACAACACGTATTTGAAAAAAAAATTAAATTTAAATTTCGCACGTTGAAAGTATACATTTGTCGGATTAAGGCTATGTGATTTTGAGATCGTCATACTCCTGCCTTACTTTTACAAAAGTTAGAAAAAAATCGTTCCGTGGCAACTTCGCGAAATTGGACCCTGGGCCAGATATACCCATACAACACGTATTTGAACAAAAATTAAATTTAAATTTCGCACGTTGAAAGTATACATTTGTCGGATTAAGGCTATGTGGTTTTGAGATCGTCATACTCCTGCCTTACTTTTAGAAAAGTTAGAAAAAAATCGTTCCGTGGCAACTTCGCGAAATTGGACCCTGGGCCAGATATACCCATACAACACGTATTTGAAAAAAAAATTAAATTTAAATTTCGCACGTTGAAAGTATACATTTGTCGGATTAAGGCTATGTGGTTTTGAGATCGTCATACTCCTGCCTTACTTTTAGAAAAGTTAGAAAAAAATCGTTCCGTGGCAACTTCGCGAAATTGGACCCTGGGCCAGATATACCCATACAACACGTATTTGAAAAAAAAATTAAATTTAAATTTCGCACGTTGAAAGTATACATTTGTCGGATTAAGGCTATGTGATTTTGAGATCGTCATACTCCTGCCTTACTTTTAGAAAAGTTAGAAAAAAATCGTTCCGTGGCAACTTTGCGAAATTGGGCCCTGGGCCAGATATACCCATACAACACGTATTTGAACAAAAATTAAATTTAAATTTCGCACGTTGAAAGTATACATTTGTCGGATTAAGGCTATGTGGTTTTGAGATCGTCATACTCCTGCCTTACTTTTAGAAAAGTTAGAAAAAAATCGTTCCGTGGCAACTTCGCGAAATTGGACCCTGGGCCAGATATACCCATACAACACGTATTTGAAAAAAAAAATTAAATTTAAATTTCGCACGTTGAAAGTATACATTTGTCGGATTAAGGCTATGTGGTTTTGAGATCGTCATACTCCTGCCTTACTTTTACAAAAGTTAGAAAAAAATCGTTCCGTGGCAACTTCGCGAAATTGGACCCTGGGCCAGATATACCCATACAACACGTATTTGAAAAAAAAATTAAATTTAAATTTCGCACGTTGAAAGTATACATTTGTCGGATTAAGGCTATGTGGTTTTGAGATCGTCATACTCCTGCCTTACTTTTAGAAAAGTTTGAAAAAAATCGTTCCGTGGCAACTTTGCGAAATTGGGCCCTTGGGCTTAATAAAAAATTATTGTTCTTTTATTGGTACGCGTCAACATAATACAAATTAAATTAAATATATACGCCTACAATCCAATCCAAACAATACAATAATAATTGTTCAATAATTTGTTCAGATGTGTTGAAGGGTTTAAATCTATATAGCGGACCATCGCATATATACTTTTGTTTTATATAACAATTGATTACAATTAGTTCAATAGCTATGAAATGTCATTCCACTTCGCGTGTTCCCTGTTGGTTATGCTATTTCTGTCATTGCTATTTTAAGCCACGCCGCCTCGTCAAGGCTGTTATCATGGGTGGTTCAGTTTTTCATAATTTGGTGGCATATATTTGCATACGCAAAATATTTGTTGAGAATATTTAAAATTTAAATTTAATTTTTGTTCAAATACGTGTTGTATGGGTCTATCTGGCCCAGGGTCCAATTTCGCAAAGTTGCCACGGAACGATTTTTTTCTAACTTTTCTAAAAGTAAGGCAGGAGTATGACGATCTCAAAATCACATAGCCTTAATCCGACAAATGTATACTTTCAACGTGCGAAATTTAAATTTAATTTTTGTTCAAATACGTGTTGTATGGGTATATCAGACCCAGGGTCCAATTTCGCAAAGTTGCCACGGAACGATTTTTTTCTAACTTTTGTAAAAGTAAGGCAGGAGTATGACGATCTCAAAACCACATAGCCTTAATCCGACAAATGTATACTTTCAACGTACGAAATTTAAATTTAATTTTTTTTTCAAATACGTGTTGTATGGGTATATCTGGCCCAGGGCCCAATTTCGCAAAGTTGCCACGGAACGATTTTTTTCTAACTTTTCTAAAAGTAAGGCAGGAGTATGACGATCTCAAAATCACATAGCCTTAATCCGACAAATGTATACTTTCAACGTGCGAAATTTAAGTTTAATTTTTGTTCAAATACGTGTTGTATGGGTATATCTGACCCAGGGTCCAATTTCGCAAAGTTGCCACGGAACGATTTTTTTCAAATTGTTCTAAAAGTAAGGCAGGAGTATGACGATCTCAAAACCACATAGCCTTAATCCGACAAATGTATACTTTCAACGTGCGAAATTTAAATTTAATTTTTGTTCAAATACGTGTTGTATGGGTATATCTGGCCCAGGGTCCAATTTCGCAAAGTTGCCACGGAACGATTTTTTTCTAACTTTTGTAAAAGTAAGGCAGGAGTATGACGATCTCAAAACCACATAGCCTTAATCCGACAAATGTATACTTTCAACGTGCGAAATTTAAATTTAATTTTTGTTCAAATACGTGTTGTATGGGTATATCTGGCCCAGGGTCCAATTTCGCGAAGTTGCCACGGAACGATTTTTTTCTAACTTTTCTAAAAGTAAGGCAGGAGTATGACGATCTCAAAATCACATAGCCTTAATCCGACAAATGTATACTTTCAACGTGCGAAATTTAAATTTAATTTTTGTTCAAATACGTGTTGTATGGGTATATCTGACCCAGGGTCCAATTTCGCAAAGTTGCCACGGAACGATTTTTTCAAATTGTTCTAAAAGTAAGGCAGGAGTATGACGATCTCAAAACCACATAGCCTTAATCCGACAAATGTATACTTTCAACGTGCGAAATTTAAATTTAATTTTTGTTCAAATACGTGTTGTATGGGTATATCTGGCCCAGGGTCCAATTTCGCAAAGTTGCCACGGAGCGATTTTTTTCAAATTTTTCTAAAAGTAAGGCAGGAGTATGACGATCTCAAAACCACATAGCCTTAATCCGACAAATGTATACTTTCAACGTGCGAAATTTAAATTTAATTTTTTTTTTCAAATACGTGTTGTATGGGTATATCTGGCCCAGGGTCCAATTTCGCAAAGTTGCCACGGAACGATTTTTTTCTAACTTTTCTAAAAGTAAGGCAGGAGTATGACGATCTCAAAACCACATAGCCTTAATCCGACAAATGTATACTTTCAACGTGCGAAATTTAAATTTAATTTTTGTTCAAATACGTGTTGTATGGGTATATCTGGCCCAGGGTCCAATTTCGCAAAGTTGCCACGGAACGATTTTTTTCAAATTGTTCTAAAAGTAAGGCAGGAGTATGACGATCTCAAAACCACATAGCCTTAATCCGACAAATGTATACTTTCAACGTGCGAAATTTAAATTTAATTTTTGTTCAAATACGTGTTGTATGGGTATATCTGGCCCAGGGTCCAATTTCGCAAAGTTGCCACGGAACGATTTTTTTCAAATTGTTCTAAAAGTAAGGCAGGAGTATGACGATCTCAAAACCACATAGCCTTAATCCGACAAATGTATACTTTCAACGTGCGAAATTTAAATTTAATTTTTGTTCAAATACGTGTTGTATGGGTATATCTGGCCCAGGGTCCAATTTCGCGAAGTTGCCACGGAACGATTTTTTTCTAACTTTTCTAAAAGTAAGGCAGGAGTATGACGATCTCAAAATCACATAGCCTTAATCCGACAAATGTATACTTTCAACGTGCGAAATTTAAATTTAATTTTTGTTCAAATACGTGTTGTATGGGTATATCTGACCCAGGGTCCAATTTCGCAAAGTTGCCACGGAACGATTTTTTCAAATTGTTCTAAAAGTAAGGCAGGAGTATGACGATCTCAAAACCACATAGCCTTAATCCGACAAATGTATACTTTCAACGTGCGAAATTTAAATTTAATTTTTGTTCAAATACGTGTTGTATGGGTATATCTGGCCCAGGGTCCAATTTCGCAAAGTTGCCACGGAACGATTTTTTTCTAACTTTTGTAAAAGTAAGGCAGGAGTATGACGATCTCAAAACCACATAGCCTTAATCCGACAAATGTATACTTTCAACGTGCGAAATTTAAATTTAATTTTTGTTCAAATACGTGTTGTATGGGTATATCTGGCCCAGGGTCCAATTTCGCAAAGTTGCCACGGAACGATTTTTTTCAAATTTTTCTAAAAGTAAGGCAGGAGTATGACGATCTCAAAACCACATAGCCTTAATCCGACAAATGTATACTTTCAACGTGCGAAATTTAAATTTAATTTTTGTTCAAATACGTGTTGTATGGGTATATCTGGCCCAGGGTCCAATTTCGCGAAGTTGCCACGGAACGATTTTTTTCTAACTTTTCTAAAAGTAAGGCAGGAGTATGACGATCTCAAAACCACATAGCCTTAATCCGACAAATGTATACTTTCAACGTGCGAAATTTAAATTTAATTTTTGTTCAAATACGTGTTGTATGGGTATATCTGGCCCAGGGTCCAATTTCGCGAAGTTGCCACGGAACGATTTTTTTCTAACTTTTCTAAAAGTAAGGCAGGAGTATGACGATCTCAAAACCACATAGCCTTAATCCGACAAATGTATACTTTCAACGTGCGAAATTTAAATTTAATTTTTGTTCAAATACGTGTTGTATGGGTATATCTGGCCCAGGGTCCAATTTCGCAAAGTTGCCACGGAACGATTTTTTTCAAATTTTTCTAAAAGTAAGGCAGGAGTATGACGATCTCAAAACCACATAGCCTTAATCCGACAAATGTATACTTTCAACGCGCCAACTACCTTTATCGTGTCTAATGTAATTTTAGTTCGTTCATGTTCTATTGATATAAAATTCTTTTAATTTAAAAATAACGAATTTAATTATTGTATTTAACGTGATTTTTAAAAAATTCTGGGCTGGACTAACTTTACCAATTACGTTTTATTTTGAATCAATTTAAAGAAATTCTGGGCTGGGCTAACTTCACACAAGAGCAAATGGGGTTTTTATTTATTAGTGTTGCCTGATGAAATTATTTTATTTTCTGGGATAGAATCGTGGGATAACTTCACATACGTAAGTTAACGTGGAAATATTTCACGGTTTTATTGTATAAATTGTTGCTATACCATAGAACAACCTAACAAATTTTATAGTTGTGTTTTTAGACTACATGTGATTAGATCACAGAAACAGTCGCGGAATTAATTTAAAATTCATAATACATTTTGATACTAACGCAACAAAATTGCCGGATTTTGTAACTCCGATAGCTTCGTCTCTGACCTTGCAGGTGGTCGCACACTATGTGTAGGCATCATCTAGTCAAGGACGAGTCATTAACCACCATGCACGTCGCCATTATTAAAAAATTTATATTCAAGTGTGTTTAAAAAACGAAAGATTTGAATTGAATACTAGTATAGAAGGCCTAATAACGTACCATTGACTGCAATCATCTACCCATAAAAAACAATTAGGTTATCATCTTTACGGCGTTCACTTATTACACCAAACAAAAATTCATAATAAAAATTTTCGGATCAAATAAAATTTAAAGTTCTTATTTACCCGACTGTATGTTCTAATCGAAACAATGAATGAAAGGAACCCAAAAAAACAATTTCGTTCACAAAAATGAACTTAAAATTCTATATCAAAATGAATATGAAAAAATTAAATCAAATATAGACAAGGAATATGAAAAAATATAAATACGAATTGTTATAAAACCTGAAAAAAATCAAACGAAATAGCTATATAAAAAAAATGTACGTGTACGAATAAATATGTTGCAGGTAGCTTCACGGGTTTGATTTACTTCTACTGGAGGTAGTATATGTAATACCTGGAACTTTACCGCCAAGGAAGTACGATTAATAAACAGTAATCCGTACTAAATCCACTATGCGATTATTTATCTTCACTAATTGAATCGCCCGAATACCTAGTAAGAACTGGATAGTTGTGCCTAGGTTAGATCGAAACATTGCACAATACACCGCCACTGTTTTATCACCTCGAATATAATGTTCGTTTACTATATTGTTTTTATTGGTTTGTGGTTCTTTTTAAAATTAAAATAATTTATTACTGAGCTTTCGATGTCAATTCGACATCATTTTCAATGCTCAGTAATAAATTATTTTAATTTTAAAAAGAACCACAAACCAATAAAAACAATATATTATTATTATTGGCTCAAAAAATATTTTCTAAGTTCGTTTACTGCTTATATGGATTTTATTATAGTTTGAGTTCACTACGGTAGAAATTTCGTACAAGTGTAAATCATCAATTAATCAACATTCAATTATGTGTCGGAACTAAAAACTAACTTATAATTTTCACGACTTGTGTTTTTGTACATTCAGAAGACGTTTCATTATTTTGGTTAATCACAATTTTGCTTTAATTTTTATTTTAATTTACCAATTTTATTTTACATACATCGCATGCATAAATTTAAGTTTATTTTATTCGTTGGTTCATTTTCGAACCAACATTTTTATTTATCACTAGTTTAAGTATACAATTTAATTAATTAAATTTTAATCAGAGCAGAATTTGCTTTTTTCTTCACGATTTACTTTTACTTAGGTACGTTTTCTTTTAAAAAATGCAAGCAATCTTCAACCCCCCCCCCCCATTTTGTTTGTTTCGTCTGTTTATATTGTATTATTTTAGATTTCCGTTACAATCTATTCGAAATTTCCCATTTTCCCGCTGATTTAATTGTTTTACAAGTTTAGCTTCGCTTACACATGTATAAGTGCAATCATTTCCATTGATGATATTAACCCAAACCCTCCTCCCCCCATAACCCCAAAAGTAAACCGGTTTGCAACTAGAAGGATAGTACAACTTATATCACCGCGAACTAAAGCTAACAGAGGGATACAACCAAAATTTGTTACAGCTTTTTTGAATAATGAAAAATTTCAATAGAAATATAAAAAATGGTTTTATCTACACATATTTGCCATCCCTCTAGCAATCCATGAATACCACAACGATAAAACGATTCGTCTTTGGACCGAAAACATTCATCCGACCAATTTTGCACTTCTTCGAACCTGGTCAAGTATAGCCCTGCCAGACACAGTAGCAGACATCTCAGCGGTTTGATGGTATCCTGGGCGATGGGAGTGCGATGGCATGGGGCGTTGTCGTGCTGCAATATCACTCGTTCGTGTCTTGTGTCTCATTCTGGCCGTTTTTCGAGCAATGCATGATTGAGATTGATGAGTTGTTGTCGGTAGCGTTGCTCATTGACAGTTTTGCATTGTTTCAGCAGCGCATGGTCAACGATTCCTTTCTGGTCCTACCAAACTGAGAGCATTGTCTTCTTTCCGAAGCGATTTGGCCGTACCGTCGATGTTGATGCGTCGTCAGGTGAAAGCCACGAATTTTTGCGTTTGGGATTCTTAACAAAGATCCACTTCTCATCTCCCGTAACAATTCGATGCAAGAAGCTCTTTCTTTCATGCCGTGAAAGCAAAATTTCGCTTGTGGCATGCGAAAAGTCAATTTTCCCTCCTTTTGAATTTTTCCAATAGCATGTAAACGTTTGGAAATACCTTGGCGAGTCGTGTTTAATACATCCGCAAGTTGATCTTGAGTTTGCGTATCATCTTCATCCAATAACACTAGCAGCTCGGTGCCTTCAAATGTTTTTGATCTTCCGGAGCGCTTCTTGTCCTCAATGCCGAAATCGCCACTTCTGAAGCATTCAAACCAATATTCACAGGTATTTTTCGATTGCGCATGTTTCCCGCAGGCCTCCTCATGCAAATGAAGTGCTTCAGCTGCATTTTTTTTTCAAGTTGAAGCAGAAAAGCAAATCTCCCCGCAAATTCTTAGAAAAAAGTATGTTTGAGTTGCGATATGTGCTGGTATTACAACTGGCTGTCGTTAACAACTACCCACGCGATGAACAAAACACAACTTCTGGCATAAATGACAACTAGATGTGTCGCTAGCACCATCTATGTGTAAAACCCGGAAATTTAGTTGCGCACCTAATATATCTATCTTTAAGTAACGAAGGGTTTATGTAAATTAGAATGTTTAAAGGGTCAAATAGAAAAAGTATTCAATAAATCAATACTAAACAAAATCTCTTAAAAATCAATTAAATAATTACGTAACAAAACAATTATCATAAATTGACGTCTTATAAACTTAAAACACCGTGTCAAAGGCTTTTGTGATTAGCTTCATATTTTTATGATATTTTTTTGCATAAATTATAAACGTTGAAAGAGAATTGCTTTTACATGTTAGTTCAGGTTACTATAGAGCACCCGAAATACATATTTTATTGTAGTTGTTATTTTATAATAGGATTTTAATTTTATTTATATTTTAGAATTATTTAACCCTGTTAAGATTTCAACAACCCACACAAAAAAATAATACTAATATGTATTAGAAGGTGGCGAGACAATTTCAATTGAATCCGCATTACGATGACAATGTCTATAAATTCATACTGAAATTGTTAATCTTAAATATAAGTGCTCTTAAAATATAACTTACGTTTCCAGTTACATTAATTTTTACTTAATGACAGGTTATGACTTACCTAAAAATAGAAAGAAAACAAAAATATTATTTTAGCATATATTTATTTATACTTTACACGTGCATAAAAATATTCATAAGCTAAAACCCATTATTTGAAATATTTCGAACGTCATTTATTTTAAATCGTTTTAAGTGACTGATACCTACTAAGTACGAATAATAGAATTTTAATTATACGCATCATTACAATGGCTAAGAATATCATGTTTGGACAAAGTCCAGATGAAAATGTCAAAACAAAAATTAAAGCAATTTTTAAAACTAATTAAAATAAAAAATAAAAGTTTAATTCCCATTCAAAAGTTTTTTCTGGCATTTTAATATTATAATGAATAAAATTAACATAATATTAATAAAAAATAATAACAATGATAATATTAATATAAAATAAATTAATAATTTTAAAATTTAATGAGATTCATAAAAATATATAAAAATGATCTTTTTTTGTTTTAATCTAATTAATTGACCAATTTTGTTTTTGTTGTAAATAATTTTTAACTATAAAATTAATAAAAATTTAACCATAATAAATAATGCTGCTAATAATAGTTGTTGATAAGCCAAACAATTGAATATAATTTGAATGATTGGCATTTTTAATTGACTTTATTTACGAGTAGGAGTTGAAGTTTAAACGTTTCTCAAACAACTTACAAATTAGTCATCGACATTATTAATCATTTCGTGGTATATTCAAATATTAATTTTAAGCCTAGTGGAATGACTTGTATCACGATCACTTCATCAACTACACTAAATCTCACCTCTAATGATGTAATTGAAAATATCTAAAACATATTTGTTGGTTTCATATGAACAACATGGTTTTCGAAAATAAAAATTTATAACCATGAAAAATATGTTAAAAATTTGGTTGGTCTAATTTATGCTGCTACAAAACAAAAAATGTTGTTAATGTTATGTAATTTGAATAAATTAATTAATGCTTTTTTGGTTGTTTGGACATAAACGAAATTAATTGAGTGACAAAATGTGTACCCTTGATTATAAAATGGGATTAAAGGTATTTTAGTTAATTACACCTTTCATGAATATAGTTGATGTAAAAGTTTTATGTGCAGTGACAGTTAAAATTAATCAACTTGATGATACATAACGATTCATCAGTATACACAATAAAATGAAACGTTAAATGAAATATGGTGTAAGTGTAAGATCGGTATAAAGCAGAGATTATCGAGATAATCTTTGATCGCTATTTCTATATTATATAGTAACCTCGATTTGCTTAAATTTCAATAAACAAGCCAAATTTTAGTTAGGCTTTCAAAACTTTAGTCATTCATGAAGAGAACTGCGAAATCTAAAACTGAAAAATTGGGTTTGAAGTAAAGCTTTGAAATAAGGCTCCGGATTCTCTTTCGATTTTGATTTCCATGAAACTCCCACATTCATGGGCTAGATAACAATAATTTTCAAAAACTCTACTAAAATACAAAGAAGCTGCTACAATTATCTTTAATTCGTTCTTATCAGTTAGTCTTGGATGCAAAATTACTATTTAGGAAAAAATGTTTTTAAAACTGCAAATATGAGGATCAGAAACCTTTCACCGAATTCATAAATTAATCATTGGTAGTTCACTCTCGTCACTTTTTAAAACAACGTGTAGAATAAATTAAATGAATATCGCGACAGTAAAAAAATTACAGCTTATGTCACGTTACACTAAATACAAAACCGAAAATAATACAATTCGATCGTTTTTTCCCCAATGTTAGTGGTCTTTTACCTGATTTCGTAAATAACTAAAAACCGCTGCTGCCAACCCGTATGTAAATCAGATACCTTACCATTCTGATTCCTATTTAGTTTTAGGTCATTAATTTCAATTTATCATTGCAAATAAACTTTATCTATTTCTGTATTGTCAGTCCTTCGAGAACTATTGAACTCACGTTTCTTAAATTGCTGTTTACGTAATTGATTTTGTAAGTCAGTACTGCAAAGTATTAACAATTTGTTTATATTTTATATTGATGGTTGTCTAAAATTGGAATTCCTATACAAATTTCATTACATTTTATCAATTTAAATCAAACCAAGGAAAGCTTTTATTTATTTTTATTTCTTAAGTAAAACATGTTTATAAGTAACGCATTAATAAGAATAACGCCGTTATAGAAAGGTACTGGATCATTCTAAATTAATCAATAATTTGTTTTATAAAAGTACCGTTAGTGACGCAGTTATGATACAACAAACATTGTCAATAATTTCCACCTGTAGAGGGCGCAGCTACCACTCCAAAAAGTTTGATATACCATCGGAAAGAAAAATGTTCAGCCTTTTCAGCAAGTACAAATTTATGAATGGACAGAGCCTAATTTGGCCGCTTTCAAGATGAAAAATTATTTTTTTTTTAAATTTTCTTTTACAAAAGTTGAGTAGAATAAATTATATTGTCAAAACATATGATAGTTGATGGTAAGAGTTGTTAGTTAATACACTAGCCCTTAATAAAAATGCCACTTTGTAAATGGACAAGGCTCACGTTCATCCGGTTCATAGTGTCAAACTTTAAACTAACGTTTCTACTAGTTTTTCACACTAAAACTAAACTAAAATAAGGCAATATTATGAAATAAGTGGTTGTTTTTAATTATTATTAGGGCCAATAAACTAATAATACCAATAAAAATCAATTATTTTGACATTTTCATAACCAATAAGATAATAATCAACCATTTCATGAAATATAATGTAAAAAAATATAATAGGTAAAAAATAATTTCTGATTGTATTTGACCGTGAACTCCCTTCGATTAGAAAACAATCTAGTATTGTTCATTTGAGAATTGAAATTTATTGGTATTATTAATTTATTAGTCATCTTAATAATTACAAACACCCACATATTTCATTATCTTGCCTCATTTTACTTTTAGTTTTAGTTTAGTTTATATATATATATATATATATATATATATATATATATATATATATATATATATATATATATATATATACAGGGTGTCCCAGAATGGATGGATAAGCTTGAAGCACCTTATAGTAGAGGAAAAAATATATCCCGAGTAGTACCTAAGATATATCATTTTTTTAAAAAAGGTCAATTTTTTCACATTTCTTTACGTTTCCAATCACCACGGCTACAAATAAATTAAATCCATCGGTTTGTTGGTGTTATAATATTCTTAATGAACTATACTAATAGATATGCATTAAATAGTATGAGTAGCTGTTGCACTTTTTTTTTTTTAAAATCTATACTTCATTTTTCAGCATGAAATGTGGTGAATATTTTTTTTATAAAAGTTCACCAAAGCGTCTTTGGAGAAAAAAAATGTATGAGTACCTAAGTGGCCAACTATTTTAAAAACATCGGTTCTTGGTCCTGTATAAAGTTGATGGGTTTACTGATAGTAATTTTAAAAAGCGTATATTCCTCTCGCACCTCCTTCCACATTTTCTATTTGGGGACGTTGTTTTGTTTGGTATGCTTCAGGAGAATATGAATGTTCTCCAAAGAGGTTTCAATGCTTGTACTCGTTTTGTTCTTCGCCCATTTTTTATCATTTATTTTCAGTACAATTTTTGGTCACATATAATATTAAAATACAAAACGAAAATAAATGAGTAGAGTAATCATCACCGATTTAACGGCAGTATTGATATACCCTTTAACAAAGAACAATTTACGATAAAAGGTTATGATAACATACGAAATAAAAACATAACAATAAAATATAAAAACATAAATAGAATTAAAACTAAAATTAAACTTCATCAGACTAAAACTGTAAATATAAAATCGATATTAGGGTGCTCAAAAAGCCAAACTTTAAGTGCCTGGAGAAATGATTTCGAATTTATTTGTTGTCGAATGCTAAATGGAAGTTGGTTTAATAAGGAAGGGGCAGTTACCAGGAAATATTTTCTAAAATGTACACTAAAAAAATGTGGAACAACAAATAAGAAACGATCATTGTTCCTAATATTGTATCGCACATTTGCTCTCAATAATCGATGCCCACTTCGCAAATAAAATAAACGTAAAACCTTATAAACATATATGTGTTGTAATGGTAAAACTTTGCAACTCAAAAATAATGGCCAAGCAGAAACCCGTGAAGACTTAAAACACATAATACGAATAGCATATTTCTGAACAATTATGAGAATTTTTAAAGTTGAATGATAGCAACCACCCCAACACGATAACGCATATTCAAGCCTAGAACTAATGCAAGCATAGTAGAATTTTAACAATACCGATTTGGGTGCTACTGGTCTTAATAGATATAAAGTTCGTAACGCATTGCTAAGAGACTTTTTTATTTTATCGACATGCTGCTTCCAATTCAGATTACAATCAACAATAACTCCAAGGTCTTGAAGCTTTCAACAGTTTCAATGGAAATGCACGAGCTGGAGCAATTAACAGCAAAAACTGGAATGATACGTTAACGGTGAATGTAAACTACTGCTACCCAAACTAAAATGCATAAACTTAGTTTTGTCACTTAAAATTAGGAAATGGTGGTCAAATCATTTCCTTAAAACTAAAAGATCGGCTGCAATTTTATGGCAAACATCAGTTTGTGAGGACCCATAATAACATAAGCTCATATCATCTGCAAAGGCAACCATAGAGCCTGCAAAATTTGCACTAAAAATTGAGTTTACGTATATCAGAAACAGAAGTGGCCCCAAGACAGAACCTTGAGGAACACTAATGTTTAAGACATAAGGGCTGCCCATAGTTCCATTCACCTTAACAACATGATTACGATTTGCAAGATACGATTTAAACCAATTATTATTGTTTCCTCTGAAGCCAATTTTAGAAAGCTTATGCAATAGGAGGTTATGATCAACCATGTCAAAGGCTTTTTTTATGTCATCAAAAAGCCCAGCGCAAGATTCAGAATTAATTAGCGATGCATGCACGCAATTTAAAAATTCAATTAATGCAGACTCCGTGGAAAACCCATTGCGAAAACCGTGCTGACAACAACTTATAACACTATGCTTCTCTAGGAATACAACCATTCTACATTTAATAATTGTTTCCATTATTTTTAACAGGACTGGCTGTAAAGCAATAGGCCGGTAATTATTTAAGTCGCATCTGGAACCATTTTTATGAAGAAGTAGCACAATTGCTGATTTCAAAATTTCAGGAACAATACCAGTTCTAAAACAACAATTAAAAATATGACATAAAGGAGCACATATAAGACCAGCGGAACTTTTAATTAAGTAATTGCTACAACCGAATATATCGTAAGAGTTTCTTGATTTTAAAGAAGCAATGGCTTTAGAAACTTCAAGATCGTCAATTGAATGAAAAAAAAAGATTGCTCAACATAATCGCCGTCAGGCTCCATAGAATTCCTATTATTTAATGGGAGACTAGACTTCAAATTTGATGCAAAACTCCCAAAATTTCTGAACTCATTGGCAATATCAGATGCATCAGTTAAAAGATCATTAGATGAGTTAATAGAATTAATGAGCTTAATCTTTGACGAATTATTATATAAAATGTCATTGATAGTACGCCACATTGGAGTCACCGGAACAGTTATCAAATCTATTTTTATAATAAGCTACGCGAGCAGCAATGGTTTTCTTTTTTACTTTCTGACAATAGGCTGTAACATATTGCAGAAAACGTTGATTGGTTCTCACATGTTTCTGTAACAAATGAGCTTGAGCTCAACATGGAGAGTATTAGCATGGAGTGGAATTGTTTTTTGAAAGGTTTTTATGTCGAATGGAAGTATTTTGTTGTTGTTGATGTTCATTTATTATGCTTCCATATGTGCTTTTCCTCTACTAAAATTGTTATGTCAATCTATCAATAAATCTAATCTATAATGAGTATTCTTTGAATTGAGATTGTCACCTATTATGAACCTATTGGCCAAGCCCGTGAAGATCTCAGAGTATTGGGTTTTCATGATGTAATGTTTGGTGAACATTATATAGCTGACGCTACAATAGGATACATTTTAGTATTTATTTACAATTGTAGCTTGTATTTCTTCTTTTCCCGATTTTTCTCTTGAAAATGTTTTATATTTTAATTTATGGTAACTGCACTTCCTCCTTTATATAAGTTGTAAAAGTAAGTTTCTGCGATACGAAACACGTCTAGAAGTACTTTTTTATTAAATTACAATTGTAAAATAAGTATAAACCGATAATTATAAAATTTAAACCACTGGGAACTTAACTCACATATTTATCTAATACTCATTCAATTAATGAAACATCGCCTGCTTAAGCATGCGGCAGGGCGGCCGAGCGAAGCGATATAGCATTCCTGATTGGTCCCACGCAGGTTCCACATTCCATGGCAATCCCATGGAAATTTCCCCGAAAATCGGGGCTTTTTATCAGCCGCTTTTTTAAATTATTTGGTTTACTCCGTAAGTGGCGCATTTGATCGCGAATGAGCTTAAAGCTTAAGATGACCATCAATGAGTGCACTAGTTTTTTTTAATAATTTTAAAGTAAAGTACAAATAAGTACTGAACAATAGGGTACTGTCATTTTTAATCATACTCTTTTTTATTGTGCTCTTTGGAACATTTTAGTGTACTGAACATTTCTAATCGTGTTTAGATTTGGGTTTAGTTTCCAAAGCTATATTTCCAACCTTTGCAGTCTTTCGTCGAATGTACTTAATTTCGTGAGTATCTCCTGCAAAGTTTGATTGATGTCAACAGCTTTCATTGAAAAGAGTTGTTTATTGTATAGCTTTTGACGTTTTCCGTCTGGCTAAGGGATAGTTTGTATGCAATTAATTCTATTATTTCTCTTTTTTTAATTTCTTTTGCAATCATTCTTCCTCTATATCTAGTGCGGTAAGCTTTTCCGCAATATATACACTTCAGAAGGTCATTAGACCTAGATGGTATCCTGTACACTAAACAATTCCTGGTTCATTACTCCAATAAAGCAGCGCGTGCCCCTATGCTCGCCGTTTTTTGCATTGCGGAATTAACTTAATTTTTCTTAGTGGTTCTATTTTCACTTTACAGCCTAATAAACTAGTTATTCCATGCATTTTATTTATGTCTTCTTCTAATTTTGTTAATTACTTGGTTTATGTTAAAGTTTTTAATCTTAACTCAACCTTAATTCTTTCTGTATTACAATGTGTGGATTTCATGCCGTGATTCTAATTGGTCTTTCTTGTTTATTCGGAAACGTGTGAAAGACAAAAGAGCATTCACTCTAAGTTTCAGTGATCATCAGTGATGAGTATATCATGGAAATCATGATAGTTTTAGATATGGTCGACAACAATAGGTGGTGGTAGTGATTTCATTTTTAACCTCTATTGTGGTCTGAGTTCAATTAATTGCTGTTATTGTTGCTTGTCTGGGAAGGAGTATAATTAATTTTTATTTTTTTACTTTTTCTTCCTTTAACACGAATCCACTCGTGCCTTTTTTGCAAAATCTTCCATAGATTGGCAGTTAGATATTAGTTAGATATTCGAAATAACAAAAATAAATTAAAACATTGGACTTTTGAGCGAAATACAAATTTAAATTGAATAAAAGGTATTAGCGCACTTTACCCAGCTAGTAATAATGCCGTTACACCTAAAACATCATTGCGTACAAAGTCTATTTACATTGCATTGTGTTAATATTTCAAGTTTACCCAGTTTAACTTATTTCATTAGAAATAAAGTTACAAGTACGAGTAAATAAAATGTAGCGTAATAAGAATTTGCGTAAGCAAATCCGCTTTTTTGGAGGTAATAATGGTTTAAGTTATTAGTTTATTTAGTTAGTCTAGATAGTAGTAGTTTTAGTTGGTTTAGTTAGGTTTAGTTTATTACCAGCCGTGTAAAATCTGCTAGTGATTTGATTGGGTTTGTGAAATATAATCAACGAGACAACTAGGATTATTTGAAATAACACCACCAACAATCTCGTAAAACAATGAACTTTGGTCATTGTGATAAATATGGGCTTAAAACATAATTTATTAAAATTGAGTGCCAACTCCCAATATTACCATGGTAATATTTTCAAATTTAAAATAAAATGAAATCTTTAATACGAGTATATTGAATAAAATGAAATCTTTAATACGAGTAATTCAATTATTTCAAAATAATCCAAAACTTACATTTCGGGTCCTTTTCTAATGAGATAATAGAATATGGCTATGGCATTGTGATATTGCAAATACTTGTGATGAAGTAGCCACTCCTTTTCATTCTTTACAAACAAAAATCAAATTAAAATATTTTCAATATAAGATCAACTATAAAGCGTACCATAACTATTAATACTACTTAACGTCAAACTCAACAAGTCTTTCAAAATTTTACTATACTCGTATAACAGTTTTTTATTTTTAAATATTTCAATGTCTGATTAATTCGTTACACTTTATTAAGCAAATGTGTTACGTCAATTAAGTTTGAATTCAATTTTTTTAGATAATGTTTTGTATGTTCCCAAAAAATTGTAATCAATTAACGACGATGAAAATAAAACAAATCTACCATATTATAAAAATCAACCACAAACACATATGTACATATTATGCTCATCACTTTGCATTATGTATAAAACATAATATTTGAGATTCATTAATTCTTCAATAATTTTATTATTATTCTTCATGACATTTAAAAAAACATAAATAATTTAACCCTTGAGAGGTTAAATTTATCGATTTATGTTATACATGTTTTATGTATGTGCTTGTATATATGTGTATCGTATGAGTATACCGGTCGGGAACATAAAACATAATCATAAATTTCCCGAAGTATAAATTTTGAGAATAGTTGGCGAAATTTTTATTTCATTTCTTCGCTAACTCTCAAAGGTAATTTAATAAATCATACTACGGAGTCATAGAACATATCGTACATATTTTAAATTGTGCATCTCCATGTTTAGGATAAGCGACATACATAAAACATAATATACAATAAATATAAAACATACAATTTTTGTTTTATTTTTATAGACATCTGTGATAAATGCATTTAGATTTGAAATCCCTAGTTTAATATAATTATAGCTGATGGCTATGGAAGTGTTAATATTATTTTTGTTGTTGATGTTACTATTAATGACGCTATGAATTCCTTAATTTTATGATTGTTATGTTGACATAACACATCAATCAAATAACTCGATTAATAAAATAACATACTTACAAATTTCAACTTATATGAAAAACCTTGGTGTCAAACACAATTTTTTTTCTCTATACTATAAAATTATATTTAAAAAAATTTCTAATTCAATCAATATTGACTTCATTGTCGGTAAATACTTCTTTTAAAATTAAAAAAGAGGAAAATAACACAACATGATGTAGCAGATCAGAAAATAGAAACTCAATTTTCAATGTGGGAGCAAGAGGTTTCAACATGATTTTTGATATTTATTATCGACTGCGGAGAGAAATCATATATTTTCTGAAGTTTTCTGATATTTTAACGTTTATCATAAATTTCAGTTTGGTAAATATACATAAGAATCATGTTAATTATGTATACGAATCTTGTTAAAACAGCAGGGAGTCTCTGTCTTTGATAGATATTCGTTCCATCCATATGATTTATATCAATATTATTTAATTGGTATAGATTTGTATGAGCGTTGAATTTGTATAAATACGGAAATGGAAGATGTATTTGAATCATGAGTCACTGAGATCATTAGATACTTAAGAATCGATAATTGATTATAATTAATTGATTTATACCAAGTGCTTTCGTATTTTATCAATAGTATTAAGGTTGTTTCTTTCAACAGAAAACATAACAAATCGACAAGGCATTCAAATTTAAGCAACTTGGTATGTCTAAAGGTGATTAAATTTTAATTCTTTTGGAATTGGTTAAGTTTAAGCAAATTGTTATAACATAATAACATAACAATGTTGAGATAGTTACTATATTGGCTTATTTGCTTCGATATTTATTTTAAAATGACAAAATGTGCGCCACATAAAATTGTCATCATTATAAACTTGACATTGTTAAAAAGGACATTTATGAAAATCTCTATCGACTTTATTCAATTGCCACATTACACATATCTTGGCTTCGCACCACTTTAGTGTGACACACACATATCAATAAGAAGGCATAACCACTTAATAGATTATCAAATATATAATTTTACTACTGAGCTGGCATGTAACGTTTTCTTTGAGTGCAAACAAATTTATAACATTTACAAAAGGAGAAAAAAGAGAACAAAAAGAGAAGAGAAACTAATAAAATCTACATAGAAAATAAAGGATTTGAATCCTACACAGGTGACAAACTATGAAAAATCAGACGATCAAAAAATCGAGATTATACGAAGAGTATATAGCCTAAAATACCATGCGACAGAAGATCGGAAAGTGTTGCTTAAGGCCCTCATCATATCGTTTCTTTGATTACTGATAGACAACTTTATATCGTTATCAAACAATATGATTTATGTAATATATCTTTAAAATTCTGTGGGTATTACGAAGTATTAATTGATTTATTTCAAAGAATGATATAGTCATTTAAACGTAATACCATAGAAAAATAAGTTTATCATAGATTTTTCTTTTCTATAAATCGAAGATAAAAAGGTTTTGAGTAAAAAACTTCTAATAATTCCAATCTCGTGATTGTATTTGTGACTTTACATTGCGCGCAATTTAAAGTCACAAATACAATCATGACATTGGAATTATCAGGAGTTTTTTACTCACCTCATTTGTATCTTTCGATTAAATTTCATAAAAATGAGAAATCTATGGTAAACTTATTTTTCTATGGTAATACTTTAGTTAATTTGAAATTTACGTTAGGCCGCCATATTTAAAAAAAGCTTAAAGATTGAAGGTTACCCAAATTTTAAATAATAATCATAATTGTTTTAGTTAATGTTATATGCCAGATTCTTTTCAGTGAAGAGTACTTTGCGAATCCGCTCAGAGATTTCACATTTAATCGATTTTACTGCAGTGAAAGCTCCGTTGCACATGCACAAGAAGTCAATGATAATGATTATTTATGAAGCCTCGTTTCATTTTGGAGCGAAAGCGGATGCAGTTTCATTTTGCACACTTATTTTATTTATAATTCAGTTGTTTATGCTTTTTTGGTTACATTAAATATGCCGGCGTATGCAATATATAAAGAGTGACTCTTAAGTAAGTACTATAAAGTCGGGGGTGATGGAGGACACTAATCTGAACAAAAAATTATATGACAGCCTATCTGTAACCTTTAAACCATCATTAAAACTATTACTCACAAATTTTTCAAATAAATGTTTGCTTATCGCAAATTAATTAGTTTATCAAACACGGGGTCAATAATAAGGTAAATTGATTATGAGAGTACACTTTACGCGAAAAAGGGTGTGAACATCTTTAATTTTTTTAATATTTCTTAAAATAATACATTATTAACATACTTTTCTTTGCATATTTTCAAAATATTTGAAAAATTTACTGTAATTTTGAGGTTGTACTGATCAGTTACATATTTTCCGAACAAATGTAATTATAACATCAAGCTTCAACAGTTTTATGTGTAAGAAAAATGAGAAATACTTTATTATGGTTTATTCAATGGACCAATCACACATTAATCCGTAATTAAAAAAACTGATTATGCAATCTCAATAATGAGGTCGCCAAATCATTTAATGGAATGTAGCGCTAGCAAAACATAAATAAATAGAGCTGTAACGTGTGGTTGATGTTAATGCGTGGTTGGTCCATTGGATCCTGGGCAGGTTTCCAGGAGTGCCAGATGAAACACAGAGGCATGCCGGATGGGGAGGGGCGGAGGGAATCATCTCATTTCCCTCCATTTATACAACTACTTTATGCTGATCCCATGCAGTCACCGAAATTTGTACTAACGCAAGAAACGGTTGCTTAATGTCAATGGAGTGATTGCTGTCGTATTATCTCTCTGCTTCGTGCCGGTAAAAATTACGGTTTGTATATATGCAAGCCTATAAAACGACAACACAAAAAAATTAAGGGGCGAATATATGTCGTGGCCAACACACGACTTTCGTTTACCACAAATGTACACATAGATCTCATATACGCTACACTTGATTTCCAAATCGAGAAATTAAACTTACCAGACTTTATCTCTGCATAAATTTCAGAAAAGAAACAAGGTCAACCCTTGTTGGTTGAAAGTGTAATCTTTAAATTTATTTAAATCTTTTAATTCTGTGTCTTTTTTTGTAAATGCTAAACTTTTCAGCACATATCAAAAACAGAAAAAGTTCCCACTGAGCCTGTAGAGATGCCGAATTTTTGTGTAATAAAGTTTTTTTTATTAAAAAGTCGTCATTTACTCGTAAAATTTAAAAAATTATCTGAACTAATTTTGTTTGATATTTAATATATAATCATTTGGTATTTAATCGTTTTTTCGTAAATGCTACACGCTTTTCAAAATATTTGCAAAAAACAAAACACCTCTATGGACCGGCCATTTCCGGTGGACCGATGCCGAGTAAAAATCACTTGCATCTCCCAATTTATGGAAAAGCTTAAATATGCAGTTTTATCTCCAATCAGTCCTATATAAATATATATAGGCTGCACAGGTACCGAAATTTTGTTGAAAAACAGTCTTTTGTCAAAAATTTTCATTTTGATTTAAATTGAGAAAAAGTGATCTGGACTGGTGTTGTTGAAAAATTAATTTTATACGTTTTAGTTCATAGTTGTTTTTCTCATAAATGGTATAATTTTCAAAATAAATGCAGAAAAAGCTCCTATGGAGGCAGTACTTCTGGTGAATCCGGTGATTTCGGCCGAACTCGCTGAGCCCTTGCAATTTACGGTAAAAGCTGAAGTATGAAGTTTCTATCTAGGCTGTGCAGGGTCTACTTTTTGTTGAAAAACAGTATTTTGTTAAAAAGCGTGATTTCCGGTTATGGTTTATTATCATTATATTAATTTATTACTTTATTAAAATTTATTGCAAAATTAATTTAGAATCTGTACTCTCACTTAAAAAACAGTAATCCTGAAAAATTTTGACCTCCAGATATTTGTAGGTTTACCATTACCCATGTCGCCAAGGTAAATAATAGGCTTTACAAAATTTCTATGTGTGCGTCTGTGCATGTCATGCAGATAAATGTTGTTGGTTCTCTACAGTCTAGTTGGATTGACTGATCGGGGTGAAACTTGATCCTTACGCGTTCTTCATAAATTGGGATATCCCAGCGATTTTAGGCCCATCGGAAGTGACAAGTATTTATATCATTTACAAGAAAAAAGATTGCGCGAACTAAGATATTCTAAATTGAGTTTGCAACAATATTGGCCCCGATTAGCTTTCCAAAATTTAAGCGGAAATTACGATTTTCGACAAAAATTTGTTTTTCAACAAAAATTATACTCCTGAACAGCCTAGACAGATTGATTGGTCAGGATGAAACTTCATAATTAAGCTTTTAACATAAATGCGAGGTCCCAGTGATTTTTGGCCGAAGGCATTTATAAAAAAATATCATTTATATCATTTATAAAAAAACAATTATGAACTTAAAGGTTCTAAATTAGATTTACAACAATATCGGTCTAGATCAGTTTTCGAAATTTTTTAGCGGAAATTACTGTTTTTGACGAAAAACTGTTTTCCAACAAAAATTCTGCATGTATGGCACATGCAGATTAACTGATGGGGTGAAGGTTCATACTTAGGCATTTTTTGTAATTCGTCCAAAATGAGTCTAAAGAAGCTTTTACGTTTTTTTGCAAATATTTTGAAATGTACAATCATTTATGAAAAAACTATTAAATCATGAAGATTATAAATTAAATTTCAAACAAATTAAATCAAATCGTTGTCTAAATATTCCTGGAAATGACGAGTTTTGATATAACACCTTTATTTCATCAATACTTGGCATATCTACAGTCCAGGCGGATTGACTATTCGAAATAAAACTTCATACTTAAACATTTAACATTAAATGGGAGATACTTGCGTAGTTTGATGGAAATCCGTGTACCGAAAGTGGCGGCTTGAATGAGAGCTTTTCAATTTTTGCCCTTATGTATATTGAAAAGTTTAGCATTTACAGAAACGACAAAAAATCAAAAGATTTAAATAAAGTTAAAGATTAAATTTAATGCTTGTTGGGGTTGAGCTTGTTGGTTTTCTGATATTTTTTGATTATACAGGGCAGGTTTACCAAAAAATATTTTTAATTTTTAAGGTAGTTTTTATTCAGTATTTCTCATGTTTATGATGTCATTAATTTGATAAACGCCGTATAATATACATATAGAGCAAAGTTTGTTTGTATGCATGAAGAATAGACGATATATAAAAGAAAAAACGAAAAGCTACTACTCTTCATGTATACGCACAAACACTGCTCTGTATATTATACGGCGACCATCATTTTAAAGACAGCATACTAATAAATGTGCAAATATGAATGAAAAATACCTTCAAAATGAGAAACAATTTATCCAAATTAAAGATAAATAACCAAAGTTCACGTCCAGTTAGGAAAATATGTACATACCATTTTTGCCAAAATTATCATTTTCTGGCCCACCGAGAAATCATGTTTAATCTAAATTTTTATAATTTAGGAAATAGTTTTTCCGTATCAAACTTACACCAACTGTTTACCATAGATGCCAGAAAAAATTATTTCGACAAATAAAGGCTACGTAAATATTTTTCTTAATTAATTTTTCCTAGAGAAAGCCAGAATAGTGCCACAGGAGAATAAAAATTTAGTCCTCTATTTTCTTAGTCGTATCACATCATGCGACGTGGCTATGGAACTTCTTGGTTACTGGATTAAAATTTTTAAATTTTAAAATTAAAATTTACTAAATAATTTTGTACAAAACTCACAGTGAATATTTTCTCAATATTAGCGGGCTTCAATATTATTTGTTGCATCGACGTTCAAGTGATAGAAACTGTCGTTTAAAGTGATAGCAGCTGGAAGAAAATATCTATAAAGCAGCGTACTAAAATTTAAAAAAGTCACAACGAGTTTTGTAAACAATCATTTTGTAAGTTTCGATACATTAATCTAGTAACCAAGAAGATAAGTAGTCACATCGCATGAAGTGATGCGACTTAGAGAATTCGGGTGTTAGTTTTTACTTGTTTACGTTTAAAAGGTCTGCATACATCTAAAGTTCATATATTGTGATATACACACACGGAAACTGCTAATAACGAGGAATGAACGACCTAAATATTCAATAGGATAAATGATTACTCGAGTTACAGCAATGACTAGTACACAGTATGAAAATTTCAATTCTAGAGAAATGTTGACGTTTTTTTTCTAAAAGCAATTTGATTTATGCTATATGCCAAGATTCTAAAACTCAATGTACGAATTTACTTCAATGTACTCAATTCTAATTTACAATATAATAAGAATTCTTTTTTAATCATAGACCAACTGTTTCTTGGACATAAAGATTACTTCCAAAAATAAAATAAATTTGACAACTTGTTATCTCCAAGTTCTTATTACCCTAGTTAGCAACACTTTAACACTATTAGAGCAATAAGGTAGTTTGAAATAAACTCAACCAAACTAAAAGTGACTCCCAACAAGTGAACAATCGCTACAATCAAATACAATACTTAATACTATATCCAACAATTTTGAAACTTTTTTTATAATTAGACATTATAATTTTTTTATGTTTAACTTTTTGACATTTAATTCCATCCTAAATAAAATATAATACAATATCAACTAAATAGAAGAAAAAACATATTCAACTAACTTGTTTGCCAGTTAAATTTTTATAAAATTTATCTTGTTGTTTTTAATGAAAAATGTGAAAGACAAATCTGACACAACGCGATTTAATTTATTTTGACCTAAACATTTATGAAAAATACTCTTATATAGGGTTTTCCAATAGGAATGATATGATTTTTAAGAGGCGTTTCGGCCATTTGTAATATGTCATAATCTGTCATTTTTTGTTTCATGGTATTCAGCAATGTTTACAATTTCATCATGGTGAGATATACGCAAGAACAACGTTTACAAATTATTCAGTTTTATTATCAAAATAATCGTTCTCCAATTGCAACTTTTCGTGCGCTTTTGCCATTTTATAGTCGTAATAATCGTCCAAGTGTGCTCGCTATTCGTCGAAATGTTGAAAATGTTGAGCGTACATTTTCTTTACATAATGATGAAGTGCCAATAAGACCAAGATTCGCTCGACGTAATGCAAGTATTGCTGCCGTTCAGGCAAGTGTTGTTGAAGACCGCAATTTGTCGATTCCAAGACGTTCTCAAGAATTGGGACTGTCTCAAACCACAACCTGACGGATTTTGAGAAAGGATTTGGGTTTGCATCCGTATAAAATTGTACTCACTCATGAACTGAAGCCATTGGACTACCGTAAACGTCGTGAATTTGCTGATTTTGCCTTGGAACAACTTGAAAACGATAACGATTTGTTTAAGAAAATCATCTTCTCCGATGAGGCTCACTTTCATCTGAGTGGTGCGATAAATAAACAAAACTGTCGATTTGGAACTTAGTGTGTATACGAAATGCTACAAACACGTTTCAAAAATTGCATACGATGTGTACCTTTCATCTGCATTTTTGAACATTCTCTTTTGTACAAATTTATACCGTATTCGCTTTTTCGGTTTATTAATTTAATGGCGCCAAAATTTAATAATTTAAAGATAATAATGAAATTCGATTAATCCAAAAATGCACATTTCCAAATGTATGCATTTAAAACCTCATTTCGGATACACCCTTAAGCTCACTTAAGAAATTTAAAGAATCGTTAAATTTAACCTAACCTACAAATTAGATGAAATTGCATAAAAAATTTAAAATTAAATATTAGTCTTGGCTATCAAAATACCTAAAAATCTGATCATGTTTTATTCATAAAAATTTTAAACCAACATTGAGCAGATTACTTAAGATTTATAAATTGTCCATGGCTGGAATGTAAAAAAAACGCAATTTATTGGTATCGTATAAATTCTTATTTTACGTTTCTTTTAGTTTCTGGATTTAACTGGTTGGTACAGTTCGGTGTGGTACGATTTGGAAACATCGAAAAGGAGTGCCTGATTTGAAATTGACGGGTTTCTACACATGGTATTGTACATGTAAAATAGATGAATCGTAAGCCAGTATGGTTTCTGGGTAATTTTCATATTCCTTTGGAACAACAAGTGGTAAGACAAAGAAAAAAGGACGACACTCGAGAAGAAATTTCATGTTTTAAAATGGTGAAAGGTTATAATTGGCTTATGGGATAGGTCAATAAATTTCATATGTGGTGGCACAGCATATTTTTTATTTTTTAGGTGCCGCACTTTAAAACTCGTATATACTATTTCAGCATCGCCTATTCAACTATTAAGCTAAACGATTTTTCTCTCGCAGTGGGGGTTGGATTAATTGGCGCTGACCCAGAAACAACATGACGTAAAAAACCAGGAGACAGGCTGTAAATTCTTTCAAGGTACAGGTAGCATTAGAATTACGTTATAACAAAAACGCACACATGCCTACGCGGTCAACATCACTGAGATGTGTGCAATTCCGTACTAGAAATGAACGACATAGATCCTTATGGAAATGGTCGACCTGCAACGTTGGTTTATACCTTAATCACACGAAATGATGATATAGTTATCATACCTTCCTAGGGACAATTAGCCTTAAACCATGCTCGGCTGGTTATTCTGTATCAAGTCAGGATGAAGTCGGCTGGTTATCCTGTATTTGATTTACTATTGAATTTGTATTTTTTGAAATATAATAAATATTATTTTAATATACTATTCTCTTTTATTATAAGAAAACAAACGGTTATAAGATTTGTGGTTACTTTGCTTAACCTCTAAGAACGGAAGGGTTAAACGAACTTTACTAGTAATTTAGGTTATTACCCATCTGGAATTAGAAAATATTCGATTTTGTAATGAGAGAAAATGTTCAAATTAATTTCACAGCAATTAATATAATTGAACGCATTATGGAAGCCAAAATTCGAAATCATACCCTTGTGTTTTTATGTTTTCATTTTAATGTGTCTGTTAATGAACATTTACTAAATTCAGCATGGCACATAAACAGTCTCTAACATCTTTTTCAAATAAAAATGTATGCAAAATATGATCATTAGAGAAAAAAATGAAATTTTTGTTTCGAATTAATTTATTCATAGAAAATAATAAAACTTAACAGCTTAGACGTCAAATTCCAAATAATTTCAAATGAATGAACTTTATTTTCTTTTTTTAATACAATTTCCATTAAGACTTTGTTGTATATAAATTTTGCAAGTAAATAAAATAAAATTGAACGACCAAATTGGAAACGTTGGTACTTGATAGTGTAATACCTAATATCTATTATAAAATCAAAATTGTTTTGTTTTTTATAGTTATAAGAGGATTGAATATTGCCAACCCCATTACCCTATTGTAATGAATTGTTTTTGGTTTTGGTTCGAGATGTTAAGGACGTAAATGGAGCTTTCAATTGTAATGCTTTTTTAGGTCATCAAAATGAGCGAGGGAAGTTAAGAAGTTCAAAGAAGTTAAATGAGCAAATTAACTTTGGTTTTGAAAATTAAAACAATTTACATTAAAATGATTCATCGAAATACAAGATTTAAAAATAAAGTAGAGCATTAAACTATGTACAATACTTTTTTTTCAAATAAATCATTCGTTCTACAGCAATTTGGTTTTGAACAAAAGTTATTCTAATAACTACGAGTATTTTTAGCCTCTCATAACTCGTTTAAGCTTAATTTTACAAAAACAACTCTTACAGTTTAAGTCTCGAAGCTCTCTTCTGCCTTAAGATACGTTGAATTAGACACTTTTAAAAATTTTGCGAATAGTCTGCTTTTGGCTCTTTCATTTTGACGTAATACTGGTTCTTCTAGGGTGTTCGATGGCATTGAACATCAAAGTAAACCCGAGGCTACTTATTTGAATAAGTACTTGTATAGTCTACATAAAAAATAGTTGGCAAATGTTTGTTGTGAATATAGTGGCATTAGAGCAAAGTACAATTTTCCCCCATATTAAACAATGGAAAACATGATGTTTTGACATTTCACAACAAATAAAATGATTTTATTAAAGATTGCGCTAAAAATTAATTAATTACGTATTTTAACCATAGATCTTTCTATAATTTTTGTAAGATTATTTATCAATTTCCAAAAGTGTGGCCACTTGTTCAGCAGCTCTTGAATTTTGCGTATTCGTTCTTTAAGGAATAGTTCAGAATCAACTTACTAGTAGTCTATCCGAGACCGGGTGCAAAACTAATTTAAAATCAATTTTCGATCAATCATTGATTTTCAAATTCCAATATATACTCGGCCCGGTGCGTTTAACGAAAACGTAAACATTAAACTAATAATTATAGTTATTTATGTATATATTAAAAAAAACACACGAAATTTTAAAAAAATACTTAAAATAAAAATTCAGTTGAACCGAAAGAAACATAGTACCAATCATACCAGAGGACTGATGCAAAAGATAAAAATTGGCTTTTCATTGCGATCGGTGATATTAATAAACACAAGTATGATTCTCTATTAACGTGCAGTACTCACTGCAGGTCCATCTTCTCTATCAGTGCATTCAGCATGTAACATAGAGCTTGCAACGTGCAGATCGTATATTTTAATTGTACGACTGAGCGAATGGAGAAGAGATTATTGATTGGCCTTTAAAAGACTTTAAATATGTCGTATAAATAAAAGTACACCATTATTGAGGTAGAGGTAAAGTAATGCGATTTCAACGGAAATGAAGCTATTTTAGATAGATACTAAGCCGTAATTTTCCTACTATAGGTGAAATGTGGTAGATTAAAAGAGTGTGGATCGTTTGATTAGCCTTTAAAGTCATCATATCAAATCTATAGATAAATCAATCCATCCAGATCGTTAAAAAACAACATAAAGTTTGTATACCCTTTCGTGGAACAGAACACCATTTTTTTTATTTATTTATTATTATTTTACTGGAGGGATTCGGCCAGCTCATTATCGAGGTTTCATAATCAAATTCTCTTCAAAATAATAATTGCTCCGTTGACCTATAGCCAAGTTCCAGAGCTAAGGGGCACACTACTTACGAGGAACGCTAGCATGCCGGGAGTCGGAGATTATCTCGTTTTCCCCATCTAATTAAAAATTATTTTTATGCTATTTTACGTGTCCCTAAGAATACTATTAATATTTGCAAATATTAAATTTGCTTATGGAAAGAATCGCTTTTCTAATACCAAACCACCGATACTTGTATCATTCCTAAATTGTTGAAATACGTACGTCATCCATTTTCTTTATTATAATTCGGTAAGTGCTTGACAAATAAAATTAACCACATATAAAAAAATAATGAATGTCAGTCATTTGTCAAATTTCTCTACAGATGTACTAAACCAAATTTCAAATATTTGATTTTCAAAACTAGAAGTATATGACAACATTTATTATCGAACTGTATGATGCCATAACAATTTTCTACCAAAATTTTGAAATTATCTAAGAACGTACATAAGAATTAAAATGACAAATTTCATTTTCAGAAAAATTTTCAGAAACCAAAAAGTATAAATCAAAAATTATCTTTTCTGAAATGAAACTGTCAAATTTTTTTAATGAAAAATTTATCAAAAATAAAGTAAGGAACAAAGAATATTATTACAGCGGGCTAAACAATTTTGTACCAATGTACGTAACTACCGCGAAAATTTTGAAATTAAAAATATTTGTGTGGCGTGGCATGGTGGGTCAAACGGAGAAAACACTAACTGCATGTAAACAAATAACATCAGAATATAACTGTATATTCCTTAATATCATTAGTTTATATACTATATTTAATGCCTATTTATTTTAGAATAATAATTTTTCTAATTTCTTAGATAGGATTGGTTTCATCTAATCAAATTATAAAAAAAAGACGAAGAGAAAAAAAAACAAATTTAAATTTCTTATTTTTGTTCCCTATCTCAAAAGTTAAATTGATAAAACATAAAAATGGGTTAGGTTTCTCAAAAACCTTCTTAATAAATTTTAATCAATTTTATGTTTATGGTTTTGGTTTGATGATACTATTTTGATTGGGTTGTTATAATTCTTTTCTTTTTTGTGTGTATTTATGTTCTTGTTAGGTTACGCTCTACGACAATATTATTTTCGATATTTTTTTCATTTTTCTATGGTTACATATTTCGTCTTGTAAAGAAAAACACTTTGCTTCTTATTAATGAAGTTTAAAAACAATAATAAATATTAAAATGTGTAAATTGAAACTACATATATTTTGTATAATAGAGTAAAGAAAATGTAATATGATCTATAATTGGTATTTTTTAAAAATACTAATAATTTAAAATATCTGTATTATTGATTTTTATGTTCTTCTTTTTGGTTTTCATATGTTTATGTAAAATATTTATAGGTTTAACCCTTTAAATTGTTATTGTGCGTTTCCGTTGAAATTTATGTTTTAATTGATTAAAAAAAATGAAATTTAGTGGGAGATACTTTGCATGTGTAATTTACGCTAATATTATTTGGTAATGTAAGCTGGATAATATTCGGAATAACAGCGTAGGTGCATGCAAAAACACTCACAATTTTAAATGAATTTATAATGTTGAAATTTACCTCAGTTTTACACACAACTTGTTTATTTTAAATTTATTTTTAGGATTGCTATTCAATTTAAGGTGAACAAGTAGCACAGCTTGTTAGAAGTAACGTGAATCTCACTTAAAATTAAATTTCTTTAAAGAATTTCAGTCATTTCTGATTCTTATTTTTATACATGCATTTACGGCTTAGTCTATACCTAATGAAAGAATCTGGGGTGCTGTTTAGTCACCTCATTTTCGAGGTTACATAATCAAATAACAAAGCTACTGGAAGGGGTAGACTGCTGGTGGCGATGATCTCATTTTTTCCCCATCTATTTAAAAATTATTTTTATATTGTTAAAAATGGTCTGTTTATATAATCAATATTTTTATTATGATGAATTGAGTTATGGTCTTATCAATTTAATTAAGTGGCGCGAATCAATTTTCAATTTTATATATGATTAACGGTTACATTAAAATTATTATTATTATTATTTTCAATAAGCATCTCAATGAAAAATTTTGAAAATTATTGTTTGTAGCAGTTTGAATTGCAAACTGTTCCATGCAGTTTTCCAAACATTCAAGGCTGTCGGGTTTCCTTCTTTTTACGTCAATTTAGAACGTAATTCGTTAATTTAGAACGTAATTTGTATTATTTGTGTATATCGTCTTGGTTATACTGATATCTTCAGTTTTATTGATGAATGCCTTATGCTCTTGGAAGACCTGTCCCATTAACTTAATGATCATGGATGATTTTAACATTGACTTTCTCAATCAGAATTCAAGATAGGCAGCCAATATAGGCTGCTGCATTTATTATCGGAGCATGCGTCCAACCATGTTGCGCAGCTTTGAACCAACACGAATTACAAATACCATAGCCACTTGTATTGATAATGTACTAATGTACATATATTCCGCTGGTTTCCTATAGTGTATTATACTTAAAAATTTCAGATCACTGTTTAATCGAAATTAAATTATTAAGAACTCCCTTTGATAACAAAACTAAATCTCGAAAAAGCTCTGAAGAGTCCCAGATCGAGATAAATAACCTACAGGAATTACTATTTTATGAGGAATGGACTGACGTTTATTATTGCAGAGATGATTCTAAGGCCTACGATAATTTAAAAGGTCATATTAAAAATTGCACTTAAATTAAGTTGTTTACCAAAAGATCAACAATGGTAATGCCGTGGATGTCTGGTGATCTATTGAGGCTAATATTTGTCGCTTTAAAAAAAAAATCATAACAACAGTAGATTGAAACAATATAGCTTGACGCTGTGCGACTCTATTAACCTACAAATTGGCACATCCAAAATAAAGTTGTATTCTCAAGAGTTCAACTACAATGGCAGTGATACTCATAAAAATTCGAAAACAGTCAATGAAATAATAAACTAACAGCCCGATCCAGTTGAAATTAAAGAAATCATTGATCAAATACGTTGCATAATTTCTGATTTAGTGCAAATTGCCAATGAATTCAACGAGTTCTTTACGAATATTGGTGATGCAAGTGCTATTACTCTTCTCATGGATCAAGCTGACAAAAATAGATTAATATAACAATATTGCCAATCAAAGACAGTTGCGTTTTTCCGGAAATTTCAGCTAGAGAACTGTATTTTACCATTGTTTCGCTAAAAAAGAATTCAACTCCTGGTTTGGATGGTCAATACTCTTGTTACAACACGTCCTGATTTTTAGATTATGTTTTATCTTTTATTTTTAATTTAAGCTTATTTTAAACTGGGATTTTTCCTATATCTTTGAAGCGAGAGTAAGTTGTTCCGATCTTTAAAAATAATGATAAAACAAGTCTGAATGATTATCGCCCAATCATTTCTTTCTGTGTTCTCGAAAATATTTGAAAAGGCTATAAAAAATAAGCTTCCTTCTTAGATAAAAGAGTCTTGCTCTCTCTCGTGTCCTTTCTAGAACAAGTAACTAACCATATTGATAAATAAAGGATTCAAAATAACAACTCTATTTATACATTTAACTAAGGCTTTTGACAAAGTTCAACATAGCACACTTCTAAAAAGCTATATTGTTGTGGATACAACCCGTGATTCGTTATACTCGTACTTGAGTGGGCGTAAATGATAAATTAATTATTGAGTTACAGATTAATAGAGTGCTACAGAGTTCTGTTTTAGGGATTTTATTACTTTCAATATATGTAAACGGAATATTGTGTCAACGATTTCGAAGGTCTCCAACTGCTTTGGCTGTTGGTTTTTCGATTAAATATGTTAGTCCAAGTTTCCATTTATTTTTTTTTTTATTTTGACTCACAAAATGAAATTATTACATTTTAGAGTATCGTTTTATCTTCAGACAACATATCATACTCTTGAATGCAGTATAAATAGTAACACACAGTGCCCTTCTAATGATTGCTTTTAACTGTTGATGAATTTCGATACGTAGGTGTTCTAATAGATCGAAATTTAATTTGAAAAGTCCACACATAAGGGTTGAGGTCTATACTATTATTGGTCTCTAGAAAAATGTATATTCAACGGTTATTTTGTACGCAATATTTACTTAGAATGATATACTTTGCCTTCAAACCCAATTTAGCAATTTGGTTTATCATTTTGGGGTAGTACATGTAATGCTATGTACTCGTATGTGCTTCAAACCATCTTTTTCGTCATCGTGGCCATTATTTTGAAATCTAAGCATACTGCCCTACGTCACACATACGTGTTCAAGGAGGTCCAGAATATTTCATGTTACAAGTGGGAATAATATTGTTACTCATGCAGGTTAAATCGTAGATCAAATCGAACCTTTTTAAAGCATGTTCCAAAATTTAAATTAGATATGCGATTTTTTTTTTAATATCGATGTACCTATAGTTTTCTAACAATTCATTGTTGGAAACTCGAAGGTGCATCAACTTTCCTAGTTTTTCAAAAAAATGGATTAATTTAACTAAAAATGTCGAATCTATTTCACCTATTAGTTTAAGATAACTTAATTTGGTTCACAATGATAATATCAAACTTTTCTTATTTTTAAAAATTAACATAAAAAAATTAAATTTTCTAAATGTAGTAGTTTGTGAGGTTTTAATATATGTATACATGCGTATTAAATCAAGAATATCTATTTATAATTATTTTGTGCAATTATTTTATTAATTTAATAGTCAATTAAATTGTTTTAACTTTTTAAAATAGAAGTTATACATTTGATCTCAGTTAAGCACCAAGAAACCAGTCACGTGATCTATTTGGTCCAAAGGTTAATTTATCTTACCATCTGTAATTTGTTAGTTTCAATATCGTTGTACTAGTTTTTTATTTATAATATTTCTAAAAATGTTAGTATTAGAGATTAAGATCGAACAATACCATTGCTTGAAATCAGATGACAGAATTTAATTATTTATATGCTGAATGCTCGCACTTCTAATTCCAATAGGACTAAAGTACGATTTTTATTTTAAAAAGAGATAAACTCCAACATTTGCAGTTTTTTTCCGAAATCTTCAGTATTAATTGGTTTTGAATACGATGAAAACATACTTTTAATATGCAACACGAAGTAAAACAAAAACTATATAATTATTATGCAATTTATTTAATTAAAACCTCATTAAGGGTAGGGTTTTAATAAATAACACTCTTGTTCTCTAAAATTACCGTTTACATTTAATAGATAAGACAAAATTTTCAAATATGTAGGACTTTTTGAACAGTGCAGTAATTACGCATCTATAAAATTTCTTTCTTGTTACTCATTTGTTTCACGACTTGTGGCACATAACATCCTACTGAAAACAGTCATCGTCTAAGTCGAAAGGAACAACATCAGGCCAGAACAAAACATTCTAAATCGATCGAGAACATTCATTTACTCTAAGTTAGCATTAGTTGTATATTTTAAGAAGTTAAATTACGCTTCTATCTAGCCAAAAAAGCATAAAACACATTACTAGTGCTACTCGACCAACAAACCTTGTACTGTTTTCGAGAAAAGTTCACCGATTCCGTAGTTTTTAATTTTTTCAATAATGAGGATTGAACAGCAATCCTGCATGGGCTCATATTGGTGAATTATGTCATAGCGCAGGTATGTGTATATAGTAAAAACATATTAGTAAGTGATAGACAGGAGTTTGTGAACAGATTAACACAGTAAACACTATAAAGTAATAAAATACCGTAATTCTACAGAAAACTTATCGAAATGAAAAGTGATAAGTTAGAGCATATTAACACACGTTTCTAAAATCTAAACGAGGTTATCTTGTATATAGCAATCTAAGGGTTTACTAGTTACAGGTTAAAAAATTTGTCAGATAAATTAAAGTGCGGGACGTGATCGGAGTTAGCCACGAGGAAGCAGTGTAAACACTTGTCAATCCGGCACAAGAAGAGATCTCTGTGGTTCATTCAAAGAATTTTATCAAGATAAAGCACATAGACAACAAAACACGTCATTTATGTGATTTTTCATAGATCATTATAAATTTAATTTTAATAATTATTTTCATAAATGTTACCCAAAGTTTAGATACATTTGGTTTATTGAATTAAAAAAAAGAAATGGAAATGGAGCAAGGAAGAAAAGGGGTGAATATGTTGTGGCCAGCAACCGACGTTTTTTAACGCAAATTTCAGAAAACTAATAAAGTCAAACTTTACTAAAAATTTAAAATCTTTAAATTTATTTGACTCTTATAATTATTTAGTAGTATTTTGTAAATGCAATACTTTTCAAGATCATTGCAAAAAATAAAAAAGCTCCTGCACTTCCGGTACCCTCATTTCCATCATATTTCGCAAGGATCTCCCAATTTATAGAGAAAGCTTAAGTATGAAGTTTCATCCCGATTAGTTAATCCGCCCGGACTATATGCTCCATTTTGGTGAAATAAAGTATGTTTATCAAAACACGTGGTTTCCGGTAATTTATAAAATGATCTTAACTAATTTTGCTTCAAATTTAATTTTGTTTCTAATCATTTTTTCATAAATGCTATAACTTTTCAAAATGTTTGAAAAAAAATACAGATGTCTAATGAAGCCAACTAGTAAAATCTCTCATAAAACCTAAAACAAGTAGTCAATTTCTTTTCCCTTCAATATGAATATAGTTATTATACGTAAACTTGGAGTATTAAAATTATGATTTTTACATAATTATCATTTACAATTTCTTAATTTAACGCAAACTATTTGTATCAAACTCATTATCAACAGAGAAATATTCATTAACAAATTATTTTGTTTGTGTTTTGAAATTAAAGTATATATTTGTCTGTTCAATAAAGCATATTTACTACTTTGACAGGTAGAAAGGCAGTCTCGAGCCGGGTTGAGAATGATATTTGTAACAATGATAAAGAGTTTTCAAATGACAAAACACGCGGGGTGATATGTTAAGAACGATTTGCAGTTGTCATTGTTAACGATATTGTAACAATGTTTACGAATGTACTCCGGATAATTGTGAATTGTTCTGTTTCCTTAGCAATTGTGATTTTTTGTTTTGGAAATATGCTTATGTCAAATTGGCAAATGTTTGCTACTTTAATTTCATGGGCTGACGTTCAAAAAAATGTTTTATAGAATTGCTAAACTATACCGAAAAGTTCATGAATTTAATTTAATTGCAAATTTTTAAAAACAACATCATCGTAGTATACAGTGGAAATTATTGACCTTAACTTTACGAAGATTTTGGATCGCCGTTTCATTATATAATTTTTCTTTGAATTAAGTTAATAAAATACTTATAAAAATGCTAGACAAATAATTTAAAATATTAATAAATTACAAGAATTAAAAAATATGATTTTATTACATTTTATTAAATTTATTAAATAATTATGATCTTTAATATACTAGCCGCGAACTTACTTAAATAATAATACAAGTTTTAGCTATTGATCTAATATCGACTTCGAAATGATAATCATGGTTGGGCTAAATATTATGTTGACCAAGAGTTATGAATGAGCTCATATGCTTAAAAGGAGTGTGCAGGTTCAAAAAGTCTTGTTTGAATGTGTAAGTCTGAATTTGAATGAGTTTCTAACTTTTATGTAAATCTACCAAATGGTCCCACTTGCGTAATTTCAAATTAAATTAATGGAAAAAGTGGTAGGGACATATTACTGCACAGTACTCATAAATACAGTACTCGTTTCAGTAACCGTGCACTTCTACAATATCTTGTACTTTTGACTTTTATAACATTTGGTATACTCTGTTACTTCATTTACTTATTAACTCATTTATTAGAAGAAAAAATCATTTCATATTGCAACTTAAATTTGTACCCTCATTGCACTAGGTAAAATCTGCATGCAATTCTGTTGTCGCGCGACAATTTGAAAAATATGAACTTGATTATATTTTTCTGCCTAAATGCAGACATCAACAAATATTTGGGTTATTTTTTGTCAGTCAAAAAATTATTCGACATAATGAATGGAATTAGATCAATAAATTAATGTTATATTAAAATGGCCGGGTCTGATTGAGCATATATGTGCTCGAAGAAGGATTTAGAAAGGTATTGTTAGAAGTACTAGTGAAATGCAAACAAGCTCAAATCATTCCTAAACTACTCAAAATGATGAGTTCTCAAATTAATTATTTAAGGCTGTTGTTCAATATCTAGAAAACCATTGTTGCCACTATAAGTATTGTTTATTTATTTGTTTCATTATAACTTAATTAAATTGTAATTCCACTTGCCAAACAATAAAACAATTTAATAACGTGGTGATAGTCCAATATTTTTTCAGGTTGCTTAAAACTCAATGACAAATTAATACTGTCAAAAAAACTTTTTGTTTCAAAATTGTTTAACAAGCAAAGGGGCATACCTTATTATAAATTTTCATTAAAAATTATCTCTTTCAATCTGAAAATTTTTTATAAATATTAGTTTGTGTTCAATTTTGGCAAAAGTTTTATAATAATGGACAGTTTCGGAATATCAAAAGTCAGAGGATAAATTGTACGCATTTACGCTTGAATTTTTATTTAAATCAAAATATAATATTAACGTTAGTTGTGCCTTTTTTAGTTAATATTATTTTTAATAATAATTCTTGATTTAATAAATTATACGTCCTTTAAAGAACAAGTATATTTCTGCCTTTTTGGTAAACCAAGTAATTTTTAAAACTGAAATTTGTGCAGAAACAACGGAAGTTTATTTATGGATTTCGTTATGGTTTCGGAATCCAATTTCAGTATTAAATCGTCTCTCTTTTTTCGAAGTTTTGAAGGTCTCTATGCCCTAAGCCCCAAACCACCCAACTCCACGATATATCTTTATTCTTATTCCCATGTACTCGTGTAGTATTGCGTTTGAAGTCTGATTAGACAACCATTTTGGCAAAACAACTAGAAAGTAACAAAGTTATCTGGAACAACTAATAGTAATCAAAACTAACGTTATGGAATCAGACACAGATACATTTGTTCTGAAGCATGTTAGTACTACAGTTACCGCTAACGCATTGCGTGTAAATTATATTATTTTTATTCCGATACAGTCAAGTGGTATAACGTTTGAAAAGGTGTGCACCAAGCAACAAATTTCAATCAGTATTTTAATTCACGAATCCCCCATTCCGACATTGGTGGTAAATTATTGGTTTGTTACAGAACGTATACGTGTCACAACAATGTTAATCGCACTTTCTCCATGAGGAAATTGGCTACAATTACAAAAACCTAAAGCCCCTTGGTTCGCCCAAACTTCTGATTACCTCGTGAGGTATCAGCTCTTACCACTTTATACCTGTGTTTGTAAATAATTTTGAAGTATTAAACGATTTAAGGCATACGAACAGCTGCAGCCGTGGCTGGTAAAACTTGTTAGTAACACGTAATGCTTCTCCAACCTAGGGAGCGTGCACTCAGAGAAAAACTTGGGTCAAATGAAACAAAAATCTGAGTCTATTTTGCCAAAATCTTGGTGTTTTTCGATCAACCAAATCTCTTAGTTAAAAAGATAAACAAGATCTTGGTTGAATAAAATTTTAAATTGAAACAACCAAATCGTGGTTATTTAATTTTTAGCTTAGTTAATATAGCCAAAACATATGGTTATTTTATTGGATAGAAATGGAAGTGGTAACAGTGGTAACAGTGCCCAACTATTTTGTAAAATTAACCAATGGAAAAATTATTATACTAATGACTTGTTAATTCTACCAAATTTTCTTAGAAAATGTAACAAAAAATGGCATAGAAAAACAAAGAGGCTATTTACTCATAATATATCTACCACAAAAAGTAGAAAAATTTACTTTCCCCCTTCCCTATTTTAGTCCCAGGATTCTGGTGTAAAGATACACAAAGTCACAAACCCTTACTTCCTTAGGGTTAGGTCTCTCTTCTTGGCAGCTTGGTTTCGTACTGATAAATAGTTGGTCTATTCATGACCAAACTGCAAAAATTCAACTCTTGCATTGTATCGATAGTACAACAAGATCTTATCGATTGGCGAATTATACCACCAAATCAGAAACTTTTGGAAATTCTCACTATGTATTGTATATTAAGATAAACGAAAATACTTTGTTAGTTATAACAATAATATTGTTCACCTAACAAAATATTTTTTGGTTAAATTAAACAAAACTACGTACCAACATCCTGGTAACTGGAAATTTCATCCACTTTTTGTAGTAACCAAGTAAGAAAATACCAAATTTCTAAATTAAACAAGAAATTTGGTTTACCTAGGCTCAGAATTTTGTGTTAAAACAACCAAATTAATTTTACTAAGTATTTGGTAGTAATATTTTTTCTGAGTGTACAAAGCGTTTAAAGTAGAATTTATTTTCAAATCGTTTACTAATTTTTTACAGACTCCTATGCAACTCAAAATGTTTTATTTCTTTTTATATTTACAGTGGCTTTTTAGGTATTTAAATAAATTAATTTACAAAAATGTCTTTTTACATTAGATTATAATCTTTGGCTTTGTTTAAGTAGTACTCGGTTAACATTTTTTAATTAATTTAATTATTTGAGCAAATTGTCCTTAGTGATATATGAACGAAATGTCAAGAATTATTTGCTGACATTTCACATTTATTATTAACGATGGTAATTATTAGTTTCTTTTATTTTCGAACAATGATGCTAATTTTTTGTCATAAAATTTACCATATGACGTAAGATGGTATTAATTAAAATAATTTAATTAAAGAGTAATGATTAATTAAAACTAATTTTGATTTAAATATTCATGAATGGTGTATTCAAAATAAATTACTCAGATTTGCTAATTCTGTTTTTTCTACTTCTAAAAAGATTCGCTTCGGATTTGATTTCCAAAGGTTACTGCAACAAACAATCAAGTAATTAATATATCATAACGGTGTACAACCCATAACAGATCGTAATGAAGCTTTTTTAAAATATGAAACAATTTTAAGTCTCAATGCAATTTTATTTCTATCCTCGAAGACCTAAGAGCAATGGTAACTATAAAATAGCTTTAAATTATGGTAATATTGTTCTAAACACCTTAAATTGTACGACGATTTTCCAGCTAATCTCATAAGCAAGCTCTTAATTTATTCGTAATTCATTTGCATGTCCGGATTAAAATGCTTTCACTTACAACATAACCGTATTCAAATGTTTAAACTTTTGACCCTCTTACTTTAGGTAACATTCGAAATTGAATAGACTTAAGTGCCGTTTTAAATAGATTCAATTCTACAACTGGATTAAATATCTAAACCGTTCGGTTTACTAAATAAACTCCATGGAGTCATGCTCGCCACCGTGACTCGACTTTAATTTAGCATAAGTATTTTCAATACACCGTACAAATAATTTTGTATTTAAAATCTATAAAAATTTATTACCCGTTTAATTTAAATTAAATCTGATCAATCAAAAAATTAGAAAAACAACAAATTACATCAATTTCTGTTAGGTGATTGTGAAATGTTTCTGGTTGCTAATTAAATAATTTTATTCAATCGGTTGAGCTGAAAAATCTTACATTTTTACATAAATTAATTTTTTTAATATCAAAAATGCTAATTACGTGACTCAAAAACTAGTTCTCTTATTTAATAACAAAAAAAAATTGTTTAAAGCTATTGAGTTTCCTAGCCGAACGATTTATCACACTGGCTAAACTATAGGATTCTAAGTGTAAAACACGATTAAAATCGACAACATTCTTAGTAATTTCCTCGGCATATTAAATTTTATATTATTTTGAATTGGAATATTTTATTTTTCTCAAGCGAAATAAATATTCATAAATTACAAATGTGTATCTGAATATACGAGTAGTAAAAGTGTTAAAAATTATAGATATCATATTTTAATAATTGAAATGGAAATAAATTAGGTTTTTGTTGTAAATATTTTTGATAAACAATTTTTTAAACAAAATCGATTTACACTTCTGTATTCATAAATTATTTGACATATTTTATGATTTTTAATCAAAATGTAAATAATATTAATTATAAAAGTCACTGTGTTATTTCTTTTCTAAGTTATATTTGACACCTAAAAAGATAAATTAGTTTATTGGTCAAACTATAAAACAAAAATTTAAATTAATTAAATTAAAAATAGAGGGAAAAGTGAAATTATAATTTTGTTTTACGAGTTTATTGCGACATACAATTTTGTTTGAACATAATTTATGATTTTTAATAAATTACATGATTGTAGTTTTTATGTTGTCATTTGCTTTGATGTTTCTTTTTACCTAATTTAGTAACTGAATGTAGATAAATGGTTTTCTTTGAATGTCTTGACGCTTGAAATCTCGAAATTCACAGAGGTGGATAAATCAAATAAAATTTTTATGACTTTTTATCTACGGAGAATAAAACTAATCAAATTTTGGTTTTTGGTGAATATATCAAGCATTTTTAATTATTACATTTATAATCTCTACTAAAAACTTATAAATATAAAACATCAGAGTTTCATTCAAATTTTAAATTTTCTCAAGAAATAAGAGAATAGGATGTTAATGAGAAATATATCAATCCGAGATTTACAAAATGGGTTTATGGAAGGAGAGGCTAATGAAACGAGTCTTGTTTAAACTCCTGACTGCATGATAACATTGCGATGAGGCGAATCCCCTAAAGACAAAAGCAAGAGAAATAGTGGAAAAATATAAATTGTTCATATCAAACGTTGAAGCGTCATTTATTTCATCTGGTGCAGAGATTTTTAGAACCGAGTTTGCTCTATATATTTGGAAATTGAGTAGATTTTTTATCCAAGTTTTAATTATCTACGAAGGGTAGACTCTTAAAGTAAAGCGGACAATCACCACTTTATTCAATGGATATTCATTAGGTTTGTAGGACTGCATTGGGATTCTAAATCCAATTTCTGGTTGTAAAATTGATTTATATCTAAATTGACTTGTGTGTTTGTAGTCAGAACTTTTGGTGTATTGTAAAGAGCTGGTTTATTTTTGGTTTTAAATTTTAAGTGATCTTATGAATGAATTCCGAACACAACCATTAGTAAACGGACAAATCCGTCATAAATGATTGAAACTAATATTGGAATGTTATTATTTTGTGTTCTTTTGTACTTTAAGGAGTACTACTGTGGGCAAAAGGTTGTAAGACTAAATAATTTAAATTTCGCGCGGAAAACCATTCGTCGAAATGCCTTTTTTTTCTGTTGGTATGACTGTCAGTGACATCTGTGCCAAATGTCACATCAAAATAATCATTAGTGTTTAGTATACGCTTGTCTTTTTGAATTACAAAAAGTGCATTCGGCGATTTTTACAATGAGTGAAATTATTCAAAAAAGAAGTTCCATTAAATTTTGTGTGCAGAATCAATTTTGTAGTGCCAAAACGTTCAGAATGTTGCAAAAGACCTTCGGTAATAATTGTATGTCGTGAGCAAGTGTTTTTGATTGGTACAAATTGTTCAAAGAGGGTCGAGAACGTGTTGACGACGAACATCAACTGATGATCAACACGTTAATAAAATCAAGGAATTGATGATCGAGAATCGACGATTAACAGTCAGAGACCTTACTGGCATCGTTGAACTATCGGAAGGATCAGTGAAAACCATTTTGAAAGATCATTTGGGCCTAAGAATAGTGAAAGCACGATTGGATCCAAAATCACTAAATTTTTTGGAAAAACAGCGTCGCGTTGACGTCTGTGAAACAATGCTTTCTGACTACCAGGATGTCATGAAACGTATTATAACTGGCGACGAGTCTGGATCTATGCTTACGACCTGAAAACAGACGACCATTTGGCTGAATATCGTGCCAATGGTGAGCCGAAGCCGAAAAAACCACGTCAAAGCAAGTCAAAAATCAAGGTGATGTTGACAGTTTTTTTCGATTATCGAGGTGTGGTGCACTCCGCATTCCTTCCGACCGGCCAAACTGTCAACAAGGAATACTATTTGAGTGTTATGCGTTGTTTGCGCGAAGCTATTCGTAAAAAGAGGCCGGAATTATGGGTCGACAACTCTTGGTTTTTGCACCACGATAATGCACCTTCTCATACTGCATTGGTTTTACGTGATTTTTTCGCCAAAAATTCCATCCCTATCGTTCCGCAACCACCGTATTCGCCTGATTTAGCTACGTGTGACTTCTGGCTGTTCAGCAAACTCAAACGACCGCTCCGGGCAAACCGTTTTGAGTCAATTGAAGACATTAAACGTGAATCGCTACGCGCATTGGAGGCTATTCCGGAAATTGACTTTAACAACTGTTTCGAGGATTGGAAAAAACGTTGGCATATGTGTATTGAGACCGGGGGGGGGGGGAATTACTTTGAGGGGAATGAAATAAATTTGGAGACAATAAAAAAAAAAAATTATAAATTATGAACAAAGTCTTACTATTTTTGCCCATGTATTCAATCTGATACGAACATGGTCGGTTATTTCATAACTAATCATGAAGTTCGGTTTTTGTGTGAAATAAATATGTTTAGTCATTTTAGAAAATTATCAATAATTTTACAATGGAATAAAGTGAATTAGGCATTTTCACTAAAACTGTGAGATATCTTAAATAGTATGGTCACTATGCTGTTGATGTTTTAACTTTCAGTTAAAATCAAAAAAATATATTTCATATTCATATATATTATATACTTTTTATGCCAATAATCTAAAATTCTAAACAACTACATTAAGTATGATTAATTTTTAATAATTTTATTTTTAAAACAAAGTATTTGAAAAATCGGAAAGAATTACACAATTGAGTTTCCATCTTATAAGAACATTGATTTTAAACATTGATATTAAAATAATGAACTCTTTGATTGCGTAAACATAAAGAGTAGGTCCGTTTTTTATGATCTGGGCCTCTTGGTTATTTTTTATTTTACTAAAATTTTCCTTTTTCCCCAATAAGAAGGAAAATCTCGGGTCATGAGCTAAATATTGCTTGGCAAAAAACTTTACTTTTCTTTCTCATGAAATTGTATTAAAGATCAATATGTATCGTGTACTAGGTGTATTTTATGATTGTGAAATACATACCAAGAATAATATAAAAAATTTGCACTGTTAAATTAAAAAAAATCTAATTGGATTTGTGTTGTAGTGAAAATGAAACATTTTTATATAATTTTTAACTCTTATATTAGAGAAGTCCCTGAGTCCCTAATAGTGACGTTGTAAAGATAAAACAATTCCCTAACGATTTAAGATAAACACGAGAAAATTGTGATACAATTTATAAATCAAAACCCTATGTATGTGATAAACGGGGCTTAATTATGTTGATTTTTAACTTGTCCAGTGTATTTTAAAGAATTGTGGTTTTCGATTTCTATCTGTTTCAAAAAAATTTTACCACTCCATATTTTAGGGTATAGTAGACAAAATTCTAACGTTGAAATTAACATGATTTAGTACGATGATATTTACCCTGCCTTACATGTTAATTTTATTTCACAGACCGACAGATGTTCACGGGGTCTCACCTACTTGGTTGGATAGCTCGGTCAAAACCCAATATGCGTGATGTACCGATTTTAATTATGCCGATTTTTAATTTGTCTAGAGTAATTTTTACTTTTACGGTTTTATCGCCCGTCCCAGAAATGTTCAAGGTTCTCTTTCATATATTCGAATAGATTAGGTAATTTACGATTAATGTTGTGAACACGAGGCACATGTAATGTTTTTCATCATCGTTTCCAAAATTATTGACTTTCAAGTTTTCTTTTCTGAAAACGGACCATATATGAAAAATCATCATATGTGCCTCATTTTCACTACATTGATTAACAGTTTCCTGACATATTCGAATATATGAACGAGAACCCTTGAACATTTCTGGGATGGGCGATATAACCGTAAACGTGTTTTAACCAAGTTAACAATCATAATAATTAAATCCCGTTCACCACACTCATGTTTTGACTGAGCTATCTGACCATTTAGGTGAGATTCTAAGTCGTGATGGTACAGTAAATATCATCATAACCGAACCATGTTCGAAACAATTAATAAGCCAAACTTTGAACTATCCAAAAGTATAAACGTGATGCTGTGAACTGCAATTGGGTAAAACTCTAATGGGGAAAAATACCAAAATTTCCAATTGAGAAAATTAATAATTGATCGAAAATTACAGCCTGACCTATTCGAATATATATACATTTTTATTTCGTTTTTGTAATTATTTTATATTTTTTATATAAATGAAAGCTAGGCAATAAAAAAAATATCAAAGAAAACCCGTGAACATTTCTGGGTTGGGCAATATAACCTTGAGCGTAAGAATATCTTAAACAAGTTAAAAATCATCATAATTAGATCCCGTCCGCCACACACATTGGTTTTTGATTGAGTTATCCGACTATATCGGTGAGACCCCGTGAACATCTCTAGGATCGGAGATATAAAAGTAGAAACATTGTCTAAAATTGCCTTCTTTAGAATTAAAAAAACTTTAGTAAATTGTTGTTTGATTTTTACAACGTCACTTTTTAGGACAACAAAACAAGTCCAATTGGATTTTTTTTAAATTAAAAAGTGCAAATTTATGAAGTCAGTGGAGTGCGTTTACAATTAATTCGGAATTGTCGACATGTTGGTGTCAAAAATAGCGTAGATAATTTATGTTGCCGTAGACGATGTCAACAATGCGTAGAATATGAAGAATATCCGTAGTCAATGAAGATTATTGATGTTTTGTTATCTTCCCCATTGTTTTTAGTAAGAGGTTTTCATCTCACAGTTTTGCAGCTTAAATTGCCAATTTCCAATATTGTGAAACTTATAATTAATTTTTTTCAAATCAAATATGTTAGATTAATATAGTTTAAAATAATTTAAGATATTCTAATTCATTTTCAAATTTGTTATTTGCAGTGCCTTATGCTCTTTCATTAACAAACTCTAGCGAAACATATTACATGCATTACTGGACGTACTGAATGGGTAACTTTTTTCTAATGGCATAGAGAAATTTAATTTTTATCAGTTATTAGATGTCACCATTGGGTCATTTCGCTTTGAGAACATAATAATTTCGAAAAAAATAATCGAACAAAAGTAAACTGTTAAACTTTATCTTGAAATTATCAAAGTGTAAACAGCCAATAATCAGCTAATCTTCCAATTGTTTTGCTACGTTATTTTATGTGACACCTCTTCCAACAATTATATATCGATTTCGAGTATCTGCAAGAAATATTTTGTGAAATTTTTATAGACAAATTTAAAATTGATTCAGCAATATTAGTATACTTCTCGCTGACCAGCATCAATATCTAAAGATTTTAATGTAGTGCATTGCCTAAGTTTAACCGTTGAAATTCCGGGATTGTATTATGTTCCAATTCACATTTACAGTGAATGTAGTAGTGAACAAGCTAAATATTTTTTAGGGTCATGTCTATCGTACCGATCGACACTTTGGTTAACCGTTGCTTAGGGAACAACCATAAGCGATTATTATCCAATGTGTACGTCATTGCCATTTAAATAATTATTTTCGAATTTTTCAAATGTGAGGTAGAAATGAAGCCAAATGGTTCCACAAATAAATCATAGAATTTTACTGATTGTTACCAAAATAACATGTCTCGACATTATTTACATTCTACATTGTTGTCGTCATTTTTCATCAAATAGTCTACATACATTCTCTACACGTGTAGAATATTATTTATGTACGCGGTGTAGAAAATACAGCGCAACACTGGTAGTTAGTTCACAATCATGCGTATTTTCAATTCATTAATGTTTAGTGTCAAAACTCTGCAACACGGTTGGCAATAATGAGTGCTTCTTTGAAGGAGATAGCACTGTTGTGGAAAATATATCGTATACCGTTCGCTTTAAGCAGCATCTGCATTTTGCGAAGCGCTCACTAGTGTAGTGCCATAGTTAATCAGAAAGAAAATTGAAATATGAATTTCAGGGGAAAAGTACTATATCATTGCTTTGTTTGGTTATGGTCATATTTTTACTTAATAAAGTCTTGCTTTTTTAATTTCAACATTCTTTCCGTCCCGTTTTAAGATTTTTCAAATTGATCCCAATGTTACTTCCCTTCGTTGATACTTTGTAAAATCATAAAAAAATTTCGCGGAAAACAGAAACACAAAGAATTTCATTATGAATTTTTTGTTTGTTTTAGTCATTCATGTTTTTTTAAATTAAAAAAATATTCATATTTTATGATATCAGCATTATGCTGGTCGTTCGTCGTAAGACATTTCATTTTTATAATTTTAAATATTTAAAACCCACCAAAAAACACCACACACACTGTAAAACTTAATATGCATAATTTTCATTAATTTCAAACAAAAACAAAAAAAAAAATAAAATAATAAAAATCTCTCTTTTGTTTTAATTTTCTTAAGCATTTTTAACAATGCGCGAAGATATCAAAAATGCTAATGGAAAATAATTAAAAAAAACTAACAAATTAATTTTTATTGGAATTGATAAAAAAAAGAAATAAAGATACCGGTCATTTATTGTAACATCGTGTGATATAATTTTAGTCATTCGGCACGTTAAAAATATAGTAAAGTAGAGGGTGCCCTTCAAAGGTGGTACAACAAAAAAAAAACTAATATCAAGATTAGTATACAGACATTTGCGGTGAAATAAATAAAAAGGTATTTAGGTACACACACGTATATGATTTATTTAATAAATTTATATTTAAAAAGATTTATTATTATTAATAACATACAAATTGTGTTTTATAAGGCTTTTTGTTTCGTTTGTATTTTAACGATATTTGATTAGTGTACACATAACATATTTATGTATGTGCGGTGGTAGTGTAAGCCACAATACGTTAAAAATATAAAAGTAATATTTATGACATAATTTTAGGATTATGAACGCACAGAAAAAAAGGTTATAAACTGGGTTCATCATATTTATGGTATATTAAACTACAATAATTTATTATTTATGTAATAATTTTTTTACGTATAAATATTTGTTTTATTAGATTCGAAATTAAGATTGACCCTAAATTTTTAGTTTATAAATATAACAATAAATAAAGTAGTTTAAATATTTATTAGGTGTGTAGGCAAAAATGGTTACTAATAATTTGTTGGTACATTTTTCAGCATAACCCACATATGTACGTACATACAATTTTTTTGTGTGTGGTGCAGAAAGGGTGCAGAAAGGATGCAGAATGGGAAATAGAGCATTTTAAATCAGTTCAACGTTGTTAAGTGATTTGAACAGATAAGGAGATTATTTCTTTATGTTCTATTTATAATTAACACGCTTGCTCCATTATTCATTATAATTAAGATTTGACCTAATTGGAATTACGAATTTATGGAATGCTGCTTCCGTTTCAGAGAATATTCAAATATGTATTACTTATAATAAATAAACGTGATTCTTGTTAAATTATGATATTTAAAAACGATTTCTATTTTATATAAAGGGTAGTTTTTTAAATACAAATAATTCCATCGGGTGATTTTAACATTTTCTGTTTTAAGATTTTGTAAAATATGGCAAATGTAAGCAAAAGCTCAGAATGAAAATAACAATATTATCTTATTGGTTAAAATTTAAAACGAGTATGTTACACGGGAGAATGGGAATTTTTTCAATTTCAAATTGAAATAAGGTAGACTTTGGACTTGCCGCATGAAGCCTATAATTCTCGCACATGTTTGATGGTAGAGTTCAGAACATTAATGGTTCAACAAGAAAAGTATACAAAGTATGAATATCTGAATAGACCAATCATAGATTTTCATACATAGATTTAAGTTTTGCAGAAAAGCGTAAAATACTTTTTCTGATCATTCATGTATCCATGACTTTACGTTGTAAAATAATGAATGATGTACAAATAATACAAAATATTTTTAACTTCGATATCTACCACCAAATAATTGATATCCTGATAAAAATGATCTAGTGGAAAACGGCTTTTCTCGACGTTTAAAAGGTCCCTGAGCCCAAATATGAAATTGAAATTTGTTAGCCGTCTGCACCGGTGGCATCTCGAGAGCGGCTTGTGCCATTTGAATTTTTTCGATTTTAATTTGGAAAATTGAAAAACTTTTGGGATCTGTATGCTACGATGCTAGCTTTCCAATCTTTTTAATTAATAATATGTATTCGAGTAGTAAATCTCTTGAATGGTTTTGGATCAGATAACCATATTGGCACAACTTTACCTCATAAATCTACCGTCTAAATTATTCGTTTCTGTATATATACTTGTCATAAATCGATGAAAAGGTTTTACATCAAACAGACTTAGTTGAAGAACATTAGTATTAAAAACTTCCATTATTGCGCTGAACCACCACCATCCATCTTGAAATGTCTTAAACCAAGAAATAATTCCGTTATAATCACTTTCGTTTTACAAATCCACCGTTTTGGCGCTGGTAGTAAATTATTCGTTAATTATAAAATACCTGAGTGTGATAGAAAAATTCTGTTAGAATGTCCAAATTTGTTGAAGCACGTTAGTACGCAAGGCTACCGCTACGGGGCTCGGACACATACATTTTATTTATTCCGATATAGTCATATGGTATATCGTTTAAAAGGTTTTAGACTATGCAACAATTTTGTTATAAGCGTTGTAGTTTACAAAAATGCGTCTGCACTGAAGGCCAATTATTTGTTTATTTTAGAACATATACGTGCTATATCACTGTTAATGCTTTAAAAATGCTGCGAAAGTCATCGTTCTTCTTTCATCCATAAATTGGTTTTAATTTCAAAACCAACTTGCCTAAAGGTCTCATAAGGTGCAACAAAAAATTGAAACTAGTTTGAATGTCCTAAAAATTTTTTATAGAAGCTTTGACTTCACACCTCATTCTATAAAATCAATTATAATGATTAGCAGATTTTAGTGCTGTCTCGTTTTGCGGAGAATTTTTGAGTGGAAATATTAGATTTTTCAACACGTTTTGGCGACATAGTCTTAAGGTGCTCTTTCAAGTAAAATGTGCAATACTACCTAGTTACCATTCTACATTCACAAAATCATATTGAGGCATATTGAGGCAGGTCAATAGGCTTGTGTAGCATATATATACGCTTATGACTAGGAGAAGCATATCCCCATTTTACTGATATCTGTACGTGTACTTACATGAATGTAAGTTATATTTTCTATGGTGTTTTAAATTTATTGTCAGTGACTCATACGCCATTTGTACTAAAAAATATACATTCCTTTTTCTGTTCGGTTAGTCAAACTATGGTGCGAATGTTAATAGAATTTTAAAATTATCTTATCCTGCATGCTGACTGAATGCCTGTGTCCTGTCTGGTTTGTCCGATCGGAGTAAAATCTTATACATAAGCTTTTTCAATAGTTAGAAGATCTCATTGATTTTGGCTGAAATCAGCCCACCGGAAGTAGCAGCTTCTATTGAGGCTTTTTCGTTGTTTGCAAATATTTCGAAAATTATATAGCAAATACGAAAAAACGGCTAAAACAAAAAGAATGTAAATTAATTTTCACACAAAATTACTTCAGATAATTTATTAAATTACACCGGATATGACGAGTTTAGAGAAAAACTTCGGCATCTCTGGAAGTGACAGCTTCAATGGGAGCATTTCAATTTTTGCAATGATGTTGAAAAGTTAGTATTTACACAAAACGACAAAGAATTAAAAGTTCCATATAAATTTAAGATTAAATTATGAACATGGAATTAGTTTTCTGAAATTTAAGACAGTTTTACCAAAACTCCGATAGTGTAATTTTTTACTTTAGAAATCAAGAGTGGTATATTCGAGATCTATGTACAATCGAGCAGGTACAAGTTAGTCGAGTGCTACCCACAACATTGCCCTCTATATTTTATTTATCAGGTTCAGTCAACCGGAAACCAAATTATTTTGTTTCATCGAACTTTTAATCCGAAATTTCGTTGGTAAGACCCTGCTTAAAATGAATCGATTTTATTGTTTGTAGAACAAAATATTTCAAATTCTGTAGAAAATATGAACAATTTTCCCCAAAAATTTGATTCTTGAGGTAAAAATTATTTTAATAATGTGTTCTGCATTATAAAAAAATTAAATAAAACTCTTAATGAAATGTTTAATCGTAATTTATTTATTATGTAACCTTCCTCTTTAGAATGAATTTTTTGATCCAAATCATTTTTAAAAATCTTTATTTTTTCGCAGATTTTTTGAATATAAAACATATAACATGTTATGTCAAAGTAAGCCTTATGTTTTGACAAACATTGTAGTGTTTATTAGCACATCAATCAGCTCGTCATTGAACATAATTTACGCTGTTTGTCAAATTCTTTACTGGACAATAAAATTGAATTTTTTTGGAAATCGAAAACAATTTAACATACGAATCTCTTTGGATACAGCGTTATTTTTGGATTCATTAAATTCAAACGAGTTAGATGGCTAGGCCGGACAAGTGGTGCAGTGGTTAAAGCTTCGGCACTTGGACCGGGAGGTGCTGGGTTCGAATCCCATCAGAGGCTAGATGCAAATCGAATTTTCATCATCGATTACGATCGGTGATGCTAATAAAAACAACTAAGACCCTCTGATGGAGTGCAGAATTCCGTGTCACGCGCCGGCCCACCTTCCATGTCAATGTACAGGTTGACATGGAGCTTGCAATGTGCAGGTGGTATACTGTAGTTGTGTGAGTAGGTGAAGTAGGTGGGTTAATGATGTGGAGTGAATGAGTGGTATCACAATGGGCCTAAAAATTGGCCTAAGTGTGCAGTAAGCAACCACTGAAACCTAGATGGCTAGGCAATGTTGAAAGATCAGACCTCAAGAGTAGACATTTTGAGCAACAATTCATAACAAATCAATTTTGCCCGGGCAAATGATGAAACCCTTAAACGGTATCCAGCTGTGAGGGTGTGGCAAGACTGAATGATGAATATACAAATGGTACAATGCTCTAAAATAAAGTGCTGCACGGCATTGTAAATGACATATTTTACATTCGAAGAGATTACCTTCATAGGGAATAAGAGATATAATACGTCAAATAATACAGAAACCATCAAGGAAATACCTAGAAATCTTTGGAGTAGAGCCGTACTAAATAGAACAAAGAAATTTTTGTAATTGAGGCAACCAATAATTGGTTATTTTCGCCAACTTCTTGAAACCTTTTTAAGATATATACATTACTAGATTATCTCTAAATCAGTTGTAATATTGAATAAGCCCAAAGAAAAAATTGTTACAAAGAGCCTAAACGACGAAATATCAGATAAAAATGGAACATTTTCCTAGAAGGGCGGCTACTACATTTATCAGTCGATTGTCAGACATTATACTCATTATTTTCAGTCCATTGTTCAAAATCGTTCGTTTAAAATTTAATAAAGCCTACAAGCAAAATATGTTTGTTCAAATATAATTTAAATGCAGCCGTCTGAATACCCAAAACGAATAAGAGTAGTTCTCGGGTCATAGTGTGAGAAGATATCCGTCCGGATCTCACATTTCGTTGTCCGGCAACTATCGCTCGTCAGAAGACAATCATTCCTGAATTAATGAAATAAATAACTATTTTAGTTGAATTATAAATCTAATTTCGTTGAATATGTCCGGATCTTTCTTCATTGCTAATTTTATTGCGATCTGCATATTTACAATCATTAATATACCGATATACTATCAACAATAGCATCTAAGTAGGTGTGGATGAATAATGTGTTCATCTTTTGTTGTCTATTATTAGTCATTAAGTCTTTTTCTATTTGTAATATTTCGGAGTAGTAATTCTAAATGGACATTATTCAGCATTTAAATTGTTACTCGCTTCTATTTTCTGAAAGTATGGGTGACTGCAAAAATGATTCCATTTGTCTAATCTGTTAGTTTTAGAAATTAAGTATTTCCTCAAAATGATGAAATTTGGATGAAGACGCAAAAATGTTATTAAGCCCGGTCAAAACATTTTACTGTTCCCGTCAACAAGATACTCGTATAATCATCTTTATTGTAATTCAAAATAATTGCGTTAATTGAAATCATCGATTTGAATCATAGGAAATAACATTAGCCCACAGTTGGCGATACTTTTTGTGCGCGGTTTGTAATCCATTGGCCAAAAAAAAAACTATAAAATTTGTCTCAAAATTAATCATAAATCAAAAATAATTACTGTTGAAAACTAAATCTATTTCAGTTTGTTTACAGATGAGGGCATCAACAATTTGTTGTTATTTTTTTAAACTAATCTTGCGAGTTGTGTAAAACTAAATCTAGATAATAAAAAATACACAACTATAAAGAACGCAATTTCTATGATATTTAAGTCTTTATGTTTACCTTTAAATCGTTTGAGATAGGTTTCTTAAGAATTTATTGATTCAGTCGTGGTTTCTAATTAAATTGGTTTGGTTTCTGGTTGAAACGGAAATGGATTATAAATAAATTATAAGCTTTGTTTATGAGTACAACTCACGTTCAAGTAATATATTTGTTTGGTAAATGATTTAAAGGGATTCATCTCGGCAAGACAAAATGTAAATATATAGTAAATATATTAATGACTGGCGGCATATTAATATATTTTTATAATTAATTAGAGTTACATTTAATTGCCACATAATGTTTGTTAAATTGCCTCGTAATATTTGTAAACCTTTCCAAGGTCATTTGAAAAGATATACACAATCGATGACAACACAAATTTCAAATCAAACCTTTTAAAAATAAAGTAATAATAAATGACAACTACCTTCAATCGTCTATGCTCACTATATCTACTACTACTACATCATATTATTCAAATTACGTTAAAGTTAATTTACATAAATTTCTTGTTCTTCATGAACACACAAGAGTCAAGACAAAAAAATAAAACAACAAGACAAAAAAATTAATGGATTTTTTTTAACGTGCTTGCTGTTTTCTATTAAAGAAGTGAATTATCATTAATTTTGGAATGAGGCAACAAAAATAGCAAAAAAAAATTTACGATTAAATTAAAAAAAAATCTGTAGTTTGGAATTTGTGCGAAAAAAGAAGATTTGTTTGCTCTATGGCTTCTATGAGTGTATTTACTACATAGTTATCTGCTACAAGTTGTATTTTGCCAAGATTATAGTTTTGCGTACGAGTATCATGCCCAGCGGAAGATAAAGTGTTTCGTGTTTCATTTATAAATTTTTATTTTTAACACTTAAATAATAATTTATTGATGAAATTTTTTATCGTTTTGTATAATTTTTTATTTTGATATCAGGGCTTTTTATCATACTATTATATACACAAATGTAGTAAATATTAAATATTGCCAGCAAAATTCCCATAGTGAATAACTTAATTAGCATACATATTTGTATAACATTAATGTAACTGTTAAATGTTATTGGCTGGTAACTGCGAATGTTATTTGCTTTCTGTGCTGTTAAATCAATTATTTGACATGTTAATTAAAAATTAAATAAACCAAATAAATTTATGTGTGTACGCAATTTTATGTATTTATGTAAAAATCCATCTGTGTTTTTGAATTAGAATCATATTGAAAACTTGAAAGATAAAATATTTAATATTTACTCATAGTTTTGACCTCCAGTGCTTTTATGTACAAACATTATATGTAAACGTTCCCCGTTACTTTTAAGTATTTGAATCAGAATACATAATTGATTAGTACATTAAGTATTGCCCTACGAATGAAAATCAATATAGAAAAATATTTTCTATAAATGAATATCATTAGTTCCGAATACGCATATTAATTGTATTCTTAAACGATCCTGATTAATTATTTAGCAAAACAGCATTCATATCCTATGCCGTGTTATATGAATTCATAGTGTTATTAAGTTCACAGCAACAATAAACTACCCACGTGTCATCTATAATAACAACTCTCCCTTTTTTAAATTATTTATTACGTAATTTACAATTTTTTTCTTTCAGCTGACATGGTTTGTAGAGGTTTATGTCCTGAAAACACACAAAACTAAAGAATAATTATTAAAGATGTTTAACCATTAGTCAACTCAATTATTTTAGTTGGTAATTTTTTAAATAATGAGGAAACAGAAATTTCAATATTCTCCGGAGGTTGCACTTGGAATTAACATTGATTAGATGTGACGAATAACTCAAGCAAATAAATTATTTCGAATATAATCTTCTAACTACGATTCTTCTAAGAACTTGGAAGGAAGTACCGTCCGAAGAACTTAAATAAAATATATAATCTGGATAAAATATTTAATCTAGAATATACATTAAAATCTTGAGAACTTCGCAATAGGCTGATTTTTTAATTTTAGATATCAATTATTCAAAATGTAAATGAAGTTTCAATTTAATATAACTTTTTAAAATAAAGTTATTGTAGGTTTTTGTGACGAATTAAACTTTTTCCTGGAGTCACTATCCTAAGCTGAAATATACAAAAATCTTCTCTAAGAATGTAAATTTGAGTCTGTTCAAATAAGCACCAAGCTTTTTAGAGCAAAATTCAAGAGACAAAATTATATATTCGGTAAATTGAATTCCAAAGGAAATCGTTTTAAATTAACCAATATCTTCGGAATTTACCAATTGTACCAATTAATTTCTCGCGTGAAATTATATATTGTTTATAGATAGGTTTCCACTTAAATAGCGGTGGTTTTTGGAATGCGACTAAACAATTTATTTTGAAATCGGAAGTTTTATCTCTAACTGTAGCAAACGTTCATTAAATTTGATGAAGCGAATAATACTTTTGTGAAAAATTGCTTTTAGATAATGAACTGGTACTTTTTATTTAACCTGAGTTAGGACAGAGGTAGATTTTCGCACAGGAGATGAGTTACCATTGAATAATTATATGCTAATTTTCTGTTAATCACTTTTCCGAAAATTCTTGAAAATGAGAGAATCCGATCAAATAATTTTCTGTATAACTTCAAATTTTGGCATAGTAACCAGTTTAGATTTCAAATATATGCAACTACTGACAATTCACAGACACCACTGCCACATTTGATGATGTTTTCAAAGTTTTCGCTACAGGTAGCCGCAATTGGTTGACTATCATTAATCTGGATCACGTAAAATTGTATACCTGTATATAAAACATATTTTGTTTTTAAATACAAATCATCATCCAAATTTTGTTCTAGATCAGAAATTTTGACCTGAAATCTAATAAACAAATTTGCAATATATTAATACATAATATTAAATATGTAGGTATTTATACTACATTAGATATAGAGGGATAAAATTGGTTCATATTCAAAATCGTTGAAAGATCGCCATAAGAGAAACAAAATTAAGAAACAGAGCTGATAAAAGCTTCTGTCGTTTTTGGGACTCATGCTATTTTAATTCAATTTTTAAATTCGATGTTATAGGAAACAATGCAAATTTTGTTGAGCTTATATCCTTAAACAAGGAAGGCGCAAAAGAATTCGTGGCGGATCTTCTGTGAGATAATGGAAGGGGTCTCAGATACCCCGCGCTTAAGAAAGATTATCTACTAGTCCAGTTGTTTCAGGCTATCTAAAAAAACGAATGGCGAATGGACGGTTTCTAATGAAGAGACTCTTGATCTTTTGATGAAAACTCACTACCCGGGTAGAGACGATGCGTCGATTGCGGGGCCTGTGGTTGATTGCTGGTCTAGGGATGACTGCGGCGTCTATTTGCTATGTACTGAGGATATTCTGAATGCACGGAAGATAAAATGGGTTATTAAAAGTTTTAAGCCCCTTAAGTCAGCTGACCCGGATGGGACGGTGCCAGCAGAAATTTAGAAGGACTCGGAGGTCTTACTTCCCTGGCTGGAGGTTATCTTCAAAGGGTATCTGAAGCTGGCGTACATCCCGAAGAAATGGAGGGAGGCTAGGGTGGTCTTCATCCCGAAAGCGGGTAGAAGCTCGCACAGCAACCCTAAGGAATTAAGACGGGCCCGTTAAATATTACATAGATTTGTCCATAGATTAAAATCATATATGTATACAAATCGAATTGGGCTTCTGCTAATTCCAATTGAAATTTTAAAGCCTTTATATGTGTTTGTGTGTACACTTTTATGATTTTTAATTTGCGACATTGTCAATGAAAAGTAAAATTTTATGTTTCATTTTACATTATTTTAATTAGTTTAGAAATCATAGAACACATTTTCAAATAATTTACAAAATTTGTACATAATTTTAATTCAAAACATTGAAATAAAATAAAAGTGAGATAGAAACAAGAGACAGATGTTTATTCATTGAATTGACGTTATTTAAAAAACAAGCACATCAAGATAAGTTTAACGAAATCGAACAAATTTTATTATTTGTTAAAACCTATTGTTACTATAAGGAAAAATACTAAACAAAATAAAAAAATATAAATAAAAAACATTGTTTTATTTATAATTTTAAAGTGACAGAAGTACACAAAAAAGTGAAACAAAATGATTTTTCAAGAAACAAATTTTAATCAGTATATTTATTAGACGTATATCAAATTGTCTTAATTAAAATGGCAAAAAAATATTGTATTATTAAAATAAAAATTAAAATTTTAATTGATAAATCACTAAGAAAATAATATTATAGTAACATAACCATACATTTTCAATCAAACTTTTGTAATAAAACAGTCGGGGTGCAAACCAAATATACTGAACTCAAACCGTTTATGGATTTCCCACTAATTTCTAATAAGAATTGTTTCAGTTTCACATGAATTAACAAAAATTCCAGAGATTTTTCCAGAGATTAAAAAAATATACCGAATCAACTTAAGAATTTTCATCTTTGCCCGGCTATCAGCGATTTCGGAGTAGAAATGCTTGCAAAAAGGGCACTCTGTGAGTGATGACCTGGTGAATTTGGATTATATAACACCCCCTTTGTGCTTGGCAAGCATTTTAAGGTGATTCTCCCTTCTAGTGAGGATTGGAAGAATGATCTCATTATGGAGACCGGGAGAGCTAAATTCTTCACAGACCGCTCCAAGCTCGATAGTAGAGTAGGAGCTTGTGTATTCTGAAGGGAATTAAATCTAAGCCTATCTTGACGTCTACCTGATTACTGCAGCGTGTACCAGGCTGAAGTTATAGCGATTGAAGAGATCACGAACTGGTTGAAGCACAGTATAATATCGTTATTGATATCACTTAAGAATTTTCATCTTCGCCCGGCTATCAGCGATTTCGGAGTAGAAATGCTTGCAAAAAGGGCACTCTGTGAGTGATGACCTGGTGAATTTGGATTATATAACACCCCCTTTGTGCTTGGCAAGCATTTTAAGGTGATTCTCCCTTCTAGGGAGGATTGGAAGAATGATCTCATTATGGAGACCGGGAGAGCTAAATTCTTCACAGACCGCTCCAAGCTCGATAGTAGAGTAGGAGCTTGTGTATTCTGAAGGGAATTAAATCTAAGCCTATCTTGACGTCTACCTGATTACTGCAGCGTGTACCAGGCTGAAGTTATAGCGATTGAAGAGATCACGAACTGGTTGAAGCACAGTATAATATCGTTGATTGTTGATATCACTATCTGTGTGGACAGTCGGGCGGCCATTTTTTCGCTGGATTCAGTTTCCCTGGCGTCACATCTCTTCACGAGATGAGTCAGCACTTCAATGTCCTTTTGGTCAGGGTTCCGGGAAACATTGACGTTTAAGAAAATTGCAGGGCAGCCGAATTAGCAAAGTACGGTACGACCCTCTAACTGGAACCAGGGAGAGAATGTGTAGGAAGGCCTATGTCTGGGCTGAAAGCAGTAAGTCATAGGAAGGCAGTTGTCTTGGCAAATGGTAGGTGGCTCGCCAGTCCGACTGGCAGGGCAGCGAAGCAAGTATGGCCTGAGCTGAGCTTGAAGTGATCCAAGATCCTGATCACGCTAAGGAAGCGTGATTTAGGTAGAATTGTAAGGATACTTACCGGACAGTACCTTTTCGGAATCATGCGAGAAGGCTGGGTCTGGATGCAAATGACTTTTGCAGAAGCTGCAAGGACGAGGAGGAGGAGAAGACTCTTGTTCGCTTCCAATGCTCACGTCCTGAGCTAGCTAACAGAAGATATGATCACTTGGGAAAATGGACTATGGACAGCCTCTCTGATTTCGAACGCTGTAATGTGCGAGATCTCTTACGTTATGTGAATAGCACTAGATGAGTGTAAAGGGAGTTTAATGATGTCGGATCCTGTGGTATCACAATGGGCCATAACTGACCTAAGTGTGAGATAGCAACCGCTGAAACCTAACCTAGCCTAACATATGCCCTTATTAATACAACAAATAACAGTTCTAAACTCAAATATTGCTGTACTAAACATTATAACCGAGTAATTCTAACATAGATCTTATCTACTATGACATTTCTCGTAATTAAGAGATTTCTGTTATTTAAGGAAATTTTGCGAGTCTGCACGTAGTGATTTGTTGCGAGGGAGTTCAATAAGTTATGTAAGCCTATATATGAAATAACGCTTTTAAGCATTTTTTATTGTATTTCTTTTATCCCTCTATTTACTCTACCGACAGAAATAGTTTGATGCAAATCAATTGTTTCATTTAATTTCTGTTAGTGATTTAAAGGAGAATATTAAACAGCGCGCTGTGATGAAATTCTTCATGAAGGAAAATAATACCCCGAAATATCTTCTCCGTGCAACAGAAAACCGGCAAACGCTCACGAAACACTTTATTTTAACCTATAGGATCATATATTGGAAGACAAATTAACAACCGTTTCAAATTTAAGTATGTATGTGATATCAAATATATCTATCAATGTATGTATATAGTGTTGCCGACATTTTACAAAATCATTTTCTGCTGTCAAAAGTTAGTGCTAGCACCAACACTTTTTTGGGTGCTGGTGTTGTTTTGATGTTTGTCTTACCTTATAAGACAACAATAACATGTGTAATTCACAGGGTGTTTGTATAAATTGAAAAAGGCAAAATTTCAAGTCAAGCAGAAAATATTGCTTCTAACGGGTGATTTTTTAAGAGCTTGAGAACTTTTTTTTAAAAAAAAACGCATAAAATTTGCAAAATCTCATCGGTTCTTTATTTGAAACGTTAGATTGGTCCATGACATTTACTTTTTGAAGATAATTTCATTTAAATGTTGACCGCGGCTGCGTCTTAGGTGGTCCATTCGGAAAGTCCAATTTTGGGCAACTTTTTCGAGCATTTCGGCCGGAATAGCCCGAATTTCTTCGGAAATGTTGTCTTCCAAAACTGGAATAGTTGCTGGCTTATTTCTGTAGACTTTAGACTTGACGTAGCCCCACAAAAAATAGTCTAAAGGCGTCAAATCGCATGATCTTGGTGCCCAACTTACCGGGCCATTTCTTGAGATGAATTGTTCTCCGAAGTTTTCCCTCAAAATGGCCATAGAATCGCGAGCTGTGTGGCATGTAGCGCCATCTTGTTGAAACCACATGTCAACTAAGTTCAGTTCTTCCATTTTTGGCAACAAAAAGTTTGTTAGCATCGAACGATAGCGATCGCCATTCACCGTAACGTTGCGTCCAACAGCATCTTTGAAAAAATACGGTCCAATGATTCCACCAGCGTACAAACCACACCAAACAGTGCATTTTTCGGGATGCATGGGCAGTTCTTGAACGGCTTCTGGTTGCTCTTCACTCCAAATGCGGCAATTTTGCTTATTTACGTAGCCATTCAACCAGAAATGAGCCTCATCGCTGAACAAAATTTGTCGATAAAAAAGCGGATTTTCTGCCAACTTTTCTAGGGCCCATTCACTGAAAATTCGACGTTGTGGCAGATCGTTCGTCTATTCATTATGAAATGTCAAAGCATACTGAGCATCTTTCTCTTTGACACCTTGTCTGAAATCCCGCGTGATCTGTCAAATACTAATGCATGAAAATCCTAACCACAAAAAAATCACCCTTTATATACATGAAAACACAACAAATACTGTAGACCCTAGATAAATGATTTTTTATTTATAGATTAGATCTATTATATCTATAGTCTTCTTGGAAATTTGAAAACAAAAATTTAAGGGACCAAAATTTTCACATGACAGTGAGAAGTAATGTCCACAATAGAAGAGTATTTTGAAGAAATTGGACACAATTGGAAACAAAGAGGCCATACTCACAATATATCGACCACAAAAAGTTGAAAATTCACTCCTCCCCATTTTTAACCCCAGAGTACTTGTGTAAATATACACAAGCCTTACCAAAGTATGGTCTCTTTGATTCCAATGGCTAACAAGTCGTGAACATTGTGAATATCATTTTAAATAATATTTTGTCTTCAAAAAGCCGAAAAAAACTTTAAATTGACAGTCATTACATATAGATGTACCGAACTTATTGAACTCATCTCGTAAGGATACGGGTTAAGTTGACAGCATGTAAGTAAAGATAGTTAAAATCTAAACGAAAAATATATAAAATCAGAGAAACACCAAACGTATATACGAAGAGTTGGAAAATCTCAACTTTATTTACTTATCACCCAAGTGTAGAACAGCCAATAATTGCGAGCAGAATACGATGTAACCGAAAAACAAATACTAAAATTAATTTATCCACAAAAAATCTCCAAATGTTCCTATTTTTCCCTGATTAACTTGCTGCCACTAAGATATCATTATGAATACAAAGTGCTGAAAATGGTTTTCTTTAGCAATGATAGCTTCCACAATCGTCTTACCCAAATTTAGAAAATTTTATAAGTAAATGACACCGTAGTTTTATCACATATTGCTCTATTTATATTTTTATAAAACTGAGTGAGTACTTTTGTGAACATATCATCTAGAGCACTATGTATCAGTAACAGAGCTCAATATAATTAAATTGATTCCAATGACTTAATCAGTTCGGTACCTCAAAACCAAAGAGCATGTATTGTTGAACAGAGTAAGGAAACAAAGGAAAATAGTTTACCAAAAAAACTCGATCACGCAATTTGAATGAGTTATATGACACACTTAACCAGCTATATTTACTGTAATTTTCGTGGTTTTCTATTCAAAGTCAAGCCCGGAACACAATACGCGCAAATTAAGTTAAATGTTGTGTAAAGGGCCAACCATACAAAAATTATAACATTAAAATAAATTAAAATTCCTTACGAATTACACGCATTTTTGTGATGTTTCAGCCATATTCGGCGTAAAATTTGGGGTGAATGTCAGAATCAAATCAAACAACTTTTGACATCTTATTCTTTATTTTTTTAGTTATCATTATCTTTAAATTTTTTAAAGTTTGAACGCAAAATTTCGATTCACTAATTTTTGTTAAGTGACGAAGCTTCGTTAAATTTTTTGATTTAAAAGAATTATTCTATGGTCGGAAGCACAAAAGTGGCATTTATTGCAATATTAATTCTTTAAAGTAAACATTTATAATTTTTTACATTTTTGAATGGTTACCACTTTGCGTGACGGACGAGTTTTGCGGCTAAATTTTTTCTTCTGCTTCTACTTTATTTAACAATACATACTCTTTGTTAAAATATTAGTTAACAATTAAACTAAATTAGGTTTGCGCAAAAAGATCTCATTTGTTTGATAGCAGTCCATTTCAAAGGTAACATTTATAACAGGGAAATTGTGTCTCTAGAAAGCAAAACCTACTTTTCTACTAAAAAATGACAATTGTCGTCTGTTAAAATCTTTATAATCAGTTTAAGTACCATGTAAAGCTGCCAATGCCCCTATCGACAATTAAAATAAACCCTGCTATTAGAAACAAAACGATTAGGTATCAAAAGGTATGTGCTCAACCAAAACAACATCATATGAAATTCTTTGTCTGTACAGCAACCGTTATCGGTTGCATTTTTCCGAAATAAAATACGCGTAATTTATTTCAGATATTCTCGTAAATGCCAAAATGTTCACATATTGAAAAACCATTATGTTGTTAATTTGTTAAATTTACCGATCCATTATGATGGCCGATGTATTTTGCAGCTGCATGGATAATGGATTAGCAAAACGAAATAGAGGTGGACCTCCGAAAAGTTTAAGTGTTCGATATTTTATACACAAAAACAGTTTTAAATTGATCCGAATTTGTCAAAATACATTTGTAAATATTTTGCGAATAATTAAAGAACGACCATTTAAATTGGCGGAAGACCAGAATGAAAACATGACAAATTTTTATTTTGATTACCAAATGAATATGGTTTTGCCTAAACTGTCTCACCAAGATTTTGTAGAATAATGGTCTTGATTATTAGATACCATTATATTGTTTGCCGTTTACCCCCAAATTTTATTGAACTCTGATCGTAATTCCTAATCAACAAATGTGCTCAATAATCTAAACTTCAAACTTTTGAATATTATCTCCCGTTTTGTGGGGCATGCGCCAATCTGATTTTATGGCCTGCTGTCATCTCAGTGGTTTTTGAAAAATGAATGCAATTGATGCAAAAGGGAAGATGACTTTTAGCATATTTGAATCAATTGTTCTTGAAGAAAATAGCATATGTTAAATTTTAGATTTGGTGAACTACAGAAACATGCAAACTAGTTCGTTATTTAAATGTGTACGCAATAATGTCAAACTTTTCTATTTATATTTTCTGAAAATATTTGCGTTAAAATTAAATTAATGTAAGTTTTCTTATTCTGTACGAAAAAAGGAAATGGAATATTTTTATGGAGCTTTCGTTTGTAATAGTATATAGGGCAAATAAGCACAACATAAAAAGGACTTATTAATTTGATCGAAAAATTTCCGGCATAAATAACAATTACGTGTCGACGTTAATATTTAAATAACGTAATCCAATAAGTTCTAATATTCTATATGGAAAATTGACTAAATTCAATTCAAATTTTAATTTTAGAAATACTTACTCTAGATATCGAGTGAATATATTGAAATCTTAAATGATCCAAGGGCTGTGTTATGGTTTAATTTTTCAACGTGTCACAAATATTTAATTCTCGTTAATTTAAGAAAGGTTTAAAATCATTTATTTTATAAATTCAGCTCTTAACTGAAATTTGAGATTTGTTCAACTCTATCAACACCACCTTACTTACATCGGAAGTAATTAATTAAAACAGGCCACCTGTTTCATCCTCCAGTTGAAATAGTCTATGAAAAACAGAATTACGTTTGAATCAAGTTTCTTCGTCTTAAAACCTGATTCTTAGATTTATCTTTGTTTAACTTCTTACAGTGTTTAAAATCAATAAACAAAATTTTACAGTTTATTAAGCAGTCGAAACGTCAAGCTAATAATATTGTGGCGTATAATTGACAATCATACAATTATGGTATTTTGAGTTAAACCGAACATAATAAATAAATTATATCGATATAGATAATAATGACCGAAACGGCAGAGAAAGCAACAACAAAAAATTTATAATAACAATAATCATATTTTTATCATTTTAATCTTACAATTTATGCGCCAAAAATGTTATACCTAAATTATATTATTTCCTTCCGATTCTATATTTCGATAACAACGCCGCACCACCATCATTTTGTATAACAACAATAATACGCATAAAATACATTATTCTGATATTTTGGGTGAATGTGCGGTCTTCAATTTAAACAAAAACGAAAAGTTCGACATTTTATAATGTTACACATCAAATTATCAAAAGATACATAAAAATTGTAAGTATAATAATAATTTGTCTTCTTTAAAAAAACAATTTTAATGGATTTTTCTTCTTAATTTTTTTTTAATATTTTAAGTAAAGTGTGGGCGTTATTATTTAATTTATATTTCATTTTTGTATTTCTTTTAAAGTATTATCTTTTCGTTTAATCATTCAAATATACATTTGCTTTCTGAAATAAAAAATAAATATACACAAATAAATAAACAAATAAAAATATGATTATACATGCAACTTTAAAATGTATAAGAAATCTTATCACTTTAATCAAATAGAAAAAATAATTATAAATTATTGTTATTATAATTTTAATTTGCTTTCTGTTTATTTATTATAAAATTTATGTTATTATTTCTGTTTGAGAAGTAACCAAAGTGGAAAACCCATAAAGATCTCCATCAAACGTAGATATTGTGGGGAGATTAATGCATCTATAACTGGAAAACAAAACACAATAAAGTAAAAATAAAATAGAACAACATTTTATTTTGAAGCATTAGGCACGTTTTTTAAAATAGGTTTCAGTACTTTGTCAAACAAAGGTAATATATATACAATGACTATTATGATCCTCCAGCTGACTACTAATTTAAATAATCATAAACATATTTTTTTTTCTAAGTCGTGCGATGAAACGACAAGATTAATAAATAATATGGTTAAAATATTTTTTTATAGAATTAAAGCAACAAAACAAAATTATTCGGATGTTTTCGACTTCTTTACAATTAACATGTTTTAATAAATCATCATAAATTTTTCTGATCTTATCATTTTATTTGTTTGGAAAAGGAATATTGGTAAATTATTATTTATGTCTTTTGTTCCATATTAAGTTGTTCATTCCGTAACTAAACAAATTTAATTATAAACAATACTACTCGTAATAGTATACATAGAATATACGAACGTAGCTAAATATTTCCAAAATAATATTCCATTTTTCGTTAATTTATCAAGTAAATGTGATCTGAAGAAATAAACTACGCAAACACATCCAATATTCTTAAATGTTTATTTAATTTATCTTTATGGAATTTTATGTTGTTGTTATAAATTAATACGTCAGAGAACCATTTAATTTAAATATCGATTAAATTTATTTTTATTATATTCTCAGAAAACTTACTCGTAAAAATACAAAAAACTGATTTAAAAAGAAAATACATAAAATTTAATAGTCAAGGAGCTCATAGGAAAAACGTGGAACGAGAGTCTCGGCACACATACAATTACTATTACAACGTAATAGTTCTTTATATACTCGTATAATATCTGGTCAATACCTAGGGGGAAAGTGAACATAACTGTGTTTTTCTAAGAAATGTACTTTGTACACCGTCAAGGAAGTAAGGTTGTTTAGTGTAATAGAGTTTGCATTTGTGTATGACTACAAATTATGACTATAATTGTATATTTGCACAGTTCACTTTCGAAATCATGTTTAATCGAAATAACCGGTTATACCAGTTCGAAGCTATCCAGGCTGTAAACGAGCTGCAACAGGACCAGGATTAGACAAAGTCTTGGGGTACCGCAATCAACTGTTTTTTGAGTTGTGATAATGATTCTAAATAAAGAATTTCAATATTTTTTTCTCATCACACATAAGGTTTTCCAATATGCTCCTGATCATTATTTTAAACAAATAATTACATTAAAAATTACAAAAAATGTATTATTTTATTAGCGAGGGTCAAATTATTTATGAAAATCGAAGAATAACATTTAAAAGTGGCTTCTGAACATTTTGTATAAAGGAAGCCACTGGTTTGTATGTTTCCAGAATCGAAATATGTGAAGTAAAATTATAATTTTGCCTAATGCATTTAATCAATAATTTTTGCAGAAAGCGAATTTGTACAACGAACAAATTAGATAATAGGGCCGATTCAAAGTGCATCTTCTATTTACTTTTATGCTATTGTCCTAATTTTCTAAGTCAATTTGATAGCATTTCCACAATTAATAACATTTCTTATCTTGTTTGAAATTTAATTCGAGTGTTTAACGAAAAATGGTATAAAAGAAGAAAATAAATATTGAATATTCGACCGATCCAAATTTGTGAAAGTTGTCAAAAATAATTGACGAATGGCACAATGTGCTCTAGCGGGACAATTTAATTAACCAAACTCTATTAGCATTGTAATTTTCGCCTAGTTAGCGCCACTTCCTATGCGAGCGAAAGGTGAGAAAGCCTCATGCCATTTTATTATTATTTGTTACATTAATTGTAATTGAACATTTTACTTAATATTCAGTTAAACTATAGTCAATAATAAAAACTACTTTTCTGAGAAATTGATCATCTTTGGCTCTTGTTTTAAAAAGTCTGTTAGATGTCAACCACTATGCGTTAAAAGCGAATAAATTGAATATTTACTATGGACATTTCATTCAATTTGTTCGTAGATTTCATAATAATATAAAAAAGGGCTTAAGTTTAAGATTTAATTTTAACATTTCAAAACTAATAGTCTTATTCAAACAATTATTTAAAAAAAATTGTTTTCCATAAAATTTTAAATTACAAAACATAATTAAGGAAATACTTAACTAATGGGAAAATGTGAATTTGATAAGAAATTCTAAATAAAAATAAGCAGTTATGTTAATTATCTTTACAAGAATTTTCTTTTTCGAACTAGCAAAATAAACTTATATCGTTTAGCTAATTACTTTATTTCCCGGCAGATGCCTCAAACACAACTTTGACATTATACTCCATAGTTTTTAATTTTATGGCATTTTGAAAACTAAAGATTTTCAATTATCAATTGAACATTTACGAAAAGCGCATCTGGCGAGAACAATAAAAGCGCGTTACTACCAAACACTAAATGACATTTTCGACACAACGTAACTGTCATCTCAAAATTAATTCACTTTCGTAAATGATTTGACATTCTAAAATATTATAACTATAACAAATATTATTATTATTTTTTATAAAAATGAAGGACGATAGAACAAATTTATGTATGCTTCCACGATATTGTATATTTTGCGTGGATATGTAGCATACGAACTATTGGCCGGTTACTATTGTAGCATACGAACTATTGGCAGATGTTAGCTTGGTTCATGAAATTAGCATACCACCTCCTACATAACATTGACATGAGCAACGCCATACTGTTCCAGGGTTTCTTTTCATTTTGTCATGATAACCAATAATCTCACAATATTCATATACTGGCCCTTAGCATTTTTGATAGGGCCAACTTTCGATAGAATGCTCTTGCTCTTAGTTCTAGATTGTAACCTATTCTACGGGTTTAACTTAATTATAATATTTTTTGGTATAGTAACAAACCATGTCGATGAAATTTTGAAAGTTAAAATGAATTATGTTGTGTTAATACGGTTATTAAGCTTATTAATTGTAAAATGCGTACAAATCGAAACAAGTCATATGCATTATTTACATTTGCATAAAAAATATTGACCTGAGAAATTAAACAATTTATTTTAGTTTAGATAAGCTTAATTATTTAGTAACATCAGTGCATTAGCAAACAATCCCATTTACACGTCTGCCTTTGAGAAATTCCTTTGAAAGAAAATTATCTCAGTTCTAATTACCCTGCATTTTCCTGCATTGGAAAATTCCTTACCAATCAACAACCCCTTCTCGAACAACACAGTATCATTTTGTTAAGGCTTACTGACACTGGCGTTAAAGTAGAAAATTGCTTTATCTGAAGGACTAGCTACTAAGTTTAAATATTGTAGCTACGTAGAGTCCATGATCACAATCGTGATGCCCCAACCGCCATCTTATCGGCAGTAAAGATCGGCAGTTTTATAAAACAAATCTCGTATTAACCACCAATAAAATTAATTTACAAAAGATTTTTGGTTAATGGTTACAATACTATTTCCAAATAACGGTAGCAAAACTAAGATCTACAAAGGAAAAACAACGACTCGACCAGCCTCGCTATCAAAAATATTCATTATATCCTGGGAGCAGCAATTTAAACCAATTAAAACAATTTCCTATATTAAATATCAAACAATAATTTAAAAATAACGATGTTTACTATTACAAATCATTCTACGACCGTTAGCACACAATTGCCATGTTTTTTTATTAGCTCCCGATATATTGTAACGGAAGCACCCAATTTTCTATGTCAAAACTTATATTTGCAACAATAGCGTTGCATACAATTAATTTATTTAAGTCCAAACTAAGATTTTTCATTCAACGTTTTAGTTAAAAATGATATAAACATATTTTGATCTGCCTATTTATGTGGAGCCGCTATCCATTTCATTGGGATTTTTGAAAAGGCCTTTGTTTTGTATAACGATTAAGCCATAACAAGCTTAATCTTACAGTAAAAATTGAAAATGTAGCTGAATTTTTGTTTGATTAATTCTTGTTCATAACGTTATGTCAAAATAAATGTCAATTGGTATATTTCAGGTCGTTAAAAGTTTGTTTTATCGAGGAACTTATTTTTAATTTGAATGGTACAGCAACAATATTGGTAGTAGCGGAATTTCGGATAGATAATTTCCCATTCGATCTCAATAGCCCGCTCCAGATAGAGTATAAAAAAGTTGGATGCCTCACTACTTTAGATTGAAAATTTAGTTGTAAATTTTGTATATGTGCGTAAATAAATTTGTATACCGATATGTAATATTTTTTCATGTGTAAATAGAAATTATATGTAAATTCTTTACCCAATTACCGGGGAATCGCCAGATTAGTCTGGTCTTTTGTTGTTGCTTTAAATCATTAAAATCACCGCGCAGACTAAGGATTAATTTATTTAAGTTAGTTTACAAAAAGTTTAGTAGTTAGTAATTTACAAAAATTTGAATATGATTATTTTGACAATTGTTTTTATGGGCGTTAACATTTTTTTGTTTACTGATATATTCGTGCAAATCGCTTTTCGTGGTACATAAATAAAAATAGTAATATCTATGTTACGCTTTAAGTGCGAAATCGGTAAATGTGAGAATGAATTGTTGACACGACTAAAAATCGGTTGCAAATAAAGCATATGCTACAGACATATTTTCTGATTCTTTCACCTAAATATTGTTTATGCATCTTGAGAGATTGAATGAAAGAAAAATTCGCAAAAGATTCCCATATGGCCGTTACAATTATTGCGGACGTTAGCCAATACCATTTATGCTGACTAGGAAGTAAAACAACATCAAATAGTACATCGGGTGAAGGATAGACCATTTTGCGAATATAAAACCCTCATTTCAACGATTTTGGATCAGTATTTAGGAAAAATTATTTCCCAGAATCTCCTAAAAGTTCACTACAAGTAATACATTCACTTTGAGCTAATATTGCATAAATCCAGGGATTTTCTTTGATCTAGATTAGCTACAAAATGAAACGAGATCAATAAACGTTACGCGGACATACTACAAGATTGAATATGATTAGTGCACTAATCTAGATCATAATCCGTAGTCTGTGCAAGATACTAGGTTATTTGAACAATTTAGTAATCAGTACAATACAAATTTTAAGAAAACAAATTCACGTGAGAAATTCAAATGATTAAATAACTTCGTTTGATTTTTGAATTGTCGATTATTTATTTTGTGTAATTTGTCTTAACAAAAATTAAGTTAAATTTGAAAAAGTTATGCTTGGATACCGAATTTTAATGGTCAAGAGTGATTCGGACGTTTTGCCGTGTTTATAAATTGGTGTTTATAATCTTTCATTAAGAAAGACTTATCGAGTGTTACAGAAGAATGTGATATTTTCATTTCTGAAATGACACTCAGTCAGTTAATAAAACTGACAGGAAATACTGAATTATTTTGAAAGAAAATTTAACAAACATATAAATATTTCATTACCTATTGGATTGGAATTAAGCCAATAAAATAATAACCCAAGCGTTAAAATTGTCCCAAACAACTATTTTTTAAAAATCAGTATTTAAGATAATATTATACGTGAAATTGCATTACAACAATACTCGTATGTATCCAGTTTAGGGAGATTCATTTTGGTGAGCCTCCTACTGTGATATTAAAAAAATAATACCAAATAGTTGCCACCCTACAGTGTTACTTGGAGTTGGTTTAATTTTTTTATTAAATACTGATGTTCTAGAAGAAATGCATACAACTTTTTTGAAACATCATATTCGCTTCTGAACTCAGTTTACTCGGATTTAATAAATTGTTAGCCTGATATGTGGAGATGGATTATATTAATTGACTTCAGCTTAGACATTTTGTATATTAAATTAGAACTGTGTAAGCTGAAACTAAACATTCATTAAAGCTCTTCGTGAACTGAACAAAACTATCCGAATATTTCAGCCGTTTTAATTAATGTGGGATTGAATTTCACCGGACAAGTACAGCTTCGGCACCTGGCCCGGGAGGTACTGGGTTCGGATCCCACCAGAGGCTGGATGCAAAGCGAATTTACGTCATTGACTACAGAATAGTGTAGCATTCAGCCCCGACCCACCTCCATTTCGGTGTACAGGTTGACATGGAGCTTGCAATGTGCAGGGTATACTATAATTGACTGAGTGGGGTGGTGTGTGCGTGAATGAAAAGAGGGGAGGGGTATTAATTGACCTACAAAGGATATTAAATCCACTGGACAATTAATACTTTCCTAAAAAAAAGCAAAAAACATTAAAAAAATCAAACGGCCAGTAAAGAAAAATAATTCTAAATTAGTAGTAGTATTATTGACCGACCTTTTTCAAATCGCAACAACAATTGAAAAGCGATATTGCCGAAAAATGAACACATTTCAAGTATGTTTCAACCGCTAAAAATTATTTTTTTTCCTTACAAAAGCTTAAAACAATTTCAATTTTTTTGCATTTTGCTTAGCCACGATAATGTTTTATTGAAATAAACAATAAAAAATATAGCTACTAACTGTGCATTGAATATTTAACTCTTAAATATCAGCTAGATAGTTTTTAGAATGAAATAGGATTTGGATTTCAATTCTTTTTTTACTATACATATTTTTGACATGGAGTTACACATTTTGTAATTGAACTTCTCATGACACGGGCACAAGACACATTGCCCACCAATGGTTAGATAGTAAAGTATACAATAAAATAAATTGGTTTAATTGACGGTGGCATGATATTAGGGTGCTTAATACTATTTTGTAAATGTTTTTGAAAATTTAAAACTCACAATAAAATTATAATGGAATCGGGTCGGTCAGAGTTACTCATAATAAATTTTGGTTTTATGCGGTGCAATTTAAAATTGAACATAATAGTAATTATAAAATGCTTTAGATTGTTTTATATTTTCGTTACTAGGTAAGAAATTTTAACGAGTTATTTTATTTTGTCATAATAGTTTTTTTTTTTTTATTTTTTTTTTATTCACTGCAATCTGTTCTGAGGCCGAAGCACTCCCAACTCTTTCGCGGTTTGTTTCTCCCACCCTACCTTCCGCGGTTATGCCAAATCGAAGACGTGCGGGCCGTTTTACGTTACCATCTACGCATTGCATAGCTCCATGCCAGCCTATAGTACTGGACATGGAAGATGGGTCGGTCCATGAGTTTTGCACGACGATAGGGGGTCGTAGTTGTGTTCCTTTTTATCACAGATTGTAATCTGTTGATGGAAATTTCCTTTTCCATCCTGCTTCTATCGGGATTCGAACCCGGTACCTCTCGGTCCAAACGCCAAAGCGTTAACCACTGTGACATTTGGTAGGTGTCATAATTATTAATTTCCGTTAATTAATTCATTTCCCACTTTTTAATTAGATTAATACGACTACATAACTCATCCAATTAAAACAACATCTCATAGACATATTAAGTAACTTCTATTTATATTGATAAAACAATCGTTGTATGTTACATTTAGCCAGTGCCCATTGCATGTTTATACAAAAATCAAGCAGCACTTGCCCTCTCCATGCAAAACTAGGCGCGGCGCTTTCTATTAACCTGTAAAATTATTTTCATAAATTATATTGGTTGCCTGAACAAAACGGATGCCACAAAAATCCTACGCTAAAAATTTGTCTGTTGGTGAAGAGGTAAAAGACCAAGTAAAAAGCAGGCTGTAGCACCAACCGGCACATTGATAATACTCAATTTCGGTATATTTAACAGGATACAGCTTGCCAGAAATCAAAATAGTTTGTTTTAACCGTTGTGGCTTGTTTGTATTGGGAGTACAAATAAATATTGGGGGATTTACAAAAGATGGCGTAACTAGTATTAGTCTTGTAATCATATTCATGTTAAACGGCATTATTTCTCTCTAAAAATCAGTATGTGTCATTTCGCTAAACAACATATTTTTGTGTTCTAACCATGTCAACCTTTGTTCCAACAAAACACAATTAGCGGGAAGCGCTGATTTTTGTTGAAGGTTCTTGAAGAAAATTTCAGCTTATGGACATCGATCGATTGCTGTGTGAAGCATATGGGAAACATGCTCCTTCAATGAAAACATGTGAGTACTGCAGTGGTTCCGCCGTTTTAACACTTGAAGACGCTGAGTTAGAGACATTATTGGACCAATATTTATGTCAAACTCAAGAGGAGCTCGCTAAAAGCTTTGGGAGTGACTCAACAACCGATCCAAACCCGTCTCAAAACCATGGGTATGGTGCAAAAATAGGGAAATTCGGTTCCGTACGAATTCAAGCCGAACAACTGCTCCAAAGACAAAACCGGAAAGGTTTTTTTGCATCGAATCGTGACGGAGGACGAAACATGAATCCACTACGACAACCCAAAGCCCAGAAAATCGTGGGGTAAGCCAAGTCATGCATAAACTTCAACCGTAAGAAGCCAATGCTGTATATGTGGTGTGTTCAGTGAACAGTTTGGTGTGATCTACTATAGGCTACGTCAGCCTAACGAAACCATCAATGAAAAATGTTATCAACAACAAGTAATGCAATTAAGCCGAGCATTGAAGCTCAAACGAACGCAATATACCAAAAGTCATGACAAAGTGATCTTTCAGCACGACAACGCTCGGCCACACATTGCAACAGTCGTCAAGAAAACTGTGAAGGCGCTTCAATGGGATAGGTCCCAACCGCCGCGCAGCACTTCACTGCTCACGAAGAAGTCATAAATTGGGTCGATTTTTGGTTCGTCTCAAAACACGATGAATTTTTTCGACGCGGAAATCGAGAAAGTCGTAGCTAACGATGGACAATACTTTAAATAAAATACATTGTACCAGTTTATCTGCATAAAGCTTCAAAGTTATAAAAAGAAACTCAAAACTTATTTGTACCCCCAACAAAACGAATATATGTATTTCGAATACTTTCTGTATAGAAATTGATAATCGAAAATTTTCATGGCTTGACAAGTAGTCTTAAAAGAAACCAATCGACCTTCAGTCCGATTGTCTAGTTGTATATTTAAAATTCTTTTCCTACTCAAATAATATGAATCTTTAGCGTTGTAATACACAGAGTTTTTATTATGAAAGTATTCATCATTTCATAAACATGCAAATTAAAACACGTTCATTTAAATTCCACATTTATATAGTTTCGTTATTTGTATTATCGCATTATATTAAAATAAAAGCTTCAAATATAACTTGTAAATGTAAACGGTTCTATTAATTACATTTCTAAAATGTTACAATCTTATCACAACTAAATAGCTACTTTTATTGCAGGTGCTTTCTAACTACAAACTTCGCAACCATACATTTTCGGCGTACAATTATATTTCTATATCTGTAAAAACGGCTTGATCCGTATTAATTGGTGGAAATTTTGCATCTGTTACTATCTTCATTGTTTAGATTGTTCTTAAGAATGTGGCTTATTTAACAAATGGTTAAATAAATCTAAAAATCCGACAGTTCAGTATAATCGAATAAGATGACACACCACAAAACATATTACGCATTACTAAAAGCTGCACTAGCAGCGGCGGCATAAATTTGAGAATAACTTCATGTTAATTTTTACTTCGTTAGCGCATTTTAAATATTTTAAACCGTTCCGTAAAAATTATCTGGTTTTTATGGGTGGACTACGAAATCCCGGTTTTCAAAATCCCGGTTCTAAAGTCTTGATTTTGAAAAAAATATTTTTTCAGAGAGATCGCTGCGCTTCCAAGAACAAGAAAAATAATTGCACCATTTTGTAATTGCTGTCGAACTGGTATGCTTATATTTGTCATTTATAAATGCATATTATATTTAAATGGAGAACAACGTCCTTATAAAATGGAAAGTAAATAAAATAATAAGTGATTTTTGAAATATTGTTTAATAATAATATTTAATGTTAATATTTAATTTTTAATATTTAATAATATTTAACATTTAATAATATTTAATTTCGTTTTGACTTTTGTAACTCTGCTAATTGTTTTCGAATATAACTGATTAAAGGGGCGGAAGCCACATATCAAAATTCGACGTACCCAGTCAGTGATACATTTTGGTGAAGGAAAATGTTATCAAGTAAATTCATTAATAAAACAAATTAAAAAACTAATATTTCCAAAAACGAAAAGTAACCCCTTTGACACATTTGGTCCTTCGACACATGCGACCCTTCGTGACAATCAGCACATTCGGCCCTTCGTAATTTTGCCCTTCGACATTTGGTCCTTCGACATTCAGCCCTTTGATATCATACCGAATTGTGGAGGCTCCAATAACACTCGCAGGCACGCGGGAAGTCGCATCGCTTCTCCCCCTCCGTTAAGCCCTCCGAGGGCCTTTAGAAAAAAATTCCAGGAGAGCGGGGTTCGAAAACATGTCGAGAATAAAGGCGCAGTTTTACTAGTTTTATTCTAAGTGAATGATTCGAATTCAAACTAATTTTTCGATACAGTTCTAGAATTCGGTCTATAGGGATGGAATTTGACCATTTCTGTACTGATTAAGTAAAACTCTACAAGTAAGGTCCAACGGGGATTCTAAAATGATTTTTTGCAAAAGCTCTAAAATATGGCCATTAGCGATAGAACTTGGCTGTTTCTTGACAGATTATGATCAAATTCGACATTGTGTGATGGAAATAAGATCCTAAAATGATGTTTTGACTGTTATTTATTCTTTTTGAAGTTCTGAATTATATCGGCCTTTTGGTCCAGATACGCAGAGCTTTATCAAAAAATAATCTAATAACCCCATTAAGATCGTGCCAAATTTAAACATAATCGGTTACCAAATGGCCAAATTCCAACTCTAATGACCATATTCCACAGCTTTATCAAAAAATAATTTAAGAACCCCATTTTCATCGCACGTGACGAATTTCAACGATTAAGAAATGGCCTAGTTCCATCCCTAATGACAATATTCCAAAACTTTATCAAACATAATTTTAAAATCCCATTTAGATCCCACATGTCGATTTTCGACATAATTGGTTAGAAAATGGCCAGGTTTCATCCCTATCCGCCTTATTCCAGAACTTTATCAAAAACGCACTTTTTGAATCCCATTTAGGACCCACATGTCGAATTTCAACTAAATCGGTTAAACAGTGGCCTAGTTCCATCTCTATTGACCGCTTTATCGAAAAATCATTTTAGCATCCCATTTCCATCGCATGTATCGAATTTCAACAAAATCTGGTAAGAAATGGCCAATTTCCATCCCTATTAGCCATTTTTTAGAACTTTATCACAAACTCATTTTTGAATTTTGTCAAAAAATCATTTAAGAGCCCCATTTTCCCACATGTCAAATTTTAAAAATTCAAACCGGGATTTCCTAAAAATCGGGATTTTTTTTATATAAAACCGGGATTTTGCAAACCGGGACCGGTTTTTACATTACCGTTGTGTTCGACATCTACTGCAAAAGTTCGAATATTGTTTCTTAAGAATGATGAAACGACAAAATTGAAACATCGCGAAATATGTGCGAATAGATCTACATGTATCCACGGTATCGTCTACTCTCCTAAAGATACCAATTTATATACAAATGCGTAAATGCGATAATTTTATAATTAAAAATGTTATATTTGTTTTTGTTAATCAGATACAATTTATAGTTATTTCTTGTTGCTTCCCGGTAGCAAAAAACTGTTTTACAGTTTTGAATGCACAGAAAAAATATAATTTTGTGAGGATTAAATTGACGCACAGTTAAAAAACTATTTGTTTTTTGTTGTTTTTTGAGATGATGATCCAGGAAGTTCAAGATCAAATATAAGTGATTTAACATATAAGAAACGTTTAATTTATCAAAAGAGTGGGTTAAAAAGTTAATACATGTGATGATATTAAGGAAAGATTAAGATATTATTATTTCTGTAATACAGCTTGTATACGTTAAAGCAAGGTTGATTGAACTTTGTAAAATAATTCGACCTGTGCTACACAAAAACATAATGTAATTGTACGAACATCATAATTGGTAAATATAAATACATAAGACAAAAAAAACAATTCGCAGAATCTATTATTGTTTGGCTTAAATTTTTTGTTGTCTTACACATACGCCTCGTTTTCGTGTTTACACAAGTGTATACACATCGTAATATGGTAATCAATTTCTTGTCTAATAGGATACAGTCATGCAAATGTAAAACTATATATACACACTCGACGACATTTTTTACATGTCTGATAATTATTATAATAATAAGAATTTGAATTTTGAATTAAAAGGGCAACTGAAACATGTGTAATACATGATTATAAAATTATGTAGTTCTAGTCGAGTAGTAAATTTCGAAAAGCATAATTAACGTTGAATAAATGTTAATGTTCAATTTTATTCATACATCAAGGAATTCGGAGTTTAAAAAGTTTAACGAAACTAATTACAGAAAAATCACAACCTATTAAATCACATGCAAATTATCAATCCTCAATCACTCCTAAGACAGCAAAACATTGATTTACTCATAATTTTATTTTAAGTTTGAAATTTGAAAACCATCTTTCCTATGTAAAATACCATGATTTAGTTGTAAGTTTCCTCTTGTTGTTTCCTCGGATTTAACACCCAACAGTTCATTAAAAATCACGAAATACACCATACCTCGTTTTTATGTCATACATATTATATTGAAGAAAAGATGCTTCCGTGCTTCCAAACATCCATTTTTAATTATTCCAGGTAATCAATTCATTTAAAGAATATTTGAAGTTCACCGAGGTACTGTGATTACAAAAAAATGTTGTCACGGGAAGCATTCACACGAGTGGTGAGTCGGAACACACAAAGGAAGTTCAAACCTCATTTGGCGATCCGCGAAAAACCAAAGTACTGCAATTGTAATGCCACTGTTTATTTTTTGTCATATTATTTTTAATATTGGATGCTTGAGCGAAACGGATAACAAAAATTTAAACACTATAATAGATACTAATTAATAATAGAATAACAGTTTTAAACAATCAATGAACAGAAGTAAAACTAAAAGTTTGCCATATACAAAATTCAAAAAACTTTTTGAATTTTGAGAAGGGACTTGTATGTCACATTGTTACCACTTCGTCTTGTGAGTACTCTGTTGTCCTATAGATCAATTTTTACGAAAATGAGTTATGAATGGATTCTTATATTTTCAACCATGCACATGCCGAATTTTTTTTCAAAATTGACCTATCTCTTATAGTTTCTGAGGTGGTTAGTCTAAATTTTGTCCTATAGACCACAAATTCTGTTATTTTTCTCGATGTTTTTATGCTTAGTTGTCGTGTCAAGTAAATTAATTTGAAATAGGGCACATTTATATGAAATTGCACTAAAATCGCTTTTTGAATTCTATGTTGCCCTATATTCAAATTATTGGGATATAGAACAGCATTATATTATTATTGCATAAATTTAAAATGTGTGTCCTATATCCAATAGTAAAATGTATTGTACTGAAGAAAAGTATAAATAGAACGCACTTTGAATAAAACTATCAGTCTCTTCCTAGCGGTAGTCTTGTTAACATCACTCGTGAATATTACGTTTTTTATTTATTTCAATTTAATATCCAATTAATTAAAAGTGGATAGTTAAATAAATATTTCAAAATTGAAAAATTGAGAACCGATTTTTCGTTGCCGGCCAATGAATGAGTGTCGTACGGAAGGAATATTTAGGCGTATTATTTTATATTCATTTCTATTATATTATACTTTTTGGCAGATTTTTAACTAAAGTGTTTGATTCAGACGAAGACACTAAAGTAAATAGTATGGATTCTAATACTAGTTTTAATCTCATTCAAAATGTTCGCTCTGTCAAATTTTGCATGCGTGAAACATGAAATTTCACATGTTCCGAAATAAAACTGTTGTAATTGTAAAGTAATAATGTTGACAACCGAGCACATGCAATCTAGTAAATCAACCTTTCTGAAATTTTAGATTTAAATGTTAAAATTGCTAAACTTTTATTCGAACTTAAAAAGTTGTTAAGCACGATCGTTCTCCAGGCCATTTTTAATAATTATTGTACTTTTAATAATTACAATTACTATATTGAGAATTTTTTTTACACGAAATTTTTTCGATAATTGTTATCTCATCCACTATATAAATGGTTAATTAGTCAGTTAATTTGAATGATTATTTTAGTAAAAACAATTGAGTCAACGTATCAGGTGTGCTTCAGGTTTCTACGTTGATCTGGGTTTTATTTTTGTTTGGTGAACTTTTGAACAAAAATCCAAAAAATCCGTTACCGGATTTGCATCTGACTAAGCATAAATTTACGGATATGATAATTTTGATAAATAATTTGATAAATAAATAATTTTAATTTCCTTTATCAATCAATGTTACACAAAATAGTTTATGACTGAAACGGAATTATTAAATCTTTAGGTTTAACAATTAATACGGTTTCCTTAAAGGATTGGCTTTCGCCAAATTTTTCAATCGAAATGTAATTGCTCCATACAAATCGTACATGGAATTATTAATTCAAAAATGCCTCATTTTGCTAAGCACATATTTTACTCGTGTAAACACGTATTTTTTGTGGTAGAAGAAAGCATTCCACTAGTTTGCAATTATTTCAGAATCCTCATATACCTACCAATAGTCTGGAAAGTCTGCGAATTCCTGAAATCTAGCAAAACTCGATCAACTAATCCAGAATATAAAATTTAAATCAGTTTGTCTCAGTTCGAAAACTTTGAAAATCGAAGAAGGCTCGAGTTACCTCACTTAGAGCCATAACCAACCACCGTTTTTAAATTTTCCTGTATAATACCACCGCTTTTTATACATAATTGTTATTTCATTTAATATTAAAGAAATTGAAACATTAGGTAATCGAAACGCTAGTTCGCGAACAAACTAGTTATTTTCAAAAAAAAAAATCCACCTTGGTGTCCAATACACACGAGTGTAAAGTTTTGAAAAAATTGGGTTTCAGGAAGTGAATCAAAAATTTATCAAAAGATTTGGAAGCCCCAAACCAACACATACAGAGGCAAATATAGAATTGAAAAATGAATGCTTAAGAAGTTGTATGCTTTTAAACCATTTCAGTAAGTACTATTCCACCGATCACCAAAATTGTATAAGTTGCTCGTAGAAACTACACAACTAACTCCAAAAGGTTGGTGGGAGTGAACGGTACACCCAAGTGATCCAATCGAAGTGAACCTTAAAGTTTTAGGGGCTCACTGCTTTACCCCAGTTTGACCAATTTACCGTTTTATATATTAAAGAAAATTGGACATCGAATGCTTTTATTTGAAACTTAATTACGACCAAATCATAAAAAAAGAAAAATTACTCAATGCAAACAAAAACGTAAGTACTTTTAAATGGTTTTCTGAAAATTTATGATCTGCATTTCTCGCCGACGCTATGTAGAATATATTAATTTATCCTAAAATTGGAATAAGAAAAGAAGACGATTTGGGTCAAATGTTTTAACTTAAACTAAATTTCAGAGATTTGTTTCTTAAATTCAAATTCCTAATTATTTAGGTCATTCTAAATGTCCAGTATCCTGGAACGGATGGAAACTTGAAAATTTTCTGCGAAATTCAATCTCTAATATCCTGCGTATAACTATGCGCATTGATAGGTCGTTTGTATTTTATCGGAAGTGGCCTAGCCACTGCTCCCAAGAGTAGGCAACTTTACTCTTTACTTAATCGACTAAAAATTTAGGGAATATTAGTTGACTTAAATAATCTTCTGTCCTTAATACAGAGACACAACTTTTTAAAGCTGATTTCACTAATAACTTAATATCCGCATTTCATGCAATGTTATCTATCACAAAACACCGAGCAACCAAAACATATGTAATATGAATATAATTTTTATAACGGAAGAAGATTATTTGTTAGAATGTGCGCGTTCTTCTTCGGATCATTAGAACACCTCCTAATTATATGTTAATCAGGTTTCAATCACTAGGTGTAGGTACATAATTTATAATGTCTTAAAGTGTATAACAACTCTCAGTTAATTGACGCGGTCTCATTCAAATTTTAAGCATATATAGCATACATCATCATACCGTGAATTCATGGGAGGTCAATCGTAATATAAAAACTGAATTAAATAAAGTTTCTCTTCACATAGTTTAATTTCAATGCTGTCAATATCATTCAGGAATTTTTCATATTTTCCTTTACAAAAATAATATTTTGCAATTTAAAAATAAATAAAATCACAATAATAATAATAAGATGCTAGAAAAATTGCAATTTGTAATCTGATTGTACCAACAGATTTCATTTTTTTTAAATCCAATTATAAATTTGCAATTTACTTTACAATTTTATCCGTATCTCAGCTTTTCGTTCTTCCTGATTCCTGACTGCGAGTCTAGTAATTTCATTATGAATGTAAATGTTAAAATATCATTATATTTTTTGTATGCTTTTCTCGAATCAATTGACATAATACTATGTACGTAAGAGGGAACGAGGCACCAACAAAATATTCACGTTTTAATGAAACTTAAAGATTGGTCCGGTAATTTGAGAATTCTCATAATAATTTGATGTTTATTCACTTATTTGTGTTGTGTTAATTGGTATAAGACCACATACTGGGACTACTGTAAAAAACAATTTTTTTGTGTTCGTTGTTTGTTTGTTTGTTCATGAATATAATTTTCAATCTTAATATTTCTTACCGATTTGGTTGAATTATTAATATACTAATTGACATGACAGTTAAATGACACTTTCTCGAAGTTAATATATATAATAAAGAAGACAACGAACCACAAAAAATAATCGAAATAACACCTTTTAAATTTTATTAAGCGATGGAAGAAAGAAGGTATTTTACTAAATACTTAAACCCATACATTTTTAAACATAGCGACACGAGATACGAGTTATTTTGTGGGGATTTAGATAACATTAAGAAAAACTTTTAATTTATTTATGCTATTGATTAAGTTATTAAAATAATTTTTATTAATTTGAATTTTATTTTGGGATGCTTTTTAGATTTATCAAAAAAATTATTTATATTTATTGATTAAATCTATTTTGTTCAAATGGGATAATTATAATACAAAAAAAAGTAAATTCTTAAGAAAATTGGATAGTGATAAGAAGTTCATTGTGGAAACATTTCTTCCTGTGTTTTATGTTTATGATAATTGGATTAATAATGTATGGTAGATTAATTTGATACACTCTTAATAACAAAAGGTAGAAAATTGTGTAATATTAAGTCCACCGTTGTAGAGAAAATACCGAAAGTTACAAAACAATAGTTGATTAGTAACACCGATAAGCAAACTATCAAAACAGATATCGCCTCATCAGTAGTCCGATAAAACTTAGTTTTGTGTGACCATCGATAATTTGAAATTAAAGATCATACAAAATTAATGATACGATTAATAATGATAATAATAGTATAATATATTAGATTTTTATATAGGTATCGTAGAGGCATTCAGATTTAAAAGTGCTTGTCGACACAAAGTATATTTCATATAAACTGTGTAAAAATTAATAATAAATCGTTAACCCTTTAACTGTTTGATTTTGTTTCGAAAAACTGTTTCTCCCTGCTTCATTATTTTTCAGCGAAGACGATAATACAAGCTACTAAGTTACAAGAGTCAAAATAAATAAAGTTACCAGACTAACGAATGTTCTAAAATGTTTATTTTTTAAATGATCTTTATTTGCCCTTCTTCAGGAAAAAATTAGAGTTGATTCGTTGAATGACGAAGGACGTTGATGGCGAATATACTCAACATTATGCGAAAAAATTTCGTTTCGTTTGTACTCGACATAAACAGTTCAAAGGATCAGAGGATTTCCTATTTAATGTAAGATCTTTAAGACGCTAGGTGATCGTCCGCGAGCTAGATAGTTTTCGTAAAAGTTTAATCATTCAACCCACGTGAGCTGTTGAGTTTATTGATCAAAATTATACCAGTGTTTATTTAAACTGGTCAAATCATATGATCTCGAAAAGTACGTGTTCTAAAACAATATGAAGGAAAAACTTCGCTTATCGAAAGGAAGACACTAGGTTTCTCAACATTTATTGGAATAATAAGGATAAAGCCGGTTAAAAAATTTACATTTTTTATATAGGAACTATACTTTTTCTGGCAGAATATGATTCTACATTAAAAAATATTACCAAAGGAACATTTTATTTCAGAAATGTTTTTATTTTGTTTTAGAACCTAATTCCTAACCTTATGCCACCAAGAAAAATTTACTGTCAGTAAAAACGGAACGAGATAAAATAAGTGATGTACGAGTACTACTACTTATTAGAATGAACCACAAAATCAAATCAGTAAACAGTCCTAACAAAATATGTATGTTTTATGATAACGTTCTTTTCTGTCCGTTTGTATGCAAAGTACACAAAATAATTGCATTGGGTAATTAAATTTCTAAATAGATTATGATATGAAATATTTATTTTTATTTAAGTGGTTTTTTATTATGATTTTTCCATACATTAGTATATCCTCAGTATTCTACGAGTAGATTGGTGGTTTATTATCAAATATAAATGAAAATTATGAAAGAATCGATTTCGTAGGCTAGAAAGTAGTTCACTGGTTCTACAAATACATATTATTCTATATATATGGACAATATTTCTAAGTACACATATGACATCAGTCGTCGCAACCTGATGAGGAGACTGATTTTTTCAAATCAATAATCTCATCGGTTCAAAACTGATTGCTAGGATTAAATTTTTAAAAATTGTATCAAATAAACCACGTAAAATACGTTTACATGCATATTGTGTATTTAGTTTGATGGGAGACAAAATCAAAAATAATTAAATTGTAATTATTTATATTGAAATGGAATAATGTTAAATGTGTTACAGAGGGTTTTTTTTACTTCGAAGACGGAAATATACAAATATACGAAGAGATTAACAAATATTTAGCGAAATACAGGATGGGCCCCAAATGTTGCTACAAAAACAAATGTAAATATTTCCGTTATTTTTTCCGAAATGAAAGGCGGTATATAATTTTTTAAAATTGAACAGGATTGAAGACGCAGATAGAATACGAGTGGTGCACTGAATTATTAAGTTAAACAAAATGGGATGTGCCCAGTATAAAGGTTCATACATAAAGCAATGTTCACAGGATGCCCTACCATCGAAATTCAACAGAGCATCAAACATTATAGCCCCCTGTGGCCGCAGCCATTAATAAAAATCCTCGCATCTCAACAAGATAATTAGCAATGGACACAGCTTTTCAGTCGAAGGTGTGTTTATTTTGCAAAAATAATTGAATTTGTTTCTATATAATTTTCAAGTTACAAGCTGATTGAATTCAGAACATCTCCAATTCGACTAGAGTTCTACCAAAAGTTGTTGCATTTGTTGAGAGCGATGTAAACTCAATAAATAGTTTATTTGTATCTAACAATGCGCACTTTGATTTAAACGGAAGAGTAAAGAAGCAAAATTAACGTATATGGGCCAAAAAATACTTAAAACAACAACCCAGTGAGGTTACAGGAAGGTCGTGCGACTCTGTGGTGCGTAATATCTACCAACTCTATTGTCGGTCCTAACGTTTTTAAAGAAAACGAAATCAATGCTATAGTGAAAGGAGGGCGCTATATAAACAGGTTGAAATAATTTTTAAAAAGAATTATGTTCACGACAAATACTTTTTCAAACTGTTGGTGTCTACAAGATAGAGTCAGTTGTCACATAACAAGACTACCAATGGCTGCCCTGCGTGAACATTTTTGGTAAAATTATTGTCACGAAACTCCGAACATCATTAGCCTCAAGATCGCCTGATCTCATTGGTTCAGATTGTTTTTTATGAAGATATTGTAAACAAAAGATGTATAAAACTAAGCCACGCAATAAAAACGAGTTAAAAGAATCCGTAAGAGCCATTATTGAAGTATTACCGCGAGCAAGATTGTTGGAGAACAGTAATATTTACATTTGTTTTTGTAGGAATATTTGTATTCCACCATGTGTAATAATTTGTCTATCTTATTGTTGTGGAAGACGCTCGAAATCCAGGAAGTATAAATCTCGCACTACCAGGTTGAAAAATAGAAATGGGAGTCCAATATCAGTTTCTGGTGAGATTCCAGAAAATTAAAAAATTTGAATGGAACCATGCCGTTTCTAACCCTCTACTAACTCCGTGTAGAATATAAAAAGAGGTTTCTATATGAGCTCCCAATGCAGACTTGGAAAATAACAGATTTGGATGTAACTAATAACTTCTGAACCGATTAAAATGATTTGATTTTCATAGTTAATATGAATGAAACAAGAAAAGGTTTTGAAAAGTGTTCAATTTGAGTTAACCCAACCTGTTTCTCAACCGATCTTAAACTATTGGGATAAAATTCTGTTTGCATCATGATACTAGAATTTTAACATAAGTTCTGGTTGTGGTTCTGAAAAATTGGCTATTTGAATAGAACTATATACGAGGGTTTTCAACCGATGATATTAGGCTCATACAAATAAAATGCGATTTAAATATGTGTTTCAGATGCGAGTCTGACAAATGACAAAAATGAATATGACCAAGCCATTTTTTAACCGATAGGGTTGGAACTAGAAGTACCTGCCTTTAAAAATCGTAAACAAGATAAATTATATTTTGAGAATTAATAATTCTCTATTCTATGTTAAGAAAATTTTAAGAATTGCCTGGGAAATTGATACTATGGTTGTACGAGTATGCCATAGAATGATATTTGTTGCTTTGTAGCAATTTATGTTAGAATGATGTAAATCCTTGTAGACAATTGTTCAAATAATAAAAATAGTATAATTTCGTTCACATTTGCCTGTTATCGTTTTAAGCACAATTCTATTATTAACCAAATAACTTACACACAATATTTGACATTTCCTTTTTAGCATACTCGTATATAAATTTTGGTGTCTAGTTTTACTAATAATAGTTTGCACGATTTTTGAAATGTTCAATACGAAAAAAAAAATAGTTGAACCTTTCTTAAGCACAAGTTTGTTCGCCCCTGTTTTTGATTTATGTATTGCATCTTAAATATTTTCGAAGATTATACGAGTATCAATTATAAAAAGCATTTGGTTTCAGATTTACACTACCTAAATATCCAAACTTGACAATTATTAATATTACTACATTTCTAGCCACAATAAGCATAACAGAACATGCTAATGCGTCACTAAAGCTAAATAGACAATCATCAAACCTTTTGCTACGTATACAGTTTTGTGCATTTCCTCAAAAATTTAGTACCAAAATTATTAGGAAGCCGCTAAAATGGATGACTAACAAAATACAGCTTCTATAAATTCCAAAATTTATTAGTTCTTCTTAATGGTTTATATTCAAAATGACACTCCAAACCTACACACATATTATGGTTATTTTGGTTGTGTTTTTGACTAGCCACACCGGCTAAAACATCAATATTTTATTCTAGTGTAAGGTTAAGAAAGTTATTCATTAAATCAATTACTTACTCCAATATTTTGAAAGAAGATGGATTTCTTCAGATCGGGAACAAAAACATAAAGAAAAGGTTAAAAGGAAAATATACTTTTTCGAAATAAATTACATTAATTATTCTCCAGTATCAAAAAATTATATTATGTACCGCTTAGTATGGGAGTATAATTATTGTATCGTAATTTACTAATCTTTTAATTTACTTAGGAATAGGATTCTTTATACCTCTTGTTTTATGTATTTTGTTATTTTTATTATTATCATTATGTCTTACGGATATTTTAGTAACAAGTACATTACGGGAGGGAGAACAAAATAAAATATGTTCTTGGTGGTATTACTATAACGATAGTATACGGAGTACTGTATTCGTTGTAACCTTAACGAGTATTTTATCGGATTTATTTTAATTTAACTGTCATTTTATATTAGTGCTAATACTAACTTCAAATATATATTATGTTATATCTTTTTGATATGAAATATTATTATTTATAGTCTATAATATTTCCTGAGCCATGTTTATAAAAATAAATAAATTTTCATTGTTATTATATTTTATTTAATGATATTTCTAGAATTATATATGACAGTAATAATCAATTATCAATTATAAAATTGAAGTTTACCATGCATGTCTGTATAATATGTGTACATATATACATGTATAATTGGGGCAATTTTCAGTTAGAAATGTTATATTCAGACGGTGGGGTACGAGAAATTATTTAATAAAAATATATTTTTATTTCTGGCGGATAATCGAGTTTCTTCAGCGACCGACCATAATTTCAAAACCAAAGAAACAAAACATTAATGCTATGTAGTATATAAATGCGATGTTCGATAGATGATGTATCTCTATTATCTTCTTTATTATATGTATTTGTAGAGTGTATGATGTTTAAATTAATTTATGTGAGTTACTTACGACTGACAAAATAACAAACTGACAAAAATAAAATCCACGTTATACTTTAAGCAAACACAATCAAAGAACTACCCTCCATAAAAACACAATTTTTATGTACGTAATACCTTTTATACTTAAATGAAATTTTCTGTTACACTTCTTAGTACAACATAAATTATAATAATTTTTAGAAATTACACACAGTGTTTATATAAATAATTAATAAAAACAAAAAAACAATACAAATATATTTTAGAATGAGTATTACAATAATAAATACTTAACGACGCATGTAAACAAAACTTAAAAGCAGGAATAACAATTAACTTAAGTTAAAAAAAATCAATCAACGTTTCGGCCCTTAGAATGCCATATTATATACATTATTTCTTAATTTGAATAAACCATCAAGCATAATATTTTTTTATTTATTTATATCTTTTTGATGTTTGAAAGTCATTAAGATTTAATTACTTTTTATTGATTTATGAATTTTTATATACATTTTAAACAAATCGGTTGGAATCAAAGTTGGTAAAGAGCTTATTATTTCAATGTAATCATTTGCGATTTTTTTTAAATTGAATGAATATGTATTATTTATTTTTCTTGTGATGTATTTACAAATTACCTAAATATACATTATACAATCTCGTTTTTTGTTATTTTTGGTAGAGCTTTAAAAAATAATATTAAGAATTTTTATTTTGCGGTTCGTTCAAATATAAATTTATGTCGGACTAATATAAATTTGAAACGCCTATTTTGTAAGTATATTATAATACTCTAAATATACATAACTTAAATAAATTCATCGTTGTTTTTAAAATTATAATCTTAACATTTTAATTTATTTTGCGAATGACGAACAGTAAAGATTAATATTTTTTGCCTTCGAATAACGAGATAAATAATAAAATTCGTCACCAAAATTTCTCCTGCAAATGTTTATTTTATGTGTAAGTAAAATGTAATTTATAAAACGGCAATTCTTAAGCTAAAGTTAAAATATCATGACTTGGTGGTAACCTTTAACTTTGTTTGTGTGTTTTTCTTAATGTGTGAAAAGCTCAAATAATTTGAAACACCACCGTTGTGTTATTATAAATTATTAAGTTAGAATATAGGGGCGTGCTATATATTGAAAAAATGCGAAGACGATGTGAAAAACAAAACAACAGTTTTCAAGAAAAACTTTGTATTTAAAACAAAAAAAATATATATAAGCTTAAACCAACAAGAAAATGAAAACTTTTTCTCATTTTTAAAAATATACATACACTTTCTTAAAATATAATTAAAAAGGAAAATAAGAAAATTTAAGTAAATACTTCCTGTATTTACGTTTAAAATTAAAATCGATTTTTATTCTTTAAAACGACAAAGCACCAAAACGAATGAAAAATCCTACTAAAAGTTTAAAACCAAGACAAAAAATGACAATTTTCATCTTTAGCATTTCTTTGTTAGTATTGTTTAAATTTCATAATCAAAATTAATTATCTTAAATTTTCCATTTTTCATTTTTATCTTGAGTACTATAATACCGTAATAGAAATGAAAAAAAAAAATAATAAAACATTATTAAATCTCGACCATAAATTATCCTAAAATACAGAAAATGTGAGAAAAAAGGCAATACCATGAGACATGAGCTAAATGAAACACAAAAACCAAAATAAAATAAAAAAACAGTAAGAAGGAAAATTAAGGTAGAAAAAAGTGAATGAAAATAAAAAGCCGAGCGATAGATGGTAATGCTGTTAGCAACAATGGAAACATAATTACAGAAAAGTAAAATTGACAAAAAAAACAAGAAATAACATCAAGAAAAGTTAAATAACAACCTGATGAAATTTATTAAATTTACTGTTATCGAATTATAAAAGTAAATTAAAAATGTGAAAATGTTGTGATTAAGTGTTAACGAAAGTAGATGGGAACGGTGTAAATACTAGTATATTTCAACTCCTGTCGCGGAGTAAAGATTTTAATTTGTATAATTGATAATCCTGAATAGGAAAAAAGGCAGCAGCTTAAAAGTTCTAAGTAATACAATGAAATGGTCAGAACAAATATGTATGTATAATCTAAGTATAGTATGCGACTACCTACTATTGAAAGAGGTACTAGTATATGCTTAGATAGTCGGATAAAATACAACATTTACTCTAAAACTCCTAGGTTTTAAACATGAAGCCAGAATGATGAGATTATCGCCGAAACAGCAGTTATTCGTTTTGGTAATTAATCTAATTTGTCTTCCGCAATTTTACAAAATATGGTTTTCAGTAAGAAATTAAGAATGACATATATACTTTGTGTAATACAAACAAAGATTCAGAATCTCGGAATTATCGTTTAATACCCGGTTAAAAAAATAGGATTTTTTGAAAAGAGATCGATTACACTTGAAATTGCACGTCCAGAATTTAAAATAACCACGATTTCTTATCCACGCGACTATTTTTGTGACTTACCCTTTGTTCCAAAGCTACAAGTTGAAAATCATAACTTTTTTTTAATAATCCATAATTCCGGTTAGAATTTTCTTTAAAATTCTCGAAAATAAAATTACGTTAAAAAGTTCAAACTAACGAATTTAGACACTTACAGACATATCGTCTACAAACATGTACAAAAACTTTCGAAAGCAGCTGTTTGTGGTTTATCCGAGAATATATTGTATATCAATAAAAATATGCGCTATCGAAAATTTTTAAATGCGGCCAATTATTTTGTAAATTAATTTTTGTCATATTTATTATGATTTTCAAAACATTGGCAAAAACAGATTTATTGTTAATTCCCCCTTTAGTTTTTTCTTCAAATCCGTTTCAAATAATAAGTTTCAACATCGGATCATTCAATAAAAATATTCAATTTCTTATTATTTCGAAGACAAACTACCAAACCTAATCCGGCAGAATACAAAATACCTAAAATTTGGATTTTTATATTTTTTGGAATTAAAAAGATTTAGTTAATTTTTTATAAACCCACCCACATCTACTTTAAATAAATTTTCAGAATGTTTCTAAAATACCTTATCCAAAAATGCGCCAGTTTTATTTTTATACCTTTAGATTTTTTTTACTAAATTCCAAAACGATTTTGAAATTGTTTTCAAATAAAAATTGCTACTGTTAGACAAATATAAGTATATAGAATTTCGAGACATTACTCAGGACATATTTCGAAAACCATTCTAATGAGGCCTAACACTCGAAATAATCGAGAAACTTAACGAGTGTTACAACTGTTACTTAATATTTATTTCGAACCAAATGAGCGAGAGTGGGACTTGTATAAAAGTGTCATGTTCAGGTTAAAGTGATATATTGGTTGGAGATTATGTAGAATTACTGGTTATGTTTATATATATAATTCTTGTGTACGTGTTTATGTCACTGAACTCCTCCTAAATGGCTGGACCGGTTTTGATGATTTTTTTGTATGTTTGAGTGAGTCCCTGAATCGTTAAGATTCACAATTGGATCCGGTAGGTGGCGCTCCGATCAGGTTCTAGGACTTTTTTTCTGACGAAAATTGTTTTTTTATTTTTTTAAGATTTATCGCATATCAGATTATATAACACCAAAATTTCACGAATGTTAAACGGCTCTTCGAAAATAAACAACGTCAAGATTTGTTGAACAAATTATAACACCCATAAAATTCAAATAAGTTACTTATATTTATGTGTTGTGTGTTTAATAATGAACAAGAGCACAACTTCGTGGACGATGAGGAAATATTGCTCGGCGTACACAAAACGCACAAATAGTCAACACTCGTCCGCTAAATAGAATGACAGAAGATCAATTGACGGGAGTGCAAATTTAAGAGACCAGGTTGTAAACACACGTGCAAATGAAAATGACGCAGCAACGCAAGGAACGTCCTCGAAATAATGCATTGAGACAAAGACAGGCGTGTCAACGAGCACACACAGAACACATGAACGACAGCACTGGCACGTGCATCACTTTTCCGTCTTGGTTTCGAATATGAGTCGGACATCCACTATTCGCCACATCCACAAATTATCATCGTCGCTTTGGACAAGGAATGCCATGCATTCAAATACAAAGGTGAATCGGCCGGTTTCTGCTGAAAAAGTTGTATTGCTACCATTGAATTCGCCGAAAGAACCACTGAATACACTAATGGCTGGAGTCACACCTCAACCAAAATTATTTTTGCGTAAAACTCGTAAATTCAATTCTAGCTTCCAAACGACATCATTTGGAACAACAAAAATCGTTCAGAATGAGGATGGTCTAAATTTTAAATCAATGTTTAAGATTCCAGTGATGCAGATTCAAAATTCTCAATTCAAAACTGCATTATACAGGCAAAGAGGAGCAACAAATGAACACAAGCTGCCAATACAACCACATCTAGTAGATGGAGGAGCGATAAAATGTAGCGACTTTGGAACTGTCTTTGCGAAGTCACAACTAGTTGGTCCAGTTGTTCAATACCGTTTCAAACCGACTGCAAAACAACAATTACATGATCATCATCAAAGCAGACAAAGTACCATCTGGAGAGCACGCAGGCCGATATAATGCACCAACCGTTAATAAAGTTACAGTTGTTTTGGTTGGCAACGCATGCGAACGTCGAGATATACGGATCAGACGCAGAGATAGCACGGCGCAGACAATTCAAGACAGTCGTCGTTCTTACGACGCTTTGCAATATCCATTGATATTTTGGGAAGAAGGGCATGTATATCATTTCAACAATCAAAGAAATTCAGCTACAAGCACAATCTATCAATCGATCAGACATTTACACATATACAACAACAGCAATGTCTTTTTTGCAATTTCATTATTATACTTACCATCAATCTCACGAGAAGTACTGCCTTCTTCGCCAAATGTGCCAATGACAAGCACAAAATATCCTCCGACCATGACACGAGAATTGAACGGTCCAGGATAACGAGAAATTACGAAACGAAAAGATTGAAATGCCAAACTCAATGTCAAATGTCACTTAGTATGATTAATCGAAAATTTGAATATCGAAAACACGTTTGCCGAATCCGTTCATCCTGCTATTAACAGCCACGAAGCCACAGCCAACGCTCGGCCAGGATAACGTCTGTCGGGTCCGCTAGTTATGTATAATTGCCACAGTGTGTAACAATTGCGCGCTACACATTTATTGTTCCAAGATGACACAGTTTAATACTAATGATTAGTGCGGCTATTGTTAAACTTGTTTACCAACCTTATACTAATCATAAACAGAAACTTACTCAGGGGAAATCGATATTGCAACTTGATTATCCTGCTATTTGATTATTATTGGTGCGATATTTCTTTTTGTTTTCAGAAAATTGGATCACGTTTTTCATGGTAACCATAAGTTGGAAAAGCAATTTTATGCTTAAAATAAGTTTATTTAAATTTATGGTGACAAACACTCAACAGTTTAGTGATTGCCTATTTTTTTTTTGTTAACATTAAAGTATTTAGCAAGTTAACAATAAAATAATAATAAATCTTGTGATATCAACTAAATAAATCAAAAAATGAATTAAAACTTTAATTGCCTTGGGTCTAGCGGCATATTCTGTTTACCTAATTTAACATTATTATTTAAAAGAAAAAGTTTATTTGCGATAAGTGGCCTAACTAAAGTGTATGGGCATACTTCGTAGTCTATGTAGACCTTATAATAATTGTAATAAAAACGATAATATGTGTACACTACATGAATTGGCGAACGGAACTTAAGTGTGATCCAAATAAATTCGAAGAGCTTAATTCTTGGTCAAATAAATTAATAAGTTTAAAAAAACAACTAGAAAAACATCTAGTGTGGACTCTTGCATGAATTGGCCTAAATACGTAATATAAAATACCGTACGAACGTTCCCATATTGAAATAGGATTTATATGGTGAAACTCTAAATATTGCGGTGTGATTAGACTAAATATATGAACCGATATGAAGTTTATACTAAATTTATCCTAAAACTACAAAAACAACATCTTTTATGAATGTATGTGTAAAAATGAGAACATTTAGGCGTTTTTATTTAAAAATATAGTTGAATATCATCTGCAAAAATATCATTATAAAAAACTTTAATTTTATAATCAAAGCTACAATTTTTAACTATTAATTATTTAACTATTTTATTCCAATGATTTTTGAATTGTATAACGTTAATAATCTAATATTTGTCCTGGATTGTACCTACACCTAATTAAGTTTATTCACTTACATTTAGCGTAATACTAAACACATTTCCAGGTTTTTAACATCGGTTTCCTTGATAACACAATTAGATAATGGTAATATCTGTTCACTCAAGCCGAATCATGAAGTTCTAATAAAATCTACACCCTCAAATTTGGCCTGGATCGCATCTATCCCCTAATTTTGTTCGATCACTCAAATTTAGTGTAAACCTGGAAATGTGTTTAGTATTACACTAAATGTGAGTGATCGAACAAAATTAGGGGGTAGATGCGATCCAGGCCAAATTTGAGGGTGTAGATTTTATTAGAACTTCATGATTCGGCTTGAGTGAACAGATATTACCATTATCTAATTGTGCTATCAAGGAAACCGATGATAAAAACCTGGAATTGTGTTTAGTATTACGCTAAATGTGAGTGATCGAACAAAATTAGGGGGTAGATGCGATTCAGGCCAAATTTGAGGGTGTTTGACGGGCATTTTTATTCTAATCTAAATTTGAAGGAGTATTTATCCAGTTTATTAGAACTTATGAAACTGGCTATTCAAGCATGTCATACAAACACTCAGTTGTTCGCAAATATTAGATAGTTTTTATTTTTTAGAATCGCCTAAATGTTTGCAATTCACTAATACTTTCTCACTTTTTTAGTATGTTTTTATTAGTATAAACTTCACATCTCTATATAAGCGTGTGAAATTTTTCCTAAAATAGTACTAAACGCCATTTTTTTAAATCTAGGAGAAAATTAGGATAAACTTCACATGCATATATATGATAATAGTGGGGATGAGAAATCTAATAATATAAGTTGTGAAAACGTTTTGAACACGAAAAGAAAAAATCACATGTTGTTTTCCTTAAAAAATGAAAAAATTTCCGTTTAGCGGAAATATTGATTCTAACTTTACTCATAATCTAACCGCCAAATTCAATATTGTCAATGTATATATATATGTGAAGTAAACATTGGTCATCGGTGATCATCTTGATATACCTCAGCAAAGTCATCGCCATATGTGTATTATATTATTTATTATTATATTTACGCCATATATTATTAAATTTCTATTTTTACCTTTATATAACGAACTTAATATTATTTAATTATTATCGCACAAACTATTTCAAGAATTTTTCGGTGCGGATCCACTTTGCATTTCTAATTTTTTTTTTTAATTGAGTTGTTTCTTCTCTTTTGATTTAATAATTATTCATTTATGATAAAAAAGGATTTCGTTGCCGGTGTTGCTTTATTGTTATCTGAGCGTCTCCGTTAGATTTAAAAATGAAACAATTGACGATGAGCTCGTCACAACATGATAACGCCATCCTTAATATTAATTATTCGATGCAATTATTTCCGTTTTTTCTTAATTTTGTTGATGACTTAGAAGTATAAATTGTTTTTGCTATTTTTGATAATTAAAACTTAACTTTATGGTTATTGAAGATTCATTAAAAAATGTGTATTTTGTTGTTATTAGTAATAGTATTCTTCGGGGTTAAATTAATTTATTACATTTTCGTAATATTTTGTTGTCGTTCGAAAAGGTCTGCGTGCTTTTCAGAATTAGAGGCTAAAGTAGCTATAATTAAAGACGAGGCATAGTCCGATTATTGGTCCTACCCTTTTCCTTGCGGTCTAGCACGTCCACTCATGTCTTACGAAACCTCACCACCGTTACGCTGGACCTTAGCTGGCCGAAGATGACCGGCCTTAAGCCTCTAAGTGTGAAATTTAATTTAATGTTTTTGCCGGTTATGTATGATTATGTATATCACCAAACGTAGTTGGTATAAGTAATACATTGTGGTTTGTTTTGTTGCGTCTGTATTTTGTTTCATGTATTTGAAATATTTAATAATTGGATTAAAATATTGATTATCGTATTTCTAAGATCAGTAAATTAATTTGTAAAAGATGTTTAAATTATATACTAATTTTTAGTATCTTGACTATCGTATCGTTTACTTTCTACTAATGGCAGTACCGGCTTATATATTCAAGTAAGGGATGAACAAGAGCGATGAGAGCTATCTAACCCGTTATTCCATGTAATTCTGCTATATCCAAAATCAGGTAAATTGATTTCTAAAGATTAGAGAAGATCATTATTATCATTCTGGGATAATAAAATAGTTTTCTTCGAAATTGCGCACCGAACTCATTTCTCAATAAGTCCATGATTTCGCGTGCTGTGTGTCATGTGGCGCTGTCTTGCTGAAACTACATATCGACCAGATTCAGTTTATGCATTTTCGGTATCGTTACGACCATCGTCATCTTTGAAAAAATACAGACCGATGATTCTAGCGGCTCATAAACTGGGCCGAAACAGTATTTTTTCTGGGTGCATTGGCAGTTCTTGCACTGCCTGTGGCTGCCCATCACACCAAATGCGGCAATTTTGCTTATTAACATACCCATTTAACCAAAAATGATCCTCGTTGCTGAATACAGTTTTGTGGGTAAAGGAACAAATTTCCCAAGATGTTCTAAGCTCACCTCAACAAAACTTCAAATCTGTGGCAAGTCGTTCAGCTTCAGTTGTTGCACGAGCTGTATTTTATACGCCTTCAGGCCAAAATTGACATTATGTCGTCTTCATCCACACTAGCTGCTACAGCAGCAATTTTTCCTCTGTGCGCACTCTACGTATACGATTTGGTGGATTGATGGCAATGACTTGAATTACTTGCTCAGCTGGTCGATTATGACGACCATAAAATGGACGAAGTGCGAAAACCACATTTTTCACTGAACACGAATTTTGATAATAAAATTCAATAATTTCTAATCGTTGTTCTGGTGTGTCTTTACATGATGAAATGTTAATGCTAACTGAGAACAACTGACTCTGACAGATGTTGCTAATCACGCGTGATACACGAAAAACCAAAAACTCACTTGATAGTTATAAACTTTCATTTTTATTATTAAGTTAAATTGTTTGGTGATTATTCATAACCACCGGTAAAAATCAATCATTTTAAATCATTTATTATATTTCTCGATGAAGAAATTGTTAATTAAGTATAATACCCTCTTACTATGTATAATAATCAATTTGCCGCTTTGATCGTAACATATGGTATATTTTCATCTTACTCCCACTAGCTACCACATACGAATTTTCTCTGTCAAATTTGAATCGTATCACTGAATTGTGAATACAATGATCAATTAAATGGTTATAAAGAACAATTTATGTATATTAGTTTACGCAACTTCCGAAGTATTCTCCAACCTACTGAAAATAATGTCACAATAATTAACAATTCGCAACATACGATGGTAGTCTAAGAAAACTTGACATATAGATGGCAGTTGTTCAGAAGAAACAACACCATCCTTATAAAATTAAAGTTGGAAGATGCTACGTTATTTAGAATTATTTCGTTTGACAGCCATCAAAAAAGATGGGCTCAACATGGGTGCTTTTGTTCACAATGGAACAAAAACAGCGTCGTGAAAATTGTTCACGCCTGACAGCCAAAACAGTGTGGATAATTGTTCCGAAAGAAGTGAATTATGGTTCCATCTGCTGGCAAGGTTATGTTTTAGTTTTTGGGATGAACGGAGATAATTGTCGTTGATTATCTTCAAAACAGGGGAACAATCAACAGCGTGTATTATGCGAACTTATTGCAGCATTCGATTGATGTAATCAAGAAAAACGGTGGCATTTGCATAAAACGGAAATACAGTTTCATCAAGATAATGCATCAGTTCAGTCATCTGGTATCACGGTGGCTAACATCAAAGAGTTACAATTTGGAATGCTTCCTTACGCACTCTATTTGCCATATTTAGTTACTCGGATAATTTCTGCTTCCCAAAACTTAAAAAAATGGCTTGGTGATAAAAGCTTTGACGAACTCGCCGGTTCTCACTATGGGGGTATCAAAACTATTTAACATTAAATAAAATAGAAAGATAATAAAAATATGTTTTGTATTTTCTTTGTCAGGTTGGATCTCTTCTAGCCTCGAATTAAATAATACATAAAATACAGCAACATTTAATTAATGTCACTTTAATCCACTACTAATTTTGGCACTTTATCATTTTCACTTTATCGCATACTAAAACTCTTGTAAAACTCGAATCTTCGCTTTTAGCCTATAACACACCAAATCTCCAGTTATATTGAACCTAATTATATTGAGCAGGAAATTCTACAGTTGCGTGGATTTATACAGAGGTGAATACGCTCGACTCATTTCGAATGCTGCTTAACCATGTCTTCGAGAACTATGTTTTAAACTTAAACTTTTAAATATAAATAATATCAGTCTAACCAACTTCAGTTAATTCACCAATTTCAGGTGGAACCCCAATTATCATCCCAAAATAAAATTAAACACACAAACGCAATTATTTTTCAACCTGTTTTGCATAAAACATAACCTAAATTTCTTTGTTATTCTAGCACCTCAGTGCAATCTTAATTAAGGTTTTATTGTAAATAGGATAAAATTAAATAGAACGATAAATTATTAACCAATTAAGTTAATTAAATTAACTAAATAAATAAAATGTTATAGTATCTGCTACCTAAAATCAACGAATATAACTACCAATAATTCTGTCTAGTTTCTAGTTCAACTGATCTGTTGCTAAGAGATTTACACGGAAAATACCGACATACTAACAGCATATTACTTTAACATAATACGATTTCGGCCAAATAAAATTTCCATTGAAGTTATTTAACAATTATGCGCAAATATATGAAAACATGAATATGTACATGGTAAATTAAATTATTATTAACGTAACCGGTTTATGTAGGATTACACAATAGGATTTTTGGCAAAAAAATTGTTGAACTTTTATGGTAATATAAAAACTACAAATATTTATAGTAAAATGGCATACCACTTTCAATGAAATTCTATTTACCGCAAGGTTAATTAAAAATTCATTTAAGTTTTTATACCATTTTGTTGTAACCTACAAAATCCAATAAAACAAGCACTTAATAATTCACAAAAATATCGTTATAAAATGAATCCACAACAACAACTACCAATTTGGGAAAATGGTGAAAACTAAATTGAAAATCGTTGTAAGACATCATCTGTAGACTCCAATATACTATATGAAGATTCATGTACTTCAATTTTATGTTGTCTCTGTTCGAAAGCGATTTAATTGAAAATATTATGTAACGTAATGAAATTTTGCTTTATTCACATTAATTTATGGTAATTTTAGTTGCCACCATTTATTTTAATGTTCTCAAAATAAAAAATACAAGTAAATGGAAACAGATGCATTTTATTACATGTCATTTTCCTCTCAAAAATGTTGTACAGATCTTTACAGTCGGAAATTAAGAGGAAACAAAAGAATTGTCTCATAATTCGATACTATGCATGCATGTATAAATATATGTATGTATATAATATTACTGGTATATGTGTATGTATGAATGTGTATAAAACATATACATATGTATTTGCCTGCTATTTAAATATAAGACAAGTTATTGTTTTTGATAATAGTGTGCTTGGATATAGTTCGGAAATTGAATTTTCTATTTTATGGACACCTTTTATGTATCATAAACTTCCACTTTCTAGAAACATGCCGTTTTCTTGCATACATTTGGCAATCAATGCTATAAAGTTGAATATTGTAATAACGTACAGGATAGATCTAATAATGGCATTAGAAAGTAGAAACTTTATCAAAAGTTTTATGTATTATTTGCATAACTTTGCTTTAATGTTCTATAAGGCAGGATAAGTATTAGGCGGGGGCGCTTAGCAGAGACAGACAATACGACAATACTGCCAAATGCAGATTTTTCTAGTTCCTGGCTGTAGCAAGAAATTTATTTTTGGTGCGATTTCTGGAGAACCTTTGGATTGAGATCCGTAATGGTTGAAGAACTTAATAGTCTTTCCGCTCCAAGGACAACCGACGTTGATCGGAAGAAACATCCGCTTAGCGAGGTTCAGAAACAATAACTCGCAACTGTTTGTCAAGCAATTCCGCAGCTTCGAAAAATTAGGTTTTGGACGAACTTCATTAGTAACCCACACTATATTGACGCAGGAGAGGCTCCGCCTGTGAAACAAAATTATTATTCGATACTCCTCGCAGTTCAAAAAGATATCTATTTAAAGTTAAACCGAATGCTAAAGCACAGGGTGATTGAAGAAAGCCGAAGCCCTTGGTGCTCTCCTATGGCAAGAATAAAGAAAGCAAATGGCAAGACTATGTTGTGCTTGGACGCAAGGAAATTAAACGAAGTTATGCGAAAAGATGCTTATCCTCTTCCTTTAATTGAAGGCTTGTTAAGTCGTCTGGATCGAGCCCTGGTTATGTTCGAGTATAGATTTATAGGACGCCATATACCGTTGCATCCTGATAGAAGAGAAAACACAGCGTTTACGGAGCCAGGGCGTCCTTTATACCACTTTTCGGTTATGCCGTGCAGACTCTGCAGTGCGCCCCAAACATTATGCCGATCGATGCACAGGGTAGTTCCCAGCCACTTACATGATCGAGTATTCGTCTATCTTGATGATTTACTCATAACGACATCCACGTTCGATGAGTATCTGTCTTTGTTATCAGAGGTGGCAGTTCGATTGACTAAGGCTGGTCTCACCATTAATGTGGAAAAAGCTACTTTCTGCTGAAAGAGATTGAAATCTCGGTTATGTGGTGAGTGGGGGTACCTTGCGCCTCAATTATGATAAGGTTCGCGCCATTGCAGAGTTTCCCGTTCCCAAAACAGTAAGGCAGGACCGAAGGTTTCTCGCATATCTGGAGGGTACCGGCATTTTATTGAGGGATATTCGACTGTTTCAGCGCCTCTGACTAACTTACTGAAAAAAGATCGACGATTCGATTGATCCGATGGAGCTCAGAACTTCTTTGACGCCCTGAGGTTCGCCCTTATCACAACCCGGTACTCACGAACCCCGATTTTAACAAAAGGTTATACAGCCAATGCGATGCCAGTCCCCCAGGCATCGGAGCAGTTTTGTTTCGAAAGTCGGACGCAGGACAGGACAATCCAATCGATTTTATGTCACAAATGCGGAATTCGGCGCAAAGCAACTACAATGTGACGGAATTGGAATGTCTTGCGGTGGTCCTAGCAATTAAAAGGTTTTGTGCGTTTGTAGAAGAACTACCGTTTACTGTAACAACAGACCACACGAGAATCACCTGGTTAATGTCCCAAAAAGACTTGTCAGGTAGATTGGCTCAGTGGAGTCTCAAACTTCAGTGCCTAACGCATTATCACGCGCATTTATGGACGAAATTCGCGGACATCGTAACACATCTAAAAATTCTTGTTCAGATGCTGACTCAATCAATCTCGATCTTTATTCTGAGCGGTTTCATAGTCCTGCATATTGAGAACAACTTAAGAGTGTACAATCGAACCCAAACGAATCTAACCTTTACGTCATTAATGAACGAATTTATATACGGTTGCAAGATTTAAAGAGCGGTGACCAACCAGATTACTCTGATTTAAAAAGTCTAGTATCAGAAGATCTCCATTTTCGAGTTATAAAAACTGGACATTGTCGACCTACCTCAGCCCACTTAGGTATTAGCAAGACTGCGGAGCTTATTAAACGGTATTCCTTCTCGCCTACGCTGGTAAAAGATGTGCAAAAATTTGTAGTATCTTGTAAGATGTACAAAAGTAGCAAGTCCGTCAATTATACAAATCGTCCATCTCTGAGTTCTTTACCTTTAACGTTTTGCCCTTTCCAAAGGGTTTACGTAGATTTTATGGGTCTTATCCACAACTCAATCTGGTAATACTTGCATTTTAATTGCCGTAGACCACTTTTCCAAACTCGTTCTGGCTCGTGCTATAAGACCGCTGACCAAGAAGTGCTTAAGTTTCTAGAGAAAAATATATTTTTAACATTTGGAGTACTCGAAGTGATTGTCACGGACAACGGTAAGCGATTTGAATTAAAGCTCCTTGACCAGCTTCTTCAGATATATGGTGTGCAATATATATATATATATATATATATATATATATATATATATATATATATATATATATATATAACGGGTGTTTTTTTAGGAGGTTTGTTTTTCCGATAGATGTCGTTTTATTTTATGACAGTTGTTTTGACAGCTCAAAGTGGCATTTCTACTCAGTATTGTTTGGCAAATCATTATGAATAGGTTAACTCCAGAACAACGTTTTCAAATCGTGGAAATTTATTTTCAAAATCAGTGTTCAATTAAAAATGTTTATAGAGCACTTCGTGAATTTTATGGTGCACATAATCGTCCGTCAGAGACCACCATAAAGAACGTAATTACCAAATTTCGGTCTACATTCACTCTTTTGGATGCCAAGCCACCGACAAGAATGAGAAGAGTTCGTACAGAAGAAAATATTGCTGTCGTTGAGGCCAGTGTCGAAGAAAACGACAATTTATCGATTCGTCGTCGTGCTCAGCAAATTGGACTTTGTCCATCGACTTTATGGAAAATTTTACGTAAAGATTTGGGTTTGGTGCCATACAAAATTCAATTGGTGCAAGAATTAAAGCCACACGACCATCGTTTGCGCCGTGAATTCAGTGATTGGTCGTTAAATCAATTGAACGAAGATCCATTTTTTTACCGTAAAATTCTCTTCAGTGATGAGGCGCATTTTTGGTTAAATGGATACGTCAACAAACAAAATTGTCGCATTTGGAGCAAAGATAATCCACACGCCGTTCTAGAATTACCAATGCATCCTGATAAATGTACTGTTTGGTGCGGTCTATGGGCTGGTGGGATCATCGGTCCATATTTCTTTAAAAATGAGGAAGGACGACGCGTTACCGTGAATGGAAATCGATACAGAACCATGTTAAATGAGTTTTTGTTGTCAAATCTTGAAGATATGGATATGAATGAAATGTGGTTTCAACAAGATGGTGCCACTTGCCATACAGCACGTGAAACAATCGACTTATTGAAAGAAACTTTCAACGACAACATTATTTCGAGAAATGGTCCGGTGAATTGGCCTCCGCGTTCGTGCGATTTGACGCCACTCGATTACTTTTTGTGGGGATACGTGAAGTCATTGGTTTATGTGGATAAACCTCAATCGATTGACGCTTTGGAAACCAATATTCAACGTGTCATTGCTGACATACGCCCTCAAATGCTTGAAAAAGTGTTGGAAAATTGGACCTCCAGAATGACATTTGTGAAAAATAGTCGTGGTAGCCATATGCCAGAAATTGTGTTTAAATGTTAAATGCCAAAAAATTATCTACCAAATAAAAAAAAATTTTGGTCATTTCATAATTTTATATGTGTTTTATTCAAAAAAAAAATCGGCAACCTCTTAAAAAAACACCCTTTATATACAGCCCAAAATATTCACCATACGGAGATGCTTCGGATGCATTCGGGCCAATCGTACTTTCATGGCTTCCATTCGGGGATACATTAAAGAAGACCAGCGCACTTGGGATCATCATCTAGACGAGGTAACACATACTCTATCAAACGCAACTCATCCATTCAACTAAGTATCCTCCGTACTTCTTAGTATTTCGCATCATCCCAACATGCACGGTTCAGCATACCGCTTACTGAAAGGTGTTTACAATGTTAGTGATAATTACATTTCGTTAGACGCTAAACCGGAAGATGTGTATAAACTTTCAACAAAAATTCAAGAACATCTACTCGTATGTAATGCACAAACAAAAGCGCACTTACCCTATAACTTACGAAGCAGACTCCCACGATACCGTTTTCGTGAACAATTTTACTCAGAGCCATGCTGTGACACATTATTCCGCGAAACTCGCGCCTAAATATTTAAAGGCTAAAATAGTGCGGCTAATAGGAAAAGCGTCTTGCGAAGTGTGTGATCGAAATGGGAAATCTCTAGCAATCTTTCATTTAAAAGATATTAAAATTAAAATTTACTTATATTGAAGTCATAACAAGCCCGGTTATGAGACTAACTCAGGGGTAGGTACGTCCCCACGATTGTAACGAATGGTTCGTTCCACGTTTCCTTTCGTCTTGGTTTTCATAAATTTAAAACATTGCTCAACACTTCTCGTTTGTTTTCGCACTACATAATTTCGGACCATGATCGTCAATGAGTTAATTAGTTTACTATCGTCATTGCCCAATATGGAATTAATTAACCAAAAGTATAAAACAGTAACCGAGATACATTATTAACCCTTTATTGTAACCCTTTATATAATTCAGTATACACTATGTATTTATTAACTTGTCCATGTGTAGGGACAGGACAAAAAAATGTGTATTTTGTTATTTACTATTCTGCTGAATTTTGATATTTTTTACACGTTTCTTATTTTAAAATAATTTTGTTGTTCATTGAATTCATTTATTTCAATAATTTTGGTTTCATATTACAAGTTTTGTGTTATTAATTATTTAAAATGAGATAATTTCTTTTACAAGTAGGAGATGTAACGGGGTAAGTAAGTATGGAGGCATGGGATCAACATTTTCATTTGGATTTGGTTGGCATTCTTCAAACTTCAGTGTGGCTTTCTTGTTGTGTGTTTGTTTTTATTTCTATATTTTTTTATTTCATACGGTTATAACTGATCGTTACAAATTTCGGAAACCCTACTCCTACACCTCCTGAGTCTTAGCCGGCGTAAGCGACCATTCAACCGAAACCGCTATGACGATAAAAATTCTGATAACATTCCACTCACCAGTGAAAATGTTACAACTACACCAACATCGTCAAGCAACCGTTGCTTGTGTTAGTGTACAAATTTGGGTGACCGCATGAGAACAAAATAAAAGTAATTGTAAAAATTGAAGAAAATGACAACAACATTCTACCGCCACCGCCCCCCCCCCCCAGCAGCCGGTTACCTGGCTAGGATTCATTGCATCAATTATATTCATTAATCCGTTTCCCTCTCAATGGGGAATGCAGCACAAGCAAAATAAAATTGTGTTGTTTATTTTCAGAAGTTTTTAGGTTTTGGTTTAGTATTTCTGGCAAACACTACCAATACCATCGAGGTTTTACTAACTCCCAGTTGGCAACAATTATCATAAGCAACTAACTTAAAACCTAAGACTATCTTTAGCCTCTGCTTGACTAATCATTTGCAACTAGTGTCATGTCAAATTCTCCCAAAAAGTTTCGGAAAAAATATAATAATATTATGTAAACACTCATTAAAACATTATGTTTCAATTAACATGTTTGCTCAAACTACTTAAATCAATTAGACACGCAATGGATTATTAAATTTAGATTATCTAAAAACGAAAAAATGTAACACTATTGAAAAATTAATTCCTATGTTCAACTAGCGAAATAAGGTTTAGGTTATAGATACTTTTTGATACAAGATATTTTGGACAACATAATAAAGATAATTTGTGATTCAACATAGAGATACCAAATACATGGTATTATAAATTTGATTAACTCGTTTACAAACAAATGTCAGGGATTTCGGAGGTTTAGCTATTTTGGTCAAATGTACTGTTTCCAATTACGACTACTCGTAGTGTCGCCATGGAACCGTTTAACATATTTACAACGAACCTGTATGAAGAAGAGTCATTATTCATCAACCATATCAACCTTATCCTCCATATTGCTTGTCTTATTTTTATTTTTTGAGTAAATAAATAAACTTAATTTAAAGTAATTTACGTCGCTGCAGGCTGTCTTACAATATAGTCTTAGTGACCATCGATCACACAATTCTATTGATCACACAATACACTTGAAGTTCCTTCAATCAATCAATCTGCCGCTTTTCATTTACTCATTCCACACTCCCTCATTTATCAATAAACTCCAGTTTACTATCTGAAAAACGAATAGCTCCATGTGAGCCTATGTAACGTAACAGTTGTATTTTCGAGATAGTAGATCGTTATTATGTGATAAATGATGACTTTTACATTCTACTCCGTACTCGTACCACCTCTCAATTCAAACGGCATAACATAATTGACTGCACTTGACCATATCGGTAGTTGTTTATACTTCATAAACGTGCATAAATTGAAAAACATCAGAACAAACGGACAAGTTTATCATCGTAGCTGTCAACGTGTTTGATAGAAAATAACAGATCATATTTCTTTGGTACCAAACACACAATTGTTTGATAGGAAATGGTAGATCTTACTTCTAAAAAATATGCATTTTGCCCATAGACGACAATCTCAATGAAGGAAAAGCTACCAGCACTGAACACCAACAAAATACACAACCAAAATGGCTAATTGAATTAGGATGGTGACTGCACTCTCAACACCAGTCAAATAGTTTCCCGGATTGTTGAATTCGAAAATAGACCAGGTATTTACTTCGAAAACATCGCATTTACAATTTTAGTATAGGAATGGAAGTTTGTTGTTCAAGCTGAAAAGTATTGGGTAAAGCTACAACAATTAATAAACAATAGACGACACAATTATGATTTCATCAAAGGAAAATAGTGATTGATGTTCACTTCTGTCAACATATGGTGACATATTTACTAGACCAATTGCGACACATCGATGATACGAATAACAACTTGAAAACTAACCAAAATTATCTGATTTAAGAAGAAGATGTGTACTTGTCAGTTTTGTTGGCTCACGATCTCTTCGGAATCGTAGAAGAAAATATGAAAGATACCGATTAAGCTTACTAAAGGAACAAGTGCGTTTGTCGAGCCTCTCATTATGCAAAATAGAAAGAACAAACACTCCTTCCAAATGGCTAGAATTACATGATCCAAATTCCTGGATTTACTTCATGCAAGAAGTAGATATCATGGATGTCATTTGCGGAATAACTACGCCAACGTTGCAAATAAAGAAGACTTCCAGGATCTTGGATTAAAAAAGATGATTCCCAGGAACATATTATGGGATGACATACAGGCAGCAATCAACCAACTAAATACCAATACTGCCGCCCAATCAAATCACTCCAAATGATGTACATCAATACATTGTGTCTTATCAAAGTATTGTAACCATTATTATCCGAGCCGTGATGTGTAAGGCCATCATAAGGCGTTAGCAGAAATTGCCAAACCCAGTTGAATAACCTACACCGTTGAATTGACCGCCGTTAACTTAATTACTTTGACATTATGTCAAGGCCGGAAGAAGGTATAAACATAATAAACATGCATACATTGAAATATATTCCTGTTCATTTTCCTTGATGCATCATCGCTGATTCAGATACCGTGACCGATCAGTCTATTAACGCTGCCGAAACTGCTAACTGAAATTTGGCCCAATAGATGATTGCATACAATACTGTACATTGGAGTTTATTCTCTTTTGCACCACATCAGTCTGGCAGTCCTGTTATATTTTTCCTGCTTTGTTGCAGAGTGGTTATCCATCACATTTCTTTTATATAAAATGTGTTATTTGTTTCTTATTGAATGAACCACCTGGTTGGAACGATAACTTAATTTTTTTGTTTCAATTTGTTACTGATGTTTTTTGTTCATGATGAAACAAATAATTTTTTTGGCTTTTATTCCAATATTTCTTTTTGTCATTTAAATCATAAAAATATTGATTTTAATGTAACCGAATGTGGTGCCATCTAAATTGTTGTTAGTAAAACTAATTCGATGTTTGGAAAAGGGTAGGTCTTTGAATTGGAACAGAAGAATAGATAATATTATTTGATCATCAAGTCACAATTCATCACAAAATTTTTAGTTCGGAGCCTCAAACCGAATTTTACATAAACCGTTTCCATAAACGTAATTTTAAATAAATTTTCATACTCTTTTATCTTGCAGCCGGATGGGAGAACATCGGAGGAGTAGTATCCACACAAAAGCTATCGCCACACCGTATTGGAATTCACACCAAAAGTGAAGAAAACATACAAAGTGATTAAAAAACATCTTTGAACTAAGATTGCTAAAATTGAAAAGCAATGGACGAAAATAATTCAAATTTTCAAAGTTGGATATTCCTAGGATTTTGGATTTGGTTTGTAAATAATAAAATATGCTACCTGGCTGGTACAAGTGAACAAATAGATATTTTGAAAATTATATGGACTATAACGGCTAAATACGAGATATGTTGAGTGTTTCTTTTGGGCGAATAATTTTTTTGTGCAACCTGTATACGACCATTTGTGCCGGAGTATCTATAACAGGATCAATAACTTGTTTTATTTATTGGTTATTTATTCTGGAGAATACCATATCAGAGTTATTACAATTAACAGCAGCAGATCAGAGCAAATGAGCCCTTTGGCGGAATAAGTTGCATTATTTTTTTATTTCGTTTGCCACTAACACTAGTGTCTGCCACAATTTTGGGTTAAATAATTTTCTTGTGAATTCTATTGAATCCATTCTTAAATCTAGTATAATTGAGCATTTGGATGGTACAGCCCTTAGCAACATTACAAGGGCTATCTTCAAGGAAGTGTACTTTCACTGTTGTTATGGCTATTTGTTATTGACGATCTGCTAGTTAAACTTCACTGTTCCGGGTTCATCTCTCAGAGTTATGCGGATGACCTTTTTCTTTACGCCATATACATAGTGAAGGATTGATGTTTTGAGAAAAGCCTTCATCTAAAACCGATTCAGTAGTTTTTATTAGTCGTAGAAATTTAGGTGAGAGAGTAAGGCGTCTTAGAGTTATATTGGATGCTAAGCTATCTTGGAAAGAAAACTTCGATTCTAGGATTTATAAAGCTATCGCCGGTATCTGGCAATGGTGGGGACCCACTGGTAAATCGTGGGGATTATCCCCCAAAATGCTATATTTTATATACAAATCTCGTGTTCCGCCGTTGCTAACTTACGCATCTGTCGTCTAGCTGCCGGTAGTTGTCCTTAAAGGTGCAATTGCAAAACACAATCGCTTGCCAAATTTTGCTTAAAGGGCAATTACTGGTGCATTTTCCTTGACTCTATTTATTTCAATCGGGTCCAGTCTTTACCTTACTCGAAACGTGGAATACCCGTGGTGCTTTTGTGGGGCATCGACACATTATTTACAAGCACAACTCATTAATAGTCAAAGTTAATATGATTAACGATAGGCTTATTCTAGCATTTCCCTTCTCTAATTCATTCTGCACAGTCTTTCTGTTTAGAGATTTGCAAATGTCTTAGGACATCGGGAATGACCTTTCAAACTCGCTAGTTTTATATTATGATGGCTCGCAATTAGACCGTGGTGTTCGGTTTGGAAACTAATATTTCACGTTTCACCTCAGATCATCAGGGAGCTTTGGCCTGTTATGTATGGTGTTCCAAGCTGAGATCACGACTTTAATTCTTTGTGTATTTGACGCTTTGAAACTTGCCATCAAAGAGTGTGGCATCATTTTATGCTCTGACTATAATGCCGTGCTCAATTCGTTGATTAACCCGTTGGCTGATTTAAAACTCGTTTGGGAATGTAAACATTCCCTCAATCTTCTCTGTCGATCTAACAGTGTCACGCTTATGTGGATGCCAGCTCATTGTAACATCGCAAAAAAAACGAAATCGATCATCTTCTAGACAAAGCTGTTTCACAACTAAAACTAATTGGACCTAAAACGGTTCTTCCATTACATTTTAATAGTGGTAAGGCAGCAATTCAGCCTTACTTTCCAGGTATACTGAGGCAAGCGCGGATCTCTACCCCTACCTGTCGCATAGCTAAGCATTTTATCACAAAAACCCGACCGAAGTGTTTAGCCAAATATGCGGTTTTCTTAAAAATTACCAACTAGGAATGCTCCTTGCGATTTTTTCAGGTCACGGTCGCTTTAAGAAACATCTAATTTGCATGAGGTTTCCTCTGACCGATATATGCGACGACTGCCCGGTGGATAATAATGACAGTATCCATTACATTTGTAGCTGTGCTCCTTTTTTCACGATACTGCTGAGGATCCACTGCAGTCTATTGGGTTAAACTCCATCTGTTTGCTAAAGAAGCAGAACGTATTTGCACCCCTTGATAGAATCCTCAGTTTGCACCATGAACCCTTCGTGGTATTGGGTGCAGAGCCTTGTGGACTCCAGCTAATTAAATAATAATAAATTAAATATTAAATTTAATATGAAGATGAATTTTACTTTCGATTTGAAACATATAAAGTGTAGATTTTAGTCACAGAATTAGAAAAATATTTTAGTTGGCTGTTGTTTTTCTTCTTTCAATCGTCGAAGTCAAATTCGTCTGGAAAATTTTGATGCAGGTTAAAATAAAATTATATTTAGTTTTAAGAAACTAAAAAAGAAATATTTAAAAAATAAAATTTTTTGTTACAAAGCGTTTCATTCCTTTTACAGTTTTCTTAAAACTTTGGAATTTAGTCCTTCGTTTACAAATTTATGAATAAATATAAAAAGAAATGTGTTTCGCTTACCACAATACAAAAAGATATGTGGGTAACTTATCCTCTAGGACGGACTATCACTTACCTGAAACGAAAAGAAAATTTTTAATAACGTTAGTTCAATTTAACACAAATCCATTAAAAAATAAATCAATATTCTCATAAAAGAGTACCTAATAACCCATTGGCGGCACTCAAGTCATTGAACACTATTCCGATTTCTTGTTTTGACCGATATATTAAACTACTATTTTATCAAAACTAATTTAAAAAACTTTCCGAAAAATCAAACACACAGAAAAATTACGACATATTTTTCACTGACAAATTTAACTTTGCTTCGAATATGAGAAATTTAATAATGATGTTTTTTGAAGAGTATTACATAAAAATAATTTTTGTGGTGCTTTTAAAATTTTCCGATTTATCGTATGGTATAGGATTACTGGTGGTAACATAGAACATAGATTTTGTATGCTACGGCTTTCGACATAAAATTTAATGGATATAATTGGAAAGGAAAAAATATCTATACATCTCTATATATTATAACGTATATCAGGGAAAAATCACAGCACACAAATACTTAGATGGCAATAAAAAAATATATAAAATAAAATTATCATCACTATCCAACATTTATTGTCATCATCAATATTACCTTTATCATATGTATGCTCAATAATAAAACATAGCTATATGTATTTTTATTTATATTCATCTTATCCATCTTTTCTAGTAATTGCTTAGATGGAGATTGGTTTATACATATTTTCTATATTATCTATAGCTAGGAATATATACGTATCTAATGTGTTCGGCATATAATACAACATATGTAATATACACATACAGACATGTATATATATTTATGGTTAGTGGGATTTCTATGTTACGTTATCATAAAATTATATTTTCTCTATAGACTTTATTTTATTATTTTTCATTTTTTTGCCAACCTATAATATTATGATGTTATTGGTTTTGTTACGTTAGATTAAAAATTATAGATATTATGGCATGTTTGTGCATATGTTGGAAGGTTCTCGTTCCTGTTTTTATTGTTGGTTGGATTTAAAAAAAAGCCGGAAAAACCAATGTTCATGCTACAACGATGTTTACACATAAATAACACTGTTAAATGTGTGTTTTACTTATTAGCACAGTAATAAATTAATTGCGGCAAATCTTGAAAGTGTCAGAAATCTTGGTGTTATGGAACGGTATTATTTTTTATTCATTTATTGCTAATGTTTATTGCGCTGAGCAGTTTTAAGCACATTATGATTCAAATTCTGATGGTAGATGTGATTGCTTAATAAATGAATTTTTGTTTTATTATATTGTTATTTTATTAAATATTACACATTTTATTAAACATACATATAGTCTTGTTCGTATCTTGTAAGTGTAAAGTATACTTTTTGAACGCGAATAAAAGTTTTGCAATCATGTAACTGCCGAACAATAGGACAGACAACGTATTGTTGTATTGACTAATAAAAATTATATACACATATCTGGGAAAAACAGCCATCTCTTTCTGAAACGAGGACCAAATAATCATAGTCTGAAAAAATTTCGATCATGAATTTATTTTCAATTTGATTGATGGGTTGATTTGTTCAACCTAAACGTATTTTGTTTCTTTCATAATTATATGTTGGCTGTACCATTGGACACATCTTTCATTGAGATTCGAATTTCCCAAAGTAAGACCATTGTATTCCATGGTACACTTTGGACAGTAGAGCATATGGAATGGCATTATTAGATGCTTATGGAATGGCATTATTAGCAGAAAGAGAAACGGAGATAGAGATAAAGACCGGAATACGAGCTGGATAGGAGCTAGCAAAATATTTCTATCGTCAACAACGTAAGAGTTGGGACTGTTTCGACGCCAGAACAGATTACAATTAAAACAATTTAAGATTGTTATAATTTGAATTAATTTTATTTTTTATTATTTTAAAATAATATAAAGTATGAGTATGATTATTTTACAAAGACACTTGTGTTTTAATCATAACAATTTAAATGTTCACTCGATCAATGCATAAGTTGCATTCTTTTTCCTTGTGTTCTTTTTATCCATTTATTCTTTTTCCCATATGTTGTTAGACTGCGTACTGCGTAGGCTTGTCTTTATTTTTTTGATCGCGCGGTGGTATTTGACCAATATGAATACAATCATTCAGAAAAGAAAAGAAAATCTTAGCGATAATCGTAGAATTTACCATGTATTGAGTAGTTATGATTCCAGGAGTTATACGGAATTTAACTCGTTCAATTTTTATTCGATTGTAACGGATTTTTAAAGTCAATTTATTTGTCATAGTTGTTTTTCGTCCTGAAAACAAATATAAATAAATCAATATTTGAAAGTTGGCGTTTAAATAGTGGAGAAAACTCTATATAGGCTTAATACGAGACATCAATTAAAATAAAAAATACAATGCATTCCGTTCATAAATTTAATGACACCTACAAATATAATTTAAAATCAAACAAAAGAAATTTGAGAAAATTATTTTTAAACTACATGTTTATTTTTCCGCAATATTTGAGTTAATTTGCCAGAATTTGAACGCACCGCACTGGACATTCCTTTAAAATGAGAATTGTTAATTATACTTTTCGGCTGTGCAGATTCATAGAAATATATTGTTTAAAATAGTATTGAATAGTATTGAATAGTATTCAACTTCATAATCAGCAAGCATCAAATATCAAAACAGCGAGATCTTTTTCTACGGGCTGTAAGAACGCTTGAGCATTTTTTTTTACATTGTGAGGGTCTTAAAAATTATAGTTTCATAGGACGCACTAGTTAACAACCAGTCAAAACTTCTATTTTATTTATGTTCATATTTCGCAGTTAAATTTTATATACAAGGTTGATATATTAAATGGGTGAAGAAGCTTTCAAATTTAAGTAAAAACACTACATAAAAATATCAGTAAAAAAGATTTAAAAGTCTCCGATTTTTAAATATTTTTTACTGATATCTTTTAAACAAAAAGTGCTATTAATCAATAAATGCTGCACCGATGCCAAATGATAGAAATACAATCCATCTTTCTTCAAAAGAGTCCATGCTTTAGTTTTTAATATATCTCCTGCCTTTTGTTGGGTCATTTGCTTCTATATCTAAAATTCGCTTATCTTGAGGTCCAGTCTATTAATGAAACTGAGAAGGATCTGTTCGGAAGGCGGTGACCGATTTGGACAGTATAAGTTAGATTCGGATTTTGCATGTCTCGCATTACCATTGGATAAATCATTGGAATTATTAAATGTATTAGATGGTCACATACTTAATCAGATACTCGACTTGAAGTGAAAACACAAAATTTGAAAATCGTTCGTGTTATCCATTTTTCAAAGTATATTCTTTCAGTCTAGTTATCGCATTTATAGTACTTTCAGAATATATCTAGAACTTAATGAATGCTGCGCAGAAACAGTATTCTATTCTTTGGTGGCCAAAATCACAATCTACAATCATAGTGAAGAATATAAGCACCTCAACGACCTAGTTTTTAAATTAAATAAACTTCAACTCAATTTGCTGATATTTTCCGTTATTTTTAGTTTGACTGTAAAAATGATTACTTTTACGGTCAAATCAAATACCAACGAAATATTTTATAAGAAGTATCATTAGTTCTTAATCGAATTTGACCAATATATACTATCTTATTTTTCAGATATTGACAAACACTTGACGACTGTTTGACACACGAATTGTTTTAACTTTAACGTTTTATAACTTAACGGTAACCAATTTGCAGTGATATTTTTACTCAGCTTCGAATGCGTTTTCATTGCCATCAATATGCTATGGCCAGTCGCGGACACCCTGTATTTGCATTTTCCATGCTGTGGTGAATTTTAAAAGTAAATTAGATTTTTTTTTTCTAAATCAGTTTTACGTCGGAAATTGCATCTATATTTTAGGATTCAATTTTACAAATTAAATTAAATTTTTACATTTTATAAGCTAGTTGAATCAATAGTTTTGTGTCAATGCACTTGAGCCAGAGCGCCCCAATAACATTTGTTAGATAAATAACTTTGAATAACAAAAATTACAAATGACTTATAAAAAAACGCACAAGATAAGAAACGTTGAAATTTCAGTGCTTAATTCAAGAACTAAATTAAATACACGAACAGTGACAAACCTTGTAAAAGTGCTGAAAAAAAATCTGAAAAGTGCTGCACAACCCAAGTTAAGAGTTTTAGTTTTGTTGACATGAATAAAAAAACACTTACAAGATAGTCTATCTCCTTATCTCTATTACTTTATATAGAAACATTAACGTTTATATTTTACGATAAGACACTTACAATCCAATAATATTGTTTTATAGAACTAAATAGGGTTACTACATTATAACAATTAATTTAAAGCTACGAAAGTGTTCCCTACATGAACATTGAACATGGTATGTAATTAATTTCAAGAAATGTTCGGTTATTTCATTGGTGATATGCAAGAATTTAACGATAAAATGTAATTATAGTAGCATGCAACGATATTATTATTTTTGTTTTCACTTCATCATTGAAAATATAAATGAGGCTTTCAACTCAGTTAAGTGTCCTTTTTACACGCTCAAATAATTTGCACAAGTTTTTATTGTAATAGAGTATTTATCAACTAGATATTCAAACAGAACCTAGAGGTGAAAAGGGAGCATAAATTTGTTTAAATACAAACTAAAACCATTATACGATAGAATAAACATTTGTGAAAAATGATGTATTTGAGTTCTTAGGGACTAAAGTAGACGTGTTACTAGATATCTAATTATAAAAATCGAATAATTTTCATTCAAAATTGTTTAACAAATTTTCAATGAAAACTGGATAGCAATATAACAGTGATTGTCGGTATATTTAATGTAAGAAAAATGTGTTTACTCCAAAATTCACGTTAAGACATATATGTTTTCACGATTAAGGTCGTTTGTGTATGTAACTCGGTAGTAACCGTTGATTCTGGCTTTCGTTCCGTTACCACCATTGGCCATCGGCCTAGGGTGGTAATTTCTTATAGATCTACTCACTCAAGCAATAATTTTCTATTTTACTACCTTGATACATAGTCTCCTATTACCGAGATTTGTGCTGAAAACAATCGTAAAGATTTTTTCAAGTTTAAAATAATGTAGTTTGAATAATAAAATGTTAGTATTGATTTTGACACTGGCTTGCAAATGCGATTAATTGTAATTTATATTTAGTACTTATTACTTAATAAATCTAGTAAACCGAATTAGTGCATATGAAAACTTACTGAACTTTTTCATTTTATGTACAAAGTAAAATGTCTTGTTTTTATAAAGGTTGCATAGTGGGAGGATTCTTGCCGTCTAATGGAATCGTTTCGGATGTAATTTTAGGTGTTGCCGTTTGTTTGGTTTTTGCTGTAGAAGAGCGGGTATTGAGTACTCCTGGATAACCATTACACAATTATCCTGGTACATTTTACTATGATTATTTGTAAAAATGATTCCTTCCACGGTTTGATTTCGGAGAGAGCCATTTTAGTGATATTCCTTCATCCAATTATTCAGCGTTTGTGTAATAAATTATCATATTTTTATTTTGATTTGATTATCGGTTTGGAGTTGCTGATGTGTCATGTGTTTATTAATAATTAAGCTAATTGATTTTGTTCTGGTGAGGATTTTTGATTACAGGAAATCTTTGAAGCCGTAATGCTTGCTAATTGAATTTTAATTTAAAGTCAGAAGTGCAGACAAGATAGGAATCATAATGGCTAGCAGGTTTGCTTATAAGTTTGATATTTCAGCAGAGGTTTGACCCTTGGAAATTGCAGATGGCTTGTAAGCTACAAAATAAATTTGGAATGCTGTTAAATATTGCTGTACTTAGATAGCTTTACGGGAATCGTAACATTTCTTTAATTAAATTATTGTATAGGTTATTCGGGAGGGAGACTATAAATTGGTAAAGGTTATGGTTAGCTTGTTCTAGCTTGGATAAATAATTATGTTGGTTGTTCATTTTATAATTTATTATTTATTTAACACTATCGTACATTTATTGATATTTATTGATATATTGTTTTCGAATATCTTATGTTAATATTAACTTAATCATTTATTTTACAATCCAGGCGTTGAACAGTCGATTGGATTATTTGGTTATCAAGGATCCTTATTATTATTTTCTGCCATCTTACTGATTCCTGATTACTTAGATAGTTTTGTTTAATTCTTGTTCAATTTGTTTAGGTATTAGGATTCTAAAACAGTGCCAAACATCCATTATTGATATATTACCTAACAGATTTTAGATTAGCTTTGTTTTGGGACCAGATTTCATTTGGTCATTTTTTCATAAATAAACATATCTATATTAGGTTACTAGTTATTATATAGTTTTTCATTTTTATTTTTATAAATAATTCCGTTAATCAACAGGTTTACAATGATTCTATCAGGTGAAGATAAAAAGCTCGTGCGTTCCTTTCCTACTTTGAGTTGACTACAATATTTGGTGGTTTCTAGATTCAATTTATTCTATTTTGATTTAAGATGTTTTAAGAGAACAAATTAATCTAGTTAATACTAATCATAACATTACATTTATTTTATTCAAGTAAAATTTAACTCATAATAATGACGTTTTATGTCAGAAAATTTACTGCAACTTAATTAATTATAAATTCTAATTATAATATTAAATTTTTTTAGGATGCTGGTTGCCGAATATTTATATCCAAAAAAACAAAAATAATTGTGCTGTCTTGTGCTAACCGCCTTACATTATATTTTCAACTAATAATTTACTACTTAGGGGTCTGTAACCGGGTCGATTCGGTCATATTTAACACGCCTATCCTATCCTTCCATCTTGTTAAATGTAATAAAGGTGTAAGGCGAACCCGGCGTCATCCGGGAGTCTCGCTAAATTGCCTGGGCATACATTGCAATCAATCTATCAATCAAAGTAAAAAGTATTGTTTTTATGTTTAAATTCAGTTCTTATTAATTTCTTTTGCATTGGAAATTAATGGTTTAATTCACAAAGCTCTATAACCGTAAAATTTCCAACGTGGACCAAAACAGTATTCACAAAATGTATCTCGGATCTGTAAATGTAAGTTTGATCCTATAACTGTATAACCGTAAAGTTATATAACAAAACTTTGAAAACGAATAACTCCACAAAAGTGTCATTTCTAATAAAATTTATTTGTTCAAGAATTTGGTGTCTTATATACTCCTAAATGTCTTATATACAAAGAAAAAATTAGTTTTCAAGGTTTACATAGGAATATCGGCAACTGTACTGATTATACTGTTTGACAACTGTACAATATATACATTCTTATTTTTAGTTTACTTTTAATATGTAGATTTACATTAAACTTAAGATTTTTTAGAGTATCATCGCAAATATTATTATTACGTGATTATTATGATCACGAGTGCCGCCGTCACAGCTGTTAGTGTATTAACATAAACTAAACAATATTTTTGTTTAAAAGGGCGAATTCATTTCGTATAATTTACAGCGGCGAGAAGGATGCAGTTTCTGAATACCGATTTCCAGAATACTGTATCTTCTCCTCTTTATGCAATTTCTGTAGTGTTACAGCTATAGAATTATACATTTTCAGAGTCAATACATCGTAATAATCTGACAGTGATTCGTGAAGTAAGTTAGGGCGGTAACAAGAAAATTCTTGTTATGATCGTGTTTATGTTTCAATTCTATTCGAAATAATGAAAGCGGAAAGAGGTACTTTCAAGTAAAAGTATAAACAGAACCAGCGGCAAGCGACAAAGCCTAAAATTAAAATACGCATAAACCATAAGATGGTAACGCAGCCAGCTAATGTCGTTGGCGTTTCTAATTTTGTTGGTATAAAATTTTTTAGAACTGTTATTAAATAAATTTAAACCAAATCTTAATGTTGTACAAAATGTTTCTTGTAAACTAATTAAAAAAGACTCGTTAAAAAGATAAATGAATTATTTTCGTCCCTTCAGCGCTGACGCTCTTGTTGTGTTTACCAAAGCGACATCGCCGGCAGACAAATGTATTTTGTCGCTTTATTATGGTGTTTGTTTGTAGCGGTATCATTAATTTCATTTAAATAATCTTTAGTTTCAAAAAATTTACTTGGTGTTAAAAATGCAAGTACAATATATACATTATGAATTTTCACAGTTGTGCTTGATATTTTAATTTCTGGCTACTCGTATCTTACTGGAAAACCTGAAAAGTATTTCTTTTAACTTGATAATTAATTACGTTTTTAGGAAATCATATCTACCAGAAACCATTTTTATTGATCTTCCATTATTCTTATCGAAGTTTAACTAAGTATAGGTTTAAAATACGTTTTATGTTCAAATATTAAACCTAATTTTAATTTGAACTTGCATATTTCCTTAATGTAGGACATTGAAACATTATTAAATTAATGTTCAGTTCAAAATATAACTAAAATTATTTAGTAAAATTAATTTAAATTTCAGTCGTTCAGTAGCGCATTAATAAATGATTTTGGAAATATAAATAACTCTGAAAATTACCAACTCAAAATCAAATTTCAGAAACTATCTTGCAGTGATTAGTTAATTTTATCTCAAGGTACATACAAGATATTTCTTAAAATTTATTTTTCAGTCGTTTGGGAGAATTTGAATTAACAAATATTTGAATTTGGATTGTTTTAGTAAAACACTTGTAAAAACATTTCATTTGAGTGACAATATTTATTACTTTGTTATTAGGAAGATCGATTTCGAAAAATAAATTTCTTCACTCTAAGGAAATTTTTTTTTTACAAGTGGTTTACTCCTTTCATCCAAATTTAATTTTATAAGTGACAAAATTTAACTGTGAGGCTAAAAATAGATTTCAACCATTATAGCACACATAACAAATACATATTTATGATTTTTTGGGAATTTGAAAATTTACTGAACTTTAATTAACTTTTTAGGAGGATCAAATTATTACATATTAACTTGTTTAGGTATTAAGGAGTTCTACTTAACTCCAGCCATGTACCTGAAACCATCCTATTTGTTTTCATTGACTAGATTTACTATTTGATAGATTAATCGTTTGTAAAATTGCCATGTGGCTTAAGCTCAAGTGTTAAATTTAAATTAATTTTCAATAGCTTATTTCCGTTAATCCTGTTTAAGAATCCTGCTTAAGCTTTGATTTTTTGATTTAATATTATAATATAAATATTCCTTTGTTTTTTTTTTTTAAATATTGTATTGATAGTACAAATTAATGAAAATTATTTTTTTATTATTTATTCACTATAAATTAACCAATATTTTATATTTATCAGTCGAACATGTGATTATAATGTGGTTAAATGAAACTACTGTAACGTTGCGACAATATCAAGAGCGTAGTGAATTAAAAATAGCAAAAACTCATTGTTGTTTCGAACTATTTTCAGTGTTTTACTATAAGGAAGATGGACGATACGCTAAAACAACTTTCACAATATTACGTTTGGAAAAGTTTTAACATAGACCTGTCTCTCACAGTGTTACAATAATATTTATTAACTTAAGTTCGATAAAATTTCTAAGTGTTTTATTGATATTGCGTTATACTGCTACATGAGCAGAATCAACCGGAGGTTGCTTGCTTGATTGCGATGTTGATGGTTGGCTTTCGATTTTGAACCGGATAAATTATAAGATTAAAATTAGCTTAAAGAAAAATTGTTTAGTTAATAAATTATGAAATCGTGATTTTTAAGTAATTTAGCCAGGTTTGTTTTATAATTTTTAATTTTAGAGTTAAAAAAATTGTTAAGATCGCGACCACGCGAAGGCCAGGACAACATGTGAATAGTGGATAACTTTGACCACGGAAAATAATTTTTATAATATTTTTGATTGGAAGTTGGTATTTAAAAATAAAACAATAAACCGAATAAATTATATTGTGTTAATCTAATTAAATTATTCTTATTAATTAAAAAAAAGTTTTGTTTAAAAATCATATAATTGCCATATGTCGAGTGAAAGGTTCGTCATTAAGGCCATACAGCAGTGAGTGCAAGATAATTGTAGAAAATTTGATATTTTTAAATTATGTGATGTTAAACAACCCCGACCAGAGCCTAATTATCAGTCCAATATCAAAAATGGCAAAACTTTGAGAAGGTTGTGCCCGATAAAGAGACACAAGGAACAAATTCGTTCACCGAGAAGAGAAAAAATTAATGAAGGATTCCCAGCCGACAATTCCAGCATGTTTGGTGAAGGTGAACCCGGCAAAATGGTGTTAGTCGCTAAAGTAAGAGCAATACAGATGGCCGAGATTTGTGATCCAGTGTGGCTGTACAATTAGAGAAAGCGTAAAGATATACATCTTAAGTTCACAACACAACGCAATTGGAAAGGTACCTGTAAATTATTAAGTGGCTCAATAACGATTTGTATCGAATACCAGAAAACCTCGGAGTTGGTCGAGGAGTCGTGCAGGCGAGAAGCTGAAGCGATACGCTATTGGATATGTATGTTCGGGACAAACAGATTTAAGATGTGGGTACGTTACGAATTCTACTCTATACAGATAAAACACTTTGTGGTCGAAGCTTATGAACGCAATGGTCGCGGGTTCGGGCATAGTCAAAGTGAATAATTTTATGGGGTGATTATTATTCTTAACACGCATCGATGTGAACACTATCAAGTTAAAGTAGTTCGATACTTTGTTTTAATTATTTTCATGTGCGAGAACGGTGATTCGCACAAATATGTTGATCCAAAACACGAATACAAATTTATAGCACCGATCTTAATTTTGGGTATTTACCTACTAGTAAATATTTGTAAAACATGTCTCCCGAAACTCCGACTTTGATGTGGACATCATTTTTCAACATAATAATTTCATCTTCAATTAGTAGCAATATATACAATCATACGATAGAACTTAATTGGCGATCAACCAAACATCAGATCGCGATCGACCTTATGGACACCTCTGGTATGTGACGATATTCATCATATATAATACTGGAATTAACAACAGTATTAATCATCAAGACGGAGGAGTTGCTGGATTGGTTTGTTTTCGAATATAGCCTTCTACAAATAATTTACAATGCGTATTGTTAGCATCTTCGACGGGTATAATAAATGAAATAATCTCAAACAGCGATGCAGATACAGCTGTAATTTAACAGTGAACAGTACAAGTTAAGTAGTAAAAAATCAAAAGCATAAAGTGATCAAAGTGAAATACAGCTAATTAGTGAATTTGTTAAGGAAGCAAATTGTGTTCAAAAGACCGAAATTCGTAACAATATTTACGATAAGATTAACTTTAGATACCATTTTCATAAATTGTATTTAAAATGGGTTTTTTTTAAAACACTTTTTATTTTCAAAATATAATAGAACTATTATTTAATTGTTTCGACAACTCATATTTTCAAATTATCGCCCAATATGATCAAACAAGATAACAATTAATTTTGTGATAGTAGGACTTTCTCACATGGTAAGCCTTACTAATGCTTGGCAGTGACATGCGTACTATCGTTTCATTTGAATGTAACCACATCATTCGATTTCGCGTTCTAAACAGTGGCTGAACTGACGGACGTGTTTGGAAACTATGTTTAACATTATATTGACATTAAAAAAATTGGATTTCAGTAAACATTCACTTCAAAGTTATTTAAAGTGTGTATGTAAATATTTGTTTGGGTTATTCACGTATAGAGTTAAATTTGGTCCACATCTAAGCCGATACTATAGGAAGACATAACATTAAAGTGATGATTTAGCAAAAGCTCTAGCTAGTCATCCTTTATTTATGAAACTACTTTGAAATTCTAATAATCTCATTTATTAAAACTACTCAAAATTTAATTTAACTAACAATAAAAAATTGTCACTTAAATGTTATAAATATCTCAATCAAAGTTGTTTACCATACAGTCTCTAAACAAGCTAGGTCGGTTTGTGTGTAGGGTGTGGTTGTTTTATAAGAAATGTATGCATGTTTTATGTAACAGTTTCTATTTAATAAATCCTAAAAAGTTTCTATTAAAAGAAATCTAGTTTCTCAAAAGATATTGAAATCCTAACAATAATTACCGTAAATATCTTTTTAAAATGTTTTAGAAACTTGCTATTATGGCCGAAAGCTATTATTGGGAAATAAGGTTAATAAATACAAGTTTACGGCATTACAAACCAAGATAAATTTTGTGGAATATGCTATGCTACCTTCGAAAGTTCAAATTATAACTCAAAAATTCATGGTAACGGCCAGAGTAAGTTTTAGAATTTGGATTAAATATTTTATTTTTAAAGCGCCATAATGGTTATGATAATAACAGAATGGTATAGATTCAAGTAATCTGTTTTTCTATGTGATAAAGGTTGTTAAGGTAGATTTATATAGATAGATATTTGTTGGTGTGTATAAAGCACTACTATATGAAGAAGTATATACACATATACTTAAAATACAAAAAACCAACAACTTTCCAATGATTTTGTGTAAACAATTAATGAGCAAAAAATATTGCATTAAAATTATTTTCTTCTAGAATCAAGTAAGTACAATGACAATTAAAAATTAAATTATCATTTTGATACATTTCCCAAATGCAATAATAAAGTGTTAAGGACTGAAACGTCCGATTACTTAAAAAAAAACTACTGATAATTCCTGGACCACCAACCCGGAAAATTCACGAAAAATGCGAGAATATCGCAAATTTCCATTGGAATGGCACTAACTACAATGGTAGTTTAGGTTTAATTAAAAAAAATAATTAATATGAGGAGAAGAAGGATAAATTTTAATAATGTCATTTATTTATGTTTAATTCTAAATAGCATTTGCATTATCTTTAAAAATTTTGATACATTTTATTAAATCTACATCTACAATTTATATACATAAATAAATAGACTAAAATTTTATTATGTGCAGATTAAACGGCGAGTTTTGATAACAAAGGACGAATTGATTGAAATTTGAAATGATATGTCAATAAAACTCAATACTCAATAAAAGGTTAAGTAAATATAAAAACCGTCTCGTAGGCGTTTTTTTCCTCAAAGATGAATATTAAATTAACCATAGACAACTGATTTTATTGTTATTATTATGACCGTGAAAATCTAAGACGATAATTTTGTGTGGCAACACACAAAATTAATTTAATGAATTAATTACTACCAACGCATGTTATGCGGCAAACTGCATTTTATCTAACTTACTATCTTCCTTCGGGTTTCTATTATAAAGATATACAATTATAAACATTTTTTTTTTTGAAAGTCATCATATAGAAAAAATAAGAGTTATACTCGTAACAATTAAGATATGAGACATATGATAAAAACGACTCTTATGAGCATCTTGCTATTAATATGTACGTAAGATTGATATTTTAATTTTTCAATAGTCTGCTAAATGGTATGTACTCGCAATATATTAAAATTAGTAATCATAAAGAAAAATATTTATTTAAAAAAATCAACAAATGTACGAGTTTATACATTACGACGAGATAGATAAAAAATTCTATACATTATACGGATGATGATGTACCGAAGAATATTTTCTGGTTAATTTTCGTTTCTATCATAATATAATGACGTTGCAAAGTGTTTTTAATATTTTCTGGAATAGTGAAAAACTTGTTGAAAATATAATTTATTTTCTTCAATTATTTATCATCATCATCATTATTATTTGTGATGATTGTGTATTAGTTATTACCACTCTACATATAAAAACTATTATTCTATTCCCCCTATTTACGTGTTGATCACTTATCATATTTTATAAAAAATAATGTAAGACATCGAAAACTATATGAACATTTTGATTGTGTAACAAATTTAATTGGTAGATCATGATACATTTTTTTCCTTGTTATATGAATCTATCCGATTAAAGTGTGGAAAATTGTAAATCATTAAGTAGTTGTAATTTACGGTAACTCATCAGCGTTTAATATTTAAATGTTTTACAGTAGACCAACAAAATTCTTAAAATGAAGATATCATGAAATCAGTTTACGTTATTATTATTGTGGTTTAGTTAAGTCAATTACATGGCACTGTGAGAAAACGTAAAATTAATAATAATGTTTTTTAGATAATTTCATTTTTATCTTGCATAACAGATCAGATAAAACTAAGTTTATTTCTTTTTCGTATATACGAGAATTTTATTGACTTATTTTACCTTATAATGCTGAATGTGTAGGCGCGCATTAGATATATTGGAACTAGAGGCAATATCTAAAAAAAATTGTATTTATTGGTATACATAAGCAAGCTGGTTCTTTAAGATTCTTTAAGAAACTACACGTTATACGTACACACTTTTCCAAAATACTTTAGGTTTTGGAAAGATACGAGGTATAAAACAAAAAGAAAAACCATTTTTAATTTTATTATATACGAGAAGAATATTGGAAGAAATAAAACTGTTCGTTAGATTTTAGATCACGTTTTTTCAAAATGTTGTAATTTTGCTTTTTTATTATATATATAAATTTTTTGTTTTACTTTTTTTACAAAATTGATTTATGTGTAAAAAATATAAATTAAAGATTCAATTTCAGTTGTTGTTGCTTGTGTATTCGTTTTAATTTTAGAATTTTCCCTTTTCGAGAAAACAAAATTAAATTTGACAAAATAAATTTATTCCGTTTAATATCATTATGATAATTCTTCTTCGTTATTTCCTTCGCCCAATAGTTTTTTCGAAATAAAAGTTTGATCTAAACTCTATATTGAATTTCGGCTGAGGCCGATTATAATTCTGTTGTTTCTTATCGTGTTAGGTCAAAGATAATGTTTCGTGGAACTAAAGGAATGTGACAAATTTTTAATTCAATTTTGAGAGGTTGAGACAAAACTAATTGCACGTCGTATTATTCGAGGAATGTTGATTCAATTGTTGTTAGAGTTAGAGTAAACTGAAATCGTATAATGAACGCATCTACGTGATAAGATTAACTGATTTTTGACATCAATGATTTTAACAAATATGTTAAATGATGTTAACAAGATTACAGTTTATTATGCAGACAAAAAATAAATTCAATTGTTTATGTAGTGTGTTGTTAGTAAGTTTGATTTGCAAATTGAATCTCTCAGCACTCAGCAAACTGTGGATTAGCTAAATAAGGTTTATAAAATTTTCGAGTTTCTCTGTGGTGTATGTATCGCAAAATAAAATAAGAATAGGTAACCTAAATTTAAGTACTTTACGGTGTTAGGATCAAGAAGGTTACAGATTTTGTTTCCATTTGACGGTTAATATACTTGAGTGTTTTACAATTTTTTAGAATACAGACACACATATTGAACCGAAACATAGCTGATTAAATGGGGCGCAAAGATTCAAATATTTGACTTAAGAAGCCTTTAGAGATCAGGTCACATGGTGAAGTTTTGACTTGGAACAAAACATTCTACATAAATAACTCTGCTTATCCTCAAATTTGAAAACTTAGTCTTTTTTAAAGGGAGAGGAGAAAATCTAAATGTATCAGGCCGTGGAATCGATGTAGGGGAAACACCGATCGATGAAGGCGGTGGAATCGATGAAGGGGGGACTGCTTGTGGTCATGAACTTACATCTCACGGTGAGCTATTGCGCTGCAAAACTAATATCACATCAGCATCTGTTCTCCTGGTTAGGAAACGTGCTTCAGGTAGGACTGATTGCCTTAAAATCTATCATCACTACATGGCTCACACACGTAATATGTAGGTGTTCGTAATAAGAGCGGCAAGCCAACTACCGACTCTCACAAAAAAAATCACGTTTTGAACTCTACACAAAGGCCTTGAATTAATTTATCGGATTCATCACAACAACGACCTCGAAAAATTTATACACGTATTAAAATGGGAACATGGAACGTGATAAGCCTTTAAAAGCTAGAAATCTCTAGAACCTTTTGAACCGGACGTAATCTACACATTGGACGTACCGATTTTCAAGCCACGGCACTAACTGAAAAATGGTATTTTTGATTGCGTTGAGTGTAGTCTTAATTATGACACTTTTCGGTTTCTGCGTGTAGTCTTACCCCCCGATTCTGACGTACAGTCACAGACGTATTTTCTGTCTTAACAAAAACTTTTGTCTTAACGGAGACCGTAGACTATAAATTTTTATTTTGGACTTAGTCTTATCTGTCAGTAGTCTTAAAAAATTGTCCTCGTTAATATCAGTGAAATAGGTGGTCTTAGGAATCATAATTTTGTTGTTGCCCGTTAATAATTTTGACATTTAAACAGAGGCAATAATTATAATTGGTTTTAAAAACAGAAAAATTATTCAAAATAAAATGATATTTTATATTGTTATAATACACTTTTAGCATATATAGCATAAAAAGGGGTTCTTTTAACAATTTAGAATTGAATTGTCGCTTTTCGTTCATAAATTTGAAACAATATGTTGAAAATTTGGTTTTGTCAGCTGTACAAAAGACTTTGGAGAGTTTCTAAGATATTATTTAAGACTACTGCCTTCAGAATTTCAATGAAGACTTTAGTCTTTAAAAAAAAGTATTCACAAGAAAGTCTTAGCTAAGATGATCTTAGTAGTCTTATCATCAGAATCGCGGGGTTAGTTGGTAAAGTTTTCAAAAATATCTTACGTAAAACATTCAATTTTAATGGTTTTATTGATCACACTGACATTTTCTGAAAAATGCATTATGTTCGGATATGGAGATTGAATGAAAATTAATGAATAAAATTATTTTAAACATTAAAATATATTTTGTATTTATTTAAACATTTGTTGCTGTTAATTTTTCAGAAATATTTTACATTTTTGACGGAAACCCTATTTGTTTGTTATTTGTGTTCCAATTTGTATTTTGAGTGCCTCTCTAAACAAAATATTTTTGCTGTGTATTACTACATTACTTTAGATGTCTATATATGCACTCAATTACAAAAAATTAACATAATTTGTTAAATATTTTTTTAAATAAAGAAAGTATTAACTGTCCAATGGATTTAATGTCCTTTGAAGGTCAATTAATACCTCCTTTTCATTTACGCACACACCACACATTCACACTATTACAGTATACCCCCACCTGCACAACATTGCAAGCTCCTGTACATTGACATGGACGGTGGGTCGGCGCTGAATTCTGCCCTCCAACAGAGGGTGGTAGTCGTGTTAATTAGCATGACCGATCGTAATCGATGAATAAAATTCGCTTTGGTTCCAGCCTCTGGTGGGATTCGAATCTAGTACCTCCCGGTCCAAGTGCCGAAGCTTTAACACAGTTTTAAGGCGGCTTTCCCAAAAGATCCATTAAGACTTTGGTCTTAAAAAAATAAGCCTTAGCAAAAGTTGTTTTATTTAAGACAGTCTTACGAGTTTTAACGCCAGAATCAACAAAACTAAGCAAAAGTTAACCAATATTTTTGAAAATTTTATTTGTGTTATATATAAATTGTTAAGTAAGAAGACGCACTATTTTTGCAAAAAAATCAATACCAAAACCGTTCCAATAGTACCAGATTGTCAGATTTGTATGGTGCTAGAAAAATCACATCTAGCACCGAAAGTACTAACTTTTCAACACTGCCTGATATCCTCGGCTTAAAACTACTGGAGCCATAAAAAATTACGGGTTTTAAGCAACAGAAAATTTGTCAAAAGAATAGTTTCAACAACTAATAATATAAAAATGAAATTTGTATTTAGTCCACCTGAAAATAAGTAAATGCATTTACAACAATGCAATGGTTGTTGGAATGGTTGTTTGTGGAATTTTATACATTGGAATTGTACTATTTGTTCCACTGGAAATTTAAAATTTCGTTTGTTTTAATAAAACACGATCCCTGGAATTCTTTATAAATTTTTATCTGAAATTCTAAGGGCAAGGCAAATGGAGTGTTTCAATTTAATAATTTAAAAGCGGGTTTAAATAAACTTGGTACACAATAAAATTGAGAGGTGGATTTGTATATGTTGTGGCCAACGCCTGAATTTCTTTTTCCCCAAATGCATATAAATTATGAATACACTACACTTGACTATCGTTTGGTAATGATAATGTTATGATAATATTAATCATAATTCACACTGGCGGAGCCCCGAGCCATAAATAAATGTAAACAAATATAAAATTAATACGTTATTCTGACCCTATTAAACAATGTAATACATTTTTTAATTGCTAATGCATCAATTTTTTTAGCTGATCAATTCCGATTAGATTAATTTTGTAATGAAAATTACGGATTCAACGTCAGAAATCTGTTTTGGGGTCAGCCTCACCAAATACAGCTGGCAATATAGGGTCCGGCTTTAGACGCACTTATGCTATAAAATGAAAACAAAATAAACAATTTTAACTATTGTCATTCATTCAGAATACAATAAAAATATTAAAATAAAATATTTGCAATAAACAGAAAAATTAGTTATGGAATCTTCGACTTCCGACAGGATTTTGTTGGTGAGTTACACAAACTGATTTCGCATATCATACAAAACGCCTAACTTTCTGATGTGCATTTTGGGTATTTGCATAATGCCAGTGAATAGGCCGCTAGCTACTCGGCAAAAAAAAAACTGGTGGTTAAACAGTGTACAAGATCTGTTCAAATATCCTCATCACTAAAATAGCGACATGATCTCTCTGGGAATAGTTTACACATCACCGCTTATTGGTATGCACGTCCTTACCAACGAACAATGAAATTGTAAGCTAGAACTATTCTTAGGATAGTCGTCTGTTTAACGCACATGAAACTCTACTTACTTCGAATGTACAGTATATATTGCCATGGTGGTCTACTCTACATACTTTGCTTGAAAAACAATATTCACAGACCGTCAACGGATACACTCGAACTTGCCAATTTATTGAACATGTTAGTTTTTGAGTTTGATGTACACCAGGTCGTTCCGAGCTGCAAACGATAAATAATTCTATACACTTCATTATCAAGGTGGCACTCTCGCGCTAGAATGTCTAGCAATTTAAGGGTCGTTACCAAAAACCAAGTAACAATATCAGCATCCTTTATATAAATGACGGATAGGTTGGAGACCGCGGTCTTACTGGTCGTAGAAAATGCCGTTAATGCACTTAGAACTAGTACCTCAGTAAACTAAAAGTCACGCTAACGTGAAAGCTATTTGGAGTGGCTGGATTAAAACTGGTAAACACCATGCTGATCTACGATCTCAACGTTGTGGATGAATCAATTTCTGTTTGGTCATATCAATAATATTTGAAGTATACCAATCCTAAACGAAATAATAACACATTTTGTTTGCTCTTATGCAAAATCTTTGAAAGAAATATTTCAATCATACATTAGACGCAACAGACACTGCCTTTTTGGGGAACATGCGAGAAGGCTGGGTCTTCAGACGAATGACTTTTGTAGAAGTTGTATGGACGAAGAGGAGGAAGAGACTTTAGATCACTTCCTATGCTCGGTCCGGCACTATGAGACAGAAGGCATAAGTACTTAGGTGTGTACGGTATGGACAGCCTTTTGGAACTCGCGGACTGTGGAGTGCGAGATATTTTACGCTACATAAGTAGCTCTGGATGATTTCAACGGGAGTAAAGGGGATATAGGATTCTGTGGTATCACAATGGGCCACTATTGGCCTAAGTGTGTGAAAACAGCCATTCCAACCTAACCTAACCTAAGTATAAGTGGTAACTAGCATAGTGGTAAATTTCTATCTCTAATATTGGTGATGACTCGTCGTGCCGTTCCGTTTTCTATATAAAGATTTAAATGCATGGGTGATTAATTTTATGTTTTGTACACAAAACAAACTTAAAAACCGGAATGAAATGAATCTAATAGGCCGCGGTATGAAACATTCTATTTTGGTTCTTCTGTTTTATTATTTTTTACTGTGAAAACTCGAGGCAGAATTTGCAAACAAGTAATATATTCCACTACCAAATCAAAATAAAATTGGGTCACCATAGAAATAATAGAAGAGAGAAGAAAAAGAAAGAAGATAATCTTCTCTTCGAACATTCATAATATATTCGTCGATTCAATGTGTCAGTTTTCACATTTCTGCAGTACACTCCTTTTTACTTTGTTCTTACTCGTCACTCGCTTCTTTGCAGCACGGGCCAGTGACAGTTTTATGTGTGTAATTCACACTAATGCGTCAAGAAAATGATACAACAATTTAAAGGTCAGAAAGTTTTTTGTTGATATTCGTTTACGTATGAAATTTTTCGCAAAAATTATTGGCTGAACAAATGTTGGGAGATTTTAGATTACGATATGAAACATATTGGATTTTTTCGGGCCTCGAATTCGGGACAAAATTTGTGTCTTATTCCATGCGATCAATTTTGTATGTATAATCAAGTTTGTATAATCATTAAACCACAAAACTAAACAAAAATTATTTTTACCAGAAATACAATGGAAATTGAATTATGGTCCTCACTCAAAATTATTTTAACTTTATTGGCACACAATTAACATGTTTATAATCATAATATTTCAGTTTTGTCTGTCTGTCTGTCTTGACGGAAATCGAAATCAAAAATAATGCCATTCCGTTTCATTCTCTCTCGTCGTGCCGGAATCCATGTACTGAACTAACATGATTTTAATTTTTCTCGTCCTTGAAAATTCCGAAAAACGATGAGAACTTTACTAGAATAATTGCTAATTGTTACCATTTTACGAACCGGTAAGCCCGTGAATGTAAGTACACCAAGATTGTTTAGAATTGCGACACAAACACAACAGTAAATGAACTTAAATATAATTATTGATTAGAGTTGTCCTGTAAACATTTAAATAAAACATTGTCTGAACAAAAAATGTTAGTAATAAAATAATAAACGGTTCCGATAGTGAAAATAGTGCAATGTTGTTATAAGTAAAATCTTTACGCGGAGTATTTTATTTGCAAAGTTCCTATACAAGACCGCCTGAAACCCCCGAAATGCGTAACATCATTGTAGCATACACAACACCAAATTTATTAAATGCATAGCACGATTTATCATTTAACAAGGCTACACTTTCCAGTAATTAAATATACGGTATTAAAAAAATTGAATTGAACCAGAATGAGCTATAATATCGGTAGAAACTTAAAAATTCCGACATTTAAATAATTCATCACGAGTTTGGTGCATCTGTAATATCAAGTATCTAATCATAGAATAATGCCGCGCGACTATCAAAGAAGCACTACTACCAACATATCTTCATATACGTATTAGTGTTCGTTTTTAACTTCCATTTAGATTTTCGTTCAGATTACAGTAATCATACAAAAAACGCTAATTAAAATTTTCTTATCAATTTTATAAATAAAAAACCTTTATAAGTGAACGTTGATGATTTTATATTACTTTTCTAAAAGTTAAAAAAATAGATATCATTTAAGATCACGAGATAAGTATCAATTCACGTCATATTAATGAGACATTGATTTCTTATTTTCATATATAGGAAACATAAGTATTTACACACAGGCACACACAAATATAAAAAGAAAATTAAAATTTTCTTAATTTAAATTAATCGAAATCCATTAAAAGCAAATAAAAATATTTTTTCCATTCATCTTATTTAGGAGCCCATACAAAAAGAAGATGGTTATCTCCAAAATTTAATTGGGTGTTTATGTAAAAATTCACCATAACACCAAATAAGAATTCTATGTCGATACCACACTACAGTTACAATTTGATAGTCTTCAACTAACGTGTCGTCGTGATCGAATTGAAATCACTTTTTTTGTGTTGTTACACTTTGAGCAACAAAATTATAATGTGAGAATGATTTTTTTGTTTAAATATAGACAAGAGCTTTAAGCTTTTTATCGTAAACGAATATCACATAATGTGTCGTCGATATATGAAAGAAAAAATTGATAATAATAAAGCAAATCGATTCAGTGCTTTTTTGGTTTTCTGATTACACTTCATCAGATAAACGATTTTTTGATAGACAAAAGCAATTTAGGTTATACTTTTTATGTCGCCTTATATTGTATGATGATGGTGATGATAATATTGATGATATAATTTTATTTTTTTGTTTTATGTTTATGATTGATGTTAAGGTTAAAAATCGATTTATATGAATTTATAATCTTAATAACTTTATTAGATTCTAAGAAATTTATTTTATTAAAATTTGTCTAGGGATATGTGCGCGCACAGAATTATTAAATAAAACAAAAAATCGAAGATAATTATCTAATATGTTAGTTAATTGATGGTATTTACAATTAACCGTACTCATTAATCATCGCAAGTTGTCTTCGTGCGCGGTCGCACTGTACACAAGATTAAAAAAATAAAAAATAAATAATATCTGCAAAACATTAATCATGCATATAACGAACGAAAGAACGGTTAAGCGAACATATTTATGTGTACATATTTCAATTTTATGTTACAAAAATAAATCTACATACATAATAACATATCTTTTTAGCGGTACGTACTTTCCCAGGAAATTATTAAGTTGGATACTTCTTTTTAAACTATAAATAAAATTATTGGTGTGGTTAGAAAAAAAATGTATGTATATTTCTTATTTATCATAAATGCTGTTGATGTTATCTTAACCAACATATTTTTTTACTAGAACAGTAGAGTAGTAGAATAAAACTTTTGCCATGTTGTGCTATGCTTTTTTATTATTAGTGGGGTGAAAATGGTAGTAAATATTTATTTGTAAATGTACTGTGCTCATATATACATATATGTATATATAATATGTGGTGTATTTGAACTAAAACCGGATCACCGACTATAAAATATTAAGATTATTGGTTATTTATTTTAGTAGGTTAATCCGTTTTGATATTGAATTTAATCGTGTTTGGCTATCCCACCTAACATAATACTTTAGCTTGCAAATATAATTTCTTTATTTGTTTATATACAAAAAATATCCTTAAGGTCTTAAAGTAGCATTCACTTTTATGAATAAACATATTGTGGTCAAGAGAATTGTGTTTGCGCAAATATAACTTTTCCTTTCGTATTACTTAGGCATTTACTCATCATTTTCATCGGTTACCACTATTTGGCCACTAGATACTTTATGCCTTTTCATTTAGTAGAATTTGCCTAACAGTGCGTGTTAAATTTTTTGGGTCTTGATAGGTTTTTTCACTGCTGATAAAGAAATAAACATTTCCGAAACCGGTCTTCTTTTAAATGGTCTTGTGGTCGTTTCAACCACAAAATATTTAAAACATATTTAAATGAAAACAATAATTCAAAAAATAGGTACTTATTTTATTTATTTACAACCGTCTTCAATTACTAAGTAATCACCTTTAGGCAACTTTAAATATCTTGTGGTGGTTACAGAAAGTAGTTTTTTGCAATCAAAAAATTCATTTTAATTTTAAATAAATTATATCAATTGTGATTAAATTTTTTTTAAATAATCCGTGACTGAAGCTGTTTATTTATTCGAGAGGGGATAATATTTTACCCGTCGAAACATGTGGTAAACATATTACTTCTACGTGGTGATCATTGCCCTATGGCCACTATATCTCACTGCATTACCGTAATATGTTGATAACTGGCAAAATGTGTGTTCTATTATAAGGTCTACGTCAATCGCTAACGGCATAGACCAGCATTCTACAGAATTATACATAGATGAACGTGATTTTTTCCGCCACACGTGAAACAATACAATGAAATCACATAACAACAACAAAAAGAAAGGTCCGTCTTTTGTCGGAAGCGCTACAAAGCTCGGTAAAATTCCGTTGGCATCTAATGAAACGCTTTCTTAGGCATCTTCTAAATGAAAACAAACCTGTTATTTAGTGTTTTAATTACAAATAACAAAAAAGAAATCAAATGGCAATAAAACACGTTTAACAGATTGGTTGAAAATAAATTAAAACCACTTTAGTGTTTACAAAAGATGTAAACTATTTATTTTATTTTATTTTTGTTTTTCATGGCTTTTTGTTAATTTTATAATTTTAATTTTTTATTTTTTAAATTTGCTTTAATTTAGTTAAATTTATTTTAACAGTATAATTATATCTTAAAACCAACATTCAATCTAAAACATTTAAAAAAACAGTAATTTAAAAAACTTTCTTTTATAACAAATATTAAAACTTATACATTAGGAAAACTAATTCTTCCTTCTCCAGTTCTTTTCTCTATATTACTCAAGAGTGGTTATTTACAATGTCACCTAGCACATAGAAACTGTTGCAGTTAAATGGGATATTTTCGGACAGTAATAAATTGATATGTAAACCCTAACAAATTGTTGAGCAGCTATAGTTTAAAGTAAACTTTACATCGCACGTGAAATTGGCAGTAAAACGTTACAGTAAAGACTAAGTTGTTGACTACAATGACGGATTTCAATTTATAAAGTTTAGAAAACTTTGCGTATATAATTAATCGAACGTCTGAAACACATTACATTTGACGTGTTTGGTCGAGCAAAAAAATCTCACAAACTTGTTTGTCAAATTGCTTTTAACTTTACCAGTTAAATATCAAACCAAGCCCAATCGAACAGCCAAAATGGGAAAAATATAATAATTTGGGGTTTAACGTTAAACGCTAGTTTAAACCGCTTTGTAATTTTCGTTTTATTCACATTTCTTTTTCAATTGTACTCATATTTAGTTTTATATTAGTACATGTGTTAGTAAAATTAATTATATTTAGTATATGTTTATAACATCCTCGTATATATCGAGTATTTTAATTTGAGAGCCACAACCAGAAATCTTTAACAAATAAATCCAAAAAATATTCGATTTTACTGTAAGTACTTTTTTAGTTAATGAATGATATAAAATACCACGATATTTTTAATCGCATTGGTCCAACCGAACGCTAGGAATACAAATAGTTTCCTTCCTAAAAAATTATTTCGAAAATATTTTCAAATATTGGTTTGGTTTTAATTTTATATTCACTGTAATATACACACGCTTTCTATGGCCACACTGAGAGAAATTTAGTTTAGAACTCCATTCGGGATTAATTTTTTGACTAAAAGGAAGAGAAGGATGCGATAACAACTCCATCACCAACAACAAGCAACCGCAGTTCAGGTTAATATAAATTTGGACGACCGCATGGGAGTTGCATATATAAAATAGGAAAGAGACGAGAACACCAATCATTAAAATTTTTATATTTTTATGACATATAACTTACAAACTCATTTCTTCTTATAATTAATAAACATAATGAATTTAATGTTTTTGGGGAATTGATGCTCTTCTCTGATTATGATTATCTTTTACAAAATATCAGTAAGGTAGAGACAGTATAAATAGCACAAGATATCGATAGAAAATTAATTACTGCTTTTCCTAAATGGTTTACGAGAAAAATGTTATGCTTGTATTGGTTTTCATTTATGATTGTCATTCCAACAAAATTATATTTATATTGACAGAGTAACACTGCCGGCCCTGTTTAAAACTGATTTTCGAAAGATTCAAAATGTTCCAAAATTAAATTAAATTTCGGAAATTTCCAAATCTCCTAACTATTTATTACAGCCATGTTACAAAAACTCGAGTTTCCGTGTTACAAAAATGTATTTGTCTAACAATAAAAAATAACAAAGAAAATTTCAGAAATAAATAACGCACACAATGCATTAATATGGTGTTAAAATAAAAAATAGACTGACATTAAAATTCTGTTCATTTGGTACTTGTCAAGTAAGAGTAAATATAAAAAAAAATTAGCTAGACACTACCATTAAATAAATGAAATACAATATCATCATTCACCAGTCGACTTAAAGTAACACAAAACAACAACAAAAATATAAAAGTCATCTCGTCATCTTATTTCACGGTTATTAATAAAATAAAGTTGAAAATAATAAAAAAAACAACGGAAAATCATAAAGACAACACAAAATAAATAAAGGAAACAATGGTTTTGTTCTTAAATTGAAGAAGGATTTTTTTTGTGTATATAGCAATAAATATAAATAAAAGATGAATGAATGAAATAGGAATTGTATATTTCTTATTTTAGATTGTTGTAAAAACACTGGATTATTTTTCGTATAATATTTCATACACACATTCCTATATGTATTAAGCCATCATTGTTATTGTGTCCATTGTTGCAATTGTTGTAACAAAAAACCAAAAAAAAATTAAAACATAAAGTTGCAAGTTTATTGTTTTCAGCTTTTTTTTTGCTGGTTAAAGTAAAATGCTTTACGGTTATATAAATATGTGATATATAATGCCTGAACCTTGGATACAATTTACCATAAGCTCGTGCTTTTGAATTTTTATTTAAACATTATCATATGTAATGTATATTATTACAAATAAGAACAAATTTTCATTATTTACTTAAATGCCATTTTTATTGCTTTTACATACGATACATAAGAACGAGTACATTAGTAGGTGTATTGAATTAATATTGTATTACACGTTTGTAACATAAATAATTCACATCTACAATAATAACGTTTTCGGAACAAAATACCCTTTAAAATAACTTTTGAATCGAATTAGAATATTAAATTAATTTTAACTTCCATGAATAACGAAAGAATTTTTTATGTAAGCCAAATATTTGTTTGGTAAATTTTCAATTGTTCGGTGGGAGCGATCCCTTCTGAAGTAGGACTATAAAACTTGTCTGGACAATCCATTGCTTATTACTAAATTGCTATTTTCATTAGCAGTCCTTAATGTTATCTTATCAGTACGAATGAAAACATTTTGTTTGTGTTTTACTTTTTATTATGATTGTTTAAAATTATTTATGCAGACAATAATTTAATTCTACATATTCCGGAATTTCCAGAATCGATCATAGAAAGGCAATGTTTAACCATTTAAATGTATTATGTAATAATTTGTTGAAGTTGTGAGTTGCTTGAGATAATTATATGAGACTCAAATTCTTTAGATTATTTCTGTATTTTTTTAATTATAAATAGTATAAGATATTTTATTCATTTTATTGCCCGATTTTGAAAAGTCTCATACAAACTAAGATAACTGCTAAAAAGTGACGACTTGGTCTCGCGAAATTTTGCAAAACCTGAGACATACTCGCTAATATATGTTTTCAAAAATTATTTAAAATGTTATTAAAGAAATGCCTTCATTTCTGACAAAGGTGTCAATTTGAGTTAGATATCATTTTAGCCTACTCGTAAATTGAAATTTGTTTTTTTATTTCTGTTAGTTAATGCTACGCGAATATATTAACACAGTATACTCTTTTACTATACAATTCGATATAACCATAACAAACCAAATATGAGCTCTAAAATTTAAGTAGTTACATGTCTTCGTCAAGCGCAAATTATGTTGATTCGCACGTTTCAACCGTAGTTGCAACGACATGCTTCAATGAACACGTTCTCATTATATTCACTATCAGAAGACAATTAACCGTACTTAAAATTTATGCTCTCACCAAAATGTGTTGCTGATGTGTAACAGCAACAGATAGTTGTGTAGCGACTCAAGTAACTAGTATTGGCCAAAATGCTGTTCCTGTACTTACAACTGCATAACTTCATGTTAAGAACTAAAAAGTTCCAAATCAGTTGGTAATTCTTTTAAATCAATCATCTTCATCTTCTACCTTCAATAAATAAAATACTTAAGTCTAAAAACAGGAAGGTAAAAAATAAGTTTTACTAATCAATTTTTTTATTATTGGCACTATTACTGTGAAAATTTATGAAGCATTTTTGTAATATTATTTTTCTAAAGTTAACGAAAATTGTGAATTAGTTTTTGTTGCAATGATAGTTAATTCTGTAAATAGTAGTTGTGTACTGGTATATGACAAATGAAATGTGGAGTGACAAGAATATTCGTATATGTTATTTTTGTTGATCACGTGGCTTATTCTTTGTTATGGAGGACTTCGAGGCATTATTATTTAAATAAATTTTCAGTTGGGGGAAGTAGTTTGCAGATTAATAAAAATTGTATTTCGTAACTAATTTATGAAGTATATTATGAACCGTCTATTGTGAATCTGATAGTAGGAATTACAGAAAGCTTTGGAAACTATTAAATAAATAATCGTCTGAAAATACCACAATGCTGGACTTACTTAATTATTGTATATTCTAGGTTGATGGTATTTCTTTAACCCAATTTAATTTTTAGTTGATTCGGGAGAACAAAAATTAATAAATGTTTATGATTTTAGGAAGACATGAATATGATAGTGTTTGTTTTTGGTTGGTGAATGGTGATATAATTATCGATGGTTGTTCATCATAATATTTATAATTTATGTATTAATGTTCTACATTTAAATAATGTAGTTAACTATCACAAATTAATTTAAACTGTTTTCTTCTTCAGATTTTATGATTTAATAAGCTATTTAATTAAAAAATTGGGCTATATAATAAACTATTTATTATATATTTTATAATAAACTAACTATTTCAGGATTTAATTGTTTAATATTAAGTTATATAGTACTAAAAATTCTAGCTATGCCAACCATTCATTATTGTAAAATTAATTATTTTACGGGTCCTGATTAGCAGTTTAATCTTTATATTTATCTAAAATACTAGAAATTATTTTATTTCTATTTATGATTAATCTCAAATTAAATTGTGTTGTCTTGTGTAATAAAACAACTACCTGTTGGCTTTAGTAGGTGTCAGTAACCGGGCCAAGTTTGTCATAACTAACTTTTCTTTACTTTCCTATTCCTTCAGTTGTTTTTATATTTTTCATCTGACATATTATTGGTTTCGTAAACGAATAATGATTGGTATCTTGGATTACAATGAAGATAATAATTGACAAAAACAACCTCGAGAGATTAGATAGTATTTTAAAAACTGTTTCACAGTTTTCGCAACTGTTAGTGCGATTGCAGGATCACCTTGGGATTGGTATTTTGTAACCGAGATTGCTTTATTCTTGAAAAGAGTTTAGAGAGTGCCTTAAGAATTTTGGAAATTTGCAGTACATTTTCTATTACCTAATAAACAAAATACAAAATTAGGTAAACCTTACATTTGACCCTAAGTGAGAAGGACACTAAGCGAGTAAAATTTAATAACAAAATCATTAACATGTAAGAGAAATAAGGTTTAGTTATTACACTTTATAAATACATTTGTTTAATTACTTGTTTTTTTGTTTCGCAAAAACAAGTGATTTAAAAATGTGTTTATTAAGTGTCAGTGTGTTTCGCCAAGTGCCTACCGCAAATAGTGTTAAAAATGTTTAGTTATTAATTAATGTGTTTCCACACATGCATTTTGATTTCATCGTTGATTATAAAAACAGAAACGAACGCGGGTTTCAGGAAGATCACGTAACATTAATAAACAATTGATTTAAAAATAAACAGAAATTAATTTAGACATTCCGGGTGATTCAACACTCCTTTTTTAGGTCATATCTAAACAATAAAATGGAGAGATGCATATGATGTGGTTAACACCGAATTATCTTTTACCATGAATGTACGTAATTTGGGAATACACCCCACATAAATACTACGGCACATAAATACAGCTAAATAATTTTATAACTCTGCATTTGGTTCTTAAAAAGCTTACTACTCATTTTCATATTTATCCATATTATTGATATCGCGTCATTTTCTTGGTTTTCTTCCGCTACAGTTGTTGGCTTTTCCCTAAAATAACCAAATTTTTATAAGAAGCAAAGAAAAATTACTCAAATTTTGGTGACAAAGAAATATTTTTTTTTATCAAAAATCAGTCATTTCAGTCAGTCCCACGCTATACAAAATACTCGCAAAAAACGAATAAGTTCCTTTAACAATGTTTTTTTGTTAAAGGTAATATTCTAGGTTCTATTCGTCCAAATTTAATCTACAATATTTATATTCTATAAGATTTTCGTAAATGCCATACTTTTCAAAATATTTGCAAAAAACCAAGTTCTTACAAAAAAAGTTTTTTATCAAAATTTGTCGTCTCCGCTAAAATTTTTGGAAAGTGATTTGAGCAGTTTGGTTACAAAATTTAGAATCCATTTGTTCTGAAACAGTTTCTCATGAATGCTGTAATTTATAAAATACTTGCAAAATGGGAAAAAGCCCCTATGGAATTTTTAAGATATTTGCAGAAAACTAAAAAGCTGCACTTCCGGTGAACGAATTTTTGTCAAATTTCACTGGGATCTGCCTATCTGTCGAAAACCCTTTAATAAGAAGTTTTAACCCGATCAATTAACCTGTTTTGGCTGTAGGAATGATGCAGTTCTAATGAAAAGCGGTTTTGTTTAATCGATTTTCCCATAAATACAATGCAAAAATATTCTCAAATAAGTTGAAAACGATAAAGCTCATATACGGCTCATATCACTATCCTTACTCTTGCTTTGTGAAAAAAGTAACAATCATACGATTATTACTTTTACCACACGTCATTCACAACGAAAATTTTGTTTGAGCAGCTCCTAACATAGAGTCACTTTACACCTCTTAACTTTGCAACCGCACAAGCATAGATTATATGTATACGCGTACGTCACATTGCATGAACTGGTTTCGACTAGAAAAACTTCAAAATGAGATGACAGTTTATAGGCTTCGAGAAAGGAAGACATTTTGGAAATGAGGACTTGCTATTTTTATACTTTATATTAAAAGTACTTACAAACTCGTACTTACAAACTCGTTCAGTTAACCGTTTATCTTTCGAATAGTAAATATACCAAACTTCCTCCATATTAGAGATTGCAGTTTTATTTAGTATCACAAAATGAATTATATGATAACACCAATAATTTTTCAATGCGAAAAAATAAATTCTATTGATTTAAAATTTTAGGTTGTAAAATTTTAGGTATCGACGACCGACAAGTGTTCATCAAAATCATAGCATTATGAAAGATGGTAAGATATTTGTTATATTGTTCACTGCAAAGCTTTTTTCATTGTTTTGTTATTATTTTAATGTCAATAATAGATTATTGTCATAAACCTCATAAATAAATTTAATTAAAAATAATTTATCTAACTTAAAAAAATGTTTTTAACATCAAATTTAATTTGTCACAAAACTATTGTTGTTTTTAGTTATTTTGTGTAATTGATATATGTACTCATTTAGATAGCGTGGGTTTCATTACTAGTATATCCAATTTCACTATCTTGTTCTTGTACATAAAATATTTAAAGTTTTGTGTTTTAAACACACTGTGTTTAAACTGTTTGACGTGTTATTACATTAAACTGAAAAAGAAAAATAACAGTTTTATGATTAATTTTAGATGACATTTAAATATAATATCAAAGTACTTAGAATAAAAATATATTATCTGCCAAGCATCATAAACTTTTACCTCAAAGCTATCATAATATAACTCAAAAGTTAATATCCAAAAAAATATTATGTATTTCAGATATTATGAATAATAAATATTTACGCCTTCGCGAAATTCACTGTTTTTAAGGGGGTAAAATAGATTTCAAACTGAAATTAAATGGGCCGTACGATGAAAAAGTGGATTCACTGGTGTGGTATAATTTAATGATTGATTAGAATTTTTTAGATGTATGATTTTTAATATTTTTATCTTCTACGTATAATAATTCTCAAGGAATTTTTATAACAAAATCAAAAATCATCTTCATACCACCGACTATCAACAATTTAAGAAAGAAATTTTCCTTTCGAATATTTAAAATCAAGAGTCTGTTGTCATGAATGTGATTTTATGTTAATAAATAATTTATGTATATTTATAAATATTTCGACAAAATATTCACACTACATAGAGTTACTTCACAACTGTTTGGGTTCAAAATTGACTAGATATTAAAATTCATTATTTGTACTCTTCCAAATAATATTACTTTGGTTCTCTTAGCCAACTTCAAAGTTCGGTTGTGACATATGTCTGTTAGAAAACTATATCGGGTGAGGAAAATCTATGGAAACCCTAAAAAACTGGAGAAATAGTCGTCTAATAAACTCCTGATTACATCTGAAGATCTGCTTACACCTGATTACTACCTGAATAAATTACACTACTTAATAATTATACTAACAAGGTTCGTATCATAAAAAATTGTATTGTAGATTTGTTCTTCAAATCTAATATTTCTGATTAGACAAAATTACATTAAAAGTTGAAAATTGAATTCCATGATGCCGTTGATGGAAGGAAAATTTTAATTAATTTTCATCTTAACTGGAACACATAAAAATAAGTAAAATGTCAGTTTGATACATATTTTCGAAAATGTATTTGCTTTCTTATCCAAAACAAAAACAAACAATTGTTTAATTGGAGATTTAAAAACTTTCTTAGATACTTATGATATTTTTTTCCTCTATCCCAATCCCACCTCCCAATTTAGGAGCATAGGGCGACTACTAGATGGGCCATCTAACTTTCTTGGGTGCTATTGCTTTGATTTCCACCCATGACTTTCCGAGTTGTTCTGCTTCTGCTAACATCGTTCGTTTCCATGTTACAGTTAATCGTCCGACTTTCCTTTTCCCATGTGAATTAAACTCCAGAGACCTTCTTGTTTCTTCGTTCGGCGACTTACTTCGTCAGTGTGTGGCTGAACCATCTCCACTTACGCTTTCCTATTTCAGCCCCAATGACTATTTGATTCGTTTGTCAAATGACTTAACGTTTGTTATTTTGTTGGGCCAGAAGCACCATAGTATATTTTATCTTATGTGTATGCCTCCAGGATTCGAAACGATACAACAACACTGATTTCACAAACAAATTGAACATTCTTAGCTTGATGTTGCGGGATAGGACGGAAGTTGTCTACACTTTGTGTGTCCGTAATGACGAGAGCAAGCATTCCCTTTGAATAGAGAAGCTGGTTTTGTTCGATTCCATTATTCACTTTCTTCTGTGATGTTCCCAAGCGATGTTGGTGGTGAAGTTGTCGTCGTCTTATGCATATCTGTCACTCGCCCCCATTGTCATTAGTTTGATTTGTCATTTCATAATGAATAGACTCACGTTAGAGTAACGGTTGCAAATTGTTGAAATTTTTTATCAAAATAATGGTTCTGTTTGCCAAACTCATCGTGCATTACGGCCATTTTAAGGTCGTCATAAACGTCCATCAGAGCGGGTAATTCGATTAACTATGGATCATTTTTGCATCACATATACTATAAATGATAATTCGCATCTAGTAAGACGTCAAACAGTGCGTACTGAACAAGCGATAGACGCTGTACAGCGTAGTATTGAGGGAGACCCAAATCAATCAATTCGACGTCGTTCTCAGCAACTGGAGATGCGTCCATCCACTTTATGGAACAATTTATCTAAGGATCTTGGTTCACGTGCTTACAAAATTCAACTTGTGCAGGAATTAAAGCCATCCGACCATCGCACAAGCCCACCAATGAGCTGAAGCACAAATTGATATTGATGTTGATTTTCCAAACAAAATTTTGTTCAGCGATGAAGCTCACTTTTGGTTGAATGGGTACGTTAATTAACAGAATTGTCGGATTTGGAGTGAAGATAATCCACAAGTCTTTGCTGAAACACCATTACATCCAGAGAAAATCACAGTTTGGTGCGCTTTATGGGCCGGCGGAATCATTGGTCCATATGTTTTCAAAAAAGATGATGGGCGGAATGTTCTGTTGTGCGTTCAATTATAGGATATTGTTAATTGAAACACAACATTTAATTTTTATTATTAAATTTTATTTTACTTTATTCACGTGCCACTTTAACAATAATTTTCAATTACATTTTATAATTTATTTTATTTTATTTTTTGGGGTTTTAACCCGACCAAAGATTTTGACTTACTAACTAATTATTACAATTAAAAATACCTATCTTGAATTTTCGTAAATTTGTTGGAAGATTCTGATTGGCCTATTTACAAGTGGTTCGATAGATCATAAAATGATTTTATTGTTTAAGAAGAAATGTTAAAATGAATTAAAGAAAGAAGATAGACAGGGCCGCTACAGTACCCCCCTCGCAGTAAAATTCTCACGCGAAAGTAACATTCCTTTGTATCTTTTTATTCAAATCTAGAGTTGACAAGATTCCATACGCTGGTTTCAGGCGATCGATTGAGATGTGTTGTGGTTTTCCATTAACGTCAACTATAAATATTTTTCGTAGCCTTCGAATTACCTTAAAAGGACCTTCGTAAGGTGAAGTGAGGCCTATTGGTGTTTTATCCACACGAACAAAAACAAACTGACAGTTATTTAAGTTTTTTGGAACAAATATATCAGACTGTGTTGATTTTCGAGTATCGACTGGAATTAAATTTTGCATATTTGTTCGCAGCTGGTTTATGAAATCGTCGGTGGACGGAAGAGATACTGAACCGGGACCCAAAAATATATCGCCAGGAAGTCTGAGATCCTCTTTTACACATGCTCTGATGCCCAGCAAAATAATTGGTAACTCAGAGCTCCAATATTTAGTGTTTCCTCGGGCTTTAAGTGAAGTTTTTAGTGTGTTGTGAAAACGCTCTACCATACCATTCGCCTGAGGATGGTATGCTGTGGTTCGAATTCTGTGCGAACCCAGGATTTTTGTAAGTTCTGCGAAAAGTTTCGACTCAAATTGTCTGCCTTGATCTGTCGTAATCTCTAGAGGGACACCGAATCTTGATATGTATTGCTCGACAAACGTCTTCGCAATTGTTGCAGCGGTCATGTCTGGAATTGGGTATGCCTCCGGCCAACGAGTAAACCTGTCCACGATAGTTAGCAAATAACGATTGTTGTTCGATGGTGGTAATGACAGTAATAGACAGGGCCGCTACAGTTCCAACCAACGGTGAACTGTATAGAGACATGCTTTCTAACTTTTTGGTACCTCAATTGCCTGGCATAAACTTGCTGAAAGGAATATTTGATGAAAGAGTAATTGTGAATTTTAAAAAAACACCCTGTATTAGTTTTAACGAAACAATATTCAACTTGCTACATCACCTAGTGTTGGTGTCTAGTTAAAAAAAAAACTAGTACTTAATGTAACCTTATCAGATTATTTAATATTTAACGCCTAGATTTGTTAGATAAAAACGGCATCTTTTAAGCACATATGCCATACATTCTATAAAAAGATGTTAAACTGTCTACCACAAATAATCAAAATTAATCGGTTTCGATTCTCGGTAGTAAAATAGTTTACGAATCTTTCTTTTTTCATTTATTAACGAATCTTGTCGCATGAAAAATGACTTATGAATCTGATAATTATGTTTGAATTTAATTCCCTTTAACAAATTCAATTACATCATTAACGGTTGGAGATAGTATTTTTTATTGAAAATTGTTTAAATACCATTCTAATAACCTCTTAAATACTTTACCAAAACCGTTTACGTAATCAACATTTTTAGCTTCTGCCACTAATTCTAGTTTCCGGTTTAAGGCCAGTTCATCAGTGTCGGACATGTGCCGTGAGTTAATGATCCGGATTGATTTGAAATATATCAAGGCAAAATAAAAAAATGGAGGGTGGAGTGGAGGTGAGCATGTTGTGGCCGAACGACTTCTTTGCCAGTATGATTTTACGTACATTTTATATGATATGATATGATATGATAGAGGCGTACAGGCCAGCCATAACGGCGATCCTAGATACGTTACCATAATCCTGAAATATCAACAATCAAATAACAAATTATATCTGAATGCGAATAATATTTCAGCATCATGCGGGCCCAGGCCCTGCCTGCATCTTTAACAGATAACTTTAGTTAGGAAAGGATGTTAGTCACAGAAACAACTAGGGCGAACCGCAGTAAAGTCATTTTCTAACTACTTAAATATATTAGAATGTTAGTCTCAATTAAATTCACACTCTAGATTAGAGTTTGTTAGTTAATTAATGTAAGTTAGTTGTGTACTGATACTAATATTCATCATATGTATTCGGCATCAGTCCTACTAGACTGGTTAGGTTATTTAATTCACATCTATGGGTCATCTCATCACATACTGCTTGTAACCTTATTTTGCTCTATCTTCCCACCCAACACCATCTAACAGAGGGACTTCACGTTCGTAATGACACGGCAGTATTATCAAACATATGATGACCTAAATATTCCGTCAATAATGTCAAAGAAAAAAAAAAAATTTAGATTCGGTATTGTCATTCAGCTACCTATATTTAAATTCATCCAACTATAAGCAGGGTTAATTTATATCCAACATTCACACAACTTCACTAAAACATAACCTGAATTCAACCAGAAAGATCGTCGAAAAACAACATTCCATAGCAAAAAGTCTTTGGATCGTTAACATATTTGATTGTATTGAGTTTATGCTCAAAGCGTAAGTAATTAAATAGACCCCCTGGTCAAGAATGTTGCAATCACAATCTTCCCTGACCTTCCGGTATTGATTGATTGATTGATTGATTTTGCATGTACGACCAAGTTCTTAGGCTTGAGTTCCCGGATGACGCCGGGTCCACCGTACACCCTTTTTTACACATAACAAAACCGAAGGATTGGATAGGTTAGTTAAGTGGGACAGAATCGGCTCGGTTACAGACACCTAGGTATAGCCGATAGTTAGTAACACAAAGACAACACAATTCTAATCTACTAGATGAAGGATAAAGGCTTAATAGGTTAATGGATAACGATGGTATTGGTCTTCAACAATTGCTTCTTTAAAACGGCAACCTAAGAAAAAATATTATTATTTCACATGCATCTGGAATTTTCCTGAAATTTAGTTCTATTAATACTTTTCGGCTTCCTAACCAAAATTGGTTGACTCGACCCGTTACAGACACCTATGTAAAGTCGTTAGTAATAAAATGACAACACAATTCTAAACTACACAATCAGCAATTACAATGAAGCATTAATTCACAAGCATCTGTAAATTTCCTGAAATTTAATTCTAAATTCATATTTTCCGGCTTCCTAAATAATTGAAACATTTATTAATTTAATCATTCTGCAACTCCGCAACTTACAGTAGAATTTCCTGAAACCAAAGTTATTTGAACTATATTCAAAATAACTCTAAAATTCATTAGTATTTAACCGTTGAATTGGGCTAACACGAAATAGCAAAAAAAAAAAAACAGATTAACTAGATTAACTACCGGATTGCATTCAAATATCCCTTAAAATATCCATATTAATTGAGTGACGCTAAATGGAAGAATTTCCTACGATTCGTGAATTTAATTCGAGAGTGCTGAAATATACCAATATACAGAACAATCACAATAACACCATTACAATTGCAAAAACCAAAGGTAAAAAAAAAAAAAAAAAAAAAAAAAAAAAAAAAAAAAAATTTAAATATCCATCCATTAAAATATCCTAAATAATTTAGAATTCGCAGACATTTCGTATGTTTACTAAAAAATTTTTATAAAACTGATGAATTTTTCCCGACGCCCATCCTTTTTCACAAGGAAACAAATACTTTTATCACTACTTTTGCACTAGTTCTGGAACTTCTTCTACGTTTGCTGGGGATATATCACATACAATTAATCTCAGACATGACACATGCGACTCGTCTATGACTTGTCACCTCGTATTAGACTTGTCATAAACGATTCATCTCAGACTGGTAACAAACGTAAATTAGTAATTAATGTGTCGTCAATAGCTTTCCTGCTGGAAGGTAATATTTAAGTAAAGGCAACTAGATAAAATTTGAAAAAATTATTCTAAAATGAATGATAAATACGTTTATTTTATAATTTTTATAATTAAATATAAATCGTACCAGTATCTTAAAAGAGGGATAATATGTACTCGTATATTAAATATATTTGAATGAGATTCAAATATGACGGCAAACTCCAACAAAACACCCGAAGCATTCAGCAAAGAAACCAATTTGGACATACAAATCCAACATTCAGGCAACGATTCAATACAAAACTGCAAATCCGCCCTCATACACTAACAAATGAGAACTACCTCAAGTCCTAAACAAAACAGTCAAAAATAAACAACTCAAAACAGTAAAATGACGTAAAGTTAATTATTTCTCCAGACATAATTAGTAGCGAATATTCAAGTGTATTTAACAAAGATTCAAATATTATTATTTTCATTAAATTGTAGCAATAGTTTGTACATGTCCAGAGTTCCTGTATAAATATTTAAAACATTTGTTACATTACCAATCCCCGAAAACAGCCAATTATTAGTAGCGTGCGGTCATAATCCTAACCAAATTCTTCCTAAGTTTGGTTACCATAAACTAACAGTAAATAGTTCCACATTGACATAAAATTAAATATAAACTATCCCCCGAGCTTAACGATGATTTGAACATATGTACTACTTTCATTTCTTCTGTTATATTATTAAATTATAGTCCATTACCTATAACAATAATAACGCTATATACTCGTACATATGGATATAATTCAATTTATCTAGTCATATCAGCCCAAAAAATACAAAAGCGTTATTTGGTTAAAAATACACGTAATTGGGATTATTACCATTCGCAACCCGATAAGCATCAAATAAAAAAATTTATTGCGTTCCCTAATCATCAGCATAACTAGGACAACCAATTAAAATTCCATTATAACCTTCCCGTATCTATATATACACAACGAACACGTTATATGATTACTGCTGTATATGTATACATGTGCATAATGTTATGTAGAGATGTTTTTATCATACGTATAAAAACATAGAAACATTCTGCAAATAAAACACTGTTTTTTCATGTAGGGTGTAATTAGCTTATACATACGCTTTGTAAAAATGTAATCTTAATCTAATTTTAGCATTTTAATATCACTTTAATTGATTTTAATAAATTTAATTCGGAAGGTAAACGATGTTCTGAATATAAATTTACAGTTACGATTATATCGATTAGAAGCAAAGCACAAGTATACTAGAAAGTGAGAAGCATTTTAAAGCACTTAAACATTAGCATTATTTATCCATTTAGGTTTACACAATAACAATAGAATGACTAGAAACTCTATTCGATGTTGCTTTTACTACCCCCTAAACACAAAAATAGTTGTATAGTAGTTAAATAAAAAGGTTTATTATTCCGTTACAATAGAAAAGCTTGATTGTTGTCATACCATAAAAAAAATATTTTTATCGAAAAGCAATTTTTATTTATTTTTCCTAGCTTATAAAGCTTTATCTAATTTGTATAAAAGCGCACTTTTTCATTTTAGTATTTCCTCACATTCTATTTTCAGTTAGATTTATATAAGAACTTACCAGTACCGTGTAGTTATTTCGTAATAATAATAAAGCTAAAATAAAAGCAATTCCGATAAAATAATAATTAAAAATCTAACCGTTTAGTTTTATTGTTGTAAAAGGTACGGGCACAAAATACTTAAATATTCGTGCTTAATCCAATTTAAATTATGTTGAATAGCCTAAATTTATAAACACAATTATTTTTGTATTACGATTTATGTAAAACTACTGCACGAGTATACACACCGCTACCATATTTTTAGTTAATTCATTTAAATAACAATTGTTTGAAATTCCATAACTAGACCCATTTTTATAATAATAATAGTTATAGTTATAAATAACTTTATGGCGATAATGATAGGAAAAAATAAATTTTATTTCAAAAAGGGTTGGGACTCTATATCTACATATAACAAGTTTAACAGAAATAGATTACATAGACAATAATAGTAACTATACAAGAGCAAAAAATAATAGTTTTGTATGCATAAAAAATTTAAAATTATTAAAATACAAGCAAAATTCATTCATGGAATTGTTTTGCATCTAAAGTTTAATTTTTCGCTTTAGAAATTAAGAGTGGTGTATTCGAGATCTATGTGTACATTCGTGGGAAAAGAAAATCGAGTGTTGGCCACAACATATTTACCCATTTTTTCTTGTCAAATGGAAACATTTTGTCAAAATTTCAAACTTCATTACAACAAAGAAAAACATATGCACATAATTAACGATGAGTTACTATGTTTGAGTTTCGCAAAACAAACTTTACAGGTTAGTAAAAGATCTTAGAAGACATAGAATTAAAACCGTATTATACCGAATTAAACCAAGGTAATAAAATTAGAAATAAAACAATTAAAGATTGCTTTTAAAATTTAAAAATAAAAACATTTTTAAAATAATTTTTATAATTTTTTTTTAAATTAAATTTTACTTAATTTTTTCATATTTGAGAATCATACAAAATAAACTATTTTGAAAAATTCTCCGATAGGATCTTTAGTTTTATATCTTCACACACACACACACACACCCAATCAATGAAGATAAACGCCTATTTGTCACCCTCCATAGCAGAGTAAGTACAGCGCTAATTTGTTGTTCGAGGATCCCGGATTCGATTCTAAATGGTGACTAGACAAAATATGTACGTTTTCTAAATATCTCAAGCCATAGTTCTAGGTTTTCCTCGTACATAGTTTATTTTAAACATTGATAAAAATAATATTTTTTCGCTATTAGTTTTTTAATTCTGTCAACTCGGTCATTATTATAATAAAATAGTATATACATTTAAATACCAAGAAACAACAAATTTTTAACACAGAACTAAATAATATTAATCGATCGAGCTTGCACAACTTCTCCAAGTTTGAGAGCTAAAAACAAAATATTAAAAGAAAATTTCGTAAAATGAAAAAAGTTAAGCATGGATTTTACATTACCAACAAATAACAAATTTTCACCAAATTACAATTTTTCTAGTTTAACTAATATACCACATACGAGTACATATTTCAAAAAAATGTACGGATATAATAAATAAAGATATTGCAAAAAAAACTGAACACATTAGTATGTAAATATGTTTGGAACTTTCAGCAATTCTTTAATTTGATTTATTTTCAGTAGTTCGGTAGTATTATAAATTAAATTAATAAAGTTTTACAATGGGGCGGAAGTCGAAAAGTGTTAATTTAGAATTAAATTTCAGGAAACACTCCAGATGTACGTGAAATAATAATATTTGTCGACGACTATTTTATAAAACACTCATCATACTTTTATTTCTTCATTTATATTCAAAAATATTATTCATAATATTCTTCACTAACAAGTAAATTAGTTTATTTAATTTATTTTTTGTAATTGTATCTATTACTTTTCTGAAATATTAACTGGACCAGAGTTAAACACACACAGACGATTCATTGGGATCATTCATTGGGAAGTCATTGAACAATGCCCATGATACTTCTGCCGAAAAACCATGTCATACACCGTTAATTAAGTACAACATAATGGATTACAATTTTATATTTTATGGTTGTTTTGTGAACGGTTTACAATAGAGGTCCTCGAATTTTCAATTGAATAGAAAATAAACTATATGTTCCTAATGAATGATCTATGTATTTTTGTCTGCATTTTTTATATGTTATATTTAAGCATATAATAATATATAACATTCCAAATATGAAAATAAAACTATTGCAGTGGTCAGCAAGTAAAATTTAGAATAATTAAATTGCAATGTCAACATCGTTCGTAATATTCAGATATAAACAAAAAATTGTTTTGGACAAAGTATGAATTCTGTTTGTATACAAAATCTATTATTCACTAGGATGATTTACGGCACTCGCCTAACGGCTCACGTTGTAAACTTCATTCTCGTGAATAACAGCCATCATTATAGCTCGTTCAACAATATTCTAAGCAGTAATTTTTCTTTGCAAATAGGTTTTAAGACCAATACGAAACCTTGGTTTTAAAACTAAAATGTTTCTGAAATGGTTTCTGACACGTTACAAAATAGTAGCAGATACTGCTTTTGGTCGCGTGTTTTGCTACCATATTATTTTATTTTTACTATTGAGGAAGCAATTTTAGTTTGTTTAAAAAAAATCTAGATTTTTTGAAACAGTTTTAAAGCAGTTGTAAGATTAGTACTAAAACTACTTTTAAGTTTTGTTGAAGCGGGAACCAACTATTTGTTCTTGGTTTCAAAAACACCGTAACCAAAAGAAAAAAACGAAGCAATAAATCTGTTTTAACGAAAACTTCGTCATGTCTATCGGACGGCACTGTACAAACTCTAAAAATACATCTAAATTCTTTGTGCATATAACCAAAATAAATACATATTGACTTAGCGAATTATTTTATAAGTTATGTTGGTTATTATATTCACTAACAAGTAAATTATTCATTTTAATTTATTTGTTTTGAAATTATTATCTAGTAGCTTTTTCTAAAGTATTTACTATATGTACTCTATGTGTACAGACAAAAACACACAAATCAAGCACTTAGGATAATTTTGTGTCCGAATATCGAGGAACCCAGTATGGCTGTTTTGTGAGAGATTTACACTGAAGTTCCTCGAATTTCAAGTTAATCAGAAAACTATGTTCCCAATGAATGATGTATGCATTCTTCTTTGTGCCTATTGATAATATTTAAGAAAAGACTACTAGACAAAATTCCAAATATGAAAATTAAGTACTGTAGTTGTCCGCAAGTATCATTTTCAATAATTAAATAGAATTGTTGATATTGATGTTGATACTTCACTAGTAAAAAATATTTGTTATTCACTGGGATGGTTGCCGTAATCTTTACCCTAGTGAATACCTGCCATCACTAAATACTCCTTGAATAATATATTATTTTTATACGGTTCCTGATTTAAAAAAGCAATTGATGAAGAGCAATACCATTATTAAGCAATACACCTATTAAACCTTTACCCTTTATTCTAGTAGATTCGAATTGTATTGGTTTCCATGTCCTCAACCGAGTCGTTCCATTCTAAAAAAATATACCTTTCCGATCCTTTTCTCTTGTTATGTGTAAACAGACTAAAGGAATAGGTCTGACCTTATCCGAGAAACTTGTAAAAATCATCTTCTGTGATCGGTGATAAGAACATTTCTGGTTCGCACCTCTGAGAAATTAATTGTAGTGTTGTGATCATCAGTAATTACACTAATATTTTTTTATTTTTTTTTTATTTATTTGGCACTAGCTCCAAAAATTTGGTGCCATATGGCCCGTTTCAAAATTTACAATTTTTAATTGTTTACATTTTTTACCATAATACTAATAATTTAATTTTAATTTCTTGTCATTCACCTAGCACACATCGATCCCCTTTCACACTTCTATCTGATTTGTTCTAATAAATTCATACATATTCTTATATACGTTCATTCCCATTCGTAATAATTCAGTCAAACTACTTGCACTCAATAGAACATCGAACATTTGTCTGCTCTGGTTAAATGCAGAACATTTCAGAATCAAATGTTCGATGTCCTCCACAACCAAACAGCTTTCACATAATTCACACACAACCAAATTGCGTTTCTTCAAACATTCTTTCCAATTTCCATGATTCAATCTCACTCGTTCCATAGTTCGTAACATTCTAGTATCTCCTTTGAGCACCTTAAAGAACGGTTGCCTCAAAGGAGACCTAACCAACTCAAAGTACTTCTTACCTTTCACCTGACATTTTTCAACAAACTCTCTCTCCCATTTTCTCCACAGATTCATCTGAAACATGCGAAGTACGTCTCTAGCATCCATGAATTCATACACTAATACGAGTACATAACATCTGCAGGGAAACACAAAACTGTACCGATCAATATTTCGGAGTGGGATGATCAGTTGTTTTATAAAATTTTGTCTATAAATGGCTTATTTGGATGCATGCTAGAGAGTCAGTCATTTATTTTTGTTCAGAATTTTTATCTTAGTTAAAATTAAAAGAAACTTTAAATACTTTAAATTTAAATGTTTAGTGATCCTCAAACAAACTCTACTGATTTTTAAGTTCTAAATTAAAGTACAATACGTGAAAATTCATAAAACCAAAATTGTTCTTAAATATAGGTTAACATTTATAAACCTTGTGTTAATAATATAATACTGTTTGTGTTTGTATATAGGCTTAAAACCAAAAAAATAATGTACGGTTAATAGACTCGAATATAAACTGTATGTGTAAAAATCGTGATACAAGTGAAAACGGAATTTATACGTCGTGATTATAAAAACTAAACTACGAGTAATCTAAAACCTATAATAAATAGAATAATAATATAAACTATTAATACAAATTTTGAAAATAAATATAAAGTGTGTGCAAAAATCCAATAAAATATGGACTTTAACAGATGTTATGAAATGTTAAATCAGTGCAACAGAATTAAACTAGAAAACGAACTGTTTGACTGTAATATTATCTAGGTGTAGTTGTGAACAAAATGACTAAATTTTTCGATGTAATTAAAAATTATTAATAACTAATCTAAATTAAATATAAGTATTTCTTATATCTATAAAAATAATAAATCAAAAATAATATTTCGATAAATAATAATATTAGTATTAAAATAACCTAAACTAAACAATTACTACAGTAATGCGAAAATATGTCCGGTAAATGCATATGAATAAATTGTAAAAAAATGGTGAATAATCGTTATGCTAAATAAATACTTAGGTACAATAATTTGCATAAATAATAATAACAAATAATAAATTAATAATAATATTTCAAATAATAATTAGTAAAACTTTAATATTGGATACAAGTACTTGTTTAATAAGTGCAACATTAGCTTTAATATTGGATAATTGGTGCATTAATGGCACTTATGATGCCAAAAACACTACTACAATCAACATGAATCTTGGCGTCGCATCGATCACCGGTGTAAACATATTACGGCCGCAACGGAATTAAAATTACTGTAAAATTTTATGTTTTATATTTATTAAGTAGATATTTATTTAAATAATTAAATTAAATTATTTTTTTTTTAATAATTTTCCTTGGTATTGGTTAAACTTGGTTAGAAGTGTTTTTTTTTTGATATGGTATAACCCGTTTATTTACTAAATGAAAATTCATGAATTAAAATAGTTAATGTTGACTAAGTTTCTTGAGAGTATGGATTTTAACGTAATCAATTAAATTTTTAGACGTTAACAAAATCTGATATTCGTTTGGATTGTTTTCAAATTATGCACAAAATTTCGGTTTTTATTTCAATAATATTTTCTTTCACTTTCACTAAACATCTTTTCTGATTTTCTTTTATTCCTTATCGGGTTTCTTTTTTCTTTTATTTGCATTCAAATGTTTCTTTTCGTTTCATCGGTTTTGATAATTTCAAAATGAGAAGCTAAACGCTTTTGGAGTGAGATGAAGAGGTAAGATCGATCATATTAAATTCGGTAAGTTGTTTCCCTAAGCCTTGTGCCCTTCCTCATTACATTTCCGCTCTTAAACTATGTCTCTCATTTCCATCTAAGCGGTCTATCAAGACTCAATCATACTTCGGGGAACCCCACGCCCTTCCCCTGAGAACTAGCTGGCCTCTGATGACCTCCCCGAAGTCCCTGATTGGGTAAATTTCATGCTAACGGACGATGATACACTAACGTCGCCCGTTACACACTTGTTCACGTCTCACTGCCCGATCACTCGGGCAAAATATAAGTATTTTTATTATTAGATTCTGATTATGCCAATGCTGACGAAATATTAATTGAACAATACAAATAAAAGAAAGACACTAATGAAGGTGTTTTGTGAGAATTTTTTCTAATGGTCATTTCATTTGTCTAACCAACAGTAACCATTTCATCATATTTAAAAATTGTGATTTTCGCCAAAAAAAAACACTTTAATTCGAGTTAGCTTTTTACATAATTATTTGGATAATACCATTTATTAGGTGTGCAAGTAAAAACTAGGCTTTTTTGGCTAAATTCAACTTTATTGAAAATATAATTGTTACAAAGATTAATTATCGAAATATCTGCCATTACTATCTATAGTATATTGTCATTTACCAGGTAGATGATGAATGTTTTCGCGATAGAAATTTGGTGGTTTCAAAGCAAAATAGTCATCGAACCATTTTTGCACATCTTTAATTTTCGTGACCCGTTGGTCTTTCAAATATGATGACATCGACCTGAATAATTGGTAATCAGAGGGAGCCAAGTTTAGAGAATATGCCGCATGCTGTAAAACTGCCCAGCCTAAGGATAAGATGAGTGCCTGGGTTGATTCCGCTGTATGTGGATGAGCGTTGTCATGCAGCAATACCACCTTCCCCTTTTCTTGTCCCGTAACTGGTGTTTTTACCTCCAGAGCATCACTTAATTTGATCAACTGGGTCTAGTAGCATCGAGATTTAACAGTTTGAGCAGGTTCCAGGAGCTCGTAGTAAATGACTCTTTTCCAATTCCACCAGACCCACAGTAACACTTTCTTATCATGAATATTCATTTTTGCAACTGATGTTGATGGCTGGCCTGGATCAATCCATGGTTTTCTGCGTTTAGGATTATCGTACAAAATATACTTTTCATCATCCGTAATGATTTAGTGCAAACAATTCTTCCTTTTGTACCGTGAAAGCAAATTCATCCAGATGTCAACTCTTCGGTTTGTATTTTTTTCGATCAGTTTATGAGGAACCTGTAGCGGGTAGTTTCTTCAACTATAAGAAACTCCGCACAATCATCCTCAATGGACAATCCTCCGTAAACATAATTATTTAAAAATGGACAATTCTCCATATAAAGAATTATTCCAAATGTACAACAATCTTGTATACACAAATAATGTACATAACAACTTGTACATAGTAATCGTATAACAACACTTGTACATGACAAAATTGGTGTAAGCAAAATAGAATTGAAAAATTATATTTTGGTTACATAACATCTAAATACAATATGTATCTCTACAATCATATCATTTAGAGATGCATACAAATCGTATTGATTTTGCAAAACCAAAATCAAGTAAAACACACTTACACACTACCATGCCATTGCAAAATAGATGGCATGGCAAACAATTATGTTGGATTAAAACATATTGTTAACGGGTGCGCCAAAATATATTAGTGCATAGCAATTAAATGTTAAAACCAGAAAATCCGGCTTTGGATTTTTTGAGTTTTTAGCTGGAAGAAAAAACAAATTCATTCTTCCTATTCAATTTGGATTTTTGCCGGAGCAACACGCCGCCGCAGCTCATCACTCACCAGCACATAAAAAAATTAATTTTAAATAAATAAAATTCATTTTAAAATTAAATTTAAAGTTTTTTATTTATTTTATTTTTATTATCAAAATTTATCAAAGTGCCCCGCATCAAACGCGATAATCCCATTTTCCTTCCTTCTATGTTTTCCCAATACATGCAATCGAAGTGATATTGCTTGGTGAGTAACTCCAAATTGTTCGGCAAGCTCTTTTTGAATTTGACATGAATTTTCATCTACTAAAACTTTAAGTTCGTCATCTTCGTTCGTTTTTCTGAACCTGGACGTGTGTCGTCCTCAAGAATAAAATTGCCATCACGAAAACTCGGAAACCACTTTTTTACTGCTGAATGACTCACAAAAGGTTCAGTTCAGTTTCAAATTAATCAATTGCTTAGCTTGAGCAGCATTTTTTCATTTGATAACAGAATATAATGCAATGGCATACATGTTGCTTATCGACATCCATCTGCTAAAATTGATGCACACGGAAAGACAGCTTGTAAATGACTGAAACTTATGTCATAAAAACAGCAATGACTAAGCTACATATATCCATAATGGCGAGCGGTTTGAATGCGTTCAAGTATATTTTAATGCAACTAACATCTAGGCCATGTTTCAACTTGCACACCTTATATTTAACCTAACAATGTATTTATTAGCCGAAAACGAATTAAGGACAGGCAGGCAGGTACAACAAAAATGGTTTGCTGCCTAAATAATTTGCTTATTGGTATTCTGAAATCATACCAAATTTTAATGACTGTCAACATTTAATTCCACAAAAAGTAGGGATATAGCCATTGAGTGCAGTGGTTACATAAGCGGAATTACAAAAAACGCAAGTGAAGGAGTTTCTCAAGAAAATTTTGTTTCGGTAAATAAACTTAAAAAGTAGACACATTATTTGGGAAATAAACCAAAAATTAGGTTTAAAAGCAAGAGGTTTTTTCTAGGAAACCCCAGAAATAGCTATAAAATTACAAAACAATTTCATTCATTCTAAGTACTCGTGGGTATTAACTTATATATTTGTTCTTTTAAAAATCGCAACCTACCCACACCATTTAAATGAAAATATTTTCAGATATATATACTGAGATTCTTTTACAGAATGTTAATAACACAAAATTGAAAATTAGCTTCCATTATTTTCTTGGAAAACAGAATTTGGATTATTGTTTCTGTTTACGGAACTGCATAATTACCAATAAAATAATCAACATGCAATAAAGAATAATGTTACAATGCAAATAACCGATAAACTTAATAATTTAAACCGTATTACATTAAACTAATCTAGAATAATTAGCTAATATTAAACAAACACTGTAACATTTACCCTTAAACGTACGCTCTAATATTATGTATATAAGCCATTATACTAATACTCCATACGATGCCGTATATTTAATCTAAAATCGCTCATTACTATTTTTTAAACTTTAAAATTGATGACTAAATTAAAATCAAATTATAATTATTATGTGTGTGTGTACTGAAAAAAATTATTTCGAAAAAAATCATTAAAAGTTAAAAATCAAACCAAGTACAGAATAATAAAAAAAATATTTATTATTAAACGAATATTAACATGTAAACACAAAATTTTCTTTATGTACTCAATACACATACTTTCCTTATACTCCCATACGATTTTTTAACAATATTTATTTTGAATTAGGAAAGCATATATCAGTAGAAGCAAAAAAAGTTTATCTGTATCTACAATGTATTGTATAAATTATGGTATAAAATTGAGCTTATTTCTATAACCCCAAACCCTCCCTCCTCATATTCATATTTGTACACAATATTTTTTTACTATTTTAAACGAGACTTTAATGACTTTCGGTCGTTTTTATGAAAAATGAATTATAAAAAAAATGTAAATAAATAACAATTTCCATAATAATTATATAATACAAGATTAGAATTTACAATAATAATTATTCATTAGAACCATTCCATACATAAACTGTGTCGTTTCATTCTTTGGTATCCATTATATTTTTAGAATAGCTAGATCCTAGCTCGAAATAAATAATATTTATTCATTAAATTCAAATTTAATTTCATTAGAATTTTTGTTTACTGTAAATTCAGATAAAATTATTTTTTTGGTTTTTGGATAAAATATTAAGTGCAGTATGTTAATTTTGATTTTAAATTTGTAATAGTATTTTATGCTGTTGTTTATTGCTTGTGAATTTTCAAAATCAGATCATATGGGTATGTGGTCTGGTTGGTGAACGAAACAAAAAATAAAATTCATTAAAATTGTATATTATCGTTTTTGCTATATGCAGTTCTATTGAGAGATAGAAGATAATATGGCGATGCTTAACAAATATCTTGAAAATTGAAATATTTTCTATACGATCTTAAATTATTTTATGTGAAAACTTTATCAGTCGACACAATAAATTAGCAATACGGTTGGTTGTGTTTTTGCTCTATGCTGGAATGTATTTTATTTTTGGGGTTATAACTAAATGGAACAGAAAATTTGTAAATAATTTTTTATTTATTTTTTTTTATTGGGAAAATTAATCTTCCAGAACTTAAATTAGTCTCCAATGTTTGAAAAAAAAATATTTAGATGAAAAATTAAACTTTCCAACTTTATGTTTAGATAAAAAATGCTCATACATAACAGGAAATTTTCTAACTAATTTTGGTTTTATCAACTTAATGACTACTAGGCAGTTATAAGTAATACATTGACTATTTCATTACAAGATTTTTACCTTAACAGAAATATTAGGTTTAAAAAGACTATCATTAAACTCCTATATCCATAAATGTAAATTAAATTTAATTTATTCAGCTTATAAAGCTTAATAATAACATAATTTTTGATAAAGGTTTTAAATTATGTACTTACGAGTATGTAGATAGATGTAGGTACATACAAAAGTTGGTTCAAAATTATACTTAACATCATGGTTCAGTAATTTTTTTCTTGTTTATAAACAGAAGACGGTTTTGTGAAAAACGTTTCTGTGGAAACGACATATCTTTCTGGCTTATGATCAAACATATTTCATATGAGTATGTATATATAATTGGTAGGCAAATAAAATTGTTTCATTTTGTTCAATTATTTAGTTGAAATGGCTATATTGTTTCGCTGTAGAATTGTATAGTAACCCCCTACTTATGTATTAACTCACAGGAAATTTGCAATGACTGGAGAATTTATAAATACAATTTTGTGGATAAAATCGAAAACAATTAGGCTACATGTACATGTGGGGATATCGGAACTCATGAAAATGGCTGGTTATCATCGGCATAATTATTAAACAACAACAAATTAAATCCTAATCGATATTATTATACAAAGAAATCGTAGATATTATAAACTAACAATCAATATTCGAATGTTACGGATTATTCGGGAAGCGATTTCTCCCATTCCTTTCATGGTTCCTCGACCAATCCTATGAAGGCTCAATGTATCATTTTGCACCTTTTTATTAATTTCCAAGAAACCTTCACAAAACTCAATTTAGATTTTGAGGAAGAAATCTGTGATACAGAAACATAGCATATCTTTATATTTTACAAAAAGTTTACCGCTGTGAGGAGCAATGAGCACAATTAAGTAATATGCTGCAGATTGTAGTAAATATTGACAATGATAAAATTATTATACGCGAAATGGGTGCTCGTAACTACCACACCGTTGCAAATGTTAAGATTTAAAAATCTCTTCACTATTATTTGAAATAAAGTAGGCCTAACCTCTTGAGCTCAAGGCATCAAATCTACGCCAAGTTTTTAGGTAAAGAGAATGGCTCCTAATAAATATTTTAGAAGATATTAGAAGTTATTCACTCCTTCAACCACGAAAAACTAAATATAAATTTTTCGGATGTTGCCTTATTTTCAAATCCTAAAAAATATGTAACTCTAAATATGGTCTAAATATGGACTAAATATGGTTCTAAAAATATGTAACTGGTCCTAATGCTAAAGTAGTTTGGAATTATGGTTATATTTCGAGTCTTATACAGGAACAATATGATTGTTGCACTGCTCGACGATAACGTGTTTATGTTATTTTAGCAAGATTTAAAATTGGTAATACCCTTTGGCGGCTTGTACTTTAATAAAGCTTTTAAACTCGGGCGTTCTATTATGTCAAAAAACAAATTATGTCAACAATTTTTTGATTTAGAATTTCCTATTTTTTATGGTAAGTATCGACATCTAATCAATTATCGTATATTAATTTTGGAGTATTCAGATGGTGTACACATCAAATTTCAATTTTCTAATAAATTATTTTATTTTAAATTAACACTATGTTGTGTTCACCTTCAGATAGTTGTTACCATTGTTGCAAAAATTATCTAAACATTGGTTTCGAAAATATGTTTGTGAAAAATTTACAAAATTTGTTTGAATGTACCTTATACTCGTATACGCATATGAAACTGTACGGTATCGTACTTGTTATATGAGCTATTGACAGATTTGAACTGTCGTCTTTATTGTATCGCAACACAAGCACAAGTGTGTAAAATCATCCGAATAACTGAAACCGTCAGAATAATTTAAGCAAACAATATAATTTTCTGTATAATTTAAAAATAAAAAATGACATTTTTTAATATATACTTATTATTATTATTTAATTATGCAATTATTACGACACTTTCTAATAAAAAGGTATAAGCTTAATCACTTTGGTCATCTATAAATCCGATAATTATTTTTTATAATTTAGTCCATATTTTTAGTAATACATGCCAATAGAGGATTTGAGATTTTATTTGAATAAAGAGTGTCTAATCCTATTTCTAAAATTTATAATCTCATTACAGTAGTTTGAGAAAGCGATACTGTGCTGAAAGAGAAGCACAGATTTTTTAAATGTCGGTTGCATTGATAAAATCTTAGCTGCAGCAGACAAAAGCATCAATCGGCATTGGCGAATTTAAAAATGATAAATCTTAGGCATATATTGGAAATAAGGCTATCAAATAATTTCTGTAATTGTAATAAATAAAGATTAAATATTAAAAAAGGTTAACGATGCTAAACCGCATCAATATACGTAAATTAAAGATTTAATGAAAGACAGACCTTGAACACTTTACACAACTTTAGATAAAACACTTAGTACTTGTAATATTGCGTAAATGCTTCGTTAATATTGCTCAAATAGCTAAGTCGATCATTCCCAATCCCTCTTCTGTGTGTAAACCCTAACTCATACTTTTGTCGCTAATTGGTTACTATTCTAAATGATGTGCCTACCTAATAAGGCACCTTTATAAACTTTTGCATTAAGCTTATTTTACAAAAATTTTAATAAACCCTTGCTTCTTTCGCACTACGTAATTTGTTTAAATTTATTTAGGCGGATTAAACGAATATTGAATGAAATTCTTCGTGACTGATGTGTTTAAAAAATTATTTAATGAAACTTTACTTTCGATGACCATGATTCTCTGTCCTAAACGGGATAACAAAAAAACCGAAGCGAAAAATCTCGAAAACTATATTTTGCAAAATATTGAAACAAAAAATACTGAAAAAAATTCGAAATTTAAAACACTAAAATTCCTTAACAGCTCATTGATTCTTAATATAATAAAAATAATTTTACTTTCTTTAACGTAGTAACATGCCTGTGCCGACTAAGCCCAGACGGATTGATTGATTGTAATACTTAAGCTTTTTTCACATATTGGAAAATCAACAAATATTCGGTCCACCTACAGCCCAGACGTATTGATTGATCGATTTTCTATAAATTGGGATACCCCAGTAATTTTTGGCCGAAATCGCTCCACCGAAAATGGCAGCTTCCATAAGATCTTTTCGTTGTATGCAAATATTTTAAAAATAATATAGCATTTACGAAAAAACGATTGTAAATTAAATTTCAATAAATTTGTTCAGATCAGTTTTTTACATTGTACCGGAAATGACGTGTGATGGTTTCATAAAAAAAATTATTTCAACAATCAATTATTACAATCGATTCAGCAACGTTCTTATACAACGAATTTTTCGCTTTAGACATCAAGTGAGGTGTAGTCGAGATCTATAGTATACATTCTCGCTAAAGGAATGTTGGGTGTTGGCCACAACATTTTCACCGCTCCATTTCGTTGTAAACTCTTTCGATTGGTGGTTAATTTGGTATTTTTCTTGAAATTTGTAACACCGCTAGTCCTATATTGTCGACATGTTTCTAGATAATAGCTCTTACGTCTTTCGAGATTGAAATTAAGAGACCAACAGAGGGTTAAGTGAAGAAGAGCACAAGAACCTCTTTCGTGCTCGTGAACTAAGCCGTAAAAGCCTAAAATTCTAGTTAAACTCCACTTTACTCAAGTATAACAAATTGGAGGTCGGTTTCCATTCCCGCTTAGAATTTTCCACTTATTTCATGGAAGCTACTTAAGTCAGCTAAATATTTATATCCGTATAAAAAATTGACTTGGGTGACGCGTGCGTTTTTCTACAACAAATCATGTATGAATCTTTTGCAAATTTAATTTAATTGTTTGTACAAATAAAAATATATACTGATTATTTATTATTGCAATAATAATTTTGGTGTGAAGGTATAATAAAATCAAAGGTTTCTAAAATATTTAATTGCAATTTTCAACGAAATCCATAGTTTTAATTATAAAAACTAATAAAACATAGGATTTAAATGTTATTAAAATTTTATAGGATTTAAAATTTTAAAACATCACTATGGATAGATGAACGGCTTCACAGAGTCTTTAATAACAAATCGCTGGATTATAGTGAGTATGCTCTTTTTATTTATGGTATATGTACTCATATTAAATTATTAACTAATGTAAACATCTACGAGTAAAATGAAAATTAATAATTTTTATATAATTTTATTTATGAATTTTATTCCTTTAAGTTTCGGCTACTACTATATATGTATATTAACAACTCCAATAAGAACCATAACAGCCATTTTCGATTTTGACTTTTACTCACCAACACCAACACCAATCGAATGCCACCAGTTAGGGGTTTTTGATCTCATGCTTCAAAGGAAATATAATAATAAAATGGAAGTAAAATATGGTATTGCCAGAAAAACAATAAAAATTTGGAAGTAGTGAACTATACCTAGTATTTTGAAATAATTATGCATTGTATAAAGTTGTAGGGTTCACTGATAGTAATTTTAAAAATCGTATGCTTCTTTCGCATCTTCTTCCACATCTATGTTCTAAAAAGATGTTTCAATGCTCATACTCGCTTCTATTTTAGTATTAGGAAATATGATCACATTTCTCCCTTTTCGAAAATTGTTTGTCGATCAATAAATTTCGGTCTATTAACGATATCTTAACCTTAATCGATTCATATGATTACCACAGTTTATGTTCGTAACCTCTTATAACCAGTTCTTGTAATTCGGTTCACGAATATCTCTATAATATCACGAATATCTTGATTCCTTCCTCCTTTTAATGATTTTGTTGTTAAATATTTTTAATTTATTGATTTCAAATTTTCGGGAATAATTTTTTCAATATTTTTTCAAAGATTTTTTTTTAACATTGCATGTGAAAGGAAGAATTAAGATGAATATTGTAACAATGCACTCTGTGGCAAACTAACAACTTTCAATACCAAAATCAATCAGGTACTTGACCTTCATTAAAAAGTCCGTTATGCGCTCGTGCGGTACAAATAACTTCCTTTAATCAAATTCTTAAACGATTGATCTTCAAATAACATAATTTAAAGATATATTTATTTCGAGATGATATCCTCAGTTTGGAGATTTAAGCAGATTGTTTTCAAATTTCCATTGGGTGCGAAGCTAATTTCAGTAATGTCTCGGAATATCATGCGTGTTATATGCTTATTGTTTATTAACTATCATTCTAACAAATCACCTTTCGTTAATAAAGATTTATCCATTCATAAGGTCTATAAATAGTATTTCAACTGTTAGATTTTATGTTTCCTTAGTTTTTCAAATTCTGATGACTATCACTCTTGAGGTATTCATTGCCGTTACCAAAAATGTCGCACCATGAATTTGTTATTTGTATTTCTCTACTCTTATGACAAAAAGCAGCATTTAATCAAATTTAATTGTGATTAAATGTTTTTATTTATAATAATTATTATTATTTAATTTCATAAATTTAATTATTTATTCATTAATTTATTTTATTTGATAAATGATTATTTTATAATTTTACGCCATTTATACTAATGTGGCATCGTGAGCATGTGACATGGTGTGCGGCGGACGATATATTTTATATGCAAGTTATGTTTGAATGCAATTTTTTTTTTGTTCAAATAAATTTGTTTGTTTTGCTTTGATTGTATTCCTTGTGTTACTGTTTTATTTTCGTTTTGGAATATTCGTCGTATTGTTCCCGTTGTCTTCTAATTTGTTCATTTTTGTAAATATGTTGATTATCAAGAATTGTGGTAAACAACGAGGTGACGATTTCAAAACAAGCCGGCCCTTACTATTGTTTTCGATCGCCTTAATTTTGCGTTCGTTTTTCTATGTTTGTACTATTATTTTCGATAGAGCCGAAAATGAACGACTTCCAGTTCAATAATTTTAAAAGTAAAAACTAAAATGTAAGTATACCTATATAAGTTTATAGTTTATTTAACTAAACATATTTTTTCAATTAAATATACATTCCAATTTAAAAAAAAATATTTATTTAATTAGAAAATATATTTAATTAGTAAATATGTAAAATTTTAATATGTGAGGTTATGTTAAAATATTTTTTTTAACTTGTAGGTCAAACAGACAAAAAAATACTAATGTAAGAACTAATACTACTACTAAAAATACTAATATAAAAATGTAAAAACGATGTAAAAACTGTACTAAAACATAAATTTTGTGCTGGCAATACTTTAAATAATCTGTACTAAAATATTGCTACTGATCGAAAGCAAAAGTACAAATATTCTTCTCAATCGTTCAGAGCTAAGCGATAAAAATCGAAAACGATAAGACGAAAGACGAAAACAATAGTAAGGGCCAAGCCTAGTTGTATGTTGTTTACCAGTTACACGTGATAAATCAACCGGGTATCGATTTAGAGTTGTGCCACTCATTGTGTTGAGATTACGAGATGTTACATTTGCGATATACTACACGATTAGAATATTTGGTTGCACGATTCTAACTGCTTCAAATTCATTATTATACCACAGAACAAACATAAGTAAATAATGATGTATTTTACTCCCTAGAGACTAAATTAGTTGGGTTACTAGATATCTAATTATAACTGTATATTATTCTCTATTTTTCAAAGCATATATTTTATGTATACGAAATATTTATTTACTATAAACTTCTTGATAAAAAGAAAATATTTTTTACTATTGAAAATGTAGTCGTTTAAAAAACATCGTAAGCAATGTCGATTATTACTCTTGTTCAGTTATCACTCTTGGCCTTCGACCTCGGGTGGTAAGTTTTTCACTTGAGCAATAATCTCGTATTTTACTCTTTATTTTAGTTCTCAATTTTCCTTACATAATCGAATATCCACAAATTATTCAAAATATTTGCCATTTCAATTAGTTCACAGATGATAGGTAAACGTATACGTTAGGTAATAGCTATCCTTCAGAAGCATAAAGTTTTAATTAAAAATGTACTGAATAAATAAATTGTTTTGCAAATTTGTTAGTTTAGTACACCATCAATTAATAAGTTTACAGTTGAAAATATATATAACGGGTTGTGTACTGTGGATTTTTGCAAAACATTGCAAAGGAGAAAGTCATTACAGTAAGTTTTCAAAATTTTACACACTGGGTTGTTGCAACAAGGTTCAATTAAGAAATCTGTTTCACAAATTTCGATTGACATGAGGGTATGTGTTTCCTCTAATGCTGGTGAAATGGTCCCCTGCAGGGACCTACAAATCAAACTGTTCCTTGGTTCGATGTTAAAAAATGGTTCTTTTATATATACACTCTTACCTTGGTATACGGCGCCTTTTTTACGGTGATCCGCTATAACGGCTTTTCTAGTTATGACTTAGTTTTCGATTTACGGTTATAAATATGCAATATACGGCCAAAAGTTTTTTGTACAAATATGCAAAAAAAAATTCGCTGTACGGCATTTCGATTTACGGCTACATTTTTAGGAATCGATCTTGGCCGTATATCAAGAGGTATTGGTGTACTTATTTAAAATAAGACTTATGTTTGTATGTCCAGCATCCGCATTTCAGAAAACCTGTCCATATCTCAATATTATGGAATTAATATAACAGATTTATTAATTCTTGTGCTAACAAACGCATTGCCAACCAACGAGATTGGCAGTAATCTTATTTAGTTACAATGCAAACATATTTGTAAACATTTTTTTATTTTTTATTTTAGAGTAAAATGTAAATTCTATGCAACAAACTTTTTGGATGACCTAAATAGGTAAAAGAATCATACATTATTATTTGGTTTATAAATTTTTCATAGTTGGAATATACCTCACTTGGACATAATGATAAGTTCAAAACTTTTTAAAGCCTATACGGTGGAATCCTTTCTTAGAAAAAACTCCGATATTCAAACAAGAACTCTTTTTCTCGAGCGCCCTCTAGCCGGTCAACGTCATAGTGTTTCCTATTTATAATTTGAGAAAAAGATTTTGATTAATTCTCCTGAAAATTAAGAAAACCTCTGAAAATTTACGATTTTTAGTTAGCAAACTAAACAATATAATATTTTCTTCTTATAATTTGAAATTCGTTTCAAGCTGCTGTATTAAAAAAAAATAAAAATAAAAAAAAATCATTAGTTAGAGAATGTGACTAGAAACAGCATGGCTTAAAACTTACAGCCTTCGATATTTTTTTATTATTTATATTTTATTCATGTAAATAATTTTAATTATTGGTTAAAGCGCATTTCTTAAAACGAAATATAACATATTATCAATCCAAGGCTTTGAAGCTGTGAATATTCTACTTGCAATTTGATTTAATATGTTAATTCCAATCGCGGTGTTGACAAAACAACTGCAGCCCATTTTAAATTTCAAACAAACGTTAATTATTTAAAACTATATATTAAATGGTTAAAATTAGTTCCCTTTGTAAAGACGTTAATAATAAATGTAGGGTAATATTACCTATCTGTGGCACTATTCTGACGTTACCTGAAATATTTTCATAGCAGTTTGACTAAATCGTATTTTTCTGGCCTACTGATGGAATTAGTTTGGTATAAATATTTAATAATCAAAGTTAATTGGGAAATATTTGTTCGGCGAAATTTTATAACGAAAAATAATTCCAAATTTATATTTGTTTCGAAAATATTTATTTACAGAAAACTAATTCAGTAGGCTAGAAAAGTAAAATTTTGACAAAAACGCTATGAAAATATTTTTCTCAATTCACTATTTAACACAAAAACCAAAGAAAATAATCGCATTTGAAAAAAAACTAATTTGTCCTTAATTAGACTCTCTCATCACCGGACCTAGCCCTTTTTGTTTTTTTCTTCTGCGGCTACTTGAAGTCATACAATCCAAAGCAAGATCATAACTTGACGCTTTAGCGTAACTAAAACGATTAATTTTACGGGCATTTAAATTTAGGTCAAGTCAGAGCCGCATTATTAACCGCCAATTTGTGTTCGTCAATTTCAAAATAGTGTTCCACATTTTAAAATGGTAACATTGCATTTTTTGTATTGGTGTGTACATTAGACTTGGCCCTTCCTCAATAGGTGTCGTTTCTAGTAATGCTTTCGTGTACTATAAACGGGTAATACTGGTATTCTACAGTACTTGATGCCAGCTGTCAAACGCAGTATGCGACGTTTGATTGAAGTATAAATAACAAATATTTTTAACTCTATGTAAATGTCGAATTTTACCGATTTTATCATTTGCGGGAAGATTTATTACATTATTTTATTGCAAAGAAAAGTGCAGCGGAAAATTATGGATGGCTTGCGGAAATCTACGGTTAGACCGCTCTAACGAATAAAGCGTACAAATAATGGTTTCGACAATTTAAAAATGATGATTTTGGCATTGAAGAAAAAGCATGGAAAACCACCCAAGAAATTTTAAGATGCTAATTTGGAAAGGTTATTGGTTGAAGATTCTTCTCAAACACAACCAGAATCAGCTGTAACATTAAATGTCGATCGATCAACTGTTGCAAAACGTTTACAAACAATCGGAATGGTTCAACAGCTAGCAACTGGGTTCCACATGAATTAATAGAAAGAAACCTCGAACGTCGACAATCATTTGTGAAATACTGCTTCAAAGACAACAAAGGAAAGGGTTTTAACATCGAATAGTTACTGGAGATTAAAAATCGATTTATTATGAGAATCCCAAACGCAAAAATCTTTGGTGAAGCCTGGTCCGTCGCAGCCACCTTGCAATAACGTTATGCTCTATATCTGGTGGGATCAGAAAGATGTGGTATATTATGAACTACTGGAATCAGGGGAACTATAATTGGTGATGTCTACCGTTAACAACTAATATTCAAATGTATTCCGAACTATAGAGGAAAAACGACCAGATTGGGTGAATAGACACAACAAATTAATTTTTCAACACGAAAATTTAAAACCACATGTTGCAAATGATGTGAAAAATTATATAAAAAGACAGGGCTCGAAAGTTCTAACCCACCCACCGTATTCACCAGAAATAGCTCCTTCACATTACTACAGATTCCGGTCGATGCAGTCATCTTTTCCTGAACAGCGGTTCAGTTCTCGCGCAGCGATCGAAAATTGGCTTATTGATTGGATCGTCTCCAAAGACCAGGATTTCTCCAAAGAAGGAATCCGTAAAATTCCTGAAAGATGGGGGAAGTTGTATGAATCAAAAATTTTAGTATTATATATAAATGGTGTGACAGTTGAGATTAACTGCTACGAATTACAAATAACATATATTTTGTAAGTCTAAAGTGTTTAAATTTCATTTAGTAAGTAAATCGTAAGTAAATTTAGAATTATTTGTTATTAAAATTTAAATTAAATATCTCTTAAAAGAATCAAAGAATGTGTCTTCAAAGAAGCATATAAATAAATTTGTGCTCGATTTTCGATATCTGAGCTATTTGGTTGTAAGGTAATTAGTGGAATGAGACTGCAATGATTGGAGCCAAATATACGACACTAGAATAGCTTCAAAATTAATTAATGCGAATGATTCCGAATTGGGTTTATATGGTTTGGTTCACGGTTCCTATCAGGAAAACCATTTAACAAATAATGGAAAGTGAATTGAGGTGAAAGTTAATAAAGCAAGCTGTTCTGATTACTTTGAGTAAGCGATAGAGAAATCTATAAACGATGAAGAAAGTTTGGTCAACGAAAATGCTACACTATTAGCAGTAGTCACTGAAGATATTATGAAATTGTAGTTGATGATAACGTCGTATTTGAATTTATTGACGAAAACTGAAGATTTACGGTTACTGACAACTCAAAATTAAATAGAAGGCGGCGTATGAAATCGAACCGTGTTTTGTTTTTTTTACGCATATTGTAAAGAATAATATTTTTAGAGAGAATTTTCATATTATATTTTTGAGAAATAGGGGTATGCATTTGTACACTTTACTTTTCATAAATAATTTAGAAAATCCGAATCGAGATCACAATACGCTCTACAAAGTTCAACCGTTAATAGATAGATTCGGAGAAATGGCGGGAACAATCTGCTGAAGAACACTTATATTGTTGCTGCGCAAATCATTCCGTATAGGAGACAATTAAGCATTAAACATTATATTATAGTAAAATCTTATTTTTTGCGGTATAAAAGAAAATTATTATTAGGTCCTTATTTCAGGATATAAATGCATAATTTACCAGGGCATGTCCGCCGAAATTCGATGTACGAGCCCTGATAATTATAACATTTATTATTCAGCAATCAGTATTAAATTCAAATTAATGAAATCAAATAAGTAAAATAAATTGATTCCTAAATCCTCCAAATATCATTGATAAAGATACAACGATGTGATATATGTCATCTTCCCCTCCACAGTGCAGCGACACAACAAAACGTTGTAATAATGAATAATGCATTGGGAATGGGTTTTATGTAACAAATGCAAGCTACTCCTCATTTTAAGTAAAGGCGACAATAATTGTCATTCTAAACATTCCTTCATTCTTTATTTAGAGATATTCCCTAGTGTTAATAAAAGTCTGAATTATTTTTGGAATAATACTTAGTTAGTCAACTAGTGTTGATCCGACTTGTACCCAATTGACCGAATGATATTTCCTAATTCTGACCTAGCAAAACAATATATTTATTATAACCGGTTTTAAAATGTCATATTTGTTATAAATAAACACTAAGAATTTTATTCAACAGCTATAACAAAATGCTAATCGAAATAGTTAAAACACATCTGTGTAATTTATTATTTCAATTTAAAAAAGTTCATTTTCGTTTTTGATGTACCCTATAAATATTATAATTGGGTTAGAGAAAGTTTTAAAGGTCATACAGGAATGAAAGAGCTTTCGAATATATTTTCATATAACAAATTAATTAATTAACAGTTAATTAATTATTGTTTGTTGTACAACAACAACGCCATATATCTTATTCCAGACAGAATAGTTCTATTCCAAGTTTTTGTAGGAATTGGAATAATATTATTCTGCGTAAAGTTATTCTGTTGACCACTAGAGCAACTTTTTCGGAAATTATAATTTTATGGGTTGGCACCTTGACAAAAAAGTCAATTTTGAATTTGTTAACAATGCAAATTATTAGATTTTTTAATTTTTTTGAACAAGGAGTGAACTAAACAATACAAAAACCGACCTCAGCGATACCTTAAATTCACACAAATGAAATATTTATGGCCGTAAACGGAATTTTTTATCTTACATAACTATTTGTTATGACATAAAACTAAATCGTATACTTTGGTTGATTTTACTTAATTTTTGTACTAACCGATAAAAGCAAAAACCGATTGGCTCTTACTTTGGACAAAAATTTCGTTCCTATTCGAATAGGAATAATAAAGACCGCAAATAAAACAATGCGAAATACCTTTGAAATCCGATCCTATCGACAATAGTACATTGTGTCATTAGGATTAAAAGTGATACTTTATTTGACGAGCAATTATATTTGAATGCGAGGCGAAGCGCAGCGTAGCCGAGCAAAAGTAAATATTGCGAGTCAAACAAAGTCACGTTTAATCCGAATAACACATACTATTTTTTCTCCAACGAAGAAAAGCTCATTGTAAACTAATTATACGAGTAAGTACAAATTATGTAATTTAAACTAATTTTGTTGAAATGTTTTGTGAAACTAAGGGATCATGACTTTTGTTTGATTTGACTATTATACGCGTCAACCTGCAATTCTATAATTACAATATTTTCTTTCTTGCGAACAAAATATTTGAATGATGTATCAAATTTACCACCGGATGTGGTTCAAACAGCAAAATTACTTATTTCATATCCATTATACATATCATTGGGTCTTCACTATAATATTTTTCTCCTAGTATAAAAGCACCTACTTTTACACCAAGAATTAAAAGTGTAGCTTAGCAACACACACACATGCTCTTAAAATAGTAAGAAAAAGGCCAACTTTAATACCCAAAAACAAAATTAAAACAAGAGGCTTTTAAAACGTTGGGAGAAAAACATATATTTGAAAAGATTGCATAGACCATTTCGTACTGCCCTTGCATTATTTCGTAACATTTTTCCAAATGATAATGAAATTGTAAAAACCACACTGTGCAACATTGTTGTTTTTTAGTTTTATATGTACTCGTATGTACACGCTGTAATTAATAAAAATATTAATAAATTTGTATTAGAAAATCTCAACTATTAGTCTGTACTATACTGCTCTAGTTTGTCGTGTTATAATATTTTAATACCATTAAATAATTTCTATTTATGAAATTACATTGTAAATATTATTATAATACCATATTATACATTTCATAAAGTTTAAGTTGTTTTGTATTATATTTTTTCATGCTTATCCTTGATAGAAATCTGATGAAAGTTTACATCGAACTTAAAACGTATTAAAATTATAATAAAATATAATATACTATAAACTCCGTCATGTAGTTTTATTTTTATGTGTTACGAGCTTTTACAATCTATTTTCACATTTTGCCGTAATAGCTTTGTTAATAAAATTAAGCATTAAAAGGTGTTAAGCCTGATAGTATTTTGTACCTGAAAAAGGGATACAAATACAAACAATAAAAAATCAATTGGCGTCAAGTATGGACTAAAACTCATGTTTTACTTTATTATGAATTCATTTTATAATTTTTTCGATTCTTAGAAACAAAAGTAAAAAGAAACTATTTTTCGTATTTCAAACTACACACAACATGCAAATAATATTTGTAATCTAAAGCAATATTATAACGATCGACTTTCCTTTAAAACATAACAAATTACATGTAATTTTTTATAATACTAAAAATAAAATTTATAACAATAAAACAAAAATATCAAACAAATATTATTTATATAAACAATTTTTACATGTCTTTGGTAGGTACCTAGCTATAGTTTTCTTTTTTTGTAAAATATAATTTCCATTTAATTTAAAATATTTTAAAAAATGAAAAAAGCTTCCATATTTCACGGAAAGCAAATGCAAGACGTATTCATACTAATAAAACAAAAAATAAACAAAATGGAAATGTTGAAGTAAAAAAATGTTCTTCGTGAATTATTATTATGATTTTTTTCATTTTTCGAGAAATAATAAATTTGTTAAAATTAAAATGTGATAAAAATAATAACAATAATCGTAATAAAAAGCTTTAAGATTGTCACCATTTTATATAAATGTGAAATAATACAAAACAAAATCCACCAACGGCGGAAGTTGCTACATGAAATATTGTTGTATTTTCTAGATTAATTTGTTGCGGTATCGCTTAATGTAAATTATTGCTATGTGTGTGTTTACGTTTTGTTATTTATTGGCAAAATTAATTTCAAAATATGTAGTATATTTATGTTTAAAAGCTGACTTTTAAGCTAATGGTATAATAATGTACTTGTAGCAGCTTGAGATTAAAGTAACATTTATAAGTATTACATTTAATTTCAAATTAGTGGGTCGTCCTGAAAAATTTAATTAGGAATTATGTAGTTTTACGTTACCGTTCGCATTATTCAGATTTTTCATGGGAATATAGAATTGAGAAGAATCTCTACATAGCTTTTCTATTAATAGTATATTTCCTGGCTTACGTCTGAGAAGAAAACGTTCTTCTAAATATTTGTATCATCGTACATAATATGATTTTTTTATATCGAAATTATTAAGGAAAATTATTCATTCAGTTAAATACTTTTCCAAATTGTTTATTTCCAAGAAAACCAGGAGAGCCTTCTATTCATTTATTGAAACATTTAATTAATATGTATTATCATTTTTTAAATTTCAACGAACAGAAGCAATACCCTTTTTCGATGTGTTAAAATTATAAAGAAAATTTAGGTTAGAATTAATTAATTCGTTAAATTTGCTATTTGGATGAAATATATGATTATTTTTCTGAAATTATAAAAGTTGTGAAACAGTAATACCTCGTAACTTTCGGGGTTTTGGTATGATTTTTTTCCGATTTCAATTAAATCTTCAATTGATTTTAATTGATAATTTCTTCTACATGCTTTCTCAGCAGATCATCGAACCTCATATTATGTGAAAGTTGCACTGTTTCCACAACATTTGAGTGTAAATTAGTAGCCACTGAAGATAATGGAACTTCATTCCAGGAGTCGTTTCATGTTTTAAATATTTTTTTATGATTTCAAACAAAGAGCATTATATCGAAACAGCGTTGTAAGAGGGCGCGTTGTTGAGGTATTACTATATATTGTTACTTGGAATTACAAACGATGAACGTGTGAGGAACGTTGTGAAGAAAGGGCAAATTTAATAAAAGTACGATCGTATAACTCGTATAAAGAGTTGGCATTTACTCATGGCTTATGATATTTACTGTTTCTATCTTTTTTGTTAATTTATAATATTTTTAAGTTAGTTAAATAATCTTCCCCATTCGATGATAAACTTCAAATTATAAAATAAAAACTCACTATGAGATAAAGCTAATGCAAAAAATAATTCTCATAGCAAAATCTACTGAAATTCTACTTTTGAAATTAGGTAACAGGTGTAACAGGTGTTCAACAAACTGCTTCACAAAGAAAAATCTGCGACTAATCGCTAATCACGAGTCTCTAGTAATCATACGGAAGCAGGAGGCACGAGAAACATGGAATTCGTTCGTATATTAAACTACGCAAATAACAAACACTATATATGGGAATAATTTGTTTAAACTCATATTTTAAGAATCTTTCTTAAAATATGATTGGGTTAAGCTCCCCAATATGATCGGGTTAAGTTACGAACATAGATTTGACCATGTGATACTTGAAGTATGCGTATGCAGTTACTTCAAAGTTCTGAAAATGTTTGTACTGTTTCAATGCGTTGGTGCAACATTCAATATTGGTCTCGTGATGCGTTTCTATTAAGTGAGGCAACTACTGATATCCGTGTTTAGTTTGATGCATTCGAAATCGGTGTAGCTTTAATAATGATCAGTCTTATGATATTTCTCTGTTAAGTAGGGCCAATGCCGATATTATTGTTCAGTTTCATGAAAAATATTGTGGGTTTCATATTTAAAATTGACGTTGAACGTCTGCTCAGTCTTTGAAATGAAATTTTGAGTTTGGGTATTTTCTAATCTGTCGTGTTCGAATTGGACGCTAAAATTTTAAATGTACCACCTTTTATATGTTTTGTACTAGAGGGCCATATCTTATACGGCATATAACAAGAAGCAACACTGAGGAAATATACGATTAAACAATGCAATGCAAACTTGTAGAAATTAGTTCAGTAAAGTATGGAAAAAAAGCAAAATGTACCATCGTAGTAGTGATTGTTCAGAATTACTGAATTACTTTGCAAAGGTAAGTAAATTGGAATTAAGTAAATGCACGCTCGTTTAATAAAATTTACTATAATTTCTATAAGAGACTATTCTATCTTTCATGTTTCTTTTTTTTATTTTAGTCTAGTGGACTTAATGCCTTTGAAAGTCAATTAATAATACCCTCCTTTTCATTTAAGTACACACCACCCATTCACACTATTACAGTATACCACCTGCGCATTGCAAGCTCCATGTCCACCTGTACATTGACATGAACGATGGGTCGGCGCTGAATTCTGCACTCCAACAGAGGGTCTTAGTTGTGTTTATTAACGTCACTGATCGTAATCGATGACGAAAATTTGCTTTGCATCCAGCCTCTGGTGGGATTCGAACCCAGTACCTCCCGGTCCAAGTGCCGGAGCTTTAACCACTACACCACTTGTCCGGGATTTACCACCTACTAATAACACATTCACCATTCTGCACTAATTATCAGGAATATTCGGAATCTCCGACTTTTCAGGAAGGCCGGCATTGTTAAGCATCTATTGCAAAATAGTATATCAAACATTATGGAGGTTGAAACTAGTTCATGCTGTCCTCCTGTTAGTTGACTTCGGAAGAATATGGAATCATAGTAAACCGAAACTCAACAAACCCATCAGGATTTCTACGAGTAGATAATTTAGTTATCCCGCAAGTAACTAAATTGTATAGCAACAAATATTCTGTTATGCATATGAACACAAGTTAAAAGTATTATAGTTTACAGTAAAATTCTACCAACGGTCGAGTAACGAGTCTACTGACAATGAAACTAGCTGATCCTAGAACATAATTGTATTGGCGTTAATGTGGTTTCGCCCTCCACTTGTAATCCTAAATTTAAACCATCATGATGATAATCTTGCAAGCTACATAAGAAAGCCTTGCACAGAAGAGTATTGGTCAATAAACATAATAAATCACTCAATAAACATAACGAGCTAAATACGCTACATCATTCTAAAAAACATACAACGAGGTTGTTATTACACAATGTCCTGAAGAAGGTACGATTATGATGAAAAAAACTGTCGCCAAAAGTGACGCGGAAGTAAATCAATCACAACTTGTTTATTTTGACCCATAACATTCAGAATCATTAGTTTTAATACCGGGACATTTCTTATTACAATACCCCAATTATGATAAAACCCCTCCGAAATAAGAACACCATGGTGACCCGAAAAGCATATTGTCATGCTGTCGCAGTTCTAAAAATGGATGGTATATTAGTTACATCATCTACAGCTCCGCCACATGATGAGAAGGAACAAAAAAATACGGAAAGATATCGTCTAATTTGGTTCTCCGACCTGCAACTACCAGCAAAATGGAAATTAGGTAAAGTTATTGTGTTGATCGACACATTATATCGCTCATTTGCTGCAACAGTGACACAACTCAAAACTCACTCATTTCTAAGATATTCGAATCAAACGATTCCCAATAATTCATATTGTTATTATTTTGTATCAAAGCTCATGTTGTTATTTCTAGCAAATTAGGTAAAATTCCATATGAAAAATCATTCAAGGCGCGAAAGAAATTAACATTTTAAGATATTGGAAACTATCCTTAGAAAATTTGCAAAATATTAAAGAATTATAAAAATCAAGATCCGATTAAGGATATAGGAATAGAAAAACTTTATTTTACTAATCAGAATGTATTTTTATTTACTTTCGAAAATGCCGTTTTTGCAAACAATTTTGAGTGATATTTTCAAATCGTTCTACTAAAAAATTAAAAATTTTGGAATATGTGGCTCTTGCAGCATATGAGCGATATACGAGTAAGCAACCATAAATAAAATCGAATGGTTAACGGTTATCGATTGCTTGTTACTTTTAATTCATTAATTTTAAAGTTGTGACTTAATGGTCATATTTTTATAAATACTAATCTAGGGGAACTTTATGTTGGTCTTTATGTCTTTGTAATTTTTAACGCAAGAATCGGTTAAAAGATTTGCGTCTCTGGGTTACCGTATGCATATATAATTTTAATTATCAGAAAAAGGTAAGACTTTTCGCATCTAAATTACTTAACATAAGCACACACATATATTATCAGACACAAAAAATTATTTAAAGACCAGTATTTGTCAATACATAATTTAACATCGCCGTAAGAGGAGGGCTAATACCACCTATTTGCCATAAGAATGTAAATTGGAATTCACAACAGCCGGCGTTTTCAAATAGGTCAATCAATTATCTTACCGTTATGTCTGATAAGTATTAACAACACTATAAATCATAAATACGTTGATACTAAAAAATACTATTGTTTATTTTTACTATTAATAACATACTTAACACCTCGAAACAGGTGACAAAACCTTCTTATTAAATTATACGTATAGAATAATCCAACTTCCATAAATTTATTATTTTAAAATAAAAAAAAATAATGATAATAGCAATAATAATATTAATAATACTATAACAACAAGCATACAAAATATTTAAATGTTATTTTTAAATCATAATTTTTTATTACATTAAATTTATATGCAAATTTTATATTTATTTTTTTCTATAATCTAAAAATCTTCTTATGTGGTCTTATTTCTGTTTTTATAAAAATTCGATGTTCTTCTCGGTTTTGGTAGAAAAAAAAACACAAAACAACACACAGAAGATACTGAAAGTACAAAAACAGAACCGAGAAACACAAGACTTAACAGTTTTTGTAGTTGTTGGTTTTTTCTCGTATTTTATTTTTACGAAGAAAAACTTTTTCCATGCTTTTTATTGTATTTTAATGCGACACATTTTATTTGTTATATGAAGAAAAAGAAAGAACGGAAAACCATTTATAAATTTCTATCTTGCTTTTCAGAACAAGCTAAGTAAACTGGAAAGTTTTTTAATATCGAACGAAAAACAAAATTTTTGTTTTTATTTTCAGTTGTTTTAGTAAAACAGGAAAAATTTTTTTTCTAATACAAAACATCAAATTTAATTTAAAAAAATATATATATATGTATATGATTGGAGACTTTTATTATAGTGGTATTTTAGGTATCTAAAGTACTTCACATACCAAACAATACACGAAAATAGCAAAAACCTAGTCAACAGATAATAATATAAAATTTATATTTCAAGTTGACGTGTATTGTTTTTATAAGTTTTACTTTTTTTGTAAGTGGTGTGGTGAAATAGTTTGTTCAAAGCTTGAAAATAAAACATCTGGCTGTCATAAGTAGATCATTGCAAGTTGCGTCATTGTTTGTTTACAATCAGAAAAAGAAATGATATATTGTGAACGATAGGCGTATAATTGGAACAGTCCCTAACATTTATTTTCCTATGTACTAACTAATTTACATGTAAACGATTATTGCTAAATATGGGTATCATTACGATGTTTCCTTTCGTAGATGACAAAGTAAATGTTTTGGGACTAAATTTGATTTTTTTTATGCGTGAGACCAATTTTCATGATACTCGTAATCGTAAGTATAAAAAAATTGCCGAGTGTGTTTATTTGCAGATTAATTTTTCTTGGCAGTTGGCACAAACGAAGAAATAATTGAAGGGGAGTTAAATAAAATCACAAATTAAATTCTTAGTTCCTAAACACATTAGTGTCTCGATTAGTTAATTTAAAGCAAACATAATACAGTTCTACATATAAAATATACAAAAGCCTCTTATAATTAATGTATAATATTTCACTAAACCTATTTTAAGGGTATCGATCGATTTTTTGGTAGTTTAAGTAGTAAATACATTTATGAGAAATCAATTTTAATTAATCTCTTTGGATGTTAAATTAATCACTCAAGGAAATCAATAAACATTATATTACTTTAATTAATATGTTTTTTGTTTTGTTTTATGCGGTAATAGCTAATCAAGGTTAACGGATATATTTTAAGGTATGTCAGGTTTGTAGTCGAGATTCTAATCGAGACTTAATGGAATTTATGGTACTGCTATCTAGGGTTTTTCCCGCTTTTAATATTGTTCATTCAACCGAGATTGTATGTATGCATGTTTTATGAGAAGCTGCTGTTTATAAAATAATAGCTGATATCGCAAACAATATATCAATTTATTATTCTTATATAAACTCTTGTATAATTGTATTATTCAACGAAACGCAAAAAATGATTTTTTAAGTTTAACCAGGGGCAGGGCAAGACAATAATCAATTTCGTGAATGCTTTTCTATAAAGTTAATAAATAAAGCGGCCATAAATTAATAAAAAGGTATGATTCTGATTACTTATACCGTCTATCTTATATATTTAATCACTAAAGTGTTGATAATTACGAAATAATTGTAACACACTTTTTTAAAATACTCCTGTTACGACGGGAGCCTCAAAGGAACGAAGTTGTGAAAAATATTTAATATGCGATTGCACTTAAACAGATGTAAAGACCTTTACCAATAAAATATCAGACTAGCATTCTTAACTAAATTCTATAAAAGAAATTGCCAAGAGTATTTTGTTACTTAGCAACACCAAACCATAATTACTCTAGATTACTATAAGGTAGTAATGATTATTACAAGGTTACTATGATTGGTTTATCTAAATTCCGGGCACTTAGAAAGTAAGGTAATTGGGGATAGAGTAGTTCAAGTAGCAAATATTTCGAACAAATTAACCGAGCGATTCTGACCGGTGTGAAGTATTTAACATTTATCAAAAGTGTAGCTACACAAATTAACAAACAACAAAAGTGTAGTTACACAATAAGATAAAAAGTGTAGCTATACAAACAAAAAATATGGCAGGGTTGAATTTTTAATTTTTCTCAGTAAAAACCGATTTTTACAAGAAAATGAAAAACGATTATACAAATAAAACTAAAAATAATTAGTTTTTATTCATTGAACATTATAGAACTATACACCCTGTCACGTATATATTTGATGGCCATTTACACGTAATGCTAGAGATATCGACTTAAATCTACATTTTCGATTCGTTAATACAAAATTCTAGAGGCTTCTACGCAAATCTGGTTATACCGGAATTTTGGGGTTACTTTTGACAATTTTTAGTGATATGCGGCATATCAATCCGACCCTCGGGGAATTTTATATGGAAATTTTCTGTGTTCATCAGTCAGAAGTCGATCTGAACGGCTTCAGACGAGTCACGTTTTGGGCCGTTTTCGACCTATTAGTTTCAGTTATTTGTATATACATTTATTGTATGTGTATTTATATTCTAAATTTATTCGGGGAATTTATCGAATTTAAATTGAAATTGAAGTTGAAAATACACGATTTCAGTTGATGGCCTACTTTGATAATCGGAAGTACAATTCAATATTTAAAAATGTCTTACTTTACTTCTTCCTACTTTAGTTCAGGCTCTAGTCTGAATAATGTTTATAAATCATGTTATGTATTTTATATAATTATGTATACTGATTAATAATTTGAGTATACTAGTACCATAGGGTTAATTTTTAGTTTAATTGTCAAAAGTATCCCCAAAATGCCGGTATAACCACATTTGCGTAGAGATCTCCAGAATTATGTGTTAATGGTCATCAAACATCCACAAGACTGTACCTACACTTTTCATAATTTTATTTTCTTGTAAATTCGATATAAAATTCTCCGAGGGTCGCATCGATATGCCGTATATCACTAAAAATTGTCAAAAGTATCCCCAAAATGCCTGTATAACCAGATTTGCGTAGACATCTCTAGAATTATGTGTTATTGGTCATCAAACATCCACAAGACTGTACGTACACTTTTCATAATTTTATTTTCTTGTAAATTCGATATAAACTTCGCCGAGGGTCGCATCGATATACCGCATATCACTAAAAGTTGTCAAAAGTATCCCCAAAATGCCGGTATAACCAGATTTGCGTAGACATCTCTAGAATTATGTGTTATTGGTCATCAAACATCCACAAGACTGTACGTACACTTTTGATAATTTTATTTTCATGTAAACTCGATATAAAATTCCCCGAGGGTCGCATCGATATACCGCATATCACTAAAAATTATCAAAAGTATCTCCAAAATTCCGGTATAACCAGATGTGCTAGAAACCTCTAGCATTTTCTATTAACGCATCGAAAATGTAAATTTAAGTAGGTATCTCTAGCATCACGTGTAAATGGCCATCAAATATATACGTAACAGGGTGTATAGTTCTATAATGTTCAATGAATAAAAACTAATTAATTTTAGTTTTACTTGTATAATCGTTTTTCATTTTCTTGTAAAAATCGGTTTTTACTGAGAAAAATTAAAAATTCAACCCTGCCATATTTTTTGTTTGTATAGCTACACTTTTTATCTTATTGTGTAACTACACTTTTGTTGTTTGTTAATTTGTGTAGCTACACTTTTGATAAATGTTAAATACTTCATACCGGTGCCATTCTGATGTTAGGACTGTTAACAGGCTAACAGTAAAGAGGCTGTTTCTTAAGAGATTCTTTAAGAGAATGAAAATATATATATTTGTCAATTTCGGCTTTTAGTTAACGCGAGAAATTGAAATTATATTTTTATTCTTAAATAAACTAGAAAACAAGTACAATATGTATGTTTTAAAAAATAAAAATATTTTAATAAAGGTAAATTTTCGATTTAGTGTGGTAACGGAAGTAATATCCAGTCTCGATCAGACACAGACTGAATATTACAACACAATGATCAAACTTTGTCTTATGTATGTAGAATACCCCTGTATCAGTAACTCTAGTGAATTAAATGATCACACTCTAAATTTATTCTTACCAACTTTCATCTCTTAGACACCGGTTCGATTCCCGCCCCCGTGGGAAAAATATTATTAAACTTTAAATTAATTTTTAATTTATTTCTCAATAATATTTTTCACCAAATTTACTAATGAATTATTCAATTCATACGCAAAGCGACATTTTAATATTTAGATTTTTGTAATAAATTAAATAAATTTTTATAATAAATTAAGGAAATTAATTGTTTATTTGTTTAACTTTGCAATTTGTTCTGAGGCTGAAGTACTCCCGGCTCTTTCGCGATTTACTTTTAACGTCCTACTGTAAGCAGTAGCCAAATCATGCAGCCTATAGTACTGACGTGAAAGTTGGGTCGGCCAACGCAGAACTCTGTACTCCGACAGGGGGTCACAGTTGTGTTTATTTTCATCAACCATCGTAATCATTAGATGAATAATGCTCATCCTGCCTCTATCGAGATTCGAACCTGGTACCTGTCGATCCAAACCCCAAAACTGTAACTACTGTGCCGTTTGGTAGGTGAGGAAATTAATTAATTGATTAATTAATTTTTAGCTTATGTTCGTTTTTGCACAAAATGAACAACAAAAAACTGGCAAAAAATATAGTGCCAAAATTCGTTTACGGTTTTCTTTTAACAAAAATATATGGGGGTACAAATAAGTTTTGATGTTTTTTATAATTACATCAATTGTTGTTGATAACGTTCTCCAGCGATGGTTTTGTAAGGCTGGAGTAGCTTGTAGTAGATCACTCCGAACTGATCCCACCAGATACACAGCATTCGCTTCTTGCCATGAATATTCGATTTGACGATTGAAGTTGATGCATGACCGGGATTACTCCACGATTTTCTGTGCTTTGGGTGGTGATAGTGGATCAACTTTTCGTCCCCCGTCACGATTAGATGTAAAAAAAACTTCCGGTTTCGTTTTTGGAGCAGTTCGCACGTGAAAAAATGGCGTTCTACGTCTCTTGCCTTGAGTTCATACGAAACCCAATTGCCTTGTTTTTCCACCATACGAGCCACTCCCAAAGTTTCAGCGAGCTCTTCTTGAGTTTTGCATGAATGTTGGTTCAATGACGCCTTCAACTCAGCCTCTTCAAACTTTACTGGTCTTCCTTCGCGTTCTTTGTAACTGGTATCAAAATCGCCACTTTTAAAACGGCGGACCCAGTAAGCACATGTTTTTATTAATGTAGCATGTTCCCTATATGCTTCACACATCAATCGATGTACAATAGCTGCAATTTTCTTCAAATTGAAACAAAAAAGCAGCGCTTCCCTTAAACTGTGTTTTGTTGGCACAAAGATTGACATGGTTAGAGCACAAAATTATTTTTTCAACCCGATTCAAATAAGACCTTCTCCAGACATAACACTTTAAACGTTAAGTTTTTTCAAACTTTTTAAGTTTGTACGTGTGTTTCACTCCCCCCAATTTTCCCGGGCTCAACATGAAACTTTATCTGGAAAACATTCCAGCGATAACCATCGACAAACCGATTCAAGTAACACCTTTTGTAGACATAACACATTAAACGTTCAGTTTTTAAAAATTTTTGAAGTTTGTACGTGCATTTCACTCCCCCCAATCTTTCCGGCCTCCCAACAAGAAACTTGACCAGGAAAATTTTCCAGCGATTACCATCGATAAATCGATTCAAATTAGACCCTTTCCAGACATAACACTTTAAGCTTAGTACTCAGTTCAAAGTGAAATGAAATTTTAACGCGATCTCCAAAAATTTATTTAATTTCGGGTGAAATAGAAATGGAACTTTATTTGAAAATTTTTTATTTTTAACGTATAAAATTCATAGATGAATTTGTTTATTTTATATGAATAAATTTGTTTAATTGATTTTATTAAAAATTTAAAACCCGATTCAAATAAGATCCTTTCCAGACATAACACTTTAAACGTTAACGTTTTACAAATTTTTAAAGTTTGCACTTGAATTTCACTCCCTCAATTTTGCCGGACTCCCAACATGAAACCTGACCTGGAAAGTTTTCCAGCGATAACCATCGACAAACCGATTTAAATAAGACCTTTTATAGACTTAACACTTTAAACGTTAAGTTTTTATAAATATTTGAAGTTTGATCATATAAAAGAAACTCCCTTACAATATTTTTCTTCCTCTATGCTTTTAGAGCCATAGATTTTGAAAGTCCGGCTAATTCAGAGATGAAGGAACTACAAGGACTAATATTGCGGCATTTTTCAAAACATTTACAGCGATATTTGACACTCATGTAGTGTATAATATAATAAACTGACAATATGCTAACAGCGCCAAATCGTTGGATTTGTAAAATGGAGAATTAACCAAGTAAAGTGATGATAAAAAAATATTGCTTGGTCCAAGACCTTTTAGAAGATATGCCGAAAGATTATATTGATCTGAGAAAAATGGATGTATTCAACGCTCTAGTAGTAGTTTTAAGTGCTACTCGAACTTCTTGACGTATAAGTCAATGCTTTCTAATTCATAAAACTTAAAATAGAACAAATTTAAAAAATCAAAACGGACAAGCCGTTCTCGAAATATCGTTGTTTTTAGACATTTTTTTCTTTTAGTACTAACGACAGCAAAACTTCAGCATAACTAATTTCGGTACTAACTGATCATTTTTATCAGAATTTCAATAATTTAGAATTTTTTACTTGGTTTTACCCACCAAAGAACGTTGGATAAGAGCGTCACTACCACGGTGCAGGCCTGTGTTCGATTCTCGTCGCTAACCAAAAAATTTATGAACACAAAATCGTAGAGCTTACTATCTTATATCTTATGTCAATTTGATATAAGTTGATCTTAACGGTCTCAGTTGAGATGCAGTATGAACCGGTTGGCCCATAAGCCAAGTTTATCGATTGACAACAATTAACTATTATTTATGTGTTGTCGATAAACTATTTGGATTGGAAGGTGCAAGGTTCCCATCATTACAATGATTGTGTAGATATACATGAGGCTAGCCAATTATCAGATTATAAAGTGTAATTTTACAAACGGGTTAATGGATGTTCGACGATAACAGATACTATATTTAACTGGGCAATAAAATAATATTATTGCCGTTATTTTTCAAAATTATTTATCCCACTATTTCAAGTTCAATTAATTCAATAATACTTATCAAGAATTGCACAATTATATTGTTTGCATTTTATTTCAGTAACTAGTTTATTTGCAACTATATAGTTAAGGTCACAAGAGGTCAAAAAATAAAGCACGCTTGATCAGTTTCAAACCGTTTTAAAGGGTGAAAGTATGCAGTTATGGAAACGTTCGTAAAATTTAAAACTAATATAAAGATTTCTCACATTAGTCAGTACAAATGTATGACACCTTGTGAGGTGACGTAGATTTTCATTATAACTGAAATATCGACGTAGTAAACCATTTTGTATTATTGTCATTTGGCTGGAGGAGGTACGGAGCCAACCCACATTATTTTCAGTTCAACAATACAAAAATAAAATTTTGTGTTTGCAAAACTGTCTTTCGCCTAAAATATAAAAATATGAATAACAATAAAAATATCAACAAAACGTAATATTTTAATGTTACGTGCGTATCGCGTATAATGGAATCCCTTGACCTTACCTCACGCTAAAAAAATTTACCCTCAAAATGATATTGGGCAGGATTATTATTTTCAATAAAAACATGACTTGTGCTTATGACGCCGGTATTAAAGAGCCATTTGCACATTATATTTAGTATTAATTTATTTAATTGCAAATTCAAAATCGTGTCGTGCTGTAACCGAAAAATAAAAATTTGTTAGCTTCACTTGGTGGTATATCGAGCCACGTACAATTTGAATAACAAGATTAATTCGTTTTGAATAATTAAGTTTAAAATACCCATTAGAAACCAACTTTTGTGTGCATACCATTTATAATTTGAGAATAAAGCTATTAATGCGAAATTATTTATCTCGTTCAAATATAAAACTAACGAAAAAACTCATAAAACATTTCAACAATATCGGTAGCATAAACTTTCGTTTATATTATATCTTTTAAGATACACCTGAATTGGTTCTCACATTTGTGTGCTATAAAATAACCAATAAATAAACATAAATAAACCATAATAATGCTAGGTACTGAAAAATTTATAGATTGCCAATAATACTAGAAATTTTATTGCAAACATCATTAACATTTTTCTTTTCCTTCTTCCAAGTTAAATGATTTAGCCGACAGAGATATTAAACTTCAATGAACTTTAGCAATATAGAAACATATAGGAAGACGATACACCTGTATCACAAACAATTTTTTTTATTAACTCTAAAGTTTATTAAGAAATTAAATTAGAATACACTAGCAGGTGTTTTTCGTAATAAAATAATAGTTATGTGATGATGAAATAATATTCTTTACGTTTCATTTGAATACTTAGATTATGTATATTATACTAACTTACGGTAATCTTAATTAATCAGTCAAAAAAACCGTGACCAATTTTTTTAGTTGTTCTGGAAACACATACAAATACAATGTACAAATAAAATTAATAGCCAAAAATGTGTGTCACAATATTTAAAAATCAATCTTAATAATTTTTGTTTTGTTTTTAAGTGAAATAATAGTAGAAACTCAAAATTTGCGTGTAAACTAAAGTTGTTTTTTATTCGTAACATGTTTTATGTAGCTATGCATACGAAAAATTTTCTTTCTTACTCACGTTATGGTTTCCATTGTTTTTTTCGTGGAAAAATTATTTGTATCAGAAAAACTCCAAATAAAATGTTACCCTATTTAGGACGATGTTGTTCAACGTTGTACGTATATTATAGTTGAGGTAATGACTATATGAACTTACCTGAAAATAAAAAGTTAATAAAAAATATCAGAATCATTAAAAGATAAAAACAAAACTGTAATTTAACAGTGCAAACATAAAATTAAATTTGAGTTACAAAATATCATTTCGAAATGTAGAGTGATGCCTTAACAAATCGAATTATGACGCGACATATGTATTATTTATTTAAACACTATTATCAATAAAAAATTTTATATAATTTTAAGATAAATTTTGTTTAGTCATCCCAGCATAACAAATTTTGTAAATCGTTTAATTTGTTAAGGCAGCAGGCCTGGCTGGGAGTATAAGCTACAATTACCTCTTATCAAACATGCAACTAACCTAACCGTGAGCATTTTATCTGTCAAAGCGGTAAAGCTTAAATTGAAGAGCATTATCGAATGTTCTCATCAGGGTAATCCAAACAAAATCGAACGAATAATCTGGAATAATATGTGTTCTACAAAAATAAAAATTAATGACACTCTGTTGAAATGGGGGGGGGGAGGGCCACAAGACATTTAATTATCACTAGTAATTAAATTACATTAATTTCTAACTTTATTACAAAAGAACATTTGTTTTACCTTCTTAAAAAATAATTAATATACAAAAATTATGAAAACGAATGTTCCTTTGGTAATAGTTTATATATGTGTATATATACCGGGTGATTTTTTTAAGTTCAAACTTTCAAATATCTCGAAAAGTAAGCACTCTACGACTAAATTGTATTGCAGCTTCGGATTCTACGGCTTAAAGTACGTAAAAATAAAATTGACACGCTTCTCAGATGTGTACATTCATTTGAAATGCGGATTAATAAGTGCATTGAAGTCGAAGGCCATCAGTTTGAGATCAATATATAACTAAAAGATGATGAGGCCAGGGAACCCATGTAATCAAGCACCGAAGGGAACAGAAAACTACATATATAATTGTGCATAAAAACTACAAACGGCTCTAGAAGAATTTCACATTCGACTCCATAGCAATTGATTGATTCATGTATATAAAATCTCTGACAAGAACCCTTAAATATATTTGGAATGTTGATTTATTTGAAAATGTTATTTAGGCTCTCTATACTCGTACATCTCCGATACCTGCTCGAACATTTTTGAAAACAATCAAAAAACCACTTAATGTCTAATTTAAATTTATAACAGATCCAGGCTCAAAAATATTTTTAACAAAAATTAACCTTTGTCTTACCACTCCAAAATGTAATAAATAAAATAAATTATAATTATTATTATAATAAATTTCATTATCATCTCCTAGTTTGTTTTCACATAACAGTAAACTTAAAAAAAACACTATTTGAGATATCTTGATTGACCCCAAAAAATATTTCCAAAGTTTTGGTTTTGCAGGTTTGGTGGTTAGCAGTTTGTTCCACTGCTTTTAATCTAAGAGGCACCAAGGATGGAGCAAAATAGATTTGATAAAACGGTTAACGAAAAATTGTTACCAGAATGTGATTTCGATTGTTCCTTCTCGGTAGTTTCAATAAGGAGTGTCGGAGTTCTAGCTCTGTCACTGGCGGCTCTCTGTTTGAATTTATTGCGACGATTGAAACCTACTGCCATTTACAATATCTAGGACCTTACGGCAGTCTAGAACCGTGTAATCCAAAAGTTTGTGGCCTCTGCAGCCTGGCAGAATTATTCATCGGTATGATAATTTATACTTATTCGTTTTCCTTAACTAAAAAGATCCCAGTGAATAGTGAAATATCTTGGAAAGTACAGCATTTATCAAATCTATCCTAAATTGAACTTCCAACAAAATTGGTTAGTTCAATTTTCCAAAAATTAAATTGAAAATGACGACTTTAAATTAAAAACTACTTTTACTAAAATTTTAAAAAATCGATTTAAAAATGTTCGTTTTTCTCGTTAGAAGTCAAATGCTTTCTAAAATATCTCGATAAATACGTGTCCTACAAAAAATAATAATTAAGGACAAAGTTTACGTACAGAAAGGGGGGTACATGTTCCTATCAAGTTATAGACGTTTAAAGAGGAGCCTTCCAACATAGCACCTTGTATTACCTTGTAAATACCTATTTTTATTTTCAAGTTTCTAATTTTATTAAAAAGCTGATAAAATTCTCTTTTAAATAAAGTATTATAATTATGACTACTTTGTAAAAAAGTATTTCATAATATATATATATATATATATATATATATATATATATATATATATATATATATATATATATATATATATATATATATATATATATATATCACTTCGCACGTTAAACCCCCGCTACCAAGTTATATACGTTTAAAGAGGAGCCTTCCAACACAGCGCCTTGTATTAAAGAAACTGTAATATTTGGAGAACCATTTTTATTTATTTTCATTATTCAATTTTATTATAAATCAGCTTTCTCTCTCTCGTGAAACATTCTCTTTTAAATAAGGTACGAGTATAATAATTAAGACTATTTGGTTAAAAAGTATTTCGATTTTATTTTTGTTTCTGTACCATTTAACCTTTAACAATTACTCTACGTCAGTAAATATCTAAAAAATTAAAAGTTCACAATACAACTTTTGTATTTTCTTTATTAGACACAAGCATGTTGGAATACTAGTACATATTGGTACCAACATACTTGTGGTCTATTAAATAAAATAAAAAAAAATTATTTTTAACTTTTAATTTTTGAGAAAACATAATATAACAAATATCACAAATAGGTAGCTTTTCAGAAAGCTAAGAATCTAAACTATTTTTTCCATCAATTGTGAAGAGTTAAGTTTTACAGAAAAAAAAAAAATTCTTACAAAAAAAATTGATTTCTAAAAGCATTGTTTAAATTTGAAATACTTTTTTACAAAGTAGTCATAATTATAATACTTTATTTAAAAGAGAATTTTATCAGCTTTTTAATAAAATGAGAAACTTGAAAATAAAAATAGGTATTTACAAGGTAATACAAGGTGCTATGTTGGAAGGCTCTTCTTTAAACGTCTATAACTTGATAGGAACTTGTACCCCCCTTTCTGTACGTAAACATTCTCCTTAATTATTTTTTTTGTAGGACACGTATTTATCGAGATATTTTAGAAAGCATTTGACTTCTAACGAGAAAAACGAACATTTTTAAATCGATTTTTTAAAATTTTAGTAAAAGTAGTTTTTAATTTAAAGTCGTCATTTTCAATTTAATTTTTGGAAAATTGAACTAACCAATTTTGTTGGAAGTTCAATTTAGGATAGATTTGATAAATGCTGTACTTTCCAAGATATTTCACTATTCACTGGGACCTTTTTAGTTAAGGAAAACGAATAAGTATAAATTATCATACCGATGAATAATTCTGCCAGGCTGCAGAGGCCACAAACTTTTGGATTACACGGTTCTAGACTGCCGTAAGGTCCTAGATATTGTAAATGGCAGTAGGTTTCAATCGTCGCAATAAATTCAAACAGAGAGCCGCCAGTGACAGAGATAACTCCGACACTCCTTATTGAAACTACCGAGAAGGAACAATCGAAATCACATTCTGGTAACAATTTTTCGTTAACCCTTTTATCAAATCTATTTTGCTCCATCCTTGGTGCATCTTAGATTAAAAGCAGTGGAACAAACTGCTAACCACCAAACCTGTAAAACCAAAACTTTGGAAATAATTTTTGGGGTCAATCAAGATAGCTCAAATAGTGTTTTTATTAAGTTTACTGTTATGTGAAAACAAACTAGGAGATGATAATGAAATTTATTATAATAATAATTATAATTTATTTTATTTATTACATTTTGGAGTGGTAAGACAAAGGTTAATTTTTGTTAAAAATATTTTTGAGCCTGGATCTGTTATAAATTTAAATTAGACATTAAGTGGTTTTTTGACTGTTTTCAAAAATGTTCGAGCAGGTATCGGAGATGTACGAGTATAGAGAGCCTAAATAACATTTTCAAATAAATCAACATTCCAAATATATTTAAGGATTCTGGTCAGAGATTTTATATACATGAATCAATCAATTGCTATGAAGTCGAATGTGAAATTCTTCTAGAACCGTTTGTAGATTTTATGCACAATTTAACTGCTTCAAAATGTAAAATATTACTGCCACATGTGCATTTCGTTCATTTAAATTGAAAATAAACTTCGTAGTCTAATTTTTATACTAATGTTTTATCATAACTATTTGATTTTGAAAAATGACCACTAAATTAATCGTAAAGATTTGTGAATCTTAAAACGAAAATTTTTACGAGAAATGTTTACATACAAACGTCGACCGATTTAGAATTGGTCCGAATAAAGAATGGTTCGATTAGGAGGTTTTACTGTATAAGTTTCCAAAAGTAAAATAGATTAATCTCGCAATAGAAAAAAATTGCAGAAGACACAAGTCTTATGAACATTTTCCACCATCATTTTTGTAATGAAAATATGGCTGAAAATCGAAAGGAATATGAAGACACAACTAAATAAACAATTAAAATGAAAGAAACGATCACGAACAATTTACTGAAGATATTCTCGAGTTTGCATAGGCATTACCGGCAAATAGAAACACACCAGATCAATCTGTAAAAATAGTAACAGGAATACTGCCAAGCTTTACCTTATTGGTGGATGATACTTTATTGGTCAAATCCTAACCATAGAAATTTAACAACTCAGTAGAAAGAAACAGTTCTGCGAGGACAACTGCATAGATAGCGAAAACAATTATTAGTTTTCCGATGGCAATTACAACGACTCAATCAACAAAAATCCACCGAAGAAGTGGATAATAAAAAAGAAAAGTTAAAGAACAACAAAGTGACTGTCCTGGATAATATAGCAACTAAATTACTCAATGGCGACTCATCTGTAACTGCAGAACCAGATATATAGAAACAGGTACAATTCTACAGAAACAGCAGGAGAGATTAACCATAATAATTCCGAAAAAGGTGAGCTTAGACCTTAGAACACAATAGCAAGTATTGTAATGATTATTAATGAGCGTATATCATCGTCAACCAGCAGATACAAAATGAGCAAACTAGTTTCAGAAAAGGACCAAGTTTTATAAATCAAATAAAGTATAGTGCATCATCATCGAACATTCAGACGAATGGAAATCATCATGATACCTACTCTTCATTAACTTCGAACTCGCCCTCTCATCTCATGAAACAAATGTACTGCACAAACGCAAATGGCATCCAGTGGAGTCCATAAGTCGACTCAATGATTTCTTGCCGAATAAGTTGGGAATGATTTCATGGTAAAGAGGTTTCAGTTGAAAAACTCATATACAATATTTCCTGAGTTCATACTGGAAATCGAGATTTTGAAATATAGGCAATTTTGAAAAAATTGTCATTTGTATTTTGAAAAGGAAAGATGGGCGATTTTCCATGCTAGCTGCAAAAATTAAATGAAATCTATAGTGGATGGACTCATAAATCGATACAGCATATAAAAAATAGAAATAATAAATTTGTTTAAATTTTAATTTATTTGTCGTTGATACTTCAGAAATTGTGGGTGGTGTTCGTGCTAAGGGGTTAGCAGATCAAAAATCATGCTGCATATACACCATACCCGACACTGAATTATTAAATTTTTCTAATTTCAAAAGGGTTTGTTGTGTTTACACAGAGATAGCCGCTCAAAGCGACACTGCCGACACTGCAAGTATTTGGGAGCCCAAAAATCAATAAGCCATCGAAATCTTAAAATTGTGAAAGAATTTGTTTCTTAATGCTTTTCTACTATTTTTAGTTAAGAGTTGTTTTAGGTTTTTAGGGCAAGCTTGAAAATTGAAATTATATTTTAGAAGAGGCCAACTTAACAGGAAAAATAGGTGAAAATCCACACCATTATTTTAAGAGTTTTTCGTCTTTTCGTTGTCGTTGTAACCTGATGAGTAGACCAACTTTTTATCAGTAAGAAACCAAATTGCCAAGAAGAAAATTAAGGAAGTTCTCATTTTTCTAAGGGTTGCGTATCCTTACATAAGTATCCTGGGGTTAAAAATGGAGGGGAGTGAATTTTTCTACTTTTAGTGGTAGATATATTGTGAGTAAATGGCCTCTTTGTTTTTCACTGACTTAGAGAAAGTCGTAACATTGTGAATGCCATTAAAAATAATATTTTGTCTGAAAAGCCGAAAAAATCTTAAAATAAATTAATTAATACAGATAAATTTAGAATCTTCTTAACCACTCCATTATCGTTATTATAATGTTACAACAAAAATGTTGTTTAAAAAATTGTATTTGCAAGATTTTGTCAACGTCGAAGATATTCGAAAAAATGTAAGTCCTAGTCTTTCCAGTTCTAATAGTCAACTCATTTACATACTTTTCGTGTTGTATTGTACATTTAGATAATGTCTGAGTGTTAGGGAATCGTTTAAAAATTACACATTTATAATATTTTTTAACTGCATGAGAAAGCAAACGCTAAATCATGAAATGGAAATTTTAGACAGTAATGAGTTTTACCGGTTTTTCGTTCAATTGTTATAATGCTGACCAGTGAATTTGAATTTTTATGACTTGCTTTGTATTTTTTTTTGTGAAACAATGGACCAAAACCGATAAAATTTTTAGTGTTGCCGGCCCACCGGATTTGGAAACTTTTCTAAATATTGTGAAAAGTACATTATTTACAAAAAAGGATTTAGAAGGCAACGATTCTAAACTAAATTTGCAAATTTTCTGAAATTTTTGGACAAAGAAGGTTTGCCATACAAACGAGAATTATACGCAAAAGGAAGTCGCCGACAATTGTCTTATATTCCATTCCCGCAGTTTTTTTTATAATTTACTAGTAGGTGGTAGGTTTCAGTGGTTGCTTACTGCACACTTAGGCCAATTTTTAGGCCCATTGTGATACCACTCATTCACTCCACATCATTAACCTACTTACTTCACCTACTCACACAACTACAGTATACCACCTGCACATTGCAAGCTCCATGTCAACCTGTACATTGACATGGAAGGTGGGTCGGCGCGTGACACGGAATTCTGCACTCCATCAGAGGGTCTTAGTTGTATTTATTAGCATCACCGATCGTAATCGATGATGTAAATTCGATTTGCATCTAGCCTCTGATGGGATTCGAACCCAGCACCTCCCGGTCCAAGTGCCGAAGCTTTAACCACTGCACCACTTGTCCTGTAAGTTACTAGTAAGTTGTAACAAAACTTGTTAAATTTCCCAGGATTCTATTTCCCAATTTAAAAAATGTTTTATAAATAAAGGCAACGGTTTTTCAGTTTTATATTTTTGCTTTTGATTTCTGATTGTGCCTTCATATGTTTAGGTTTATAAAGGGTTTTTCAATTTGGGCGGGTTGGCGTTGGCTGCCTGGGGCGGCCATGTATTTTGGTGGCGTCTGTCTAATCTGGGGGTCGATTTTGTTCAAAATCCTAGACATGACGGGAAAATAACCGCAAGTATATAGTAATTGTATGTATGTTTGTGTTAGTGCGAATATTCGTCATTTAAATTTTTTGGATAACATTTTCATTTATAATTTCAAATTTGTAAATGCAAATATGCTTTAAATAAAATTAAATTTATTTAATTTTAATTTTAAAATACATAATTGCAAATTCTGTGTTTCTGCGAAAACAACATGTATTCAACATTGCATTGAAAAAAAAAATTAAAATCGTAATATGTGTAGTTAAATTTTTTTTTCTTAACGCATTGACGCACACTTTCTAAATGTGTGTACTACTCAGGAACACACATTTCATAATTTTTATAATTGCAATGATATATCGTCGCGGAAAGGAATGTATTATTGAGAATTCATAAATATGTTTTTATTCCTTAAAAAGTGAAAGTTGTTTGCGCGAACGTGTTAACTCGCCTTTTCAAAAGCAAGGGAGATGTCAAAAAAGTGAGAGAACAAAATGACATAAGCACCAAAAATTGAACTGATTCATAATTTTTCATGCTTACATTCGCAGGAAACAAACAAATAGTACAAAAGAAAAATTACAGACACTAATATAAAATTGTATACTATACTCCTTATTCGTATACGAAAGCGTCATGTCTCGTGTCTCGGATTTTGAACAAAATCGGCCCCCTGGTGTTATTTTGCAGTCAGACGCGGTGGTCCTTCAAAGTCGACTCTCCAACGTTTGGTGGCCAAATTCGAAACAACCGGTTCGGTATGCAATCAGCCAACACTCGTACGTCAAAGAAACGCCAGATCGGCCGAAAAATGGCCGCGGTCCGTGAAAGTGCACAGGAGAACCCGAGGCAGTCAATTCCTCTATGATCTATGCGGCAGAGTTATTGAAAATTGGACCACTGGGATCCGTGACACCGTGAGAAGACGCGGCAGATATTTGAACGATATTATATTCCATAAATAATGGCATACATGGGCCTTTCAAATAAAAAAAGAATTTCGTTAATACCTTACATATAGCTTGTTTTATTCGATTTCAACATCGACCTGCGCCCAAATTGAAAAACCCTTTATTATGTCCGATAATAACTCGTTTTGGAAATATTTTCAATTGTGCAATTTTGATTTAGTTTCTGTCACAGTTGTTGCAAGAGCATTATTTTACATTTAATTTATATTTCTGATGACGTCTACAAACCTCTATTCAAAACGTTATTGTTTGATGCATTATGTGAAAACTCTACTTAATAAAATTAAGGTATCGCATTGTTAATTTAGCAGAATATTAAATATTTGCAATAATCGTATTAAATTGCATAACTCAGTAATAGGGCAAACGAATTAATTATAAATACTCACGTCAAACTTGTAATTGATTTCAAGTGTCAATAAAAACGGTTAAACCGTGAAAAAATTGTTAAATGGGAGAGGTTAAATTTTACTTACATGGAAGAAATCCTAATGTTATGGCATAAACATAAATAACAAACCTCATGATCGATTATTAGAATTTTACAAAAATATTAATTATCCTTAATCAATGAAATCTCTACCACAATACATATGTATGTATACTCGTACATATACAAAACTAATATTGATCGGTGGCTATAAATATATCACTTTGAATAAACTTGATGAAAATCAATTTTTCAGTAAACTTGAACGTATAGTATACATATGTATATGAACAAAATTGTAATTAAATTATTTTTTTATACACTAATTTTCGATTTATCCTTTCGCAACTTCCAAAAAGACGAGAAATATTTATGTGCGAGTATCTAACCGAGTCCATTTCAATATATGCCTCAATTATTGAGGATTGGTTTAAACTTGTATGACAACTATTGTGACGAAACTGTTTGGTGTGAGCACTATAGAAAATTCACGTTACAATCGATTACAATGCCAATTTAGGTTCCAGGGTGACAAAGCGTATGCATCTTTTTCCATTGTTTGGCAAAAATAGATAGCAAATAAGTGGGTCTAGTACAAGCGAAACCTATACACAAAGCTCTTTTATTATATCGATCACCAATCAAAACAACACAAAGTAAAATGGGGCGAAATAAAAAATTAAAACATCAAAAGAAAACCGGTTGAATAGTCCCATTGGAAAAATTGATTGTTAATGGAAATACCCCAATTTCTTTTTTTCTGGTCGCATAAATAAAATGAAAATTCAATAAAAATTAATCGATTTGGTATGGAAAAACTGAACTTGACGAGCTCAGGTCAAAAAATAAGATTTTTCATTATGAATTTTTCCGCTTTTTGATCCTTGCTGAAGTACTCGGTTTCTACATACATACCTACAATAAAAGGTGTGCACACAAAATAAAACCATAAACAAGAGTTGAATATTTTTTTATAAATTCATTTATTTTGTGTCTAATTGAAAATTTGAGTCCTTCGTGGAAATGTTATTTTTAATTATTCGTTATCACGTTGAAGCTTTTTTAAATGTTTGGATAACAAATAAAATTTTAAATAAAAATGTGTTATCCTGGGAGATCTGTATATGGACTACTGCCTCGGGAGATTTGAAAATAAAACGAAATAGATTAATGAATGCAAGGGGTTTGCGTGTAAAATTTGACTCGATCTGTTTATGAAACAAAATGCCTTTGATAATAATCATAATTCCATAGTTTGAAATGATTTTCAGTATAATATAGCTACACACCAAAATATTGAAAAACAAATTACCGGTTTAACGTTTTACCAGCACGTGGCTAACCGCTGAACGTTTAAAAATTGAAAAGTTGGATTAAACTATGTGTTGCTCTCAAATTTAGCATTCTCCGGTTATCAATTGTTATCTAACGACACACTCTTAAGTGTTGTTTTAGTATAAATTTCAAGATGGCATTTTTCATCGATAATTATTACTATTGGTTGCCATGCAGCAACTTTAATTACTGGTAACTCGATTAGCAATGAAGAGCAATGACCTTTAGATACCAGTGGCACCATTCTGACTATCCCTGGGAATACGGAATTGGGAAAAATATGCGTACCGTTCTTATGTAAATTATAATTTTCTGGCCTACTATTGGAATTAGTTTGATGTAAATATTTTCGAAACAAGTTGATTTGGAAACTTGTGTTCTACAATATTTTTATCGGAACAAATAATTCACAATATATCTATGTTTCAAAAATATTAACACCAAACTAATTCCAACAGTAGGCCTGAAAAAAAATTTAAACAAAAATGTTAAGAAAATAAGTGCCCAATTCGCTATTCCTAGGGAAAGCCAGAATAGTGCCACAGATATAGAAATAAACATTTCTCATTACTTTAAGCCAGATAATATTATTAAGTTTAATTGATTTGAAAAATCCTAGCTGAGTTAGAGTTCCTTTGTAATTGTACCAATTCGAATATCGTTCAATAAGGATAACAATAATTTTTTTGCAAACTCGATGATTATGCAAACTCGATAACGTAAAGCCAAGGTGAAATATAATCCATGGTTTCGTCAACATTGTGGAAAACAAATTGATTCACAGTCATGTTTCAAGGAATGACTATTGAGCCGGTTATTTTTAACATTCATAGTTTATTAAAACAATTTTAAAAGTACATACAGTTTTCGATAGTTTATCCGTATCAGACGAAACCGTTTCTTCCCGAAAGCCAACAGAAAACAATTTATATTTCCACATGATACATACACATATGAAAACGGTTTGTTCTTTTAATCAATTCCGTTGCTTGAAGTGCCGTTAGATCTTCAAAGAGGAAAGTGAACTGACACAATGTGACCTAAGAAGCGAGAAAGAAGGACTAGAACGTAAAAAGTGTTCATCCGTCTCCTGTTTCACTAGACGAAAGTAACCGAAGTCTCCGAACATACGAAGCCATTTAATTTGTCCAGACTGGAAATTTTACTTGTGCATAGAGACTGCAATTTTAACAAATAACAAGCTGCATGCGCATGGCTTCTATTCAGTCCGATCACAATCAATCGCAAATGGAAAACTCGAAGCCGTATTCGCTTTCATTATATGTTATCTTGTAATGCTAATTGCCTTTCCATTTACACTGATCCTTTTCCATTTACATTGTTTTGCTGTAGACATTCAGGTAGTTATTTGAATCGAAATAAATAATATTTTAAAATTGTTTAATGAGCTTTTTATTATAAATTAAAGTTATCAGTATTTAGCTCAATTTTAAAAACTAACTTTATTATTTCTTTAGCTTTCGGAACCTTTTCGGTTGAAAAAGAAATTGATCACAAAACTCCATTTTTAGATTTACTTTTGATTCATGAACCGGATGGAAAAATTTCTTTTGACGGGGACCACAAAAATACTTGGTCTGGTCGTTATCTAAATTTTACCTCTTGGCTTCCTATTTCTTACAAAATTAATACAATACAAATTTTAACTCAAAAAATTCTAATATTGTCCGATACTAAATTTCATTACAATAATTTTAAACTTTTGGAAAACACTTTGATAAATAATCATTATCCTAAAAAATTAATAACTAAAATGATTTGGAAACAGAGAAATTATTACCAAAATTATAGAATAAATCCTGAAATTGAAAGTACAAATTATTTATCATTACCTTACATAAAAAATCTTTTCGAAAAATTAAAACATTTATTTAAAAATTATAATTTCAAAATTATTGGTCGTTCAGCTGATGATATTTTGTTTTCAAAATTAAAAGATCCGATCCCAATCGGAGAAAGAGTCCAATTTGGTCTATCAAATAAAATGTAATGATTGTGACGTAATTTACACGGGACAAACAAAACAGTTTTTACGAGAACGATTTTTTCAACATATACGTGGTGCCACGGGAAGTTCGAATCAAATAAGTGCACTTTCGGAACATATTAAAAATACCAACCATAACATTATTTTGGAAGATGTTAACATTTTAGAAAAACAACCAAATTTCAGGAAAAGATCTATTTTGGAAATGCTACATATAAAATCCTGTTCAAATTCAATTAACAAAATTAACGATTACGCTTATATTGGCAATTCATACGATCTATTTTTATAATTTGATTTTTTGCTTTTACACATTTCCATTATCAGTTAATATGGAAACAATTATTTTCAATTTAAGTTTTTTAAAGTCAAATTTTATTTTGTAAAGTGTTTTTTCTGTAGATACGAAATTTGTTGCCTAGCTAAAATAAAAAATATATTTTTCTAGTAGCTAACGATATCTACAGAAAAATAGCTACATTTTAGATAGCCTTGATTTCGTTTTTATTTTGTATAAAAAATATTTTTTTTGTAAAATTGTTTTATTATTCTTTTGAGAATGGAACCGAAAAGGTTCCGAAAGTTAAAGAAATAATAAAGTTAGTTTTTAAAATTGAGCTAAATAATATTATGCAATTTTGATATCATGTCAATTTGAAATATTTTTTTATGAAAAAAAGACATCAAGCTCTTTATTCCTATATAATTTGAAAATTGTGTTTTTTTTTAATTTTAATTATTGTGGAGTTTAATTATTTTAATTTTAATTAAATTAACCGTCAATTTTGCTTTTCGCAGAATTTAACACCAAAATTGATTCAATCAGTAAAAACGTTCTTTCCCTAGCAAGGTAAGTCGCACAAATCAGAGGTACGGGGTGCGGCTTCCCCCACCACCTGCGGACTTCGATCTGCCACTATTACGAAAGATACTTTGAGTAAAAAGATCAAGCTATGTACAATCATGTATTTAAAATAAAGTAATGCATTAGCATAATGAGCATTTGCTTTGAACATCATGCCCAATTTCAATCAATTTTCAAACATCGATAGTTCACGTCATCACGTTAAAAGTGATATTTGGCTCTCATCCAGAATACTCCAATCAATTGGAGGTATGCGTTAAACGTAATACTATTCTCTAGGTTGTTATGTGTCGTTACTTCATGCATATGCAGAAGCACTCAGCTATATTTTAATAGTTTGGTCGCTGCAATCTGAAGAGAAAATGCAACTTTTCAAAGACAAAGAGAATGTTCTATGATCAGTCTCATGTTCATTTTTGAAATTAAAAAGTGGTTGTAAAATACGTACCACATATCAGTATACCGATAAAAGTATTGTTTGAGTGTACTTACATATATTTTTTATTTCTGAATGAGCGTATAGTGGTTCAAACTAATTAAAATCCTATATCCTATGGTTTCTTAGTATTAAAATAAATTCGTTCTTTTGATATTTCAAGCAGGCACTTTTTATACCTCAAAATCTATGAATTTGAATTAGAGCAACGTTAAGTATAATTCGCTTAAAATTTCAAATATTTTGGTCGTTATTATTATTATGCGTTATTATTATTATTGTGCAAAAGTGTTTGGTCAAGTAAGTTAATATGGTGGCAAGATTATTATTGTTCATGATCGAGATCACACTTAAATTCAGTTCGAATTAATTTTATTGGCATATGAAATTAATTTTTGAAATTACGGTAATGTAACATTAGATTACTTATGTCATTGTTAAGTAGAGCATCGAGACAATAATAAATAAATTTTCAGTTGGAGGCAAATTACAGTTTGTACTTGTGCACTCAAAATTTTATTAGTATTGTTTCGATAAATTGATTACAGGTGGCGGGGTACTAAAATTAGGTTCTAGAAATAATTTAGCGTTTCTTAATATTTATTTAAAATTTCAGTGTGTCGGGGAAGCTTAAACTAATAAATATTTATAATAAAACGTTCACCTATCTTAAAAATTAATCGAGGAAACTATTTTTTAAAAGCAAAATTAAGTCTTGGAAATATTTAATTTTTGAATTTTATAGATGCAAGACATTTCTTTAATTTAATCTAATTTTCAGTTTTGAAAGAAAATAATTAATATGTGAGACGTTTATTTAAAAGTCGCATAAGTCACTTTTTCAAAAAAATCAAGTTAATGATAACATTAGTTACAATTAAACGGCATCTCTTCATTTTAAAAAATGTTCAATCAATAATGTAAGTATCCTGAGTTAACAAATACAAGTAAATCTTCTCGAGAGTTGACAATAATATTTTTAAACATATTAAAATGCAAGAGATATTTAACTCGATTTAAAAAAGTGACTTATGCCATTTTCAAAATAAACAGCTTATATACTGGGTGGCTGAGACCAAGTGTTACCAAATGAAAACGCTGTAATTTTTTTAATTTTGATTATTATTTTAGAAATTTCGTAGAATCGTCGTCGATACACAAACATTTTATTCACATTCAAATGCTGGAGCTGACGAACTATTGCTGTTTGTGAATTTCCACCCAAATACAGTGCAATTACACTATTACGTTTGAATTCCATTACGATTTTTTTATGAAGATATTAATTTAGAACAATTATTTGTTGACCACATGTAAACAACTAACCAAACTTCAATCTGTCAAAAAATTGACGCGCGAAAATGACAACTACACAAATGACAGCAGAGTGAAGTCAGTAACATTTGGACTCAGCCACCCTGTATATGTTTATGATTTAGGTAGACATGAAGATGAAAGTAGTTGTTATAGATGGTAGTGTTAGTTATTGCTGATGGTTAATCATAAGACTTATAAATTATTTAAATATTGCTGTAAATTGAAACATTCAGTGATTAATTTTGACTATTTTCTAGTTAGGAGTTCATCATTTAATTAGTTATTTTATTAACAGGTTGATTGTATATATTAATTATTGTTTAAATAAATACTAACTCTTGGCTTAATTAGGTGTCTGTAACCAGGCCAAGTCTTTCATAACTAAATTTCCTATCATTTGATTTTGTTAAACCAATGTAAAAAAACGTGCACGGCGAAGCCCTACCTTCCGGGAGATTTTACATAGTAAGGGCATTCCCCATCAATCAGTCAATCAAAAATTTCATAGCAATATTAGTGTGCTTTTGTTAGAACGACATACCCTAATAAGTATTTTAGTTTTTATTTTAATCAAATTGACTTTTAAAGAATTTAGACAAAATATATATTTTTGTGTCTGGTGTAACTGGAATAACTAAAAATAAAGTTAGCAAATAAGTCTACTTGCGTTTGGTTTGATTTGGGTTTAATTTACACTGGTCCAGTACATTACAAATTAGTAATTAGGGTTAAATCCTTCGTAGAGTTTAATTAAGCGTACAACAACGTTGAATAATTTAATATCTTAAAACACCAACAACTAATGCTAAATCTTTTCATGACTCGAAGCCTCCAAAATGATAAAATGTCAATTTATATTTCCCTCTATTATATTCTAAATTGAAACAAAGAAAATTATTGAATTACAAAGCCAACTAAAAATTTACGAACTTTTACCATCAAGCAATAATTTAAGAAAGTTTAATATTTAAGAAAATGAAATAAAATTAAATTGTAAAAGCGAAGACTCGGGAAAATTTACCACACACAATTTTATTATGGCTTTTATTTTCTTATTGCTATTTGGCTTTTTAATATTATAATTTCAATTTTTCGAAATTTGCTTTTTTTTTCTCTCATTTTCTATTTATTTATAATTCTTAATAAATATATAGTATACTCGTATATATACATTTTTTTTTATTTTTTCTCCTAAACAAAAACAAAAAATGTAGAATCCTAATTTAAATTTTTTATTTTGCATAAATTTATTTTTATTTTTTAAATTTATGTCATGTATATAAAAAAAATATAAAAAGAGAACAGAAAATGGAAATTCGTTTTTTTGTGGGAAAATGGAAATAAAGTTATACGAGACAACAATTTCAAATGTGATATGTAAAATTTTGTGACTAGCTATTTTAAGTTTTTTTAGCATACGATAGTTAGTTTGGTAATATTATAAATCGGACTTTTAAAATGACACCGAAAGATATTGTGAAACATTGAAAGCTGCTGATAAATAATGACGTTGTATAAAGCGTTGGTTGGTTCTGACGATTTTCAAGAATATCTTTTACCATCCTAGTTTACACACACCATCCACAGCATTTTTATAGGATGTTCAAAGTTAGTATTTTCTGCAAGGTATCTCACTACTAACTGAAACGAATGATACCGTTGGATTCCTTGATTAAACCAAAGGTGACTTAACATGTATCACTTCGCATGTGGATGTTCAATTGTAAAGTAGTGGTGGGAAACTATCTATCATTCAATCGAATTAAAACCATTTATTTTAAGAAACCGGAACAACGTTAAATTTTGAGAATTTCTAGTTACGGATATTGAACAACATACAACAGTAAAAATTAAATAGAATTTTATTTATTTTTAAAATGTTTGAGAATATTTTATTTCAAAGTTATGAAGTAGTTCAAAGTTATGTAAGTATTTATAGACGTAACAGTTTCGCAATGAAATAACATACTGGCGCAATAAGTAAAATTAAACAAGTTCCAAGGACGCGTAACTTATTTGATTAAAGAGAGAATGCAAAATGTATATTTAATTATAATACAAATAGTCACCAACTAAATCGATTATCATTATAGTCTCGCTCACAAAAAGATATATACGGCTCAGTTAATATAATAAAAATTAATTTTGTACACTACGCCTACTACAACGGGACTCATATCTTTCTAGAAATTAACAGAACATCATGATAATGTTATGCTCAACAAAAAAAAATGTAATTAGATTCCATTTAAATTGGATTATTTCATTGCAATTTTTTTTGTTTTTTTTTACTTTTTAGCTGTTGTGTTACATTTATTTATAATTTTTCACCAAACACCATTTAATTAAAATCTAATAAAAACTTTCAACGAAGACGAAACAAAAAATTTTACAGCATCCAATCGGAGAACAGATACCAAGAATATTGTTTAACAAAGTTTCATTTAGCTTTTTTTATTATTGTTTCTATATTATTACAAAAGCTGTATAAAGTTTTATTATTCTGTTTACAACAATACATTAAACTTTTTGGAAAAACATGTTTTAACCAAAAACTATACTTCAAATTTGTTTTTGTAATGAGCTAAATTTAATTTATGTTTTATTTTTATTTAACTCACAAAATTTTAAAATCGACAAGAACTTGAACGTCTTCAAAATAAGATTAGCTTTAAAAAATAATTCACATTTTAAACAAAAATTTAATACGCTTACCCTACCGGTCCGCACACCTTTAAAAGTTGAAAATAAAAAAACAACAAATTTATATGAAAAATGCATAAAACTTAATAACTCAGAACGGATAAAATTTTTTCGCTGTTGAACATACGTTACGGAAAATTTATACTCCACGTTTCCTTTATCCAACTACGTACCTACTTTATACTAGCAATGAGTGTAATTTAATTTTCGGTCTGTTTAATATTTTTCAGTTTGCTAATAAATTATTTTATTGGAAAAGTTGTTAAGTCGGATTTTTTCAAACCGAGCTGTAATATTCTGAAGTGGCTGATTCTTATGCCATTTAAAGTGTGTTAAATTCATGTACGAACACCTCATACATGTGTGTTATATGAAATGTATCGATTAATCTCTGCATGTTATTTATTTAGTTTTGATAGGTTGGTCTCCACCAAGCTTAACAAATTTAAAATAAATGAAAAAATATATTTCAAATCAAAACACAATTTACCAGAAGTGATTTTATGGTTTATGTATATTTGAATTGTACAAAAAAATGTTTTGTTTTTAATTGAAAATGATTGATTGATTGCTTCAGAATGAAGGATGGAATGTTTATTTAATTAAATTAAGAGTATTGCGATATTTTGAAGAGCAAATGATATCCGGTTTTGAATTGTGTTAAATTTTAAAGATGCAACTGAATACAAATGATTGATACGAGTATGTAATTAGTAATATGTGATGGATTATCGTCTTATTCTGGCTGGATGTCTTTAAATATAATGTTGATTGGGTTTACAGACACAATAAAACACTTTTCATTGTTCGCTACGTTTCAATGTTTATGGATTATCAACATATTATCAATATTTATCAAATAACCCTATCTTGATTTATTTGTTGTACAGTGATTAACTTTTAGTTAATAAATAAATTTGTTCTTTATTATAAACTTTTGAAATATAGATTGTTTTTGATAAAACACAGGTTTTAAAAACCGATTATTTTTCGGTATAAATGTCCATCATTATAATCATGTATCGAGTGATATTTAGATAGGCTTTCTATGACGATTAACCTAATCAACAACAGTGATGTATAAAATATAGTTGTGGGCCAACCTGTCAGCAAGGAATAACCTTGTCTAGTCCTAGTCATCGTTAAAGTAATACCCAACAATAGTTAATAAATCCGAATGATCCGAGCGATAAAACTCTAGAACAGAGGTGTGTCCATAAGGAGGTTCGACTGGTCGATTTTTTATATTTCGAGTAATTTAATTGAATGAGAATACCACTCAAAATGGAAAATAAAATTATCAGCATACTTGAGTGCACCTTTATATTAAATCACCTTTATATCAAACTATGGAAATCAAAAAGTAGATCGCGAAAAAATATTGTTTGGAAAAGTAGAAAAGTAGATCCCTCAGAAAAATTAGTGGACAGGCCTGCTGCTTAGAAAAAACTAATATTTACAAATCAAAATACTCAAATTAAAAATGAATTTACCAGTTTACAGTACAAATAATAAAAATTTGTTACTATTCAATGAGCATTATAAGCGTCGATATAGCAGATAATCGCAAGGGTGAAGTTTGCTTCTATTGAATAACATACTGAGAGAAAAAACAATAACTTGTTAATAATGAAAATCAATTCAAATAAAAATCGATATGAGAACGGCGCAATAATACTTTTTGTAAATTGAGTGATTAAATTGAAAGAAGAATTATTAGTTTCTTTTACAAACTAAAAGTAAGTATAGTAATCATGAACATTTTCGATCTCGAGATTTTTACAGATTTTCCATTCACAATACTACCGAAGTCCGAAAAAGTTGTTTTTGAGGTGGTGTCGTTCTGTGGCCTATACAGCCCAGAGGGTCGACTGATTTGGATCAAACTTCATACTTAAGCATTTTTCAACAATTTCTAGTCCTAGCAAATATCGCAGAAATCAGACCATCAGGAGTGGCAACTTCCATAAAAGCATTCTTGATTCGATCGATATCGATTAAGAACAAAAGGATTTTTAACTGAATTAGCAACAAAACTGATACATACAACAGATCATTTCTCGAGAATTTAGGCGGAAATGATATTTCTTGCTAATATGTATAGTGTTATTTCGTTAAAATTCGGCAACCTACGTTTGGCTGTAGGCTGAATGATCTCGTTAAAATTTGATAATTAAGATTTTTTATAAATTACCAAGGAATATATTTTTTGCTATAGATGAAAAGTAGTAACATGTTTTGATATGAATAAAATGTAATTAAACACATGACTGTGATATACATATAACAAATAATTTATCTTCTAAAGAAATTGAAACAACAAACAAGAGAAGTCTTACAGTCCCTAATTGTGTCATTGTAAAGGTCAAAGATTTTCCTAACGATTTGAGACGAACACGAGAAAACGTTGACGCAATTTACAATAGTATGCTAGTCCTAAAGATGACTATTTTAGACTACTATATTTTTCTACTTTTATATAGTTGATCCTGGAAATGTTCACGGGATCTCACTTATATCACATAGACTCACCTATACGAGCGAATAGGTATCAATACCCCAAGTGTGTGGCTAACGGGATTTAATTATGATTAGTTTTACTTTGTCAAGTGTATTTTAAACATTGTTTTAAACTTTTTTGTTTGAAACTATCTTCCTATTTTTCTATACCAGTCCTAGGGACGTCTCAAATTTTTGAATGTATTTTAGGATAGCCTAGATATAGTTCTACCATTGATGTGAACGTGGTTTGGTTATGATGATTACTGTGCCATACATGCTATTTAAAGTTCCAAGGAATTAATTAAATTATCAAATTGTATTTCACCGATCCTAGAAATGTTCACGGCGTTTCACCGTATGTGTGTGGTGAATGGGATCTAATGGTAGTTATTTTAAACTTGTCTAACGACATTTTTACGTTTATGGTTGGTCCATGGTTTTCAAAACTAAAATATTCTTAATTACTAAATTTTTTTCTCAATTGGAAATTTTGGCATTTCACCAATTGGAACTTACCCACCTGACATTCCCAAATTAGCTACGGATCCAATTTATTAAAAAAAGTTAATAACGTAATCCTAGAAATGTTCACACGGTCACGTTTGTACTTTTGACTTTCGTTTGTTCAGACTTTCGACTATCCTGCTATTTAGTGAGGGGTGTATTATGCTGATTAGTACTGCTTTTAACCGAATTTGGAGATTTGAAGATTTTGTACAATAACTTTTTTTCAAATTTGTCTATTACCAGCCATAGAGATATTTACAGGTTTTTTGATGAATTTTAGGATAGCCTAGATGTAATGTAGGTTTCGTTTATTAAGATATATCAAAAATTTAATTTCACTCATCTTAGAGTTGTTCACGAAGTCTCAACTACATGGTTCGATAGATTAGTCAAAGCGCAATGTGTGTGGTGAACGGGATCTAGTTATGATGATTTTCAACTTGTCCCAGTTCAAAGGTTCTCATTCGGATAATCGAAAAGGTCCGAAAATTGCCTATCAGTGTAGTGGAAAAGGACGTTATATAATATTTTTCACAATGGTTTTCAAAACTAAGGAATTCTTAATTAATAAATTATGTATAATTGGAAATTTCAATGTTTTTGCTAATTATTTCGAAAATAAATTTTACTATGAGATTATACTAAAATTTTTATACAAATTGTTTTTCTTAAAAAGTTTGTTTTTGACTTATTGTTTTATTGCATGCGGTGGGCTAAAGTAGCTGACACGAATGGTACCGTTGAATTCCTTGACCAAAACGAAGATGAGGTTACTACTATCACTTCGCACACTAATGCTTCCTATCAAGTTATATACGTTTAAAAAAGAACCCTCCAACACAGCACCTTGTATTAAAGAAACTTCATTAGCTGAAAAAATAACCATTTTGATGTTCAAGTACTAATTTCATTAAAAAGCTAATAACATTATCTTTTAAATAAGGTATAGTAATTATGACTACTTAGTTAAAACGTATTTCAAATTTATACAAAACATTTAGAATTCAATCTTTTTAAAGAAATTTTTTTGTTTCTGTACCATTTAACTCTTAACAGTTACTCTACTTGTCTTATTTGCTATATTATGCTATCTAAAAAAATAAAAGTTTATTATTTACAAATATATACAGTAAATTCTCAAAATGATCACCATTAACGATTAAGCAGTTTAAACACCCGTTCATAAACGAATTGCGAACTTTCCCAAAAACGTTTCTGTCTCGTTTGATTTCGTTACAAGCTTCACACGTTCTATTAATTAAAGTTTCTTTATCTGGGATAGACGTAGAATAAACTTTAATTTTCGAAGTACCCAAAGGTAAAAATCTAATAGATTTATATTCAGTGATCTTGGCGAGCAACATATTGGTCCTCCGGGGCCAACCACTGCCTTGGAAACAAAGTATTTAAGTGCGAGCGTACACACTTACACTCCGAACGGAAAGATTCTTCTGTGTCTCAAGACTTTCAAACGATATATCATTTGGGAATATTAAAAGAAACCCTTAGGCCATATCGTAATACTGAGAGGTTTTATGGGTGCTTGTTTACGGCAGGAACCAAAATCTTTTTGATTCTCCGAATTAAAAGTAGACGATGATTCATGAAAAATATCAAATCACACAAACCATTCTCGAAATCCGGACAGACCGACGGATCGTTTTTTTCTCTTTTTAGTCTCAGGATCCTTCTAAATGTAAAATGATTGAAACATTTTTATGGGCCTACATGGTAAAAAAAAATTGTAAAACGTTACTAGAACTTTTAATGAAAACCCATTCTTTTCTAGCTAAAATCTTGTGAATTGAAACTATTTTACTATATTTTTTATTGATTATGTTGTAATTATGATTTGAATGGCAAATTTTAATGAATTTTTAGTAGATTTATTTACGTAGTATCAGGAAAAATTACTATTGTTGCGATGGTGTGAGTAATATTGTTGTGAAAGTTTAATAAAAAATTGTTAGTAAATAGAAAGATAGTAGTCAGATTTACGGGATATAATGGCATATATACCATAAGATTCTAGTGATTCCAAATTATTCCTGTACATTTATTTTAGGATTGTGCAGTCACTTTTGTTTGTTAGTGTGTACATTTTTTGTTTGAATTGAAATTTTGACTTTAAAACGGTGTCCAAAACAATTAATATGCAAAAAAATTATTTGGCACAAATTTTAAACTTGATAATAAAAATTGCATAATTTTAGGACTAGAATTATAGTGACGTTGAATGGCTTTCCTATGATACTAAATAATTGCATCGCAACTGTGTTGTTACTCTCCTCTCCTTGAAATTTTAATACCTTTGTACAATAATCACCTTTCGGAAAAGAGGGATTAGCTGTTTGATATTTCCGAATCGTCAAAAGGTGGGATGTTTTTTAATATTTTAAAATTTTGATCTCATCAGTTTGCGTTAAAAATGTTTAAGAGTCAAGATCGAAGTGAAAAAATATTTAGCATGTGCAAATAATAAATTCAATGAAAATTTTAAAAAATGGTGCAGTGAAAAAAATTAAATTTAGAAAATAACAGAAAAATTGTTGTGTAAAATTTTTTTTTATATATATATCTGTGTGTGGCGGACAGAAGTAAGGCGTGTGTTTTATGTCAGATGTGTCTATCAATATGTTAAAATTACGGTAATTTTTTTATTTAATCATTAGTGTACTGAAACCAAACTTATAATCACGCACATTTATAAAAGTGTGTCTTTAATTTTCTTATTCCGTCGAATTACTAGCAAAACAATCATATTTAATTGGATATTTAATTTTTAAATTTAGATTTAATTCATTCAAATAGAATTCTAGTAATTATGAACAGTATTTTAGTATTTGGAAGGAATAAGAAGACATTTTTATAAGCGAGGGTGACTAAGTCTGATTTTTTGTTAAGAGTCTGCTTTGTCAAAATTTTAATATTTGTTTTGTGTGAAAGGTATATCTGGCGATCATTTTTTTATTTTGTCTCTAAAAATTTGTGTTTTCATGATAAAATGTCAATAAATTGCATTTTAATCATTTATTTGGTTTCGCATCCTGCATTTTCCATTCTTGTGATATTTCAAAAGAAGAAGATCCTAGAAGACGATGATGGCGTCTAAAGACACTCTGGCCATGCATTTCAACTTGGAAAATTGCTTAGATAGAAAATAATTTTGAATAATTTTGGGATCTTTAACATGGAATTTAACTTGTTTTAAAACGTATGGTTTTTTATATTTCAACTTAACAAAATAAACAAATTTTAGAACTAGAATTTTTTAATTTATTTTTATTAAATTTTAATGTTTGAAAATGTTTAGTGTTAGCAAAATGTCTATATTTATGTTTCTGGTCGTCCTTTTCTCTATTTCTATTGTGCTGTATTCGAATCGGGATGATATAAAAGAAGTACGTATTTGACTAGTTGAAAATATTTTGCATTATTTTCATTAAATAATGTTTGATTTCCACATTAATTTTTGGAACGACAATTTAGGAAAATAGATAGAGGAATTTGATCAAGATCACAAAGATATTGTTACATTTTTGAAAATATTTTAAATCATCACCAAATAGTTAAATAAATCAATTATCTTTAATTCCAATGAAAATCTTGTGAAACCTATTTTATTGGAATTCTTGTTAAAATAATATCACTAGAATATTGTGATATCTAAGATAGCACAAGAAATACAATTATTCCAAAACAAAACTTGTAAAATGACATCAAATGAATGACCTCGTTAAATGACTAGATTCCAATTAAAATCTTCTAAAGAAGGAGCACCAACATCTTTCATTTACCACGATGTATACATAGATTTCAAATACACCACAATTGATTTCTAAAGCGAAAAATTAAATTACCGTATTTGTGGTAAAACAGTCTTGAATAATCAAAAAACATTATCCATACTTTAATTTCAGAAAACTTTCAACATCATTGCAAAAAATGAAAAAAACAATTAAGTAAAAAAGTTTAAGTAAGAAATTTTATTGCGAATTTTCAATCCGCCTGGACTGTAGAGATGCCGAATTTTGGTGTAGTAGAGTTATTTTTATCAAAACTTGACATTTCCGTAAAATTAAAAGAAAATTAGAACAAATTTTGTTAAGAATTTTTTACAATTCTCTTTTGGTTTTAATCCTTCTTTCGTAAATGCAATAAAATTTTCAAAATATTTTTGAAAAATAAGAATGCTTCTAAGCAACGAGCTGCAAGTTTCGGAGGACCGATGCTGGCCAATATCTGAGATCTCCCAATTTATGGAAAAAGTGGTGGTATGAAGTTTCACCCCGATCAATATTTTCATCTGGGCTGTAAAGGGACCGAATTTTTGAAAATTATGAAAAACTTATCTGATCCGCCGGTATTGTTGCAAAATTAATTAATAATCTTCCAGTTCATAGTCGTTTTTCTCGTAATAAATTTTACAATACATCAATTAAGTACTGTTGCGAGCATTCGCGCTCTTTGTCAAGTTATGTGTCATTTTTATTTTATGTTAACTAATAAGTAAGAGGATTTTTACTGTGTGAAGAAATGATGGGCAATTGCTTACAGTACATCATTATATAACCAGTTTTATACTCGGATTAATGATTGATTACTACACTGAATCCTATCCTAACTCCTAGGTTCAAAAGGCCGCCGTTATCTTCTTTCATTTTTTACCATTTTTACTGTAATTACCATGCGGTCACCAAAATTTGTACTAACACAAGCAATGGTTGCTTAACGGTGCAGTTGTAGTCGCATTATCTCGGTAGGATATGTTACTTAGCGTTAGTAATTCAGAATTTATTACAACATAAATAGTAAAACAAAAATTTTAATAAAGCTTTTTAAAATGTAAATATTTTTGTTCTGTTTGTGTTTTAAGTTACAATATAGTTACAAATTTTCTTGAAAATTATAACAAGTTCATGAATTTAAAATTATTAAATCTACACATTTCTAATTGTATTGATTCGCTGCAGGCAGAATTAGTTTTTCCAATAAATTTAAAATATAATAGGAGTTTCCCACCGTGCAAAAATAATCTTATACATAATTTTCGGCCATCATAAAAGAAAATGTTCTCAATGTCAGGAATTAATCTGTGTCAAATTCAAGGAAATGTAGTAAGAAGCGCTGGCGTTTATGATTTATTATGAAATGAGCTGGCAATACCGGCTAATAGGCACCGATTTTGCCGAAACATTATTTCCGCAAACTTTAACCTAATTAATACTTTAAGTGTTTGCACCATGACTATAAAAATAATATACACATGTTCTGACATACGAGTACTCGCGGGATATAAGCCAGGATTATTTGATAAATAAAACTTTGGAGCAATAAAATAATAAAAAGCTGCAATAAATAATTTTTGAAATTATTTTATTGTTTATTGACTCCAAATGACCATAAAGTGATTTAAATTTCTCAAATTATATGGTATTTAGTGGGTTGTAACAAAAAATATAAAGGGGATTATACGAGACGATATAAAATATAAGACTTGTAAATATGGCAGTATATCTGATAATTTATTAAAAAATTATAATGCAACTAATCGTTTGTTTTAGTTATTTACTTATTTTCAACAGGTTCAATTAGTTGATTTACTAGTGCTGTATACTGAGTTTACTGGTTTACTAAATTACCAATTGGTATAATGAGTATAGAAATATCAGAAACAAACAAAACGAAACGGCTTTTAAATAATTCATTAGTTTTGGATTAATAATAAGTTATGTGGTTTTTCTAGCTCGTACGAGTATAATACGAAGACGATAGTTGAAATTTTTTTTACGTATATTCGATTCGATTTCGTTAGGAAATTGTAAAGGTATAAACGTTCGTTCCGGTTGTAACAATCAAATGGACTGGCCGGTACAATGGTAATCCGAAAAATTTATAAACCCACATAACAAAGGCACTATGTTTATACAACACAAATGTTAGTTTCCCAAATTATTTAATAAGAAGGAATTTAAATCGATTTTCCTTAAAGTGTTGTTGTTCATGATTTTGTGTTGAGAAAGTTTGGGGAAAAAGTTTTTGGTTAAAACTGTGTCGTATTAAACTAAAAATAATAAAAATCCAGCAGGAGGGTTTTTTCCAAAGTATTTTATATTGTAAATTCGAGCTTTTGTTAAAAAAAATATATGTGTTTCATCGTTACGTCGAGTAACTTGGAATCGATACAATTTTTACGATATATTCATTTTTTTGTAAATGGAAATTTCAATTTTTAAGGTTAATAAATGCAAATTATAAAAGTGGCAAAAAATATATGTAGTGGAAAATACTTTATTGTATTATTACATGAAGTAATATAGGTTATACAGTTAAACCATGACTAAGGATATTGATATTTCAAAATTTATACTTCTGCTTGGTTATCCATTTTATAAAATTATTCAGTACAGAGTTTACACCTGTAAGCAAATAATACGTTCAGGTTACATTTATTGGCGGGTAAAGATTTCGAAACTGTAGATCATTAAAATTTTCCACGAGGTTTTACGATTTAACATAACTTAACCTATACTTAGTTTTAATTAAAAGCCTATTTGATTATTGGGAGTTAAATTTACTATACTAAGTTTTTACATGTAAGCCACACAACACAAAAGAAAAATATTATTTCAACCGATTCGCTATACCGTGTACGTATTCTATTTTGAGTGTCACTTCATATAAGTTATTTGGTACTTATTTTATATAGATAACAAAAACAAAGCATAAAGCTCATTTCTCATCAGATTGAATTAATAATTAATTAATTGATAATTGGATAATTTTATAATTATTCGACATTGATAAAATTTGTCTTGCTGTGTGAGCGTCAGAGTTACACTGCCATATAGACGAGCGCACAAGTAAATTATTTGCTTGAATTAACAAAAATAGGAAAACATTTAATTGCACTTTAAAATTCATATACAAAACCTACGATCCAGAGTAGTCGTAGAAAAAAAATTAAGAAGACGCTTGGAAAATAAACAAACGAAAATATCAACTCGGTGGTTTGAAAAAATGGGATCTTCTTTTATGTTTAGAATGATAATTTGAGAAAAACCTTTATTTAATTAAATTACTACCTAGTCAGCAAGTTATGACATACAAAAACTTATCCTTTGATTTCCTCCCATCAAAATAAACATATTAGCCTCTTATAAATTATTCTCTGCGGTTTCTTGAAATTTCTCGGTCTTTAAATCTGGGTGTATTTGGTCTAATTCTCATATGTCTACTGTGGGCAAAAAGTAGTAAGACTTTTTAATTTAAATTTCGCGCGGAAAACCATTCGCCGAAATATTTTTTTTTCTATGTTGGTGCCAAATGTCACATCAAAATAATCATTAGTGTTTAGTATACGCTTGTCTCTCTGAAGTACAAAAAGTACATTCGGCGATTTTTACAATGAGTGAAATTATTCAACAAAGAAGTTCCATTAAATTTTGTGTGCGGAATCAATTTTGTGGTGCCGAAACGTTCAGAATGTTGCAAACGGCCTTCGGTGATAATTGTATGTCGCGAGCAAGTGTTTTTGATTGGTACAAATTGTTCAAAGAGGGTCGAGAACGTGTTGACGACGAACCACGTCTAGGACGGCCATCAACATCAACTGATGATCAACACGTTAATAAAATCAAGGAATTGGTGCTCGAGAACCGACGATTAACAGTCAGAGACCTTACTCGCATAGTTGAAATATCGGAAGGATCAGCGACAACCATTTTGAAAGATCATTTGGGCCTAAGAAAAGTGAAAGAACGATTGGTTCCAAAATCACTAAATTTTTTGGAAAAACAGCGTCGCGTTGACGTCTGTGAAACAATGCTTTCCGATTACCAGGATGTCATGAAACGTATTATAACTGGCGATGCGTCTTGGATCTATGCTTACGACCCGGAAACAGACGATCAATCGACCGAATATCGTGCCAAAGGTGAGCCGAAGCCGAAAAAACCTCGTCAAAGCAAGTCAAAAATCAAGGTGACGTTGACAGTTTTCTTCGATTATCGAGGTGTGGTGCATTCCGAATTCCTTCCGACCGGCCAAAATGTCAACAAGGAATACTATTTGAGTGTTATGCGTCATTAAGCGAGGCCGAAATTATGGGTCGACAACTCTTGGTTTTTTGCACCACGATATTGCACCTTCTCATACTGCATTGGTTTTACGTGATGTTTTCGCCAAAAATTAGACCCATATCGTTCAGCAAACACCGTATTCGTCTGATTTAGCGCCGTGTGGCTTCTGGTTGTTCAGCAAACTCAAACGATCGCTTCGGGGAAACCGTTTTGAGTCAATTGAAGACATTAAACGTGAATCGGTACGCGCATTGGAGGCTATTCCGGACATTGGCTTTAACAACTGTTTCGAGGATTGGAAAAAACGTTGGCACAAGTGTATTGAGGCCGGGGGGGGGGGATTACTTTGAGGGGGACGAAATACATTTGGAGAAATGAATAAAGAATTTTAAAATTATGAACAAAGTCTTACTATTTTTTGCCCACAATATTATATCTATTTGGGCTATTTTTATATTTTAAAATTAAATTTTTTATTACAATAATAACAAATAGGCTTAACCTTAAATTATTGGTCTAACACCGTTACTGCTTGACGGAAGAGATAAACAATAAATAAAACTTATTCATAAACAACATGAATAAATGTTTAGGTTTCATTGTGTAGAAATCTAATCCCAAAATTACTTCATTCAAATGTGTACTAACATATCGAAATTAAAACCGGATTTATTATGGTTTTTGGTTAAGTTCCGGATATTTTTATTTCGTTTCTGTTCCGTTTCGAAGAGTTCGTTCAATATCGGTTCGGATCCCTTTCGCGAAAGTTAAAATCTGCTATTCCAGATAAATATGTAAGAAAACCATAAAAGATAGTCCGTGGGATAAAGGGCAAACCTATCTGTTTAAAAAAATAAACAAACTAATTTAAAACATAATAAAGGAAGAAATTTGTATATGAAATTATAATTCCGGATCCATATTTTACTTTATTTTTATAAATTACTCACTGAATTAATTTATTTAAGATTTTTTCGGGTTTTCGAATATTATTATATTATTTATTTATTTATTTATTATATTATTTTTAATGGCGTTCATACAATGAACCGTGGGGTTAAACATGGGGGAGGGGAGGGGAGGGAACTTTTTTACTTCTTGTGGTCGATATATTGTGAGTAAATGGCCTATTTGTTTTCTATGATTAAAAAAGCCGTAAACGCTATTAAAAATAATATTTGGTCCGAAAAGCCGAAAAATCTTAAATAAATTAATATCACGGACGATTATGAACAACTTCTTATTTACACTCAATTAAGTTCGCTTAGTCGCACTCCCATATTGTTAAAAAATTAAGGCTAGCATAGCCCTCATCATATTTTATTTATTTTTGTATACACGTTTTTCAGGTTGAAGGTTGAAGAAATAATTATGATTTACCGATATTTTGAATAAACAAAAAATTCAGCGACATTTCTTGAAAATAGACGCATATTCAATTTTAATTTAAAAACTTCTTCTACGTTTAAATAATCCACGGTTTAGAGTAGAAAAAAGAATTTTGGATCCGTTCGAAAATAGTATTCACGTGGTATTGATATTATAAAGACTTACAGCAATGCCTAAGATATCATTCAATAGAAGCAGAAAACGTTCAAATCAACGCTTATAACAAAACGGCTTATCAATACTGTAATTTGTTCGAAGCATGAGTTGCTCAGTCATAAATATGGAATAGAGAAACTCAAGAAAGGAAATTCTAAACTGTTAGTTGTCGTTCTCTTAAATCTTCAGTAAATTGGTGTTAACGTCTTCAAATCGTACAGCTCGGAAAAAATCGACAAAAACCCGCTAAAGAAACATCTCAAAATTCAACGGCTTGTGTTTGCAGGAAATATATTCCGGACAAAACGGAATGTGATTTTCGGATGAGAAAAAATTTAATTGAATTTAATCTTTTAAAAGGGCTTAAATTTCTATTGGCACTATCTACGCAAAAATAACCTACCTCAAATGTCTCGGAATTTTGATCGTGGTAGAGCGTGATGGTTTGGACACCATTTTTTTTCACTGCTACTACCCCGACTTTGTTGTATTATCAAAATGTAATTGAAATATCTATACACAGTATTATTGGAAGATGTTTTGGTAACATTTCTGCACAAGAATATGGTAAGAAATGCTATTTCACAACAAGATAATGCAAATAATCATACATCCGATGTTGCCAAAACTTGAATTGGTCGGCTTGCAGCTCTGGTTTTCACCCAATCGAGAGTGCTTGCAGCCCTGATTTAAACCTACTTATAGGGAATCTTGGCAAGACATCTGTATAAGAATTGTCGACAATTGTCTAAGGTACCAAAACTAAAGTTGAAAGTCTGACTGTTGGGGTGAGATGAGAAATGTATTTTAGAAAATTCGATAGTGTCAATGCGAAACAGCATTTTCTCTTTTATTCAACGGTGGTGAAGCATCGCAAGATTTAATAGTATTAATAAATAACTATTGTAATTATATACGGAAATTATAAATGTGGCTGTACGAATATCGCTTACAAAAAATTTACATTTCCTTAATGTGGCAAGTTTTTAATAACGACTTAAATTTTAGGCTTTTTCTATAAATTGGGAGATAATAGTGAATTTTGGCCGAAATCGGGCCACCAAAACTGACTTTTCCACAAATTGGGAGGTACCAGAGAATTTTGAATATATTTTGAAAATAATATCATTTACCAGAAAAACGGTTAGAATACTGGTCCAGACCAGTTTTCCACAGTGCGGAAATGACGTTTTTTGTCAAAAAATACTTTTTTTCTGTAATAATTTGGCCCCTGGTACTTTGCGGATTGATTGGACGGGATAAAACTTCTTACTTAACTTTTCATAAATAAAGACTTGTTTTTTTAATAAAAACATAAAACTAGTTTTTATTTATAATAAAAAAAAATAAACATGATTACATGATTACACAATTATTAACTTTTTCTTTAAATTGGGATATCCCAGTTATTGTTGGCCCAGACCGGTCCACCGAAAGTGGCAGCTTCCATAGGAGCTTTTTGCGTTTTTGCAAATATTTTGAAAAGTACATATACACATCTAGCATTTACGAAAAAATGATTAACAAAATTAAAAATTTGTGAATTAAATTTTAAAATTTTAAACAAAATTAGTTCAAATCATCTTTTAAATTTTACCGGCAATAACGGGCCGATTTTTTTTTGATAAAAAAAACTTTATTTCACCAAACTGCGGCATTTCTACAGACCAGACGGTTTGACTATTCGGAATAAAATAGCGTGCTACTTTCTATAAACTCGGATTTCGATGCGCAATGTAGTGGACATCTTTCTACCACACGTGGCAGTTTTCGAAGAAGCTTTTTATATTTTTGCAATGGAGATGTACTTTTTTAACAAGGGTTGACCTTGTTGAATTTCTGGCAGGAATAATGATTTTTTATTATACAAGACAATTTTTATCACACCGCGGCAGGTTCAATTTTTCGCTTTAGAAATTAAGTGCAGTGTGTTCGAGATCTATGCACTTTAAAGATACCAAATTTCGGTGAAATAAAGTTTATTACCTAAATTCGTCATTTCCGGTAAAAATTAAAAAATTAAATTAATTAATTTAGAATTATTATAAAATTAATTTATAATCTTTTTGTTTTCTTAGGACTGGATTTTTCAGGAGCCGAGATTTGGTTGAAAAACAATTTTTTACCAAAAACCGTCATTTCCTATCGTTGCAAATTTAATTTATATTCATAGTAATTTTTCTCATAAATAGTATACTTTTCAAAATATTTGCAAAAAATGAAAAGTCCTTTATGGAATTTGCCAATTTCCATGGCCCGATTTCGGCCAAAAATCACTGGAATCTCCCAAATTATGGAAACAGTTTAAAGTTTCATTCCGATCAATCAACTTGTCTGAGGCCAAAATTTTGTTAAAAATCCGTTTTTTGTCGAAAAGCATCATTTCCGCTTAATTTTTGGAAAACTGATCTGGACCAATATTATTGCAAAATTAATTTAGAATCTTTAGTTCATAATTGTCATTATACATGATATATTTTTCAAAATAATTGCAACAACTAAAAAGCTCTAATGAAAGCTGCCACTTCCGATGGGCTGATTTCTGTCAAACATCACTGGTGTTTTCAATTTATGGAACAAACTTAAGACTAAAGTTGCACTCCGATCATTCAATACGTCTAGGCTGTATAGAGGTAGAATTTTTGTTGAAGAGTTGTTGTGAATATTGTTGCAAAATTAATTTATAATATTTTAGTTTATTATCGGTTTTTTTATCATTTCATTCGATATATCGCCGATGTCAAAAAAATCGTTTTAAAGAATCTGAGTGTGTGTGGCTTCACGCGCACACACATACACATGCATACACACATATTCTTTAAAATGATCTTTTTGACATCGGTGATATTGCGAATGGTAAATCTGCAAAAATATTGAGATCAAAATTCTTCACGTCAAAGGAAGTAAAACCTGTGTATTCTATCAAAATTTCTTTTTGCGTGAATTTTGGGACACCCTTTGTTATGTTTGTAATCCGGAATTTGAAAGCTTGCCTGTGCAAAACAAAATAATATTTATTTGGCTAGCGGTATTACTATAAATAAATTTAAAACAGAAGTCGTGAATACTTTGAACATATTTTCGATTGTTTTCAGAATGGACCTTTATAAAATTTTATATCATTTTTAATAAAAATAAAATATAATTTAATAAAAATAAATATTATATTCTACAAATGTACGGTTGTAAATTAAGAAAACCTCCACAAAAAGAGCAGTAAACCAAAACCTGTCAGTTAATGAGTGATGAACATGATTTATTTTGTGACCACCCCAAACAAAAATTTATTAAGTATTTTGATGATACTAATATATCGTACTTCTAATTCGTGATCATCAAAGGAAGGTAAAAAATTACTCATTCAAAATAAGCCTTAAACATAAAGTACTCCTAAGCACTTGCAACAGCATTTGCAAATTTTACAAGGGTACATTTTCAAAACTGCATGTGATTAGCAGATAGATGAAAACCCAATCTTATAATTAATTATTGCGAGCACAAAAAATATTAACTCTCGCAAATTAATTATTTAATGTTCTTCCATTTTCAGATGCAATTTTTGCTTCTATTTATGTTAATGATGTAATCATGGTAGTTTTATCAAGATCAGATTAAAAAACATTAAGATTTTGCTGCTGTATTTTATATTTTTGTTTATAATTTTTGTTATATTTACATTTTTGATTCCACTTTTCTTTCAGAACAGCAAAGAAATAAACAAATGTTTCGTGTATAAAATTACTAGATACACGATTCTCATAATCGTTAAACAAACACAAATTTATGTAGACGTAATGTATATGTTAAATACGGCAAACCAAACTAATATGAAATCGATAAAAAAGTTTTAACAACGACGTACCTTGTAGTCAAACATAAAAGCACAAAGCTACCGAGAATAACTAGGGGAAAATGTTATAACAACTGGAAAAAAGTCGAATATAATAATAATGAGATAAAAGTAAGACTCTTACATTATATTGTTACTATAATAGTAATAATGGTAACTAAAATAATAACAGTAATCATAAGTATTTGCTTTTTCTTATAAGCTGTTGTTGGTATCTAACTGAATTTCGAAGTTTTTTGTTGCTTATTCATTTTAAGCAAAATATTCTATGCAAATTAGATACAATTCTGGTTTGAGAAAAATATTTTTAAAATTGTAAACATAATTTGAAAGGTATATGTATGGAAGTTGTGGTTTTGTATTTTTGTGATTTCGTTTAAATTTAAATCTGTTACTAAATAAATAATGTTTATCTTATATTGTTAACTTTCACATCATATTGAAAGAAGCTATAAATTATATATAATTTTATACTTATAGAACCAGCATTTTTACAACTAAACAAAATTTAAAAAACTAACATGTTAGTAAACTCGTCTACTCTATAAATTTTACAAGAACCGCCATTACACTTGTCCTGTCCTCCTAGTCGCTACAACGCATAGTTGAAAATCTTTCAACATGTTCTCTTTCTGTGCAATTGACCCCTCTGGTTTTGTAATGATGCTTAGCTGATTCTACACTATTTTTGGAGTGATTAATTAATAACTTCTTTTTAAGTATGAGCTGTATATTATATTGTTTTTGACTTGCGGCAAGAGTTCTTAAGAATTCTTTTTGCAACACGTTTGACACCCTTATTCGGTTAACACGAACTACGAAAATATACTTGTGTGTAAATTTATTTTTGGTTGATTTGCGCGTTCAAATAGTTAACGGTTTTATGTACACATTTAAATGGGAAGGGAATAGGGCCAATAAGGTTTGGCTTTTCTGTGGCACAATGTGTCGTTTGAAAATAAGGGTTCGGCCATTTTTCTGTTTTTAATGCACGCTTATTAATTCTCCATTCATCGGTGTTTTTTATTTTTTCCGAGTCAATCCACTTCTTTATTCAGATATTCCCTACCTTGATATTCTTCTGGTTTTATTATCCGAATTAATCTACTACGATTTCGTTACTCTTCAATCGTTACTATATTTATCTATTTAACAGTATAGGAGTTCACAAATTCAAATTATCACTTTTTATGAAAATAATTGTATCGCATACCTCGAAAATTAAGAATATTTAAAAAAAAAAACTGGAATATTTGTTGTTAATTTTAATACAATCAATATAGATATAATTAAGGTTTTTACTGTGCAGTAAATAGAAACTGAACACTAACTGAAATAAAAAAACACAACGTTCTATTTACACTCATAACGAGGCAGTGTACCATTTTAGAAAAAAAAGAACTTCCAAGTATTAAATTACATTATACTCGTAAAGTACTTTTAAATTTTATTAACTATAACCATATTCGAAATAATAGTGCATTATGCAAATATTGTGGGTAATATTGTGAGAGGTTGGTAAATGTCCGAGGGTGCTAGCCCGACAACTTTTTATCAACCGAGGACATTATTATCCATTAGTAACACAAGTCGAATACTTTATTTTATATCATTCTCGACTATGACGGCACTTTATCAACAAATAAAACATTTGAACCATAAATATAAACGCAACTTTTTTCTCACGACATTTTTCGTGACCCTTGGATTTATTGTTTAATTGTCACTATTGTAAATGAATAAGTTATTCATAATTGTGAATGAAAATGGCTGCATCTGACATTGAAATGGATTTATACAACCAACACAATACATTTGGAAGCAGATAATGTAAATAATAATTGCAATAAATAAATCAAATTGCGATATTACATGCAATTGTTTTATTTATATAAAATTTTCAATTCACAATACCATCGACAATTAAGTTCTTAATGGTAAGTACCAAACGCCTTTATTGGTATAGCTTTATCTTCCATAAATTGCCTATTATAGTACGAGTTCGATATAAACGAACACAGTTATTGGCACCCATAAGGAAAATTTAACTTAACAAAGCTTTCAAATTTAGGGGTTTTAAAAAAATTGTTCATTTGAAGTTTGATTATAACATTCAAACAGTCTTCTACTGAACTAAAAACAATATTTAATTAAATTTCATTTAATGAAATTAAATTTATAAAATTATCAAAATAAAAAACGCTTCCCAAAACTATAGTAATTGGCACGATGACATAACAATTGGCATTCCAAAAAAGTACAATAATTGGCACCTGAAAAATATAATTATTGGCTCTATACAAGTTTAATTAAATACACGATAAAAAATTAAAACATTGATAAATTTAGTTAGCAAACAACTACTTTTTTATTTATTTTTATCACAAATAATAATAAACATAAAAAATTCATGTGAAAATATAATATTATCACAAGTAGCTAGTGCCTACTCAGGTACATACAAATTCATTTAAACATAAAAATAAAATAAAACATTTAGTTCAAATCATAGTTAGCTATAGCTACATAGCTAGCTAGCTACTTATCTTAAGTCTCTTTCTGAATTTGCCATAGCTAAACATGAGTTACGCACAAAGCTCGGAAGATATGAGCATTTTAATTCCTTCAAACGTTTAATGTGGTATTCCCTTGTACAATGTGTACACCTGATGCCACAGGCGTCGGTGTCATATCCCCCGACATAAATTTTGTGCATTCATAACACATTTTTCCACGACACACGGAATTTGTTCCGACTCCATCCAAATTTTTTTCAGGCGAAAAAAGTTTTCGCACATGAGGTGGTGGATTGGACTCTTTAAATTTCCGCTACACTTTTTTGTTGGTGAACAATATTGTAATGACGCTAAAGCAGAGGATGTTACTGTGTGTGTTGGTTCATGTATCTTTTTTGCTGTTGGCAAAAGTTTTGCAATTTTGTTTTGGGTTTTTTGTTTGGTTCTTGATGTCGCCTTAGGATTATTTTTGTTGTAATTTTTCCATTTTCTTAAAGTGTTTTCTTCTTAATGCTTTCAGCTTTCCTTTCTTCTTTGAGATATTCGGTTTTCCTTTTTTCTTCCTTTCGCCTTTCTTCGTGTTTTATCCATAATGAGTTGGTAATGACAAAACTCTTCTTGTCATTTTGAACTTTTGAACCCTTTCTTAATGGTGTCTGCGGCTTCTTTCTTAATGGTGTATATGCTTGTGTTTTTGGAGTTAATTTAGTGCCGGAAGGAGTGACAAATTCAATGTTTTATGGATTTTTTCTGGGTTATCCGTGTTCTCATCAACGGTTAAAATATTTTCTGAAGACCAGTCAATTTAGTTGAGGAATACCTGTGGATTCGTGGCCATTGAGAATTGTTGTGTTTTCAACATCATTTATATTTTCAATTACTTGGTTTCAGTAAACAAATTCGTTAATATTGGCAATATCTATGCCAGTAATGCCTTCTGACGAGAGTGATGGAATATCCATCTGCAAACCTTTGTTTTCCGCATTTCTTTCCACCGTTCTTTTCAATTTATTAAGCTTAATATAAGTATAAATCTTATGTAAAGTTTTAAAACCATCTGACCTATCTTCAATATCTGCAGCGTTATCACGTGCTTCCAACATTGGTACTTTTTCGGTTCCTAAAATAGTACAGTATTCATGAAAAGCATCTGTATCATCTAAATTTTTAATATTTTGAAAATGCGCTACTGAGAGTCTACTAGGCACTTGGACGTATTTATGGCATACTTATTCCAGGGAAAAAGGTCACATGCCTTAAATCCCTTCCACAAATTATCGGAAGACACCGATTTTTATACAACTTCTTTTAATAAAGGACCAAATATGTCCCTGGTGAAATTTTTGGTAGGGTTATTATGCCTCCATTCTAGCACTGAGCAATTCTATGCACTTTTCAGCTAAACCTTTTATCTATATTTTATTAATTAAAAACCATATTCTAACGAACATTTAGAACAGAATATTCAATTGTACCTCTGCAAGGCGGTAAAGCAAGAAAATAAAATAAAAAATGTGGTGAATTGGGGGGTTAACGGAAACCTGTTCAATCTCTACAGCTGGTAGAATATTTACTGCTTACACCGCATCACCATGAAGCTGCATTGCAACATAAAAGTTTGATTTGTGGTGAAAAAATAATTTTTTTTGTGTAATAATTTCTTAATTTCTGTATAATTAGTTTAATCGTAGTTTGCATGCCTAAATTATATTCCCTGTTGGCAATTACTGTTAAGCAAATTATTTTATAAAAAAAATACAAATAAATAAAATAAACATCTGAATGGCCAAGTTCTAATGAATAAAAAAACACATTTGCAAAAAAATGGCTAATTAAATTTGTGGAAAGTGAAAAGCAAAACAGAGAAAAGGTAATTCAAAAATTGCTACTTAAATGTGTTGTGCATGTATGAATTGAATATACAAGTTTATTTCCCAAAACAGCTTTCTTCGCTATCACGGGAGCGCTCAAGTGATCGTAGGGAGATTTTCGTAAGTGAATTATATATTTAAATGTTTTGCTTTGATTTTCTTAGCAGATAGTTAGATGTTGTTTATTTTACTTTAATTTTTTATTGGTACTATTCAACTTCAGCAGTTTTAATAAGCCATTTAAAAAAAATTAAACAAATTAATAAAATTTTCAACAAATTAATAAAAGTTATGTATCCTAAATTGCTTCAACATGATAAATATATATTTTGATATCATATCTTTAAGAATAGTGTCGTTATTTAATTCTAATATGTGCTAATTTTGTTAGAGTGTGAGAAGACGATGAGAGTGGCCCTCTTGAGTGATGAAGTTAAATTCTGTTTGTTTGCTTTAAATTGTTTTCGCTTATTAATATTACGCATGAAAAAATAATTATATTACGCATAAAAAAATAATTTTTGTTTATTTAGCGGTTTGAATAGCGGTGGAAAAATGAACCTAAACCCAACCCTCAGTACCTCGAATAACTATTATAATAGTTATTATAGTTAATAGTTATAACAGCATACGCAAAACTAATTGCTAGTTCCGAAACATGGAAAATTTCCATAGAGATGTAAAAAATGGTTTATTCAAAGTATTGTCCTTCGCTATAGACACATTTTTGCAATCTCCCTGGCAATACATGAATACCACGACGATAAAACGACGCGACTTTGGACCGAACCCATTAATCTAACCAATTTTCAACCACTTCTTCGAAACTGGCCAGGTGTAGTCTTGTCAAGCCATGCACCATCGACCGGAACAAGTGATCCCCTCTCAATGTTTCAATGGTGTCCTGGACGATGGGAGTGCGATGTCATGGAGCGTTGTCGTGTTGCAATATCACTGGTTCGTGTCTCGTGTCCCATTCCGGCCGTTTATCGACCAATGCATGGTTCAGATTGATGAGTTGTTATTGGTAGCATTGCCCATTGACAGTTTGCCCTATTTCAGTAGCAAACGCAGAGCATTGTCTTCTTTCCGAAGCGATTTGGCCGTGCCGTCGATGTTGATGTTTCGCCAGGGGAAAACCACGACCTTTTGTGTTTGGGATTCTTAAAAAAGATCCACTTCTGATCTCCCGTAACAATTCGATACAGGAAGCTCTTTCTTTTCTGCCGTGAAAGATTTCGCAAGTGGCTGTTCGATTTTCCATCTTTCTCTCAGTCAACTCATGCGACACCCGTTTTCGAAGGTGCATGTTCGTCATAGGCCTTTGTTTGGCACAAAATTCGATATTTTCATTCTCAGAAAAAATATGTTTGCGTTCCGATATGTGCTGGTATTACAACTGGTAATTGTTAACAACTGTTCATAGCGTGGAAAACACAACTTCCAACATAAATGACAACTAGATGTGTCGCTATAGCACCGTATATGTGTGAAACCCGGAAATTCAGTTGCGCACCTGATAATATGTGGCCATATAGAAGCCTTTGTGCCATGTATGTGAAGTTAGCCCAGAATTTCATCCCAGAAAAATAAAAAAATATCATCGGGTAACACTAAAACTGCAATGATATCCCAGCCCAGAATTTAATATGGTAATTTCATTCAATCTCGAAATTTTATTCTAGCCCAGAATTTGTTTTCTTTTTTCAATTTTTAATTTAAAACCATAATTATAAATTAAGTAAAAATAATAAAAGTTTAAATTAAAGAAATTTACATGATTTAGCACTGAGGGTCAAGCTGGTTGATACTCGATAATAACTAAAAATATTCTACAGTACATTTTTATTGTGTATCAGAGGCCAGTAACGGAATGTATTCTATTCGACACGGGAGCGTATTATCTAGGGCTCGTTTAAATTTCAAACCGATTTGCATGTTGTGAACGGAGCTATATAATAATTTGTGTCAGTATGGTATCGCGTCCATATAATATCCAAAGGGATTCGGTCTGGTATGTCTTAGTGTATCAGAGGCCCGTAACGGAATGTATTCTATTCGACACGGGGGCGTATTATCTAGGTCTAGTTTTAATTTCAAACCGATTTGCATGTTGTGAACGGAGCTATATAATAATTTGTGTCAGTATGGTATCACGTCCATGTAATATTCAAAGGGATTCGGTCTGGTATGTCTTAGTGTATCAGAGGCCAGTAACGGAATGTAGTCTATTCGACACGGGGGCGTATTATCTAGGTCTAGTTTAAATTTCAAGCCGATTTGCATGTTGTGAACGGAGCTATATATATTTTGGTCAGTATGGTATCGCGTCCATATAATGTCCAAAGGGATTCGGCCTGGTATGTCTCAGAGGCCAGTAACGGAATGTACTCTATTCGACACGGGAGCGTATTATCTAGGACTCGTTTAAATTTCAAACCGATTTGCATGTTGTGAACGGAGCTATATGATATTTTGGTCAGTGTGGTATCGCGTCCATATAATATCCAAAGGGATTCGGCCTGGTATGTTTTAGTGTATCAGAGGCCAGTAACGAAATGTATTCTATTCGACACGGAAGCGTATTATCTAGGTCAATTTGGGATGTTTTTTACGTGAGTCCCCTTGCCTATCACGATGGGGTGCTTGTTTTACGTGAGTCTCGTTACCTCTCACGATGGGGTGCTTGTTTAACGTGAGTCCCCTTGCCTCTCATGATGGGGTGCTTGTTTTACGTGAGTCCCGTTGCCTCTCACGTCTGGGTATGGGGTGCTTGTTTTAAGTGAATCCCCTTGCCTCGCACGATGGGGTGCTTGTTTAACGTGAGTCCCCTTGCCTCTCACGATGGCGTGCTTGTTTTACGTGAGTCCCCTTGCCTCTCACGATGGGGTGCTTGTTTTACGTGAGTCCCCTTGCCTCTCACGATGGGGTGCTTGTTTTACGTGAGTCCCTTTGCCTCTCACGATGGGGTGCTTGTTTAACGTGAGTCCCCTTGCCTCTCACGATGGGCTGCTTGTTTTACGTGAGTCTCCTTGCCTCTCACGATGGGGTGCTTGTTTAACATGAGTCCTTTAGCCTCTCACGATCACGTGCTTGTTTAACGTGAGTGCTTATGTTTTCCCGATTGATTACTACTTTTTACGATATTAAATATGTTATTGATGTTTTTCTTTAATATAAAAAAGAAAATTGGGTTGTAACTTGATGCATTGTCGGAGATTTAATATTTCTGGGACTTTCTAGCACATCATCATAGCTTTCCCAATGCTCGTTTCTAAAATAATAGCTGACATAATGTTGTGTCTTTGGTATAAACACCACAACAGCATTAAGTTTAAAAGAATGTGTGCAAATTTTTATAATCATGGGAATGTTCGAAAGCGCGACCTGTTTTTTCTGGTTAACAGACGGTTCGACATAAAGAAAAATCACGTTACTGAAAACTAAATTTTCTATGTGATTTTTTTCAAAACAATTGTGACAGAAAAAACTATTTACATCGTCTAAACAGCTTTGAAGATTTTCCAAGCCCAAAACATCTAGTTGATTTAAATTTACCGATACATATTTCAATAAATCTTTTGCAAAGATATTGCATGTAAAACATTTTGTTTCTACTTCAATGCTGAATATATTTATCTTTTTTAGCACAAATTCAGAAATTTCGCTTATATTCGACGTGCAATTCTTTTTTAAACCGTTGATTGTTGTTAAAACGTTAAAACGAGCTTCGTAAGCGTGAGGAAGGTTATAGTGTCGTAATGCTTCAAATAATTTATAACATGCACCATGCATATCACTAATAAATATATTTGTATTTAAATTTAAAATGCACTGAACGAATGCATCGAATGCACACGTGTGTGTGTAATTTTCACCTAAAATGGAACCATTCCGCAAATAACACAAGTGCTCACTTTCTAATGCTTTAAATACTTTTATTTTTTTTTATTCTTAACAATCTTGGGGGATATCGGTTCATACTCTCGTTTATTTACAGTTAAGTATTTTATTAATGATCCTTGTTTTTCGTTTTCGTTTAAATTATTTAGTTTCTTTAGCATACTTAAAGAAAAATTGATTTTAATTGCTTTTGCCGGCCTTCCTCTCCAATTTTCTATTTCGTCCAGTACGTTTGCCATACTTTTCTCTGTGCAATTTAATTGTTTATCATGTTCAATCATTTTCAAATTGGGGTTAGTGAATTTTTTGGGAATGTTAAGAAGCTTTCTATTTAATATATATATAAATTTCTTTCGTGTAATTCCATGACAAATCTAAGTGCTTTTGCCGGTATCTTACCAAGCGATAATTTACGTCCAGTGAGTCTTTTTATATTGGCAAAGTAATTCTCAACATGGCTGTTGCTTAAAGTCTTGTCGTGGAATATATTGGACCAAAGAGGTAGGTACGTCAAATACTTTTTTAAAAACAGTTCGAGAAACTCTGGATTGTAATATAAATTTATGGGATTACTTGGTTTATGCAATATTTTTTCCCCAATTGCTAAGTCTGCAATTCTTTTGCAATCTTTATAAAATTTACTTTGGCTATAAATACTTTGGTTTAACTGCCTGACACCAAATTCTTCATAATGAATGTATGAATTTCCAATACCTTCAGTGTTTGGGTTCTTTAAATCTATTGAAACTGCTTCCTTTATAATGACGTTTAAGCTCGAAATTACTTTTGGCGTCAAATATTTGCTTTTAAGAGTCGACAAATTACGAAATATACCTAATAATAAACTATAATCTGAAATTAAATAAAAAGCTGCAATTATTTCTTTAATCAGTTTATTACTTTTCGATGACTTGTTGAAATATTTATTAATATCGCTTGATGCATCAAATGTGAGACGCAAAGATGGACTTTAACCAATTCGGGTTTGGAGGTGTTCGTAGTAATGCCATCATAACAAATATTCAAATAATTAACTATATCCATTTTGTTGAAGGAATCTAAAATTCCATTAATCCCAGCAAAAATAAAATCAGTAACGACTGTTTTAATTACTGGCCACACTTTGAATTTTTTTTCCACCTAAATTCTATAGGATCTTAACCGCTGCGGAAAAGGATCGCTGGGTTCAATTATCGTGACTTTAACTGGGACCACTAATGCATAATATAATATCGACGTCTCAGTATCAAATGGATTTCTCACAAGCCCTCCGGTCGCATCAAGATATGCCACCAAATGCTTGTTTTTGTTTTCGTTTAGTAAAATTTCTAGCATTACAAAATGGTTTTATAGAAATTTTTTGTATTAGTTCGGTATTGCTCCGTGCTTCCTTTAAAACATCTAGAATGTCGTCTGCATGATTATCTTGTTCCTTGAGCTTTTCTGATCGAGCTTTTCTCAAAACATCTAGCGGCTTCACTTTTGTGGTCTTTGATCTTTCTAAGAACGATCCATCTTCTATTTTTACAAGCTCCTCAAAAAAATCTGTTGCTGTTCTATCATTAATTATTTCTTTAATTTGAGTTCTCTCAATTCCTCTTAATTGACGAGTTTTAATAAACTCGTGCGACTTATTTTCAGATGTGCTGTTAATTTCAAACAAGCCAAAAGATAAATTTCGATTTGTTAATCTATATTTTTTACAACTTTTATGTCCACAATATGCACGGATACTAATACAGTTTTTCCCCATATCCAGCGATTTAACATTAATTTGACATCCGTATAGGAACCATGCGCAAATTTTAGCGAGAAAAATATTCGATATAATTTCTTGTAGTTGCTAGAAAAACGCACGTACAATTTTTAATATTTTACTTATTGAAGCAAACGCGTGTGCAACTTTTGTTCATCTTGTTTATGTTTACATAATTCAATTTGACATTTCACATTGGCGGTTAAATTTTTTGTTATGTTTTAAATTTAATTTGTGTTAGCACACTTATATAATTAAAAAAGTGTATAAAAGTTATAAGAAAATTTTTTTAGACATGAATAAAACATAAAAGTAAGATGATTTCAATGTTAATTTCAATAAATTTGTCGGAATATGATTTCCATTTTTTATTAGGTTTGAAGAGATGTACCCATCCAATTAAATGTAACTGAAAATGTACATTATCATGCACGCCATTTTCTAAAGTTATTTTGTTTTTCGAAAAATAAATAAAATTAAACATAAAAAGTTGTGTATTTTTAAATAAAATTTATTTTACTTAACATATGGAGTTTTTATTTTTTTATATGTACCCTTCATATGTACTGATAAAATTTTGACTAAATTTATTGAGTTTTTATGTTGGATGCATGCACAAAATTTATATAGCAGTTTTGGTTGCAATCATTTATTTTTATTTAATCGAAAAAAAATTATATCTAGTTTTTTTTTCGCTAAAATCTGCGCATGGTTCCTATACCGGTTTGGTTAGTTAATAGGTTTGATATTATATTAGGATAAGCGTCGGAATCTAAACTGTTTTCTTTAGGATTATAAATTGTCATCCAGGTTTCCTGAGGTATTTTGATTGTACCATTGGACTCTGTATAGACATTGGATTTGCTTTGTTTTCTAGAAGTTTTATTTTTCAAAATTCTTCTTTTATGAACACGGTTGGTTTGAAAATAATCACTCCCACTAGAACTTTGATTTGGGCTTTGTATTTCACTAACGTAATTAGTTTCAACGATATTTTCGTCTGAGAGTTTCCTGGCACTAATGCCAACAAACGTAGAATCGTGTTGCATAGTTTCTGATTCTTGATTCAAATTTGTTTGTTGGTTAATTTGTAAAATTTTATCTTTTAACTCATTTTGAAACTCTAGATTATTTAAAAAAAATTTAAATGTTCTTCTATTATTCTCAGAGTACTTAAAACCGGGAATTATTTTGCATAATTGTGCAAATACAGATTTTTTAGAAAAAACATTGAGTTCGATATTTTCAAAATTCGGAGTAAGTTGAATTATAGCCTCCTGAATAACACAATAATTTGATTTTTCTAATTTAAACTTCGTAAACGGCATTGTAGGCAGATTTTTAAATTTATAAAGCTGGGCCAAATTTTTTATAACTATCCACAAAATAAAATCGTTTTTATAACGATAAAAAATAAACCAATAGCAAATACAAGTATTATTAAATATGTTGCAACGAAAGCACGAAAAAATAATTCAATACTAAATTAAACTGATTTACGTTATTTAATAAATTGTTACCTATTATGCAACCAATAAATTATACCGATATCCAATACAAATAGTCTCACGGAGCAATGACGATTACAGTGTTGTATGTTCAAAGTACAACGTATCAATATCAAAATTTGAAACAAATATTTATGTATATTTCCGTTTCGTTAGGGTTGAATAATATTTTTTCCAATTTTGTTGATGCGATAATTGATCATATATGTATGATAAAAGTTTTTGGTACATTCATACCATGAAACATTAACGTATAGTTCGTTTGGTTAGTCATTATCACTTGTTTTGTACCTTATACTTGAAATATCCTTGATTTCGAATTATACGTTTTGACACACGTGTGACGTGTTCTTTCACTATGTTATAGAAGTTTTTACTAATTTCGTTTATTTCTAAAATAAAATTTTCATTTGTTATGTTACTTTTATTTGAAAAATCCTTAATTTCGGATTATTATTTTCTATACAGCATAATCACAAATTATTTGCATTTGTTTTACACAGATAAACTTGAATAATAATTTGTTTTATTTTATACAAAAAAAAAACAAACACAATTTTAAACGCCTACTGCAAAAAATTTTAATATTAACACTTAAATCAGCATATATTTTGTTATATTTATTTATTTTCATGAAACAGGCATTTTATATTGGAGTTAAATTACCGCTTCTAGATTCTTCTTGCTACAAATAAGTGTCGAATTTATTCGACCTATATTTCGTTACTGACCTGATTCACTAAGACATACCAGGCCGAATCCCTTTGGATATTATATGGTCGCGATATCATACTGACCAAAATATCATATATCTCCGTTCACAACATGCAAATCGGTTTGAAATTTAAACGAGTCCTAGATAATACGCTCCCGTGTCGAATAGAATACGTTACTGGCCTCTGATACACTAAGACATACCAGGCCGAATCCCTTGGAATATTACATGGACGCAATACCATACTGACACAAATTATTATATAGCTCCGTTCACAACATGCAAATCGGTTTGAAACTAAAACTAGACGTAGATAATACGCCCCCGTGTCGAATAGAATACATTCCGTTACTGGCCTCTGATACACTAAGACATACCAGACCGAATCCCTTTGGATATTATATGGACGCGATACCATACTGACACAAATTATTATATAGCTCCGTTCACAACATGCAAATCGGTTTGAAATTTAAACGAGTCCTAGATAATACGCTCCCGTGTCGAATAGAATACATTCCGTTACTGGCCTCTGATACACTAGGACATACCAGGCCGAATCCCTTTGGATATTATATGGACGCGATACCATACTGACCAAAATATCATATAGCTCCGTTCACAACATGCAAATCGGTTTGAAATTTAAACGAGTCCTAGGTAATACGCTCCCGTGTCGAATAGAATACATTCCGTTACTGGCCTCTGATACACTAAGACATACCAGGCCGAATCCCTTTGGATATTATATTGTCGCGATACCATACTGACCAAAATAACATATATCTCCGTTCACAACATGCAAATCGGTTTGAAATTTAAACGAGTCCTAGATAATACGCTCCCGTGTCGAATAGAATACATTCCGTTACTGGCCTCTGATACACTAAGACATACCAGGCCGAATCCCTTTGGATATTATATGGTCGCGATACCATACTGACCAAAATATCATATAGCTCCGTTCAAAACATGCAAATCGGCTTGAAATTTAAACTAGACCTAAATAATACGCCCCCGTGTCGAATAGAATACATTCCGTTACTGGCCTCAATTAAAAATTGAAAAAAATAAAAATTCTGGGCTAGAATAAAATTTCGAGATTGAATGAAATTACCATATTAAATTCTGGGCTGGGATATCATTGCAGTTTTAGTGTTACCCGATGATATTTTTTTATTTTTCCGGGATGAAATGCTGGACTAACTTCACAAAGGTCTTTGTGCCAGAATATAAAACAAACAAATAAATAAAACAAGTCATGTGTAATAGTAAATACCATAAATACTATGAGCGATAAGTTTATAAATTGAGAAGCGTGATGAATATTCGATATTTTCACTACTAGAAGTAGCACCTAATAGGAGTTTTGTGTATAAGAAAGTCAATTTGATAACAAATTTTAATACGATTAACGTAATCGAAGTAGTTCGAATTTCATGTACAGTATTCTATTGGTGACGAATACGATTATGATGAAAAAAATTTCGCAAAATAAATACGAATATTTGAACTTTTTTAGGTACTCCCATTAGGTAAAAAATAATAATAATAGTATATTATTCAACAAGCATATAATGAAGAGCTATTATGCACGAGGGTGAAATTAGGCGAGCGCTGTAGATGTTAGGCTAGTGTCGCAAATCATGCAAGTGAATAATACCTATTATATGCAACTATATACTATACTTTGTTCAGAAAAATTAACTGTTTTTGATTTCTTGACATTTAGAACGATGTTGACGTTTCAATGAAATTGTTGAATGTGATTTTTGCGGACAACCACAATTGTTCAATTGTCATATATGACATTTTATCTAAAATTATTTTCTTTAGTACTACCTACGACCTCGTACAAGCTATAAGAATACATAGATCATTTATTGGGAATATATTTCAGTTCCTACTCAACATTAAAATTCAAGAACCTGATTGTAAATCGCTCACAAAACAACCATAACATTGCAAACTAATAAAACTATTATATAACTAAAGTGAACTAAACGAGTACCAATGGCACAATATTAATGTTTTACTTTTTGTTTTTCTATTGTAATTGTTTTATTGTGATTGTTCCGTACATTGGTCTATTTTCAGTACTCTCGAATTAAATACACAATCGTAGGAATTTCCTCTAGTTAGCGTCAATCTGAGTGACAACAGTTCTGATAATCGACACCTACTTAAACACAATCAACTTCCAACCACCGCATACTTTTTCGTCTCTTATCGCTGGACCGCGGATAAATTTGAATTTTTGACTCATAGATGGAACATTTGTAAGTATCTCAACAATTAGCTTCGAACGGATGAGATTATTGATTTGACAAAATCAATTTTAGAAACGACTACTAAAGGTTCAAAAAAATATAACAAAACCAATAATTTACTTGTTAATAGTGAATAATGATTATCACTGCGCGTAGTGAATAATGTACGAGTATATCAATACAATTGAAGAAAAAAAGTAGTGAGTATTTTATAAAATAACAGTGTACAAAATATTATTAACCGTTAAACAAAACTGAAACAAAACTTTTAGTCGTATTAAAGAATACAAAAATGGTTTAGAATCTGAAATTTGACGAAATTGGAACTTTCGAACAACAAGTGTAAACCCACGTAATATTTTAAAGCCAACCAATAATGATAAATGTTTATAAATTAACAATAAAAAATATAAAACTATATTGTATAGGATACCATAAAGCAATAATAAACACTAATATTGTGGACCACGAGTCACGACCACAATATAAACATTTACTGAAATCATTTAAACGTCAAATAAAACAAAAGGTAAAAATTGACCATTCACTCATCTTTTAGATTATGCTAAACAAGCAGAAATTCAAACGAAATTCTAATGTCAACACATGACACAATTTTTGATGTACAATAGAATAATATATAATTTCAAAAATTTAATTTGGACACCAGCAATTCAGGGTGTTCCATCCTGTTTTGGTTAGACGAATACATTAAATTAACCCTTTGTTTACTGAATTAATAGAAAATATATATAAAAATAAAACGAACGACACAAACTGAATTTTGTTTCTTTAAATCATTTCCGAAATAAAATATATAAATAATTAACCAAATATTGTAATAAAAACACACAAACCAAAATAACAGAATAAACGTTGACTAAAACGTGTTTGTGGTTTTTTGGGAGGTTTCTTTTTTTTGTATTAAATATAACAAAAGTAAATATTATTTTGAAAAATGACCAAGGGCGGGAAAACATGTGAATAATAAATTCTATACAGAAACATTATACCGGTATACCGAAATTACTGTCTGGATGGAAAAGTTGAACCGTATTTCTATCGCAAAATTCACGGAAATTCAAAATAAATTATTTCAATCGAACTAATCCGAAAAGATCCTCGAAGCACTAGATGCAACCATCCGAACATAACCTGTTTTAATTTTGTTTAACGTACAGTAAAAAACATCAATTCATAGTCAGTTTTATTTTTGTATTTTACAAGAATAATTTAAAAGAAGTACTTGAAGATATAAAAACATAATAAAATTTGCTAGGTTGACAATGAACCAAATTCGACGTAAATTAAGGACATGTCATTTCTAAAAAATAATCCACAGCAGTATACGAATTCACTGAGAATATTCAAAAATTTCGCATGTTACAGTTAAACAAAGGGTCCCTTAGAGTTCTGGACCGCGGATAAATTTTACATTTGTTTGAATTTTTGACTCTACTATATATAGGTAGATGGAAAATCTGTTAGAATCACAACAATCAGTTTCGAACAGGTGACGACGACTGATGTTGTATTACGTACTCAGTACATTAGCATATTGTCTATATATATCAATACCATGTATTTGTAGTACTAGATTCATATTTTCCATTTAAATTTCAATCACACACCGAACTTCGTGTGTAAGAATTAATATTTTTTATTTTCCAATTGTTATGTTTTTTTAACAATCACAATAAAAACCATTACAATTGCCAAATAAAACATATAAATTTTTACACACGAAGTTCGGTGTGTGATTGAAATATCGAGATGGGAAATATCGAAGTATTGATTTCGTAGGCTAGGAAGTAATTCGCTAGTACTACAAATACATTGTATTGATCTATATTTTTCGATAATATTCCAATGTACGTAATAACAAGCAGTCGTCGCGACCTGATGAGAAAACTGATTTTTTCAAATCAATAATCCCATCTGTTCAAAACTGATTGTTGTGATTCTAACAGATTTTCCGTTTATATATACATACATAGTAGAGCCAAAAATTCAAAAACATAAATTTATTCTCTTTCGAATTTTTTTCAGTTTTCTCATTAAGTAATGGAAATCCCAATTATTTTCATATTGAAATTCAATTTAAATATTGTATGGTATCACGGAAAGTGATTAATTTATCAATTAAGAATTTAAATAAACAAGAAAAATCTTTGACGCTTGTTTATTCAAATTTATACTTCTAAAAGTACTCCATCGAGCAGTTATTAATTTTTTGAATTTCATTTTAACTATGTTCCACCGGTTTGATTTTCACATAAAACTTGTTCATTGATTTGGTTGGGTGATTTTAAATGCTCAATAATGGGATATGACAGAGTTTATACCAAAGCCCAAAATATACAGTTGATACAAAGGGCTAAACCTTTTCCCAATATCATTGACATTAACAAACAGATTGATACAGCTCGAAGTTTTGAGTAAAGCTTATTCAGTCCACTCAAGAAGAATGGCACGCATTAAATGGTTAATAACAGGGTATCGCAGAGTTTGTATCAATACTTTAATATATACAGATACCGTTTGAGTACGATTTTTGAGAAAAACTTATTTAAAAAAATGTTGTTGTAAATTCTTTATTAAGCCAATAATAAGTAGAAAATATAATAATTTTACACAATAAATTTTTTTTATTGTATTGTATACAAACAAATATTTTTTTGTAGATATTTGCTTTGACAATGAACTCGAAGTACAACTATTCATACTCAGAATAAATAAAAAATGCACTTAACAAAATGTCAATTTCTAAAGTCGATGCTTTGTCAGAAATAAGTCAAAATTAATAATAGAATATTTACCACCATTTGCCAAAATACATAATCGGCATCGCCGTATAAAATTTTGCTTAATCCGTCGAAACGCACGTTCGTTACTATTAATAATATTCCTCGCTTCGATTATACGTTACCGCATCTCCCGATCGGCCAGGTTTACTTTTTCATAAACCATCTCTTTATAATAACCCCACAGAAACAACTCTAAAGGAATTAGATAATAAGACCGCGGTGGCTATGCAATGGACCCTCCCCTTCCAAACCAGTGGCTTGGATAATTTACGTTCAGGTGTTGTCTCACTACTTGTGTATAGTGTGAGGGAGCTCCACCATGCTGCAGCCACATATTTACACGTGTTTCTAGAGAAACGTCATCAAGTAATTCACCCAAGTCATTTTGTAGTAAACTTAGATAGACTTCCTCGTTGATCCGACGTGGGAGTTCAAATGAGCCAATAAATTTTCTGTCGACTATTCCCGCCCACATATTCACTCCAAATTGGTGTTGAAACCGACTACGCCGCAATTTTTTGGATTTACGCGGGCCCAATAGTGCAAATTATGGATAATCAATATCCCTCCCGTTTAAAACACATTTCGTCCATAAAATGTTGTTAAAAAAATGTGAATTTCCTTGGTATCGACGCAGGATTTCTTGACAAAATTGCACCCTTTTTCATGGTCAGCAGGAAAAAGGTCTTTGTACACGTTGCACATGGTAAGGGTGCACGCATGGTTAACGCATTTCTTTTTAATAAACGGAGCAATGTGGACCGTGGCACTCCCGAACGTCTTGATAAACAACGAACACTTATAGATGAGTGGTCTGTCACCATTCAAATTACTCTATCTCAATCTATATCAAGTTGACCGACTGTTGCATATCTTCTCGGACGACCAGGGACTTTGCCTTCACTGTACATTTGATGTACGTTATGAAATACTCTGTAATCGGTAAAGCGTTCCTATTTGGAGGTCGCCTGTCGTGTTTTCTTGCTGTTCGGGCATTACCATTACATAAGCCATAAATGAAATGCATTTCTGCATATTCGCGGTGGGAATAACCTACATAGCTTATTGACATTTTAATTATAAACGTTCGAGTATGTACTCGTATGTATGGAACTATTAACATGAATTACAATTGTTTCTTTTTATACCACAAATTTTGTTTAATTAGATTTGGCTTGTAAAAAGTGTAATAAAATTTAGTAAACGGTGACTAGGGCAGAAACAACTAAAACGAAAGAGACGACACAATTTTTCAAATGTCATGTTTATTTTCCAATTTTGTGTACCAATAAAAATGTTTAAAATTATTTGAAACGGTTATCAAATCACTTCAAATAGCTTTCGAATAAAATATTTTTGTTGAATTCGCAAAATATTTATTTTGACTGTATTTGTTAAAAAAAGTCGGAGATGTCAAAAAATATAACAAAATAATTTTAATCTGCTAGAATTGCTCATTGGGCGGCTTTTTTTGCTCATGCACTCACTCTTATTTATGCTATGTAAACATATTATTTTTCTCACTTTATTTGGATTTTTCAGACGCTGAAAAATAGCCAGTGTCATAATACTACCATTATCATTTTATTTTATTTCTGACAAAGCATCGATTTTAGAAATCGAAACTTTGTTAAGTGCATTTTTTAATAAACTCGACTTACTTTGTGAAGAAATTGATAAAAAACATTTTGTTGCGAATAACCCAGTGTGTGATATCATTTTAAAATCTGCGCATTAATCTAGCATATTTTTCGATAATGGGTTAACTTTGTGTAGTACATTGTTTTCCCGGTGGCGTCACTTAAACTACAATTTTCTTTTTGAAAAACAAAAAGACTTTCCATAACCATTGTTTTTATTTGACAGAAGATAATACCATTTAACTCTTAACAATTACTCTTCGTCAGTAAATATTTTTTAATGGAAACATAGTTCACACTCTTAACTGAGAGAAGTTTGTCATATTTGCTATATTATGTTATCTAAATTAAAATCACAATAAAAAATTTTTATTTCCTTTACTATATACAAGGATGTTGGTACAAATATGAACTTGAATTTAATAATATTATTTACAAATATTTACAGTAAATTCTCGAAATGAAAACCATTAACGGTTACGCATATCAAACACCTGGTCATAAACGAAATGCAAACTTTTACAAAAGCGTTTCTCTCTCATTTGATTTCGTTACAAGCTTCACGTGTTCTAGTAATTAAAGTTTATTTATACCGATTACCGACAAAACGGCACAGTGGTTAAATTTATGGCGTTTGGATCGGGAGGTACCGGGTTCGAATCCCGATAGGGGCAGAATGCAAAAGAGAATTTTCTTCATTAGACTACGATCTGTGGTGAAAAGGGACAACACTATGACCACCTGTCGGAGTGCAGAACTCATGGGCCGACCTCTGGCAACGGCGTAAAAGTAGGGCGTGAAAAGCGGACCGAAAAGAGTTGAGAGAGCCTTGGCCCCAGAACATTTTGCAAAGACAAAAAAATGAAATTTTTTATTTTCATGAGTTATTTTTTATTACACTCAAAATTCTATTAAAAAATATTTTAACAATGTACTTACTGTACTGTTTATTTTTGTTAATTGTTAGAATCGATACTGCCATTTAGCCAATCCACACAGTGCGACAACACGATGCTTTGTCTTCGTCAATAAACTAAATTATAAAGTGGGGGTATTTTGCAGCACGTTTGCAGCAATAATTTCAAGTGCGGCGCGTATTTTATACTCACTAACGCAAATGTACAAAAACGCATTTCATTTTCTTTTTATGCGATTAGTATGAAAATGAATTTTGATAGAAAACAAACGCCTGAGGAAATGTGAAAAATTTTACACTTTGTTTCAATACCTACTAGATTTTTAAATTGTATAGTTTGTGTTTCTACCCGTTTCACTCAAGCGTTCAATGTAAAATGATAAAAAATTTACACATACATACACACGTGCCGCACTTGATTTTTGCAAGCAAAGGTAAGTGCAGCTTGAGTTTTGTTGCAAATCACAGTGTGTGGAAAGGCTACTTGTAAATTTTATGTTTATGTTTTCTATATTAATCTAATATAAATCCTAAGCTAACTCGATATTGATCACAAATTGTTTTGTGGCGATTTATTAATATTTTTCATCTAACTTGGATACTGAAAATGGCATAATGAAAGAAAAGACAAAGAAGAGTTACATGAAATAAACATGTTCAAATTAACATCTAGTTGGCTTAATAATAGAAACAGGATAGAATATAATATGACTAAAAAATTTAATTTGGTCCTATTCTCATGGAAGATTAAGAAAAATTTTAAATTTAAATTCTCTATGCAATTGGTACCAAGCACGGACGTAGAACCGACTTTAATGGTTAGGTATTTAAATAATGAACACAAAAACAAAAGTTATCGTATTTTCTAGCGGATATTGCGTACGATGCCGTTACATCCCGTTTTCCCTTATTTGCACCCATTAAAACTAATACGACATGTGAGATAAAAGTCCTCTTATTAAATAATATCTATTCGCCGAAACGTGCATTGCAATTTTTTATTGAAAATGTATGTTTCTTAATTACTACATACCACATGACACCTAAGAGTTTTAAATACTTTGAAATTTGCTCTACGACAGTGATTATTCGTTGTTGTGTTTTCCGTAATGTAATATCATGATTTTTAATGTAACATAATTTTTATTAAAAGAATATACATTTTGGCGTAATATATAAATACAAATGAGTGTCTACTTATTCTTAATTGTTCTAATATAAATTGTGTCATGTTTACAATTTTGTTGGACCTGCGTACTCGTATTTTGTTTTGTTACAAAAACACAAAATGCAAGAGCGAATCTTTAAAAACTTGTCAAGAGAGTTCATAAAATAGGTAGTCGAAAAATAATTTCGAACGAATTGGAAAAATTAACATAAACCAATATTGTTTACGAACAATTACATAAAACTAAGATTGCCAGATTTATTTTTACTTCAAAGTGAAATCTCGATTATTAATAGTATGTGCTTTCAGGATACCCAACAGTTGCGAACTTATTGAAAAATAAGATATTTTTAAATCAAATTAGCGATGATATGAGGTCTGTATGTATATCGATTTTGTCCCGTGAGTTACTCATTTAAAATGAGTGAAGCAAAAAAAATCGAATACGTATACAGTGTATAATACACAATTATGTCTTTGTATTTGTATTTTTTTTTTGTTCGTATTTGGGTTAATTTTATGATGGACCAGAATCTACTTAAATACAAGTCCTGCTCTAACTCTCATTGACAGATACCTATATAAAAATAACTACCGAATAATGTGTTGGTTACACTAACAATCCAATGTAAATTTGATTTTTTTTTTTTCATTTTTTGTTTGTTTCGGCCTCAACACATTTATTAGTTAGTTATTTTAAAAAAAATTACTATAAACAAAAAATTACCAATACATTTTTAGTTAGTTATCGTTTATTTCATATGTGGAGAGTTGTCAGGACTTATATTTAAGTAAATTCTGGATGGACAGTACCAAAATAACGCGATCCGGATGAATCGGTTTAATTGTTGTGGTGTTTATTTCCTTTCTCAACACATTACGTCTGCTCGCGAGATATGGAATGTCATTAATTAATATGGTAATATATTTTATATTTATCATATTTTTTGTATTATAAACTAATTTTATATGTATTTATAAAGTTTTATTAATAAATTTATTTTAAATTTGTAAAAAGTAATTGTTAATTTACTAAATATAAAAAATTCAAAAATATAAAAACACATAATTAATTTAAAAAGTAACACTGATGTGTACAACAAAAATATGGAGTTTGCAATGGTTATATTTATAAATAAAAACAATGACACGTGACATGCATTTGCAGTAAAGCAAAAAAAAAATACGCGCATGTCTCTAACACAAACACAAATACTACTACTATATCTTTCCGGTTACACTCATTTCATTTCACATATTTTGGGACAAAATCGATGTACTGAAAGCGCCCAATGTCGATACGTCGAATATTTTCTATTTTTTTTAATTTACAACGGAATTTACAACGTGTTTGCGCATCTGCATCGAGTTTGCACATCAAAACATCAGAATAGAAGAAAAGACAAATAGAAAATTTTCACTGAATCGACGTAAATATTTATTCTGTTTTGGTTTGTGATCAGGATCACCAAGTAAAATCAAAAGTCTGTTACAGCTTTATTAGGATTTTTATAAATATTTTATAAGAGTTTCATATTGATAAAATATGCACTTGGTTTCTATTTTGTTATAATATTAAAGTTTCAAATAAATAAAATCACCACATTTTAATTTAAGGTTTATTTATCTATTTATATTTATTAACGTTTATGACACATGATCTGTACAAATATTAATGACATAAACGAGAGTATCTAAAAATCAAGTGTGGTGTATACGAAATTTACATACATTCTGTAAGTGTGTGTGTGTTTTCAACTGAAAATACCGTATTAAAAGTTAAAAATTTATGTTCGGTAAATATTTTGTTGTTTGGAAACTTAATAATTTGTCCTTTCAATATTTATGCTTTGAATGTTTATACCGTTACTGGTTTTAGAAAATCACATAATTTCTTTAAAATTATGACCTAAAAGGATTAAAACACATGAAATTCCTAGTTTAGCTAACGTTGCAAAAGCAAACTAAAATGTCTTACTCAAAATAAGAGCACGAGAGTTTAGGCCTCCGAGTATATGACCAAAAATAATAAATCTTAGAATCTTCCTAATTAACTTAAAATTAAATTAATAAAAAATGTGACTTACTTGGTCTATCCAATTCGTTTATAAAATCGTCTGCTTCTGAATATGCTCCATTAACATATAAAATAATATTTTCATTTAAATGTAATATTAAAACAAATATTGTAAATAAAAAATTATAATTATAAAAAAATAATTTTTTCCGTTTAAATTTTTGTCTGCTTATATTTAATATGTGTGCCATTTTCATTGTTTGCAATGTATGTTATTTAAAAAAAAACTACCGCTAAATAAAATTAATTTGCTCCAAAACTAAAAAATAAATTATTTTAATTCCCGTTAATGTATAACTTATGTTTGCAATTTAGAGTAAAATTTTAAAATTAGAACGTATTACAAAATAAAAATATTGAATAATTTAAATATCTTTATTATTATTTAATATTTATGGATTTTAACTAAATTTCTTTTTTCTTCTTCTAATTTTCATTATATTATGTAATTACACTATTTTCATACATATTCACCTCACACTTTATTATTATTTCATATTTTAATTATTATTTATTAACTTAAGAATTTTTTGCTTCTTTTATATTGCCTTTGACACGTCACAAATTAAAAAAAATATAACGAAACGAAATAATTTAAAAATGATATGCACACATGAAATAAAATTAGAAAATATTTTTATTATTATTCACATATTCGTGTATATAAAAAATCTAATTGGAAGAAATAAATATTAAATCACAATTAGTTGCACTTTAGAACAATTATTATTTGAAATAGTTGGGAGGTTGATCTTGATAACAGTTTAACATCACAATGTCATTCCGTGATATCTGAAATTAAATAAAAACAAAAGAAATAGAGTAAATTTGTATATCGTTAATTAATTGTTTACAGTGTTAACTTTTGTGGTTTATTGCTTTTCTAACTTTATTCAATTATCATAAATATAATACAATTCCAACTACATAAATACCAAGATGTCTATGCAACACGATTTGGTTAATAATTGCAATGACCCTGCATCGCTAGTGATATTTGTGGAGATGGCATACAAACAGTATAACTGTGACTGTAACAGTTAACATAAGATAAATAAAAGCTTTTTTGGGGGATATTTCAGGACAAGATTAAGCAAAGCAAATGTCAGATTCTTGGTACACGTACTCTATATACAATTTCAATTATACTTGCCTGGTTTCAAAATTATATTGCTAAATTGGTTCAAATAAATGGATCAGTTGCAATAGTTAGTTTTGTGTCCCAGCTAAAATCCTCGGTTTTTGCACGAGAATGAAAATATGAGCAAATATCGTTTTAAACACGAGATGCTTTCTGTAGTAGAGATGCTTAGTAGACCACCTAATGTGAACGAGTCACATTTGCTCACATTTTCTATCTAAATATGTTTAATTTTGATTTTGATTTTATTATCGTTATGCTGTTAGGTTTTATAGACATAGGGCAGAAATCACTTTTACTCACTCTATCAATGGCAAGTAATATAAATAAATTTGATTAAAAAAGGCGTGTTTAGGGATTGTAATCAGTTCAAGCAACAGTGCCTTTGTTGAAGGTAGTTGGGAAATAAATTTTCAAATGTAAATAATGTTTTTCGCATCTGCATCAAAAACACTCACATCGACTCACTCAAACGATTGTTCAACAACAACTGTACAAACAACAGCAAACACAAATCAATAGATGTCCAATTTACAATACCCAATGCCGCAATACATTCCCAGATCATTACCGAGCCCTCACCACACTTTATTGTGGTTATTATATTTTTCTTCAAAAAAGCTCGATTTTGCCTCTCCAAATTTTTGAAAATTTTTCTTTCAGAAAATCTCAAACTTGCTTTCGTTACTAAATAACAGCCGGACAAGTGGTGCAGTGGTTAAAGCTTCGGCACTTGGACCGGAAGGAGCTGGGTTCGAATCCCATCAGAGGCTAGAAGCAAAATCGAATTTTCATCATCGATTACGATCGGTGATGCTAATAAATACAACTAAGACCCTCTGATGGAGTGCAGAATTCCGTGTCACGCGCCGACCCACCTTCCATGTCAATGTACAGGTTGACATGGAGCTTGCAATGTGCAGGTGGTATACTGTAGTTGTGTGAGTAGGTGAAGTAGGTGGGTTAATGATGTGGAGTGAATGAGTGGTATCACAATGGTCCTAAAAATTGGCCTAAGTGTGCAGTAAGCAACCACTGAAACCTACTAAATAACACGTTTTCCAAAACGAAATATCATTACTTCTATATTTGACTGACATTATTTCACTTGGAACTCTACCATACAGCATGCAGCGTTGATCGAATTGCACTTGTGCTTATGGGAACTCCTGATGCTTTTTCAACATCTTCCGATATTTTCACTGCACCAGAAAGTTGTCTAAGTCTAATGCTGTGTGAACGATTTTCTAGCTGATTCAACTTTTTATATTTGTCTATAATATTCTTTACCGTATTATGGCACCTGCCAATTATTTGAACACTTTCCGAGAAAGATATGTTTGCTTATCTTTTTGCCGAAAACTGGTATGAAATTGAACGTTGTATCTTCACGAATCACGAATAAACAGTACTAAATCACCAAATGAACAAAGCCAAACAAAAGAAAATCTACTGAACTATGCAATATAAAAACGAAAATCTAACTGAAAATCTTTTGATGAATCTCAATATGTTTTGCAATATGTACACTTTTTATTGACAGTTAAAAATTGAAGTACTTTTTGATATTTTTTGATTGAATATTATTTCATGTTGACATTTGTTTGCCATTTATAAAGAAGGAAATACTTAATAAATATTTACTCTAAGTTTTAACATTGAAATATAATAAAATCCGCAGTTTAATTCCAAATATGAAACATTGAGGTGTACATTTTTTTCATAACAGAAAATTCGAGTTGTATCTGTAGCGAACCGGTTTTAAAAAAATGCATGCTTTCTTTCTGGGTATATAGATGTTTTCCATTTTTTAATCCATTTTTACATGCTTGTTTTGTGTTCTCATGCGGTCACCCAAATTAGCATTAAACATAGCAATGATTACTTGACGTCGTAATGAAGTTATCGGCGAGTTTTCTCTCTGTGCTACTCGTCTCTCCACTGAAAACCTTGGGGTTTCCGAACCGCAATTGGCGGTTTCCAATAAAGTGTCCTAACATATCTTCTCTCCACATGTGATTAGCATCAATTATGTTATATTCGTTAATTTGCTAGTGGAGATCTGCTGAATTAAGGAATTGCAAGACACATAACTTCAAGTTATAACATTTACCCATAACTACAATTTATGACAAATTTATGGCATTAGTGATTTTGTTTTGACTTTTACTGGAAGACGAGTGGAATTGTGTTTCTCAAATTTTAAAAACACGCATGATTTTATAGTGTCACATTAATCACAAGTTTACTACATAAGGCCATCAATAGGACAGTCGTGTAACATCAGATAAAAAAACTATCAGCAAAGTTTTTTTGCGAAACCAACCCTATTGAGAATTTTTAATGAAGTAGAATTGCAAATTTTAAATTGACTGATTCTGCGTGAAGGATTATCATCGGGTGATTTTTACAAGTGCAACGCTTGCACTGCACATAAAAATGTACATAAACGACCCAGTTAGGCGCAGCAATTCATATGTGATGTTAGCAGTATTTCTGGATTAATACCTAGTACTCAACCTATGCAATTTAAAGTTTAGACTTCGTCATTTGTTTGAAACCTCTTGGTAATCTCACCTCTGATTTTCATCGAAATAATCCAGTAATTTAAATACTATTTAACATTTCTAAATACTATTATAAGTAAATATTTCTTATGATTATTTTGTTTTGTGTTTCTATTGTATACTAACAAGAAACACTCACTCTTATGACAATGTAGCCAAATCTAAATTATTATCTCGTCAAACTTTATTAAAAATTTAGCTGCGAATTAATTTATTTAAATCTTGATATCGTCAGCAATCAAGACCAGTTGTATAACTTGACACTGTCGAAATAGTTTGTGTTCACTGTGAACAATCTTTTTGTGGGGTAACGACCGTCGCGGTTATCATTATAATTTGAAGCGAATTAATCACCATAATCAATCAATGTATTATTGTAATGTTAGTAATGCGATTACATTGTCTTTTTGCCAGTTGCAATAAAAAGTAAAGTAAAAAATAGTAAACAAGTAAAAAAGTTTGTTTTAGTAAAAAATTGTAGTTCATTGCCTAATTAGAATGAAAGTAACAACATTAGCGAAGGTCAAGGACGAATGATTAGTTAAGCAAGTATGGTTATGATTGAGAAATTATTCAAATATTTAAAATTTCTAATAGAAGTAATAAAATTAAATACTTCGAGTTATACAAAAATTTGTTTAGGGAATCCAAAAATCAGATATCTGTCCATTTAAATTAATGTCTTTAAATTTTATTTAGTGCTTAAATGAGACATTTTTGTAGCTTGAATAATAAAAAACTACCATCAGATAATATTACGAAAGAATCTATGTTTGTGTGATTTTATAAAAATTTCTATTCACAACTTTGCAAATACACGATTTTATATTAGTTATACAGAAATTTATTTAAGTATTTGTTAATTGTAGGTGGATCGGATCGTCTACTTGTCTATCGAAATATCTAAATAGTATACGTATTTGATGATTTTATTAGCATATCACAGAGATATTTTTATATTTATTTTGTTATTAACATTTAAATAACAAAAATTCCGATTTGTATTGACTCACGCATATTGAATTTAAAATTTTTTGAATTTTAATGTTTTAATAAGATTTGATCTTTTATTTTGTGTATATAAATTTAACATCATATTTATGTGATTTGCTTTAAATAATAATAATAAAATCGGTATTGTAAAGTATTAATTTTTTTAATTATTATTCACCATAGGTGTTCGCTACTAAGATTAATTTTGTGTTTTATTTATGAAATAAAATCTAATTTTGATCCGAGAATCTAAACATAAATGCAATTAAAAATTTTATGGGTAAATGTCTATAGTTATACAATTAGCATGTTATATTAACATTATTTATATATCACATTTCTTCGAATGCAAAAAAATATCGGTTATAATTGTGATTTGTTTATTGTGGACCATTGATCAATAAAACAATTTTACCTCTGTTTTCTATAGAAGCAAAAATACTGTATTGTTTTTCATTACGATCGACTTACCAATTTTATAGCATAGTGATAAAAGATGTCCGTTCAGATCGGGATGTACCGGGGTCCAATCTCGATCTGATTACGATTGGTAATATAAATGAACCCATCTCTGAATTACTGCCGGGGCACAGAGCAAATGATACGACCCATCTGCCATTTCACTAGTCAAGTATAAGATGCTCTTTGTATAACGGATTTATACCCATATATTTAAGAATTGGCAGGTAAGAATAAACACAAATAATATGTAGAAATCTTCTAACTATAAGCCGCTGTCGCTTGAGAAGGTTTGTTTAATTGTCTAGCAGTAGTTAATCTTTTATTATTGACCACGGTCAAAAAGAAAAATTTTATTACCATATTTAATTTGTGCTATAGCCATCGTTTGCTATTTTCACATTGTGTACTTGTTACATCATTGTTTTATACTATCCTTAACACTATTAAGTCTAAAATTTACTAGAAACCGTCGAAATTACGACAGATTTACCAACAGTGACCAGATAAATCAAAGAATATATATATATATATATATATATATATATATATATATATATATATATATATATATATATATATATATATATATATATATACAAGTATATATATATATATATATATATATATATATATATATATATATATATATATATATATATATATATATATATATATATATATATATATATATATATCGCACAATGCGTGTAAGAAAACGAAGTCCTGGTTATCGCGTTCATGCATGATTGCATTTTTAGAATATGGGTACTAGGCTCTACAGAACTGTCCATCCAGTTTTTTCTTACGAATCCTCCTGCACAAATTATTAAGGTGTAAAGATAAATTTTACTATGATCTTACACTAGCATTTTTAGAGAAAATCTGTGTTCCTGTAAAAGTTTGTTTTTGAGATATCGTTTTATTTCGATACTCGTATATATATATATATATATATATATATATATATATATATATATATATATATATATATATATATATATATATATATATATATATATATATATATATATATATATATATATATATATATATATATATATATATATATATATATATATATATATATATATATATATATATACAGGGTGGTACACTGATTTCATTCCTGAGCCGTTGTCGATGGCGACGTATGGTCTTTTTGGAAACTGCAATTAATTCTAAATCTTGCTCTAATGCATTTACAGTGGTGGCGATCCAACGCATCTACTATATTCTTATCAGTCACGTTCTTCCTGTGTAGCGATGAGCGAGATAAAGCGGAATTTTTTATTTGCTTAGATTCTCTGTGCTTGGTATTCACTGCCGCTAGAAGACAATGTCAGTGAGCTGGTGTCCGAAATGAATAAGTTTAAAACTATTTCTAGGTATCTACATGTTAAAGGTTGTCGATCATTAATCGCCAATGTGGAATTGCTCTCATCCATTGATCGTAATGAACGAATGTTAAAGCACTAATATATCGTTGTTGCTCGAGAAACCACAACTTTGACGGATCTTCTATTTTTCAATATTAAGACCAAGAAAACTGTCAAAGAGTTTCCATCCATCTTGTAAGAAAACTTCTCTTTTAATGGTTTCAGTTTCATTTTTTCTGCTACAATTTTTTTTGAGATTCCAATATGCGTCATGTAATTTAATGATTTTTCTAATACATTTTTCTTTTTTTTTCATCTCATCCGCAACGGTGCTAGCTTGCATACTTATACTAGTATTTTTCAGCTTGTGAAGGAATCGTCTAATTACATCTCGATTCGTTAGAAGATACTAGATTCGTTAGAAAATAGATTCACCTATGAAATTATAAAACGAAAAATATCAGATATGAGATTAAAAATACTACAGGGAGGGCCATCTAACTTTTTTTTGAACTAGCGGTTATTTTGAGTATAAAGGGTAAAGGTTATGTCACTTCTTTGGCATTTGACAGAAAGTTAGTTGTATCCTTCCGCTGAACGAAAGTGGTTGTGTATTCGCTTGAACAAAGCTGGAAAATATTGAAACATTACTTCGAAAATCATGTTAATGTTGCAGAATGTGTGGGAAAATTGCGTGCGGTTTTCGGAAGAAACGAAGCGCGTTAATTAATAAAACAACAAGAACCAAGCAGCCAACCAAGCGTACACCCGAAAATGTTGATGCTGTGGCCAAGAATGTGCGTGAGTCGCCGGGAACGTCAACTCGTCATCATGCTCAAGAATTGAACATTTCACGCACAACATTGCGACGAATTCTGCATAAAAACCTTGGTATGACACCGTATAAAGTTCAATTGGTTCAGAAATTGAAGCAAAGAGACCACCCATTGCATTTTCGGTTCGCTGAGTGGGTTTGCGATCGACTTGAAGAAGATGTCGATTTTGGCAAAAAAATCATCTTTTCGGATGAGGCGCATTTCCATCTTGGCGGCTATGTAAACAAGCAGATTTGTCGCATTTGGGGTATGAAGAACCCGCACGTGATCGTAGAGAAGCCGATGCATCCTCAACGAGTGACTGTTTGGTGAGGAGTTTGGTCCGGTGGCATCATTGGGCCATTTTTATTTGAAAATGAGCAAGAAGCCGCCGTTACTGTCAATGGTGAGCGCTACCGCGCCATGATAAACGAATTTTGTTCCCGGCATTTGAAGAGGAGGACATAGGCAACATTTGCTTTCAACAAGACGGTGCTCCTTGCCACATAGCACACGTTTCAATTGATCTTTTGCGCACTGTTTTCGAAGTTCGAATTATCAGCCGAAATGCTGATATGATTTGGCCGCCTCGGAGCTGTGTTTTGACGCCGTTGGACTATTATCTTTGGAGTGCCTTTAAAGATAAGTGTTACGCCGATAAACCAGCAACGATTGACGCTCTCAAGAACAATATTCGCATTGCCATTGAAGACATAATGCCGCATACCATCGAAAATGTACTCCAAAATTGGACTGACCGTATGGTGTAAGCCAAGGACAGCCGAGGCAGTCATATGAATGAAATAGTATTCCGTAATTAATCGGAAGGATTGTTCTTTACAATGAAAAAAATAATTTGAAAAAATATTGAAAAATTTTGTTTTATTGCGTTTTAAAAAAAAAAAGATTATTTGGCCAACGTTATACGAGATAAATCTATCAACATGCGGGTCTGTACGTTATTTTCCAAACGTCAAAAATTAAAAATCAAAGATTAAATTGGTGCTATACAACAGAAAATATTAGTGCTTATACTTGTATGACCAGGTACAAACATTATAGCAACAATAACAGCTTATGTAGAAAAATATAACTTAGCTTCTCAAGTGATTGCAGTAATTTTCATAGCCGTATGGCAATGTTTCGTTTCCTCCATTGGTTATATTGTACAAAAATATAATAAAGCAATTTGATAAAATATATTAAAATTTATTTTGATTTCTCTGTATGATCATAAGAAATATTTGCAGTATGAATCGTGAAATATAATTGATGATGAGCTAAGAAATTTAATTAGTTTTCAAAATATAACAAACAATAAAGACGTGTACATGTTGAAACAGCAAAATTTGATCTAATATCATGAAGATATTGTATGTTTTCACGGCACGAATACAAACATCGTGCGAAAACTAATTGTATCACTTGATGGTAAATCACTAGTGGAGAGGTTGTGAAAAAACGTTTCTATTAAAAATTTAATTAACTCAGACAAAAAGGCAATTTTACTTTTCTGAAAATTAAACTTACATTGATTAATTAAGAATACAAGAAAGGTATACATATTGGTTGAGTAAGCAATAACGCGACATATGTGATTTCGAAGAAGATTCCGGGTTTAATAGCCAAGACCTTTCTGTCAACTGACTGATTTGTAATGTCTTTAAAAACGTTTTGTTGAGAGACTATATTAAGATTAACATAAATTTGAGAAAGGTGTTTAAATAAATTTGAAAAGTACACGATTTTGTTTATTGATTATTATGACTCAATTTTATGAGCCAATATTTTATTTCATTAATTTATTTTAATCTATTCAGAAAATTTAAATTTTGAATATCGCTTTGACAATGATATCAAATACCATACAAGGTTTGGTTGGAGTGTTAATCGCTGCTGAAAACATTTGTATATACACCAAATTTAAGTTCAGCTAATAAAATAGTGATAAATATTTATTTTAAGTATCATTGTACGATTTTATTTATTTGAGATTTTTGTAAATGGTAAGTACGATAAGTATCTGCAATATTTCAATAGTAAAATTATGATTGTAATAAATAATATGAATATTTATGTACAGGGTGCTTTTTATGTTCCAGGCCGTTGTATTTTTAATAAATTTTAAATGAAATACAATTTTATAATTCATATTTTATTGATTGATTATATGGTCTTATGTATGGAATGTATTATCGGCCAAGTAGCCGCCTCTGGCCATGACACAAAGGCTAGCTCTTTTGAGCACATTTTTCATAATATTTCCGCAGACTTCTGGTGTTATTTCAGCAATTTCGATTCGATTGTTGCCCTTAAGCATCGAGGTTGTGGTTGGTTTATTAGTGTACACCTTTCTCTTCAAGTACCCGTATAGGAAGAAATCGGGAGGGTTCAAATCAAGGGATCGTGAGAGCCAGTCGATATAACCTCTTTTTGATATTATTCGGCCCAATAGTATGGCCCAATGATGCCATACTTTAAGCTGGTGTAGTAGTCTTTGGTGTATCAATTGAGGGTTTTCAGCGCCTCATTAGCACCAATTCTGTTTATTAACAAAGCAAGCCAAATCGAAATGTGCTTCGTTAGTCATAATGATTTTTCACCAAAAATGGTTGCCTATACCGAGCTGTACAACACGAGCACTTCAATTTCGCCCTTCATGATAAAAATACAAATCTTCTTTGAGAATTTTTAACAAACAAAACCGATAATCTTTTCTGGTGTGCGTTCACTTAATATTGCCCAGGCTTTACTTTATCTCTCAGTGTATACAAATTTACAAAATTACTGATTACACGCTGATTAACTTGCTCGGCCGATGATTAACACGAAAAAACCAGGTGATTTTCTCCGTGTATTCACAATTGAACAATTATTTAAATAAATTGTCATCGACCACTCTCTACACAATCGACCTGAAACATAAAAAGCATACTGTTTAAAAGTGATATTTGCTTAGTTTAACGATGAAATAGCAAAAATGCAATGACCTTCTAGGAAGGATATTTCACATTTTCAATTTTTTACATTTATCTACGCGACATTTTCCTGAGAACTCTCGAGAATATGTATTTTTAAGGCATAAACCATAATATTAAACAATAATAATTCTACATTATACTGCATATACTCTACGAGTATGATAGTATGAAACGAACCAATTATGGCTTTGCCATTTTTTTGTTATAATATTTATACGACGGAAAATTGTTAAAATGAAAAACTGTTAATGGAAAATGTATGTAAGTATATAAGAATAAAGGAGAATTGTAAAATTTACTATTTTTCAATCAAACATGGGTTTTTTAAAAGCTTATAATTGAAATAACAATATCTGCTAATGTCTAGTTTATAACACTTAATTAATTAATAATTGAATAATGACGATTCGAACAAACATGCTGAATATACGGACAGAGTACTGTCTTGAATGCATGATTTCCATTCCAAAATGTTTCTGGTATTGAAAAAGTAACAAGTAACATGTTACTCATCTATAATATTATAGTGGTGCATTACTATTATTTCACCATGCATGTTTGGCCGTACAGTTATAGCAGATGGAAAAACTAAAGCTTACGTATGTACGTCAATTGCCAACAATTAAATTTAATTTATTTTTTATCGAAATATGTGTACGTATAAATTATTAAGCGACCCATATCAAAAACTAAATTTTTAATATAGTCGTACAAAATCGACCTAAAACAAAAGATAAGTAACGGGGAAAATTAAATGTTTTAACCAAATTTAAATAAACGTAATGCCCATGCCCGCAGGGGTCCATTAAATAATGGTGTATACTAGATTTATTGGTTTTATTACCATTTTAAGATAAATTTAATAATAACTGTCATATACCTCCATTATGCCTACAATAAATTGAGATTTTGGATAAATCATTTAGAAAAATAATCATTTCAAGTTTTAAATCGACGCAATCACTCTTTGTGTTGAGTTGCTTAATTTAGTAGTAGAATCTCCATACAATTATCTGCAAAGAGTAAAAGTTTAACACTGTAGGGTTAAAATTTATTATTTGACTACGTCGTCATAGTCAACATTTAACATTTGCATTCCCAACGATTTGGCCTGGCGTGTTGAATATGAAGATCAATAGTACTATAGGGTTTTTTCTAATCAAGATATTCGAGTGTTAGATTAAAAAGAAACAGGCCACAATAAATCTGTCAAGCTCTAGTTGTAACCAAGAAACGATCCAAATGTTATTAATCTGCAAAGAGATTCAAGATTTTCTGGTGAACTAAGACCACCCAAGCAAGGAACAAAGATTCTCGAATTGTATACCAACATTTCTCCCCATTATAAAATACTGATCGGTGGTTTTATCATTAGAGCGAACGCCACAATCACAATTAACGATAAAATTATCGGCGAGAACAAAACATTTGCAAACACCGTATATTACAAAGCCGTGTCCAAATAGTTTCCACAGACCAGGCGGTTGCCTTTTCTGTGTAGCAGACAAAACCTATAAAATTCGATTATCATTTAATTTAAGGAAATACATACCTGTGCAATTTTTGGGTAAAACTTAACTTAAACAAAAAAAATCATTCGATGAAACTATATTGAGGTAATCTTTCTCGCGAGAGAATAAGTCTTATACCCTAGACGGACCCAACAATTATCCCGATTATCACTGATCACGATTTCAATTTTAGTTTTTTCGATCACGATCTTCAAATATTAGTGATACACCGAAAACACGATTTATAAATTTCACCAAACTTCATTCGACATAACATTTGCATTCTACCTAATTTCATTTATAAGAAATCTGTCACAGTGTTTAGAAGGTGTAAACATTTATAAATAAAGCATTATAAAATTTAGTGTATATTAAAATGGAGCAACACGATATTGAAAAAATAAAACTAATTATAAAGCAAAATAAAGCCGAAATCGCAAATTTGAATAATAGAAAAAGTCTACTAGAAAATAGTGCCCATTCCAGCAAAAATCTGGCGTTGTTTTTTATGGACAAATTTAAGCGTTCGAGGCGAAGTAAAAATGGATATGTAATAAAATATTTATGCGTAGTTGCAACCAGTTATATCCCAAGAAACAGAAATATTTCGTGCCATGTAAGTATTAAAATTGAAAACAAATGAAATGTATTTTAATTTTAACTTAGATGTATGTGAATTTTACTTGTAAATTGTGATAATGTAATACTATTACTTTTTTTAAAGAAAACATTTGGATCTTTCTGGGAATAGGAGGTACCTCTATTTTGCGATAAGCAGTTTAAAGAGCGTTTCGTCTGACCCGAGAAACGTTTAATTTTGTGTGCACGACAATTGGGAGGTTTGTGCAAAAGACGATACAAATTGGAGGAAGGCTATGTGCCAAAAAGAATAGCTGTCGCATTATATGCCTTGGGTTCGTCAGAATATGCAACTATTAGTCATCCTTTTGGAATTGGGCGAACTACTGTAGGAGAAATTACATTACAAATGAGTGATGCAATCAACACACTGCAATATATTAATGGGTATCCACCAATGGATGAAAAAATACAAGAACACCTTAAGGGGTTTAAAGATATTTGGATATTTCCTGAGTGTTATGCTGACATAGGTATAGATAGATTTTGTGCTTGTTTGTCATGTTAGTTTGAATAGATTATAATTTTTTACTTATTATAGATGGATGCCATATTGAAGTTACCCCATGTGCTGACGAAGCAACTGATTGTTTTAATTATAAAGGCTGGTATTCAACTGTTTTGTTCGCAGCTGTAGACTATAGGTATAGTAATTGTTTAAATTTAGAAACTTAATTAATGTTTATGATTACAATACAGATATCGTTTTAAGTAGTAATGATGCCTTCATATATGGAAATTCTAAATTGATACATACATATACAAACGATCCAATATTCACAAAATATGTTAAAATTATCAACAATGTTGGAATACCGGATGTATTAATTGGCGATTCAGCGTTTCCCTTATCCCGAACCTAATGAAACCTTTTACGCAATCCACTGAAATTCAACTTTAACAAAGTCTTGAGCCGGTCAAGAAGAGTTATAGAAAACGCGTTTAGGTATTACAAGGCCACGTTCAGAAGGATTGGTAACAAATTTGAAATTGATATCGCCAATATAAATAAAACCATTAAACCATGTTGCATTCTTCACAACATATGTTAAGAAGCAAATGACCAAATTATTGATAGTTGGAACGTACAAGATGATGGAGGAACACAGCCAGATTTCAAAAGTACTGTAGGTGAGCGAGATACAAATGGAAATAACATTAGAAGAACTTTGGCAGAATACCTGGAAACTCAAAGAATAAACTCATTAAATAAAAAAAAAGAAAACTTTATTTAATAAATTCATTATTTCAAATTTGAATATGTTTTTTCAAATTATTTTTTCAAAAATTTTATCACAACTGCTTTATCTTATGTACACATTTAACATCAGTAGGATGTATCAATTTAATTAATATCTATGGCTACGAATTGATTAATCTTTAAAATAATTAACTAAAACCTTTTGAAGTTTTAAATTTTCTTCCGCCAACAATAGCGATTTTTCGACAATTGTATCGGCTTTAGCCTGATATTCCAAACTGTCTCTCATAAACTGTTCGCTTGTTGATAATATTTTCTTCACGATTGTTGCGCTCTTCAATTTTATAAAATTTTTCAATTTCACCCAGCATGTTTTGGTGAATGGTAATCATTTTTAATTTTCTTTTCTTTGGGAGATTATGATCAATAGGCAAAACAGACGATGAAGCATCGTCATAATTTTGCACATTTGTTTCACCAGCCGTACACATGAAATCTAAATATTCTACTTCTTCATAGTCGTGCATTGGTTCATGATCTGTAGAATCATAAATGTATATATAACAATAAATACATATTATATTAGTTAGTCTGATATAATTATGATGTTCTTCTTGTTCATAATTATGTATTCTAAAATATTACCAGTGCTTTGGATACAGGTGTACTTTCTTCAATAAGCCTCTCGTTGTTCACCGGAAGTCTGCCCAAAATACCATTAATTTTATTATACCACTTCCACTCAGAAGGTGTGCCGCCTGAAGGGTCAATAATTATTTTCATTCCTATAAAATACAAGAAATATGGAAATACATATTATACCAAATACATAAAATACATATCAAATCCTGTACCTGTACTTCTGAGTCAAGTTTTTAATTTTATTGGAAATTTCAGCTGCCTCGCGGAAGATATAATTGCACACCGAAGTTGGCCATTATTTGTTGAGAGATGGCTTCGTTCCATTGATCATTATGTTAGAGTGCCAATCCAATTCTTTGAAAGTATAATTACACTTGGTAATTAATCACATATTGTTTGGTGACCCAACTAGTAAGGCATTTTCTTTTGCGAAATAAGCTAAATTTATTTGAAATATCCAATCTGGTAGTTAATCTGAATTGAATAACATTAATAGTTTTCCAGGAATCATTGCCTTTGGGATGCCTCATTTATATTTTGCAACTTTTAAAAAAAACTTTTTGCTATTTTGTGGGTTGCCCGATTTAAGGGTTAAATACTAATGGATTTTACAGTAATTTTTAATATTGTTCAAATAACTATATGGTTTCAGGAAATTCTATTGTAAGTTGTGGAGTTGCAGAGGATTAAATTATTAAATGTTCATATTATTTAGGAAGCCGGAAAATATTAATTTAGAATTAAATTTCAGGAAATCTACGAATTCTTGTGAAATATTAATTGCTTTGAAATATTAATTGCGGATTGTGTAGACTAGAATTGTGTTGTCCTTGTGTTATTAACTATCGACTTTACTTATAGGTGTCTGTAATCGGGCCGATTCAATCAATCAATTTTGTTTAGGAAAAACGAAAAGTGTTAATGCAGAATTATATTTCAGGAAATTTTCAGATGCACGTGAAATAATAATATTTGTTTCCCAGGTTGCTGATTTAAAGAATCAATTGTTGAAGACCAATACCATCATTATCCATTAAACCTATTAAGCCTTTATCCTTCCTCTAGTAGATTAGAATCGTGTTGTGCCGTACGATCGCTAGGTGTTGAAACCGGATCGTTCCGTCCCAGCAAAAAAAATACCTTTCCTATCCTTATCCTTCCTATTGTTATGTGTAAACAGGCTGTAGGAATAGGCCAGGCGATATCGGGACACTTGTCCAGTAATTGGTTCTACAGTCCAATCAATCAATTTTAATTTCATTTCAAATGGAAAATTTTACGTATTATTTTACAAGTATATTTATTTAAACATTTGATTTTTCTTACTTGCTTTCCATACTAATAAATTATTGGTAGATAATAATTAAATTAAAATATTACTGTTGTTATATTACTGTGTATTAACTTACAAACATCGGCAATTTCAAAACACAAACGACTAACAAATTCTAAAAGTTAAAATGACATTTGAAATAAAATTCATGGCACACTAACACATTTGTTGTATCTTTCTTGCATTTCATAGTTATTGAGTTTTTACAACCAGATTGCGGTTATCAAGTTATAAAACGCAGTAATCCTGTTTTGCCAAAATCATGAACTGACAGACTGAAAAAAATAACCACATAATCTCGAATTTGCGATTAGTTAGTTTGTGTCTGTCTAGAGTATTAGAGAGAGTTAGCTTCTATGAACAGAAAATGTGTAGGTAAAAAAATTAATTATTTTTATTTCTAAGTGCAATAGAAGACAAATATAAAAATGTATTCATATTTGCCTTTCCATTAAACGCAAAACAGGAAATTTAAAAACGAATTTGATTTGTTCATAAACATTTTCTGTACATAGAAAATAACTCACTTTAGGCATAGAGTAAGTAATGTTATAAAGACTAACAAAACAGAGCAAAAATGTTCAAAAAAATTTTTTATTTGTATCGAATATTGTCATACTCGTGAGTATTGATAGAAAACGATAACAATTAACGGTAAACAAAGATATGTAAGTGTATTGTTTAATCCATTTAAAGTACATATCCCATGCATTTTTGATGTTAATTTTTCCTTTGTTTTGTTACTCTTTATAACATTAGATATTCTTTGCTGTTAGTTTTATTCTCTTTGGTTTACCGCAAATTCTTTATAATAAAAGCGACTTCAATATTTATTCAGTCAGCCTTCATCTCACAGAACACTTTCGTGCACTTCTCTAACACTACAAGTTTAAACACCGTTTGATGCGTAAGATACAATTGCCGAGTTTTTTTTTATTAGCGTCCGATAGATATATCCGGAGCAGTGATTTTTCTTTAACAAGACTTGAACGCCACTTGCTACTTACTGGTGCAATCAGTGTTTTTAAGATTAAATTGCATTTTTAAATTCAACTGTGTATTCAGAACAAAGAAAAGAAAAGGTAGAAATTACTTAAGCTCCACATATTTATGCGGATCTGCTATCGGGAGTTCGTTTCTACTTGCAGGGAAATTTCAAAAAAGGAAATTTTTTCTTATTTTAAAAATTGAAAACTCAGCATTGTTGTTTATAACGCTATGTCAAATTAAATACGAATTGGAATATTTCAGATCATTAACAGCCCATTTATTAGAATTGGAATTAAATTTGTTAAAGTTTTTTGGCCTTTCCCTAATCTATAGAAAATGTGTGAATGACATACAATTATTTCGTTGAAATTTTACTTATGAAAATGTGTGTGAGAACATTTTCATTTCTTTTTGACAGAAACCCTTGTTGACGATTCAAAACGTCAGGTTGACAAACACTAAAATTTAGTTGACAATTCAAAATGTCACATAATCAAGTGAAGCTAGATGCAGTTGCTTATACACTCATTAGTACAGCGACAAACCGGGAAATATATAAAGATTGAATATATAATTTTCCATGCAGCTCTCAATAGCCCGTTCCTGATAGAGAATAAAAAAACACCAAATGTCGTGTTTTTATTAGCGTCCGATAGATGTATCCAGAGCAGTGAATTTCCTTTAACAAAATTTAAATGCAACTTGCTATTGACTGGTGCAATCAGTGTTCTTAAGATCTAACTAATTTTTTAATTCACCAAAGTACCAAAAACTTAGAGAATTAGAGATAGAAAATTATTAAATTTCACCTGCCTCTATCGAGGCTCGTTTCTACTTGCTGGGAAATTTCAAAACTTAATTTTCCTTTTTTTTTTAAATTGAAAACGCAGCAAGCTGAATTCTTCTTTGTTACGTTACGTCGAATTAAATGCCAATTGACATATTTCAGGTGGTTAAATCGTCCGGTTTATGGTATTAGAATTAATAATTATATTTATTAGTGATGTCTCCTGTCTATAAAATGTGGAATATATACTATTATTTGTATTAAATAAATGTATTATAGAAGGCTTGGAGTACCCTATTATAGGAGGCTTTCTAGTTAATTATCGATATTAGCATCGAATGGACGATTTCCATTTTACATACATTTAAGACCTTATTAGCCTTATGAAGGATTGACAGAGAGCCCTGTATGGCAATTCGAAATTATTTATTAAACAAAAATGAAAGTCCGGTTGACAGTTTGAAATGGCACGTAATGAAGTAAAGCTAAATGAAGTTTATTTTAATTTAAATGGTACAGCGACAATATGGGTAGTAGCAGATGACCGAGTAAATATTTACTTAGTTAGATTTTAAAATAGCGTGCTCAGGATATTAGATAAAAATAGCAGAGAACGAATTCCCATCTTTTGCTCGTCTAAGTGAATCCTGCGTATTAGTGTTAAAGTTTCCTGCAATGCTATGCCAAGTTTTCGAAGAAAATGAGCCAAATTTGTTTTCTGAATTACTGCTAAGTTATAAAAGCATATTTCTGTTACTTTGAATTTAACTGTTTTTGTACGTTTGAAGATAATTTGTTTATATTCATTCATAGAACATACTTGCTAAAAAATTCGTATTTTCGGATGCAGTTTGCATTCCTTAATTCGCGCAACACTAAGACTAAAAGATCTAATTTCCCAAGATCGCCATCCATCTAAAGAGACAGAGAAATTCAGTCTTCTCCGGATTACTGCTTACGAAACCGTTGGCGTTGAAAGCCATATACTGCCATGTGTTTTAATGCACTAACAAAAACAGTTGTTGAAATTGCAAAACAACATACAAATTTATATAGAAACATAACAATAGTACCAACAGAGCAGATGTTACGAATAAAAAAACGACAAATGATTGTTATTTGCGAAACGTTCCAAAACCGAAATATTTTGGTTATATAAAATAATAATAACTTATTAAACAGAATGAACGTGAACTTGTAAGTTTTATTACAAATTTACTAGTAGTGCACACATTCACAGGATACATAAATGTTCATATATGTACATACATAATATACCTGTAACCGAATACAAAATAAACTCTTGTGAATTATTTAGTACGTTAATTTTTGCGTAAAATTTGTTGTTGACGTGTTTTATAAATTACTTTTAAATATGTGATATGAAAATTTTGTTACTTTAATATATTTTTGCTAGATTATTATTTTTGTTTTCGGTGATAATGTAACAAAACAAACAAAAATATGTTACATAACATTTAAAATACGTGGATGGTAATTTGAAATGCTGGATGTTAGCACAAGACTATCTATGTACACACACATATACTTATACCACACAAAACAACCGTTTTTCATGTTTACAGTCGACAAAAATATGGTTATTTTGGTTAAACTTTCGATATAATACTTTTACAAAATATATTATCTTATAAAACGTATAAAATAAAGCCACAATATTTTTTATGATAATATTTAAAATTTTAGTTTATTTCGAGCGGGAAACAGCTCTCAGTGTGAAGATAACATATGATTTTGAAAAGAATCCGCTAGATGGCCCACCTCTTAAATGTATTAGCGATCAATAAACCTGAATTTAACTAGTGAAACACACCATAAATATTTTAAGAGGAAATTTTCGGGACAGCATAAATCGCCTCCATAAAACTGTTACACTCAAATGAGAATAACATTAGGGATCTAGTTGTGAATCTACAACTTCTTAAGATTTATTCCACCAGCCGACCCCGATACTTAAATCATAATAAAAACGACTTTTAAATACAGGAAGCCAAAATTTATTTATTAAAACGAATGTCCTGAAAATGTCACGAATGTCACGAAAATAATACTTTGGAAAGCACTGATTATGATGAAGTATAATATACTGACCAATAGTAATAATTGTATCACAATTGTATCAAATTCATGCAGGCAATACAGTCTGTCTTTTAAAAGATTCGTTCCAAACTGGGAACAGTTTTTATTTCATTGGGCGGTACTAGTAGAAAAGGTATTTGGAATTCAAATTACGAACGGAAGAAAAGTAAAAGTTATAAAAATAAAAACAAAATATTATCTTTTTGATTGTGTCTCAGAAAAATATTCCGGTTTAAAATATTTTTAGAATGTTCTAAAATATAGATAACTTAGTTTTGAACCAATCTATTCTGCTGTAGCTAGGATAACGCCTGTGTAATAATAAAGGGTGCTTACAATAATAAGTGACGCATACATCTCAGTGACCACCTCAGTTATGAAGCTCTCTAAAAACTATTGATATAAATACTTTAGTGATGGGCGAATTCCGATACTTTGGTGTATCACTATCGGTGTTAACAGATACTTTTAAGTCATTAGCCGGATACTTTTAACCGATGCTTTTAACCGATACTTTTAACCGATTAATGTTATATTGTTCATTACTCAATACTCGCAAACCGAAATTTTGCTTTCTTGGTTTGTTTTACTCAATTTGAATTTCAATTTTAATCAATAAAACTAAGTATACATAAATATTAAAGTTTGGGTTTAACACTAAAATTCGAATTGATCAAAAATATATTAAAAAATTATGTTAAATTAATATAGCCCTTTTAGAAACAACCCATATTAAATAACATTTGTTCTTGATCGAAAATCTTGAATGAGTAATTGAGTAGAAATGATTTGGTTAAAAATATCGACTTCATTGATTTACTCTTTTGATACTCATCCTGCGAAATCCGAGTACTCAAAAAGAGCTTCGTGTTTGTATTAACAATCTTTGTTGACTTGCTTGCCCTGGCAACAGAAACACATACATAGTAACGAAAAAGATATTTCTTATTTTGTTTTGGATTTTGAGTAGCTGCCTCATATTTTGTATAAATAGTTGTAAAATAGTTGTCTCTTTTTATTAAACAAGCGAGAATGAAAACAAAAACAAATCTTGATGTTTCAGTTTGATTGAGTATTTACTCTCGTACGTATTAACTAATGTTATATTTTAACCGGATAGTTTGGAAAGTACTCAATTGATTGTCCGCACAGTTTGGTTAAAATTAGTCGGTTACAGTAAGTCCGCACATCACTAGTACTCTCAGTTACCGCTTCAAAACCGCTCCAGATATTTTTTTCCAAACTGCTCACTTCGATTCGATTGATGTTAAAAATATCAATTTTAAACGTAACTGCAAGTTATTCCGTTACATACGTTAAGTCGTTGTCGTTTTGTATCTCAATCAGTAAATATATAAAAATTAATGGTATGACTTGATGATAGGTGGTAGGTGGAGAGTCGGGGTAAGAATTATGGCGATTATGCAATTTTACCGATAATTTATGAACCACTTTATATATTTAGTATTGGTTGCTTAAATCAGCTTTGGGCCAATTCTGTAATTTCCAAAGCATTCTGTAATTTCTTACGCTAAATAATTTTTTATGTGGTAGTTTGTTTTTTTTAATAAATTGTATAACAATATCTGTAACACTATTTTGACTTTTCCTGGGAATTTGTCCGCCCTACATAAAAAAGGAGAATATAATTCCTAATTTAACAGTGTTTTAAAGTACACCATCAGTATTTGATAAAAATACATTTTAGACAAAAATGCTATGCGAATATTTTTCCCAATTCCATATTCGCAGGGAAAACCAGAATAGCGCCACAGGTTTCACAAAACTTCTGCTACATGATTTTCTACATTAATAATTATTCTACGACCGACTAAGAATTTTATTTTATATGACACAGTGATGAAATACGTATTGTCATCTACTTCGGTTTGGTAAATCAACAGAAAACGAATGTTGGGGTATTAAGTAATTTCTATACTAAATTGCTTAGAGGATATAATTAGTCCTTTTAAGCCTAATTAAAATATATATTTTGCTTCTTCGAATGTTAGTAATGGTGGTAGAGTATAGTGCATAGACATGATAATTGATTCACCAATTTCCTTTTCCTTTACGAATATACCTAGTAAACTAGTTCGATTTGAAAAGTTAAATCACGATCCTCTGGTTTCAAAATATTTATTATATATATAGTTAACTATATTCAAATTTCAGTCCTATACTGACCAGTGGATAGTAAAGTAGTTAATATTCTTAAGATTGGGAATGATTATGATATTTCTAAATTTCGCCCAACAAATTTTTAAGTTGTATTTCAGAATCTTTTAAGAAAATTGCTAGAAATAAAGTGCAAACCCTTTCCAACAGTAATAATTTGTTAACATAATTTGTTGTTGCAATATACAATGCTAATACGGTTCAAGAAACTTCGAAGCACTACTGTTTTTTTTTAAATGTCTATGGCTGTAATTAAGCTGGTAAAGAATTGAGTTCTCCCACTTTGCTCGATTATCCGAAAGCCTTTGATTTATTGAATCACAGACTTTTATTTAGTAAATTAATCTCTTTAGTAATTTTAAATGTTCGATTTATGCTGCCAAATTACGCGTCTTAAGATTAAGTGGTAGTTCGTTTTTATGTATATTAGTGAGAGAAAATTCTAGTTTTTTAATAGCATATATCACATATTTTCGAGCTACTTTCAAATTTATTAAACTAACGTTTAGATAATACATCCAATTGTAAAATTATTTCTGTGGTTAATAATGACATATCTAAAATTAATAACTGGGCGGATTCTACTGCTAGCAAATCTTCGCCTATTATTTTTTTTAAATCGTTAGATACAGCTTCTTTTCCTCCTAATACCCTTAACGGGGTCGCTCATTCAATATTCTGACAATGTTAGAAACTTATAGTAAGTTCTAACCAAAACGCTATTTTGAAGGAACCACGTTGTTAAGGTTGAGTATTTGTTTCTATAAAAGGGTATGCGGTTTATTAATCAACAATTCGAAACATAAATGTTTTTTTCTTCTTCTTGGCCTGAAAGTAAATCACATTCAGCTACTGTTTTCGTTTCTGCGTTGTTCAGTTAATTTACCTTATGCAAATTGTTTATAGTTCGCCGCCAAGTTCTTTTTTCAATTGTAATCCATTGGTAGACGATGACAATAAAATTGATTAGTACGATGACAATAAAATTCTTGTACGTTTGTTTTTAATCTTTGCAATCTGTTCTGAAGCCGAAGCACTGTCAACTCTTTCGTAGTTCGCTTTTCACATGCTACCGTAAGCAGTAGCCAAATCGAGAACGTACGGTTTTATGTCCGATTGACGCAGAACCATCTGCACATTGCATAGCTCCATACCAACCTATATTACTGACATGATCGTGTTTAAATTTCGTGTACTATGCGATAAATTTTCGTGATTCAAGAAATTGATATCAATTACAATGATTGCTGAAGCCCACTCTAAAATTTTTATAAAAATTTAACAGCCACAGCCACTTTCTAATCAATTACATATACAATTACATATAGTGCTGTTTTGCTTATTAACATACCCTGTCAGATGCCTCAACAGAAAAATAGATTTTATTTTTAAAAAATTCATTTTCCAGCATTGCAACATAGAAAATTCAAATCACGTTTTACATTAAGCCTGCAAAAACTCAATAAAACTTTCGTGACATACTGTAATTAGTAATAACAGCGAAACTCTTTCGATTAGAAAATAAAAGCCATATTTGAACAAAAAGTGATCTTAAATGGGTTTGATATTTACATACACGGAAGTGCCAATTGCAAACATTTCCGTTTTGAAAAATTTTAATTAGGTACTATTAATTTTTGTAAAGAACAGATAAAACCATAGCTTAACTCTATAATAAATAAAATTATTTAATTAAACCGATAAAACCATTTTTAATATTATCTAATAAATTAAAGAAGATTTATTAATAATTTTTGTTTAAAGCAAATATCAGCAGAAATATAACATTTCAGCTAACGTCTATATACGTTAGTAGTTTGAAACGTAGTTATATATGTATGTGTGTGCTTTTCTCAAATATGTGTTTTAATTAATAATCGTAGAATACCTCAATGACATCGCTTTTATATAACGCTTTGCAAAGCTTTTATGTTTTCAAATATTTATAGACATACAGGTTTTTTTTACATATAATTTTGTACATGTGTACATATGTTATATATGTTTTTATAGGTATGTCTTTTTTATTGTTATTATACATTATATGTAAATTATGGTTGTTGTGTTTTTAACTATGTAGATGTATTGTACATATATTGTGCGTGATGACAACAAAAATTGTTAAATTCTGGCAAAGTTTAATATTATTTTACTTGCGGAAAAAACTGTTCCAAATTGTATATTTTTTGAGCATTATCGTTACATACATTTATTCAGTACGTTGTGTAGTAATATTAATTATTTTAATATGCTGCAAAATTTCAATAGATATTTGACGCCTGTTGTGATCACAACAGTGATAAATCTTGTTTACCAAAATATTTAATATTAATGTACGAGTATAAAATGACAAAAATGAGATGAGGTTTTTGGTGTCATTTATTATTTGTTGTCATAAAAATGATAAAAGCTTATTTTGTGATACTGAAAAAAATCATCTTTCGCAGCTACAATAATCCAATACAGGTTTGCTTTTATAAGGTATTCTACTTTGTTATTTATAATTACATGTTTCAATGTAGGTTGAAACTAAAGATTGGTTGAATTATAAACATGCGAATTTCAGGTATTTTGGTTCCAAATCAAAACAAAAATGGGACTTGCTTCATTAGTGATATCCATCAGGCATAAATAATTTGGTTGTTTTCTTAATTAATATCATCGTTGTCTTCATTAAAATATCGAAATCGCATAAATCAAGCAAGTCATGTATTTTATTATGTTCCGTCAAAAACATATATTCAAAACAATAAAATAAAAATTATTTAAATTAAAGCTATCAAATGCAACCTACACAAAAATATTTAAATATAATTTTTAATGTGCAAATGTTAAATTTTGATATGCAAAACGAATTGTTTATATAAGATAATTTAATATTATAGGTAAATCGTACATAATTGTACATGCTGCTTAATTATAAAATGTTGTAAATAAATTGAAAGCAAAAGACATAAAATATGGATCACATAAAAAAACTTTACTTGTTTATCGAAATATTTTTTGCCTTATACTACATTGAGAATACTACAACCTAATTTCCATAACTTGAACGGCCTTCACATTAGGAATTCGATTAAAGACGTAAAAAATTATTACACAATAACTTTTGTTCTTGATAAAAAAAGCTCTTAAAATATTACTATAATAATTATAGTGCTTAAAATCTGGTCAAGTTTCTTCTTTTGTTTGTGTGTAATTATAATTTGTCTACCACATGAAATTTATTTTTTTGAAAAATTAAATATTCGTAAAAACAAATCGATTTTATACGAACAAATTGAATTTCAAAATATTCGATTATACATTTTTGGATTATACATAAATTAAAATAAAAACTAAAACATTTTATTATAGTTTAGATTCGATATCCATAAAATTCGTCAAGAGACAACAAAAAAAAATTATTTGTCAGATGATTTTGCATAAATCAATTTTATTTTATATATTTTCATCAACCTGTTTCGAATTGGAATTTTATATTATTATTGTTTAGCTCTAATTTATATACAGTGATTGGCTTTTTATTTGTTAAATGTTAAGCATTTTAGAGAATATCCGATAAATGTGCAAAATCAAAGTTTAACGCCTAACTAACTTATAATTTAACCTTAAAATAATAAATTATTCTAATTAATAATTAGAGTCATAAATTAACAAATTTAAAACAAAAAATCGATTAAACGAATTGATAGATTTGAACAAAATATTTAACTCATTTCGACTGACTTTGAAACTTTTTGTTCAATCGACGGTTCATACCATAATATTAAACTTTTTGCCAATTTCTTGCTTTCATTAAAATATTACAGGGAGTTTCCAAATATTTTGGAATTGGATATTTTCTAAAAAGAAAAGTATGCTGATCAATTTTCAAATTCATTCCCGTTAAAACTTTATAGCGGGTTAAATCTTTTGCAAAAAACGGAAAAAACTGTTTTTCTAAAATGCAAAAGAAACCCGGATTTTGAAAGACAGCGTTTTATTTATTTTATTCTGCGATGTTATTTACAGAAAACGATAAAGCTCATACAGAAGTTGCCAGTTTAGATACACCGCTACCCGCCAAATTTCCTTTGTACATATATCTCCTAATTTATAATAAAGTACTTAAGAGCGTTCTTTACTAAATTAAATTTGTTGTTGAACATAACCTAATAATTAAATTTATAGATTTTTTCTTTATCATTCGATCCTACCTGTGCCCCAAAAACCAAGATAAATTGTAAAGTGTAAAAGTGGTAAACGAAAAATATTACCTTAGAAATTTATATTGGATATCGTGATGTTTTAGTAAATTCGCATTCTCTAAATTATTGATCAAGATAAAATGTAAAGTGGCCACTTTACAAATAAATTTATGTCAAAGAGTATCACAAATAATTTATCGTGAGATAACTTTACTTGAATGTATCAAATGTTTTCGTTAGGATATTATTAATAATTAATTGCAATTGTTGATATTTTAGTTTATAGCTTTATTTTTGAGTTAATTAACTTCTATATCGTTACATAAAAAGTAATTAAATTATTTCAATTTAGAATGTAAATTTGTGAGCTTACAAAAATGGAAAGTCGTCGTTGGAATTAAAATATTCATTCAGTAAAATCAAGCATTCGAATATTTTACTCGATTGTCTTCACTTCTACCCATACTTTTGCTTAGTTTTGTCTTCAATATATCCACAAATTAAAAAGATCTAATAAAATTATCATTTATAATTTTTTATTTAAAGTAGAAAATAAAAAAGCACCTGATTAGATTGGAAGGAAGAAGTCTTAAGAGATAGAAGATCCTAAAACAAGATAGTTAGTTCGGCCTAGTGGTGCAGTGGTTAAAGCTTCGGCGCTTGAACCGGGGGGTACTGGGTTCGAATCCCACCAGAGGCTGGATGCAAAGCGAATTATCGTCATCGATTACGATCGGTGATGTTAACAAACACAACTAAGACGCTCTGTTGGAGTGCAGAATTCAGCGCCGACCCACCGCCAGTGTACAGGTTAACATGGAGCTTGCAATGTGCAGGTGTTATACTGTAATTGTGTAAATAGGGGTGATGTGTGTGTGTGTGTGTGAATGGAAAAGGAGATATTAATTGACCTTCAAAGGACATTAAATCCACTGGACAATTAATACTCTCTTTTTATAATAAAAAAAGGATTGCTGCAAAAGCCATTGTATTTGCCAATTTTCAAGTATAAAAAAGTCAAGTGTTTCAAGTGTCTGATGTTTCACGAAGTTATCATCATTGGATCAGTTGCCAAACCACATAACAAGCAAAATTTTTTAACTTGTGCACTTCTGCACAACAAGTTTTGTTATCGCTTATGAGTAATGTTTGCAAAGAGATTAGCATAAACAAGTCTTCGCATACTGTACGTAAAAGTTACGTAATGTATTTATATAGGGGAACGTTTAAAATTTTACCTTGATGTGCAATTAGAGAATGCGAATATTGAAAAAGGGCCAGATACATTTTCGTTTGCAGGTTTACAAATTATCTTACTGCTTAGAGAATTAAGGCACTGATAGAAAAACGCCATATTTGCATATCAAACAATCCTTGGGCCTGTATCCAAAATTTTCTGAATTAGTTTTCGTATTTTTTTTTGAGAATTATGAGTAATCTGTATTTATTTAAATGGTTTCTATAATATTTATAAAATTAAAATATTTAAAAACAAACAAAACTAGGAACGAGATATAACGAAATATAAGACTATTGTCGTTGTATATTCCAATCGAGCTTGCACAACTTCTCCAAGTTTGAGAGCTAATAACAAAATATTAAAAAAAAAAAAATCGAGAAAATTCAGCAGGAGTTTTCCGTAACAACTATTGCATATCAAAAAACTCTAGAAGGAAATGTTTCCACATATGCTTATCGAACCTGCACAACTTACTCCTACTTAAGTAAAGAACACTCTAAGTATAAAACGCCTCCCAATGAATAAAGGTTTAGGCTGTATAGAAGCATAATTTTAACGATAAATCACTTTTGATTAAAAATTGTCAGTTTAAATTTTGGAAATTTCGAAGATTTTGTTGGGAAATGATCAAATTTTGGATAATTTAGAATTCTAAATTTTTCCATAAATACGATATGTTCGTAATAAATGCTAAGTATTCAAGTAGATTAAAAACAGACGTCTCGTGAATTTCTTTTTAAATTGACTAAATTAATTTAAGAAGTAGAACTAGAATAATTATAAATGCGGCGATTAAGTTCCAATTGTTTGCACGACTTATTTATGACGCAATATCAAGGACATAAAACGCTATTTGAAACAAAACTTTATTTTGACATTAGCTGCCATTACTAGATATAAAAATAAAATCTGTATGCGTAAAACATTTAGCCAAGCCACAATTTTGGTGAATTTTCTGTATAGATATACTTATTCAAATAGCTTCAAACTTTCCTCGCGATGCAACTCATTTAAATAACAAATAAATTGGTGTTCGGCAAGGGCGTAAGGCTTTAATTCGCTCGATTCGAGCGGTTTGCTTACGGCAAGAATTACGTAACAGATCCCAAGTTGCAAACTTTCTTATACTGAGTAATTTCTTATCGATTGTAAAGCTGATATTATGATATGCGTGCTTCAAGGGAGCAGGAAAATGACCGAGCCTCCCTATTTTCAAATTACCACGTAAGGAAATTTAAATATATCGTGTACTAAAAATGTTTGGGTGAGAATAGTCGTATTCATATATACATACCCAGATTCTTATATCAGCGTTTTTTTTTCAGTTATTTCAATCTCACAAATCACTAGTGGTATAAACTTGGCGTAACTTTAAGGCGACTTTCGTACAAAATTAGAATTAAATTTGCTGCTTACGACGTAATCGAGGCTGTGGCGGCTCCATCGTTTTTTCTTTGTTTTATAACTCATCGAAGCAACAAAATGTAATACATGAATCATACAGTGCTGGGAAAAAAATGGGCAAACATATTTTATTGCAAATTGGAGTCTTTTTTTGCTACAATTACAAAACTTTTGAAAGCAATTCGCTTATTGTTTCATTTTAAATAAATATCTGACGTAAGTTTTTGAAAAAAAAATTACCTGGAATTTAGGGTCAAAACCCCAAAACATGCCAAAATATACAAAATACGTTGATTGGAATTAAAGTATGGAATAATTTAAGCAGATATTTTTTAATTTTAGTTTTGTGTTTTACTGATTTATAGACGTTCTATCTTTAATATTAATATTTTGTTGAACCGCCATTTGCAAATTTTTTAAAGCTAAATTATAAAGCTGAATTGATTCGGGGCGCTTTTTTGAGAAAAAAAGCAAAAAAGAATCCAATTTTCAATAAAATATGTTTGCCCATTTATATGGATTATTTCTCTAATTAATATCGGAATAATAAATTGTTTTAATTAGTATTATGGTACAATCCACGTTAACTTGCTTGCGAAATTCTCGCAAATCCAATAGCTTTAAGTGATCATGTTCACAACATACGTTAGATCATTGAGAGTGGTTACTAACGTAAGGGTAAGTTGTGAGGGCTCAATAAGCATCTGTGGAAACATTTTCTTCTATTTATCGATATACAATAGCTATTATAGAAAACTCGTGCCTAACATTTCCTTTCCCTGAGATTTTATTTTAATAACTGTCAGTCGGAATATACAACAATAATAGACTCAATTTCTCAATAATATTACTAACAGTAATAAAGTTAAATCCATAATCTCGTACCTATCTTTGTTTGTTTTTAGATATTTTAGTTTTATATAATAGAAAAAAATTTAATAAAAACAGATTATGCATAAATTCCAAAAAAAAAATCTCAGAAAATTTCCGATAGAGAGCCGAAGATTGCGTGGTATGCCAAAATGGGTTTTTTCTCTTAGGTGGGATCGAATGGTAATGGAAAAATATATAAAAACACACATTAAAATTTAGTGTTTAGGTTAGGCTCAACAATAAATTTACTTTAGCAAAGAACGCTCATAAACTTAACTCTGAGTTCAGACTCTACTATAAAATATCGTGGAACTGGTCCCTATCCCAGAGGTGTTGGATCAAATTGAAAACGAGGATGAAACCAACAGGACATTCGAATTATGATATCTATAAAACTGTGAAGTACCCACACAGCTAGTATTGCCATTGAAGGGCCCATTTCATGGCCGGCCACTAATTAGTTTCGAAGCCCATATGACATTATGTTCTTGCCCGACCCCACTAACTGCTAACCTGGATATCGCGAGCTCCTTGCAGATCATGTAATTTCAAACTGCCCAAATATTAGCCTACAGTTTAAACTGACACATGACAACCCCAATGATCTTGCAAACTTTGTCAATAGTAGTATTTTCTCTGTGTTTAATTTTTTGGGTGTGTTCAAGTCAAATTTGTAGTTTTTCCTAAAACAAAATAAAATAATTATTTGGATGAAGAATGGTTTGAACGAATGCTTTTGCTCGCTCGCATCCCTAACGTCAACGCCATTGACCATATGTGATATATGCTAGGACGCCGTCAAGGTAAAAATACATCGTTCCAGAAAACTTAAATAATCTTCAATCAGATTTGTAAGAAGAACGAAAAATGTTACAGTAAGAGGACATTGAAAACCTGGTGCACAGGATGTCAAGAAGAATGAAAGATGGTATCAGAGGAAATACTCTGTATTAAAGTGTCAATTGTTTTATCATCAAACTAGCCGGATTATTGCCTTATGTTTTGTAGTTAGGGAAAAAGTTCGTAGCCTTTTTTGGGTGACATTGAATGAATTGCTTGCCTTAGTTGCTGACTGTCAAGATTAGAATCAATCGTTTGGCCCGGTGGCAGCACCTCATAATGCACGATCCCTTTCCAATCCCACCAAACACACAGCTTTACCTTTCTTGGCTTCAATCCTGGCTTTGATACCGTTTGGGAAGGTTCACCGCGTTTCGTCCACGATCTTTTTCGCACAACGTTGTCGTATCTTATCCACTTTTCATCGCCAGTAATCATTCGCTTTAAAAATGGCTCCATTTCGTTGCGTTTCAACAACGTTTCGCAGATAACAGTCCGGGATATTAAATTTGTAATTGATAATTCATGTGGTACCCAAACGTGAAGCTTTTTTTTGTTTTTCCAGTCTCTATTTCAGCCACATCAGTAAAAGTGGTTCTCAATTAGCTGTTAATTTTAAGTTTATATTTTTGGTACGTTTTGTTGATATAAGTTTAAAATTCAAATCTGTTTTTATTTAGGAAAAGTAGAAAATTCTTTGCAGGTAATTTCAAAACTAAAATGCATAAATCATTCCACTTTCACGATTCAGTGCGGAGCCTGTTTCGCTCATTTGTTCAAATATTGCCATAACACTAAATATACGTTCAACATAAAAGTTGTTTGGTGGCACAACAAATACTGTAATAGTATGAGTAGGTGAATAGGAGATATATGTGTGTGTGTGTGTGTGGGTGGGTGAAAAAGAGAGTATTAATTGACTAAGGTCAATGAAATCCTTTCGATGATTAATATTTTCTTTTCTTAAAAAAATTCACAAGTACTGGCAGAGATTGAGTTATTAGAACATTTTTATTATTTTTAAAATATTGTACCCACTTTTCTACGTCCGTTGCATTTAATAGTGAACTAACATCTTTTAAAATTCGCACATCTGAGCTTAATCGGTTGGCATACACCTCTAGCCCGAAACAGACATGTTATCTACATATATTGAAAGGAGAGCTTATATAAACAACACTCTTCGAGCCTGAATTTTCAACTCTTTTCATAACATTTTAAATAGCTTATAACATTAGTATTTTTGTTATTAAAAATTATTATTTTGTTATTATTATTATTCTAATATTTTATTAATTAATGATAATAATAATATTATTAATTTAAAAAATTATATTATTAATTAACTATTATTAATAATTATTAGTTTTATAAATTTAATTAATTATCCGCCTTGTGTAAATGGCGGAGTGTTGTGTGTGCTTCATGGCGGCAGACTAATGATGTGCTGCTTGTGCAGCGTGTAGCTAATGCGGCTGATGGTTGAAGACGAACTGATTGGAACGAGAAATTTATTTTATGTTACGTCTTCGTCGTGGTGCTTTTGCTTTCCTTTTGTAATGCTCGCCGTGCTGTTTCCGTCTTGCGTATATACATATGTACATCTATTGATGCATTTACTCTGTTTGCACGCATAGAGTGATGAATGATGAGTTAGCGATGAGTTTGCGAGATGTTATGTGTGCAATATGTACGATAAGAATATTGGTTTGAAATATTCTAACCGCTACAAGATACAATAAATTATAAACTAAATAAAGTTGCAATTCTGCTATTGAAACATGAGTATTAAGCTACCTTTATTTTGATTTAAAATTTTCTAACGGGTGTTTTTATAAGCCTGAAAGAACTTGAAATTTTAAAAAATAAAACAATAAATTAAATTTTTATGAAAAATATACTCTGACAAATCACCATGAATAGACTCATGCTTGAACAATGTTACGAAATTATTAAAACTGACTTTGAACATTAAGCCGGGGAACGCCCTTTCGGTCAATGGAGATCGTTACCGCATCATGATCTATGATTTTTTGTTGAGAAAATATGAATGATATGATCCGGACGAGATGTGGATTCAACAGGATGGCGCTACGTGTCATACGGCGACCGAAACCATCGACTTATAAACATCAAAATTTGGCGATACGTTGATTTCGATAAATGGACCTGTCAATTGGCCTCCAAGGTCGTGCGATTTGACACTTCTCGATTATTTCCTGTGGGGCTACGTAAAGTCACTGGTTTATGCTGATAAACCAGCAACAATTGACGCCTTGGAGACTAGCATTGTTCGTGTTATTCGGAATATACGGCCAGTAGTGCTCGAAAAAGTGGCTCAAAATTGGACGTTGAGAATGCGTTTCGTCAAGAACAGCCGCGGTGCCCATATACCCGAAATCATTTTCAAATATTAATGCCATGTATTGATCTTTCGTATAAAACAAAATTTTTGATGACAATTTAATTTTTTGTATTATTTTTTACAATTTCAAGTTCTATCGGGCTTAAAAAGCACCTGTTATATTCATCTCTACATTTTATAAGTTGATCATAAGTAGCTATCTACCTATTCTGGATTCATTTGGGTCTTCTTAAAAGCCTAATATTATATTTATAGGGTTCGTTGTTTCATCAAAAATGTTGCACAGATGGGAAACATTTTTATTTCCTTTTATGGAGGCATTAGACATAAGTTGTGCGAATACAAATTCATATAACGTTTCCTTCATCTTTCGTTTGGGCGCAGTTAATCTGTTAACAGTTTTGGAATCGTTGTAAATGTTTGTTATAACTTTATTACCACCACCTTGTGATAAGTAACACCATGATATTTCACAATGATAAGTTAGTATTTGCCGTGTTTCATGATCCCCATTGATCCGGATCAGTTAAAATTTTATATAGAACACCTGATCCAAATTTTGTCTTCGATTACAAATTTTGATTTGAACTCCAGCATGCGCCTTTGTGTTGTTGCACGAAACATGAGCTGAACCGGATCAGACCAAGCATCAAGAAACACAGCTATTAATTCCGATATGATTATTTTGTCGTTGTCATTGCTGTTCCGATAAAAGTTATTCGTATCAATAGATGATTTATAACTCTGCATTTGTCAGGGTTACTGATCTATTTGTATGTGCTCTTTTAAAACACTTTTGCCGCGGTATTTATTCGTAAATTTTTCGTTGCAAATTCGGTAACCAACCTTATGAGGATCATCTTTAACTATCTGTACCCAGGTGAGGAAAGTTTAATTTTCGAGGTTCCATTTTTGGGCGAAATCGATCTACCGGAAGTAGCGCTTTTCATAGGAGTATTTTCGTTTTTTGCAAATTTTTTGAAAAGTACATCAATCACGACTAAGCACTAACAGATTTTAAACTAAATTGCAACAATATTGGTTAATTTTACAAAAGGCGGAAATGACGTTTATTGACAAAAATTTGGCCCGCTACTTTCCAAACGGATTCTAGACGAAACTAATACTTAAGCATAAATTGAAAAGATCCAGTGAAATTTAATGGAAGGCAGCTGAAGCTACAGCTCCCTTAGAATTTTTTCCGCTTTTTGTAAATAATAAAAATTATAGCATTTACGAAAAACGATTTAAAAAATACTGAATTAAATTTGCAATACAATTGGTCCAAAATTTGAACGGCAATGTATTTTCATAGAAACTTTTATTTCATCAAAATTATTTATTTACCGACCAAATGGCACAGTGGTTAAAGCTTTGTCGTTTGGATCGGGAGGTACCGGGCTCGAATCCCGATAGGGGCAGGATGCAAAAGGAAATGTTCATCAACAGATTACTATCTGTGATTAAAAGGAACAAAACTACGACCCCCTATCGGCGTGTAAAACTCATGGGCCGGCCCATCTTCCATGTCCAGTACTATAGGCTGGCATGGAGCTATGCAATGCGCAGATGGTAACTTAAATCGGTCCTATAGCCGTTCGTCTTCGATTTGGCAGGAATTGCGTAAAGTAAGACGGGAAAATCAACCGCGAAAGAGCAGGGAGTGCTTCGACCCCAGAAAAGATTGCATGGATTAAAAAATAAATAAAATTATTTATCTATACATCTTAGACGAATTTCGACTGATCTGGATGAAGTTTCATATGTAAGTTTTTTTTCCATAAATTAGGAGATCTTATCGAAATGGGAAAATCAGTGTGAAGCTTTTATTCGAGATTTTTAATTTTTGCAATAATAATGAAAAGTATTTCATTTACGAAAAAACTACCAAGAATTAAAAGATTTTAATAAATGTAAAGTTCAAATATTGCACAGTAGTTTTGCTCCTTGTTTTCTGAAATCTAAGTGGGATTGAAGTTTTTGATAAAACAAAATTGTTTTTACAAACGATTGCTAAGTTTTATTTTTCGCTTTATAGATCAAGTATGGTATATCCGATATTTATATACATTCCTAGTAAAAGGAAGTCGAGAGTTGGATGAACGAGGTGAAGCTGTATGAATATTAGAATTTTAGTTAATATTCACATTTTCATTTAATTTAGATATTTGTTGTTAGAAAAAAGAAAACAATTTTCGATAGTGGTTTTTTAGTACATATTTTAATACTGTTACAAATTTTACGCTACACAGGCATATCACTTGGTGGTCGAGTGATTAAGGTATATACCACCAGCTTCTATCAACTGAAAGATCGCGAGTTAGAATCCAGTTGGAGACTATAATTTTATGTTCAAGCGATTACTATTCTTCAGCTACAAAACGCACACATCGATAAAAAGAATAATCTCTAACAGCAATAGACAAGTATATAAGCGGGAGCAGTGACAGTTGTAATTTAATAACCAAATGAACAGTGAAAGTTAAAAAGTGAAAACAGCGTAAACAGTGCGAAAAGTAGAAAACAGTTAAAGTGAACATCAAAAGTGGATCAGTGAGATTAAAGGTGTTGGAATTTAAAGGTATTAAAAGTGTTGAAATGCAGAAATTAAAGGTGTTTGAAAATAAAGTTTGTAACATAAATCACTGATGTTTTATTTGCAAAATCGTGTACGAATCCATATCGAACGCCCGAAATTCGTAACCATACATATTATGGGGTACAACATTATCTGAAATAACGCTAATAAATCCCGTCGTAACAAATTTTTACAAAAAAGATTTGTGTTAGGTTTCTTTGACGAGCAAAGATCACATACTTTTATTTTAAAATATAATACTTAAATTTTGGGCTTATGAACCACAGATTTGTTTTCCTTGTTAGAAACTTTGTTGGAGTGCAAGACTCAGTGCTTAACTATAATTGTGAATGGATGATGGGCAAGTGAATGATATGATAATAGCAGTACTAATTCCTTAAAACAAAAAAAATCCATTAAAGAATTAAATATGAAATTAGCTTTGTTAAAAAATATCAGACATCTTAATAAAAAAAAATAAAAGATGTGGTCCAGTTTTGGTTTTTAAAAGAATTATTTCTGTCATGATGAAGCATTGTTGTATTTTTTCATTTTGAACAACAGATAGAATTAAACTAGTAAACTAGGGATTATAAATTAGACTAAAATTGTCCATTGGGGTAGGTAAGTTAATGTTATGTATAATAACTATGACGCTGGTAACCTAGTGGGTCGTAGTTTTTTTAACTGTTAATAAGAAAACTCTTTGAATATATATGTTGGTAATTTGAATGACACTATACAAGATTTCAGATCGGCAAAAACGGCAACATCACACATTATTCAGAAAAAAAGATATTGCATGCTCGAAATATACGAATTTGTTATGAGTCTTATTAACTGTTTTGCAATTGTTCAAGGATTTTAATTCTTCGTTATGCAAATGTAACTGAATACATACTCAACAAGGATTACAAAGTTTATTGTTCACCAATATTTAAACTAGAGTCTACATTAATCTACAAATACCCATGATCAGCATTTTATATATTATAGGTAAGCTTCATGCTATTACAAAATAAAATTTACATAAAAAAAATCTTAAAACATAATTTGCATAGCATAACCATTTTTTTATTTTTTGTATATGTTATCAACTCCACATTTTTATTTTACGAGTACGAGTATTTATATGTAAAACATAATGATTACATTGCGATTTCCTCGTATACCTATGTAGACATATTATTATTTGTAAAACATAAAATGTCTACACATAAAAATAAAAATTAATTAAAAACAAAAAAAATCATCAAAAATATTATGATTATTATTAAAACATACAATTTGAAAAGAATTTTATTTTGACATACATAACTGCAAGTACATATGTTTATTTCGAATTTCAACAATACAATTCATGTTTTACTATGGTAGCAAATTTACATATTTTAGCAGTAACAAAACTTATTGCTAACGACAGAATACAAAAGTTTAATTAAAACTATAGCAGATTTATTTTAACATGTAAACAATGTAACCAATTTGCGGTAACACAGTTTCAATTTTACTCGATTTGAAATTTGCAGCAAAATTTTCAAAATGAAAGTAGTTAGTTAAAAAAATTTTAATAATTGAATAAATGAGGATTTGTAAAGGTAATTGAAACAATATTTAGCCTCGTGGTAAGTAAGGCTTCAACAACACAAGAGTTTTTTATAGTGGCCGTATTATTTCAGACCGTATTATTATAGATTCTATTGTTAGGAATATAACAAACCAATTAATTAAACTTTTGAAATAGTAATTTTTTATTTATAAAAATATGATAGTCAACTCGTGTAAACAACTCGGCAATCGAAACTTTTGCCAAACCGAAAATTATGAGCAGCCCATAAAATTTAACACGAATACAACAGTGTCGCAAACAACTTTTAGCGACCAATTCCTAGAACAGCGATAGTAATACAAATATTTACAAACAATTTTACATGAACACTATACTTCTACCAACCATTCATCGAAAAATCAAAAAATATAATACTTCAAGATCTTTTATTTCCGATGTAATGCAAGTTTTCATCTGAAATCTTAAGATGAATGGTCATCTGCCCAGTGGCAGATGACACGAAAAGATAGTAAAAAATAGCAGATTATAACCAGCGCCATGTCTACTACTGTTTAATGAAGTAATGTAATGTTAGAATTAATATGTTAATTTACTCGTATTTGCTTAATTTTAAGGCCTGCCTCCGACGCAAAGCGAGGGTATTACATCAATATCCTAGCATTATTATGCTGGTATAAATATTCCGGCACTTATTTAATTTGTATTTAAATTTTTCGAGTATGGCGCCATTCTTTGTGTTAAATCCTTTACTGTGCGTTCTCACTGATAGTGCTTTGAAATTAGTTGCTATCGATTTCTTTGATAGTACACGTTCAAAATAATTCCGTATCCATATATACATTTTTATACACATACACAAATATTTACAAAGCGATTTGCAATCAAAAGTAGTTGGGCATGTAACTTTTTGCTTTGCAAATTCCCAAAATTTTTCAAAATCATGCAGGGAATTTTTAACCCTGCAATAAACACATTAACTAGTTCATGTTTTGAAAACAAAGATTGTTGTGTTATGTCAATACTTTGTTCTAATAAATGATCTTGGAATGATTTTTACTAGTCTATTTTTTTCAATTATTGTTTGAAATTTGATATAGGAAAATGTTTTAATTGGAGCAACATTTAGCTCCCAGAATTTATTGCATATTTGTAATAGTGATTGTAGCTCATTGCGACATTGCTTTTCGTTTGTAGATTTTATTTTTGCTGCTATTTTTTGTAAATTGTATTGTATTGTTGTCAAAAAATCTGTTATAAATAAGTTTAATTTATGTTGCTAATACGCGATTGGTTCTGAGAAACGTGATTATTCGTATACAAATTAAAATAATACAAAAACACAACTAGGTAATACAAAAGTTTCCCGAATATTTGCAATCATGTTAGATGGGAACCTATAGTTAGCATTAAGAAATATGCAATTTGATGTTTCTATTTTTGCTTTTGAGTTTTTCAAAGAACGTTTTCTACGTTTAACGTAGAGATTTCTCGAGCTAGTGGAAAATAAATTATCTTTCACTGACACAGCAAGCCTTATATATAATAAAGATAATTTATCTTCCATTCACTCGAGGAATCTCTACGTTAACATGTTACAAAAGTGGAAATACAGATCGTTTATTTAGTAAGAACAAAATGAACAAGCTGTGGTTTCTTAGGACTGAGTATGAGTAAAAATGAAGTCCGGAAGTAATTTGTAAAAGCCATCTGCATAGATCTGCACTCCAGTCCAAGAGCGACGCCTAGGTGATTTATTTGAAAAAATAATATTTTTGAACTAAAGTCTCTGATATATGTTGTTGTTTAGTTGTTATTCTACTCCATCACACATTGCAAACTTTAGAGCGATTATTGAAATTTGGCTTCACCAACAAATTTGTAGCTTGGTTTATATCATATTACAGTGATCGAATTTAATATATTGGTCTAGGAAATAAAAAATCGAAGATAGTTCAAGCTTCAGAACGGTGGAAAATATCGACGATACTAATAAACTGCAATAAGCTTCAAAAAATCTAGAAACTTGGTGACAAAATAGCCTGTTACACAGCAATATCACACTAATGGCATACTTTTACAAAAAATATTCGGAAATAAAGACTTTATTTGAAAATATGTGTTATTATCAATGCGTCAGATCACAATTAGAATGTGCTATCAACGTATTGTGTCCCTTTTTCCAAGTACATATCAAACACATTGAAAATGTTCAAAAAAGTGTTACGGTACCTACAGTGGAAAGATGGATGGATTACGATCAAGATTTGCCTTACAATATTAGTCTGCAGCAGTTACCACCGTATCTAACTGGCTGAAAAACTTACATGTTGTAACCACGATTGTATACACGTTTTAGCTCTTCATAAAATCGAACAATTTCGTATTTTTATTAAACAATAAGTTATTTGTCTAATGAAAGTAAAACTTATCTGTCACGTGACACATTTAACCAATCAGAAAGGACTTCTCCGCCGAATTTTCGGCACAGCGAAGACATGAACAAAATTTATCTTTTCGGCGCGACAACATAGAATACATAGAATAAATAATTTTTTAACATCTTTCTTTTTTAAAATTATGTGTCAAAATATTGCTTATGTATGTATGTGTGAAAAACTGCGCCGAAAAACGGCGCCGTCAAATATGTAAATCATCGATAATACAGCGTTCGCCGAATTTCCTGCGGCAAGCAGCCTCGTCGGAAAATTGTCGGATATGTAAATCCGCCCTCTGAAAACAAAAAAATATAAGATGTAAGGCAAAGCATACCATTTTTGTTAAAAACAGTAAAGAGCTTAAATATATATTTAAACGTATGCAAATTTATTTTAATTTCCCGCATACAAGATAAGATATACATCATGCATGTTACCCGAAATGACAACGAATTCCCAAAGATATATTTAAATGTTTATGTTAAAATTGAATTAAGTTTGCCTTAGAAAGTCTAAACTTGTTACATTTGTATAGCCTCATAATAAATTACTCTATAAAATGCTTCATAGTCGAAATTTTGTCTTTTATCATAGGTATCAAACATAACGTTTGCGTGCGGATAGGAATTAGACCATATTAAATATTAGGTTCACGTTTCGGTTGGAAAATACCTTTTAAAGAAAGCTTATAGTTTATTTGTTAGAAATCTTGACAAAATTTTAAAGTAATTTAAATACATGTTAAACGATCTCCGGTCTCAGTTTTAAAATTGTTTATGCAAATTGTTTTATGATTCAAATAAATAAAAACGTAGACATTCTCTTTCGCTTATTTAACAAAGAACTTGTTATCTTCAAAAATACAGTTTAATTATATTTTTTTAAAAATCTTCCTAGATAGGCCTACTCGAATTTCAACCTGGCGCGTCTCTGTTTTGTCCTCTGCACAACTTGGGCGATATAATTTTAAATTTATTGCAGATTTACATGACACACGGTATTGACAAAAACAACTTTGTGTTTTATATGCCTGATTTATAAGAAGAGGTATTATTTTTTATAAATAATTTGGCTACAGACGCTATATTTAATGGTTTTATTCTTTGTTGCCCGACAAAATTTAAGATAAGCCGTAAATTACAAAATTTGGAAACTTAATCTTATCAAGTTGTTATCGTGTTTTTTACTGATTAGCTCAAAATATGCATAATGAAATAAATATGTCGTCAAGTCGATATAGAATCTATACTTCCAAATTTACCGAAAGTATCAAAGATTAACCTTGTAGTACATTCCTTAAGAAAGATATTGCTTATCAAATTAGAATTGATTAAGAAATTAACTTATTTACATACCTTGCAAATTTTATAAAATCCTCAGCCTAATTATCCAAATCCAATTTGCGTTAAATCAAAATATGTAAATCTGAAAATAAATATGTACTTTAAGTTAATTGCGTTACAAAAAAGAAATAACACAAAAGGTACAACAAGAACACAAGAATTTGCAATAACATAAAAATTCATAAGAAACTTTCAACTTTCCACGAAATGAATTGAATATTTTTAAAAAGAATACAACAATACAAATTAGCTCCTGTACGCTTTACAAAACATCAAAAGTCGGATTCGCTAATGATCAAAATGTACCATAACCAAAATAACAAATGACTCAATTATTTTAGTAAAATATATTTTTTATTTTACCTTCACCGCACAAATGTAATTCCACCAATTTCATTAAGCACCAGCAAACACACAAAATGTATATCTTCTTTATAAAAATAATCTAAATTCTTAAAAAATTCGCCACACCTCGAAAATCACCAATAAAAATCAATTTTTGTCGTAAAAAAATGCAATTCATTTAAATATTCAAATCAATTACATAAAACACCAAAATAAGAAAAAATTGTTTATAATAAGACTTTTTGAATATATCAAAAAGAACGAGGAAATTCCAGAGACCACATATTACAAAAATAGCAAGGTCACATTTTTTTCTAGTTTTATGGTAGATTAAATATAAATTCAATCAAGTCTGTTACTAAGAAATAAGATGAAATAATTTGTGGATGTATGGTATCTTCCCTCTGCATAACCAGAATATCGTCAAATCAAAAATCATGACCAAATAAATTTGGTTTATGCCGCCTATCCTATACCTTCAACCAGATACGTATACAGAGAAAAAATTTAATCAATTCACTTAAAAAAAATTAAAAAAAATTTCGTCCTCAAATTTTTTTTAATATTATGTTAAGTCACGCAAACCGAGATCTATATAAGAAACTGAAACAGTGAAAACAATACATTCTTACTCAGGCGCAATTGATATACAAAACTGTTTGCTCATTGTTTTATGTAGTGTATAATTCTATATTGGTACATATTGGTAGGGCGTTACGAGTAGGTAGCAGGTACCCATGTCATAATTATGTTTAATTTTAAAATATATTTTATGAAAAGAAGATAGATGTTTAATCGTAGCCTAGTTTATGTACAATATCATGTTTATTATAGCAAGCGTAAATCGCGATTAACCAGCGGAAAATTTTGGTGCCGAATACCGATAAAGATCACCAGTGAAACAATTTAGATTATATTTTTATTTATTAACATGTAGGCTTCAGGCTGTCACCTTACTTAAATTATATAGTCGAATCCTGTTAAATGTATTGCCAGAATTGCAAGAAATACTTTTCGAATCATGCATTACCTAAAGAAACAAACTCAATTAAGATAAAAATGTAATAAATTCAAAACATTTAATAATTTTATTTATAGTGGCTTATAAATCTCACAGTTGCATATATTTTAAAAATTTTAAAAAATGACAAAGCAATGTATTAAAGGGGAATTGTAACATTTATACACATTACCTTTATATTGAGGCAAAGCAGAACCAACATAATAGCTAATAATAAAATAGTTACACACAAAGGAAATAAGCGGAAGCATCTCGGGGATAATATGGCATAAACTGACTATTAAAAATTTTTCGGAAAGAAGCAACACGCTAAAGCAATTTGAACCAAATGCTGACCAGTCATTTTGAGAATCTTTTTCCATTTCATGACGTTGAACACGTAATTAAAACAAAAGAGAAAGATATTAATAAAATTCTCGGAATAACAAATATATTACGATGCAAATTTGAAATAGAATCAGAAAGAAAATCTTAACTTATTCCGTAACGTCATCAACTGATAAGAATGAACACTTAAAGTGTATACATTGTAGCAAAGCTCACTCCGCTAGCTACAGATGACGCACGAGTGTAACGAAAATGTAAAATAAAATGAATAACAAGCAAACTGCCTCTCAAACAAACAGGAGATGCAAATAGAATCTCAGAATAAAAGAAAAAATAGGTAGACATTAGTTAAACTTTACAGAAGATCCTCTCGAAATCATGTAGGTTCGACGAGAGACTGCAAAACTAGGAAGACAGAGTTTTAGGAGTTATACCCAAAACTAAAGTTACACTAAACCAAATGTTGTAGAATGCTAATGGTTTATTAAGGTACTAAAAATAAATGTGTGTTTGGCTTATCTTAGAAACTCACAGTCAGAGTCAATACTTTTATTGAGGCGATTATTATTCTTAATGTCATCGATGTTGTCAGATCAAGTATTGCTCCAATTCTGATTTAGATTTTAATTTTATAATGATATTCTATTTGTAGGGGGATGTGAAGCTAACGAAAGCAATTGTAAACGACGGCGAGATTCACCGTGGAAAATAATGAAATTAACAAAGAGGTTAATCATCAAAACAGAGGAATTAATGACGTGGAATATTCGGGAACGCAACTACATGAAAGTAATTTACAATTGCAATACGCATACATCACCAGAGACAGGAAAAATAATAATCTCGAGCAGCGATAGACAAGTATATAAGCGCGAGCAATTTGGGACGCAGACACAGTTGTAATTAAACCAGTTAGCAGTGTAAATCGAAAAGTGAAAAGTAGTGAGCAGTGAAACAGTAAAGTGAACAGTTAAAGTGAACACAGAATTAGTGAGCAGCGAACGTGTGAAATATAAGTGAAAATTGCTGCGGATATTAAAGGTGTCGGAAAATAAACATTGTAATTTGAAAATCGCTGAATTTTTATTTCCGAAATCGAGTACGAATCTATATCGAACGCCCGAAAGTCGTAACATTTGGTGTCAGAAGTGGGTTTTGCAAATATCCGCAATGATTAAAAACCTAAACAACCATTTCAGTACAGTTGCGTACTCCAGAACAACAGAAATCGACTTTGGACCTAGAAGATATGGTGAAGGCACTGTTACTTCAAATGAAGGAAATGAAAACAGATCAGGCTGCCAAGGCGACCAATTTGCTGAGCTACGTAAGGAGCAAAATGCACAATTGGCTGATATATGAGCAGAACAAGGTGGGTGGTTTGCCGAGTTAGACCAGAAGGTCAACTAAATTCAGGACGCCCAAGATCTCCAAGTTAAAGAACTAGGAGGGGAAATAGAGTCTTTAGAAGTGAAAGTCAACGGCCAGTTCAAGGAGTTAAAACTAAAATTAAGCAAATGGTGGCCCGCCTCGAAACAAATACATCGTAAGATATTCCAGAGGGCCAGCTAGATAAAATGTTCACAACACAATCAATTGCTGGAAGCTCAAGAGGCATTTTGAAATCTCTGACATTTGGTGGCGAGATCTCATTTCAAAATTTTAAAGTGCAGTTTCAAACGGCAGTGCAGCACAATTGTTGGGTCTTGAAAACTGTCCCCGCAACAGAAACTAGCTATGATTTGGTCATGACTGAGTTGGAGCTAAGATATGAGCAGTTACACGTCAAAGAATTATGCATGATTCAACGACTAACTGAACCTTCATTTAAAAATCAATCCGAGAGGTAATACCATGAATGAAGTATTGGCGTTGCTGTTAGAGTGTGAGGCAGCTAAAGCAAGGTTCGCCACTGAAACAGTAAAGCTGAGCCAGCTGGAAGACGAGTATATGGCGGAGATAAAGGCTATAATAAGAGAGGAGTTAGAGCAATTGACACTGAGCTATTGGAGCCACAGAAAAGTAAAACCGTCAAGTGGTGAGCCAGGTGGCATCAAAAGTCAAAGAAAATGCTACAGATGTGGGACGTTAGGTCACTTCATACGAGAGTGTACGCAATGATGTAATAATCGTTTAGCGGGCAGCCTGATTTCCGAAATAAGCAACATGAAAACTGGCGAGAAGCAGATACAGGTAATAAAGAAAACCACCGGAGGTTCAAGAAACAACCAAGTCCAGAGGCAAACGTTTAGTTTCAGTACTAAGAGCGATCCAGAAGGCCGCAACGGAGAATCGTGCAAAGGTGGCACGCATTGGAGTTGAGAAGAAGGTTTGCTGGAATACGACGGGGTATAGAAAGGATCAGGAACATGATGAGTCAATAGCGGAAAGCGTCTAAAAAGCCGAGAGACGACGACGAATGAACAAGATCGATCCGCAGTAGAGAGCGACAGGACGAACACCAGAAATAAATCAGAAGTGCAATACGACCACAATGGGAGATTTGCCGATTTCCGACGAGGTGACTTAGTGTGGCTGAATATATCACGAACAGTGATCGACAAGTATATAAGCGCGAGCAATTTGAGATGCAAGCAGTTGGAATGAATTAAACCAGTGAACAGTGCAAATCGAAAAGCAAAAAATGAAAAGTAGTGAACAGTAAAGTGGATAGTTAAAGTGGATAGTAAAAGCAAATTAGTGGGCAGCGAATGAGTGAAATAAGTGATTTGCAGCGGATATTAAAGGTATTAGAAAATAAAGTTTGTAACTTGAAAATCGCTGAAATTCGTAACAGTATTAAATCGAATAAACCACCACATTTCGATCTCAAAAACCGGTGAAACCCTAAGGAAACTCCCAAGAATGGTTATAGTAAAAATAAGTAATATCGAAAATGTAATATTCAAACTAAAAATACTCGTACGTGTCATCTGTGAAATGTTCTTACTAAATTTCTAGTTAACTAAACAATCAACTAGTTCTTAAACTGAGATACGTATATACATCAAAAATAGTAGTGTTTCGTGAAAACACAATTCTGAGTATGTGCAGTTTTGACTAATGAGTGCAAATTCGTTTCTAGCAATAGACGCTTTGAGCAGAACACCATAATTAAGTTATGTGATCAATCATATAATGAGAAGATTGCACAGAGGTATCGAATAAAACAGTTGAAAATCACCTGAAATGTTTTATACTCCCTAAGAAAGTCGATATTTCCGCATGCAGCAAATCGTTAATGGTATAAAAAATGGGTTGTTTAAGCAACATCGTTCCAAACGATTATAATCCAAGCGTAATGAACCAGCACAAACCACATCGAAAGCTTTTTTGCTTCAAAAGAAAAATATCATGCTGTTAGTTTCCTGGACCAGACGATCGGCTCTAATAGTTCCTGTCAACTGTTCAAATTGGGTGAAGGAATCAAATAAAAACAGCCAGAGTTAGAAAAACGAAAAATAATTTTGTTTGACCATAATAATCCAAAGCCTCACACATCTTTGACAACTCGCGTGAAATTATCTTTGATTATCATTTCTTTCGCAGTTTGATAAATCTTTAAATGACCTCAAGTTGCATTTCGGCCAACCATGATTGCGATCCGAGGTATGTTTAGCACATTCCTGGAGTAAGCGTAATCATATATCAAAAGCATATTTGAAAAACGAAACGTATGAAAACGACCAGAAACGACTAGGGCGCACACAGCAAAGTCATTATCTAACTACTTTGTCAATAAATTACATACACGAATTTACACATACACACGTTGTCTGTGGGTATATTAATTTGTGCCAGTTGCGATTAGGTATAGGTATATCTATCGTCCTTAGTCGTAAATGACTGGAATAAATAATCAATTTCATTCAGGGGTCATCTCATCGTATGCTGTACAACACGGCTGCAGTAACACCCAACTCTAATTCAATTAACCCGATATATCTTCGTAAAGACTCGACAGCATGTTTATACATAGGATAACCTTATAAATCTTAGTCTATCGTCAATTATTAAAATAACATTCAGTATTGTCATATATTTATATTTATAAAACACTCGCGATTTATGATACAACATTCAAATCTTCTTATAGTCATTCTGTTGCAAAGAGACCTCTTGCTAAAAAATGTTGCAACTACGATCCTTCCTAGAATTCTGATGTGTTAATATATTTAATAAACACATTATATCACTTGTTTATTTAGTGTTAGTGTGTTTCGCCAAGTACCCACGGCGCATAGTGTTAAAAGTGTTAATATATCATAAGTAATAAGAATAATAAGTTTAATTTTAACCGCCTTTTATTAAATAATTAACGCGATTTTAAATAATACAATTCTTCCAAACAAATAATAATCTAAGATAATGTCATAGATTTAATAATCAACTATTCTCCGGGATTGTATTTCTAGTACAAACAATAAAGGTATACGGAGCAAAGTCTCGGCTTCCCTAGTCCCCACGTCATAACAATTTTTTTATTTTTTTATATCAGGCGTGTCCACTAATTTTTTTGAGGGATCCACTTTTCCAAACAATATTTTTTCGCGATCTACTTTTTGATTTCCAAAGTTTTATAAAGTACACTCATATACACTCAAGTATGCTGATCATTTTATTCTCGATTTTGAATGATATTCTCAGTCAATTAAATTACTCGATATTTAAAAATCGCGATCTACCTTATACCTCTGATTTATACGATCAAGCGTTTTCGTGAAACAAAACACAACAAAATTACATGAACCAAAATAAAAATAAATAAAGTAAGTCTATTTATTATAATGGATGTGCTTATCCTCACCCAACATATGTTACGAAGTTAGTTCGTCCCAAGCTTAGGCATGGTGGTCATCCCCTACTTTATTAAATTATATTATGTCTATTGAAATATACTATACAACCGTATGAATGAAAAATTCAAAATTACCGAAACCTATATATATATTGAAAAACTGGATTGGTTGTGATGCGATCTTGAAAAAAAAACAACGAAACCAAAAATCACCCGATCATTTCGGTTACGGTGGTTTGTTTACTTATAAAAAGGGGATTGGAAAAAGACGCGGGGGGAGTCCAATTTTAAGTTCTGAAAGATATAGTCAACTTTAACTTTATTGGTTTCATTTTATAGAAGTATTTTTATCAAGTAGAATGTTATTAGTTGTTAAATTTAATTAAATTAAGTATTATTAAACAAAATTAATAATAAATAAATTCTCTGTTTAATACAAAAAAATACAAACAAATATAAATTTCAATTTAATATTAATATAGAAAAATTTTTAAAAACAAAACCCTAAATAATAACTATAATGATAATATAAAAATAATGATTAAGTGCTAAGTAATTTGAAAAAGTGAACCTAAATGTTAAAAACAATATTTTGCATAAGTGGTAGAACAGTAAAAGTGCTGTGAACGTTTTGTATAACTACTCGTATGTCATTATAAATGATAAAATGTCTCTATAAGAACGAAAACGATTAATCTGTTAGTGGTACCTAGTTAAGCCCTAAGTTAAATAAAAGTTTTGTGAAAGGCCTGTGATTTATAATAGTGGACTATTTAATTAACATAAACTGTGATAATGCAACATGTGGTTGGTCTATAAATCGCAAATTTATATGTTATGTGAATGAATTATCTCGTGCGTATAGCAATTGCACAAATTCATTGAAAAACAAAATACGCTAACAGTTTACGTTTGTCTGGTGTGGTATACAGTGAATACCAAAAGTAGTGAAACATTCGAACACAACAGTGACTGTTAAAAAGAGTGTTACACAAACATAAAGTGATTGAATAAACGGTACGTGCACGTATCAAGAAAAATTATCCGTTGAATAGTGCGCCATATAATTTAACGATGGCAAATCGAGTATATTCGTCACTGAAAAATTAAAAGCATAAGTTGTTAAATTTTGGAAATTTAACGGCTTTCGTCGACCGTACGTTGTTCAACATCTTATAAAATCGCTGGTAACCGACATTTTGGACCACATCTGGATTACAAATTAGGGAAGTCATTTTATATTTTATTAATATGTTTTCAAATTAATATGGCTGCTTAATAATTCTAAATCAAAATGAAAACGTTCTATTAATCAAAATTTAAGCGTTTAATTAAAAATCATTTAATATAATTAAGATATTTTTCTTTATTAATTTTTTTTATTACTATATAATTATTTTTGATTTTTTTCTTCTTCTTATTATTCCTAGTCTAAGAGTTGTTTCGACAAAGTAAATTATTCCCAATACTTGCTATAAAATATGTTTTTTTTGCTCTAGTTAATTTTTATTTATTATATCGTGGTTAGTTGAGCAATATAAAATTCCCTTCATTGGGAAAAATTTATTTTTTTTATATGTTGCATATATATAATATAATTGATTATAAACTAATAATAGTTTACTAATATGAACTAACCCTTAAATAACCTTATTTAAATTTTTTTTGACTTTTTTTCTAAATTATTATGTTAAATAAAGCTTAAGCTGGTCATGAACTATTCAGAATTTAAAATTTCTAAGTTTTCCTTTTCTTCACTTTATCGTGGTGCTTTTTCTTTTCGAAAGTGATTTCGTGTTCAGGATGAAGTAAATTAAATCGAAGCGGGGATGGGATTGCGATGTGACGAGTGAGTTCTTGATGGTAGGTATGGTTGGCTGTGCTGGTGGTATATATCCTTAAACATTCTCCTTATCCATGTAAACTTCAAAATGGTGGCAATTCCAGATTCATGCATGCTTCAACGATAAAATAGAAATCCCACCCCAATCTGCTGAGCCATAGCCGAGCTTAAACTAGTCCACCAATGAAATGAAGCCCCTGCGTGAATGAACAAAAAAATTTCTGATTTCGATCTGGGTAAATTCCAAGTTCCGCCATAGAATTAATTCCATTGGTTGTGACCCCATGCCCTTCCTAAAAGGTCGTTACACATACTAAATACCTATTTTTATGGTGCGGGCATTTGGTTTAAGTAAGTAAAAGTACTGGAAGAAGGGAATTGTGCGCAAGCCTATTTGGTTTCTAGAAGTTTGGTCTATAGAAAACCCCTGCTCTCTTTATAATTTTTGGACATTGTCTTTCATTTTGAGCTGGCCTATTGTATATACAATTTGTTTCTACATAATACACATGCATGTACTTAATGACCTACGAAAACTGTGTTTCTCAAGGTCAAATTTCAGTACGGTTACCATGAATTAATAAATTTCATGTAAATATTTATAATATAATTTAAAGAAAAAGGAATTCTCTGATTGTGTAACTATTCAATAAATAGACACATTTGATTAATACTAATAACCCACACACTCACCGCTCCCCTCCCCTCACTCACACTAATAACCCCCTCGGGTCAATTTTTCGAGCACTGCTGGCCGTATGTCACGAATAATATGAACAATGCTGGCCTCCAAGCCGTCAATTGTGGCTGGTTTATCAGCATAAACCAGTGACTTCAGTACGCACATTCCTTCGACGTGTTGATGTTATTGCATCCACTAGAGAGTATGTGGTACGACATCTATATACAGTTCGACGGACGGCTTGCTCAGATGGACGATTATGTGTGCAATAAAAATCATAATTTCGTAGCAATGTTCAAGCTTGAGCCTGTTCATGATGATTTGCCAGAGTATATTTTTCATAAAAATTTAATTTTTTGTTTTATTTTTTACAATTTCAAGTTCTATCAGGCTTTAAAAAACACCCGTTACATCACTATCACAGTGTGCCTCAAAATGAACTAGATAAAGCAAATAAACCAAAAACTTAATAATTTTAGGTAGCTATTTTTATTTATTTCATTATGCTACCTTTTGTATTTCGACTGTTTCCGTCGACGGTCAAACCTGAACTCACAAACAACAAAAAGGTGAATACGAGATTAATTGAAATTTATTCATGTAAAAATCTGAGTTTTATTTCACAAAAACAAAATTGTTGTCTTAACAACCTGTTATTAAATTTCATGTGAAAATAATAAACGTGCGCCACGTTTGATGCATTGAACAAACATCGTGTTTTCGCTGGAGCGGCCAACAGAAGTGGAACTCCTCACTTTTTCATTTCTATTTTGCAAAATCGTAGAACGATTTTACATGAAATCTACACACGTAAACACACATTACGAAGGCATGAAAACAATTTGTGTTGTCCGAATGTGTGGAATATTACTTAAATTTTAAAATGCAGGTCTCATTGGTATACTTAATTTTTTGCTGAAATTTTATTTTAATAAAATCCAAGTTCATTAAATAAAATCAATCTTGTTTTTGCACGTAAAAATATTTTAAAATTAAGCTCATGGAAACTCACTCAATCGTGTCAAAAAATAAATGTTTAAAATTAATGTTTTAAAATATGATTATGTAATTTATATGGATATTCCTGGCTCCTGCTTACAAAAAACAAATTAAACATAATAAAATGTACAAACTAATTTATTTTTGTTTAAAAAGGCTACATTTAAAATAATGTACAAAAAATGTTAGAGGATAATAATATAATGCAAACTAGAAAACTTTTTTTATGTAATATAATTTTAAATTTTTGTTATAAATTATAATTTTAAATATTTTATTGTTTTTTTGTTGTATTTTGACAAAAAATAAAATTAAATATAAAATATTGTTATTGTAGCACCAAAAACTTTATAGATGAGCGAGCAAATCTAAAACATCTCACAACATTTTGTGCTATATCATTCAAAGAGACGCTGTATTCACTTGTACGTATATAACTTAATTAATGAAGTTGTATTACACGGTCGAAAAGTTTATCTTCCAAACGTGTTGCTCTTTTTGGAAAACATTCATATTTTCCAGGTTTCCTGCTGTCATTCATGACAAAATATGCAATGTCGAAGAGAATTTATACAATTTGCAGTTCTCAACAGGATTTCCATTTACTTCATATTATACGTGTATTGAATTTTCCTTTTACATTTTGGTGACATCCAATGTCATCATCAATTGTATGAATATAAACTATACAGAAAATAACCTTTTCAAAATAAAATATTACACATTCTATTATATTGTATGCTGCAGTTAAAATTTTACAAAACATCAACTACACAAAAGTCATTTTATTTTATTTTAAGAGAAATTGTATTTGCTTAAAACAAATATTGTTTAACGTGTCAATCAATAAATATACTTATAGACAAGTATAAACTTTATAGCAATACTATTGAAAATATTATTAAATTTTGCCTTCGATGTGTAAGCAAAGTTACATATCCAGAGTGCAAATAATACGAAACGAAGTTTTTTACTTTTGTGTAAAATGTCTCAAAAGCAAATAAAATAGAAATAAATAATTTATGTTTATTTGTGTACTTGATATTTATTTAAAATAAATAAATAAGAAAATATATTAACTTAATAAAAATCATGTTCAGCAACTTTTATTATATTTAAATTGAGTTCCATATTTTTTTTATTTTCTTTAAAGAGGCGAGTATGTGTTTTACCAAAAGCAATGAAAATGATTTATATTTATGTTTTGTTAACACAGAGTTAATTTAACATGTTATGTATATGCGGTTATCCACATCGATTTCTTTTTATGATCTTATGATACTGTGACCAAGGGCAGAGGGCGCTATAATTTCAACTTTTATCATAAGAAATGACATTTATGGTATTGTACTGTACAAATGGCAATATCTTCACTGCTTTGTAATACTAGGCGATCGAATTGAGTTACAAACTAAAATAAGTTTAAAAATTGGCCTTCCACCGAAGTACTCAATATTGAAGAAGATGGAAATGGAATAAATTCCTTACTGCTATAAATATATATATACAAGTAATAATAAATACACCAAGCAAAATATCCTCGATAAAATGATTGTTAAGGCATGAAAAAACGAGGAATATTGTAGAAACGATTCGGAGAGTAATTTCGTGAACTATATACCACCACACTCAATAATCGGGCTATACAATGAACTGGGCCTATGACGAGGAAGTTTTTGAAATATTACCATTAAATGTATTTTCATTTGCCGAAAGTTACTTTAATGATACTGTTTATGACTGTTCAAATCAAATTTTCGAAATACGGAATTGTTTTCACCAATAATCCTGATCTCTTCAAGAACCAAATATCGTTATCACCGTTCATTGTCAATGATATTCATCATGCATACTTGGAAATCATATTGAAGTGTGGAGATCTAAATGCTGCTTGCCTCCAAAATCAACTCAATCACGAGATTTACAATCTAATTCCTTTACTCTTTACTATCTATTTACTTCTTACTTCAGGATTATTAACAAGACAGATTTTCATCTTTATCTTGAAAAATTCAACTGGGAGTTGATCTACTGCTGTATTGTTACGAATTTCGGACGTTTAATTTGAATTCGTAATGGATTTTGCAAGTAAAACGCTCAGTGTTTAAAGTCAAAAACTTTTTTATTAACAAAAGCTTCTTTAACAAATTCACTAATTTATTATATTACACTTTTCGTAATTTGCTTTTGATCACTCTTTAATTTTACTGTTGACTTTTTACTGGTTAATTTGTACCGTCTTCTGTTAAATTATAACTGTTTCACTATTATTCCACAACTGTCCCTGCATAGCAATTTGGTCGCGCTTATATAAATACTTATTCGTCGCTGCATTATTCCATTTATCGTATCTCGCTTCCAGATTATTCCATTTAGTGTATCCGTCGATGCATATGTATCGCAACTGTAAATTATTGTATGTAGTTGTATTCGCGAATATTACTAGTCATCAATTCCCCTGTTGGGATGATTATCGCCGTCGTTTATTCCAGAATTCCACTTGGAATGCCACTGTAAAGTCCAATTAATAGCGTAAGGAAGAATTACTTAATCCGTTAACATCAATGCGTGTTTAGAATAGCAATCACTCAATAAATTGACAAACTCTGTCTGGGTTTGAACCCGCGACCGTTGGGATGATAACACTTGGTGGTGTACACCTAAACCATACGTTCTCCAAATATGATAGATCTGACACATAAGTTTTAAGGTTATTCTTATAATTTCGAAGCTTTATTCAGAGAAATTGGTGCAATATGTTTTATTCAAAGTATTGTTCATTACTAGTTACGAGTTTTCCCATCTTTCAGTCAGCATACGGATTCCGCGTCGAAAAAATTCCTCGTGTTTTGAGGCGATCCAAGAATCGACCCAATCTATGGCTTCGTAAGTAGTGAAGTGCTGCTCGACCAGGCCATGTGTCATTGACCAGAAAAAGTGGTAGTCAGAAGGAAAAATGTCTGGTGAATACGGTGGGTGGGGTAGGACATCCCATTAAATCGCCTCCAAAGTTTCCCTGGCGCCTCTTGCAAAATGTGCCTTGTCGTGCTGAAATTCACTTTGTCGTGTCTTTTGGCATATTGCGAGCCTTTGAGCTTCAATACGATATTTTTCAACAATTAATACATTTATAATTGTTGAAAAATATTGTTCTGCAGTGATAGTTTCGTTAGGCTGGAGTAGCGCATAGTAAATCAATTCGAACTGATGTCTCGAATTCGAACTGTCTCCCGTCACGATTCGATGCAAAAACCCCTTCCGATTTTGTCTTTGAAGTAGTTGTTCGCACGTGAAAAAACGGCGTTGGACGTCTCTTGCCTTGAGTTCATACGTAGCTCAATAATGTTATTGTTGCATCATGCCCATGGCCTTGAGGTGGGTTTAAATCGCTTGTTGAGTCACTGCTCAAGTTTCAGCGAGCTCATCTTGAGTTTGGTATGAATCTTCGTCCAAAAACAAATCCAACTCAGCGTCTTAAAACTTTACTGTGTCAACATCGTCACTTTTAAAATGGCGAAATCAGTACTCATGGTTTTTATTGATGGAGCATGTTTCCCACCGCAAATTGTTTTTTGTTGGCACAAAGGTTGACATGGTTAGAATACAACAAAATATGTTGTTTACACTTCAGAGAAATGACACATACTGATTTTTAGAGGTAAATGATAACGCTTTAATATGAATATACAGTTACAAGATGGGCCGATGAGATTTAATACGTTTTGTAAATTCCTCGAACTTAGTTGTGCCCCCAATAGTGGTGCAATAACACAATCACAAGAAGACATTGGCAAGCTAGCGAGTTGGTGTGAAATTTACTTACTCAATTTTAACATCAGGAAGTGTAAGGCTTTATCTTCCCACTAGAAAATGAACGCATTATACAACTGTATCCAATTAATGAGATAAATCTTCAGAATTAAAAGAAATCAAATATCTGGGAGTTACCATTGCCGAAAATATGAGCTTTAGAACGCATATGGATCACTAGGTAACTAAATTCAACTTTATGGTAGAGTTTATTAAACGCTGCACAAGAAATATTTATAACCTGTCGACAATAAAAGAGATCCCATCTTAAATATGTGGTAACTATTTGAGACGACATCCAGAGACCCCAAGGGTTTCAAAAACAAGTTTGGTTGGTAAAAGGTTGGGTGTATGACACCGATTTGCCATATCTTGAAAATATGCAATGGTAATCAGCTTATGATGCTGTATGCAAAAGTTATGTCATAACATCTTTGGCAGACGACATCTATTAAGTCATCTTCTATTAGCCTGTTGCGAAAACACCGTCTATTTTATGTGTTTTATCACGTCAATATTCTTAGCAAGAGTTTACGCAACCATGAGTTAAAACGCAACACAACCAGCTACGGAGACAACGAACTAATAACAATCATGTCAAAACGTTTTAACAAGACTGACCACCCGATAGACTATTTTTTTTGACGTAAATCACCATATTAGCTCATAATAAGAATAATTATTTTTTAATTATAGATGCTCGAGACAGAAAAATCAGTACAACAATGATCTCTTGGATACCGTCACATTTTTTGTTTTTTGGTTATAGACAAAGAAAAGTGACCTAATCTAAAATCACATAACCACCAAATTTCAGTACAACTGAACTACAAGGTAGTAAATTCCCAAGCTATGTTTAATAGAACACGAAAGACCCCACATCGCCAACACAACCACAAAGTGCTCCACAAGAGGTGACTTTACTGGTATCACTTTACACTTGTGTATGCCTCCGAAAAAGATGTCTTCCACCGAAGTTTCCTGTGTTTTAGAAACTGCTGTCTATGAACCAATGATTAGAATTTTATAATATTACAATAGCATAAAAAATTATCCTTCAACCAAAATTTTTCGTTTTCCAAACGTTTTAACATTAAAATTTCTATGTGGAATCAAACAGAAGGACTATGTATGTGGTTATACAAAGCTAAAATTTGTCATGGTTGCGATTATAACATCGTCTAAAATGAGCAAACGTATAAACGTAAAATTTAAATGTTCCTGTAGTTTTAATCACATACGAGTAAATCGCTACTCGTAAAACTAGATTATTGTTTTTTCTCAAGAACTTCCGTTTTATAAAAGAAATCAAATTTCACGTTCACACTTTTACTGAGTTTAGCTAATGTTTTAATCACAGTTGTGATAAATTATATTCTAAATACAGATAGATGGAGTTTCATTTTCATTCGGAAACATCTGTGGCCATAGAAAAACTTTAACGGTGTTACCGTTAAAAATTTTCTATGGCCACAGATGTTTCTGAATGAAAATGAAACTCCATCTATCTGTATTTAGAATATAATTGATCACAACTGTGATTAAAACATTAGCTAAACTCAGTAAAAGTGTGAACGTGAAATTTGATTTCTTTTATAAAAGCATTCAAAATGAAAAATAATGTTTGATGTAAAAATTTGAATATTTTAATTTCTTACAAAGTTTCAGATCTAAATAATTTAAAACGTGTTGCACTTTGAAAGATAATTTTAAGCTTTGGAATGATTATAATATTAAAAACTTATAATCACTTGTTTAGGTGGAAGAAACGACGGCTACTTTGGTGGAAGACCATTTTGTAAACGTTTAGTGCAATGATCAAATTAAAGTTACCTTCCCTTTCATCAATGAATAGAACATTCGTGTCAGTCAGTTGACAGATACCCTGAGTATAATTTCAAAAACAAATGTTTTCCACTCACCATTACATTTTAACAACCATGGGAAAATATAATTTAAAAACTGTCGTTTTAGCGTGAATTACCAAACTAATGTGCATGGCAAATAAACGAAAACATAATTAATTTTAAAAATGAAGATCAATTAAGAAAAAATTAGATGCATTTTTCGATTTTACTAAAGTAGGAACTTAAGTAGGATTAGTGCGAGTTTGTTAATGATAAACCATACGACAGTTTATTAAAGCCGTTCAAAACACTACGAAAGAACATGCTAAAATTGTTATCAATCAAGTAGGATATCAAGTATTATCGCACCTCCTTAGGAATAATGGTTTCACCTACTCAACAATATCTTTGGCCAGACCTACTTGGATCGAACCTAATATTTTCAATGCAAATAGTACAGTAATACTTAAACTTTACTGGTTTAAACCAGTAAGTATTTTTGGAAGCTTTAATCAAAATGTTAATTTTAATTCACGTCCTAGACAATTTTTCATAGTCGAATTCTTTTTCGTTCAAAAGTATTTGTTTTCCACTGAAACTGAAACCATTAATCCAACCACGAAAACTAAAAGCAACATATTAACAGTCAATAAAAGTGATTGAAACATTAGCGTAAAAACATTTCTAAATTACTATATTTCAACAAACCAAAAATACATTTTACAATTTTTTTTCAAAATATTAATTATTATTGCTATAATTCTAATAAATTTTCCCGTATACGTATTTTATTTCCCAGCAATATATTATATTGTAGTTTTTTGCGTGATACTACCAAAGTGTTTTCAATTTATCACTATATGGAAATTTTGCTACGGTTTTTTGTTCACAACTTCATCACTATTTATTTCCATGGATATACGAATTGTTGGGTAGTTTTTCGTCTAAAACTATTTCGTTAGCAAAGTTCTACCAACAAAATATTTATGCATTAATATAATGGTTTCATTCTCTCTTAAATCGTTATAAAATTGTATCGGGAAGAAATAACTGTATAACACGCATATATCGAATTTATTATAATTTATAATGTCAGAATAGATAAATCAATTATGTTATGTATATACATTTAATATAGGACGCCATATGTATTATGAACCTATAAATACCACAAAGGTAAAACAAAATTAAATTATTTACAGAGGTGGCCGGCCAGTGTTACATTTAGTTCATGTTTTATAAATTAGCTCGCACACCAGTTACTAAATTTGTTTGTTCATCTAATTCTAGTTTTCTAGAAATAGATTTAAATAAAGCTAAAATATATAATATGTTTTTTCATTATAAATAACAAAGTATTTATGTATGGTATACATAAATTTTTATTATGTAGGCAAACAACACAAATACTATGTATACGTTTTTTGGCACGTGATCGCATTCGATAACTAAATTATTGGAATATATATTTTTCCATACATTTGTTTTGTTTTTAATGAAACCGTAATGGAAATGCTATTTTTACCCACTTGTACCAAAAACAAAAATTAGCATTCCTCAGCTTTCATTGTGAGCAAATTTTTATTGGAAAATGGTAAATACGAACGAAACGAAGGTATTATTGGGTGTGTGAACATGACTCCGCCCTTTTTTATTAAAATAAAACACATTAGCTTGTTTAGAAAAGGAAAGAATTCTAGTCCTGAAGAAATTTTAGTCTTTGGGGGCGATCCAACCAATAAGCCAATATCCGCGAAAACTAAACCGCAGTTCTAGTTTTAGATAATTTCTCACGTTTGCAACATGTGATTTTGCATTTACGCCGTGAACAATTAATTTATTGTGTTTATCTACCCATTCAGGTCGTGTTCTCTACAGCTCGCTTCAAACGTATTAATTGTCGTCGGTAGATATCGCCATTCATAGTTTCACCTGATTCCAGCAGTTCATAATATACTACACCTTCCCAATCCCACAGAGCATAACGTTATTGCAATGAATATCTCGCTTTGGTTGCGATGGACCAGCTTCACCAGGCTTCATCCAAGATTCTTTGCATTTAGGATTCTCGTAATAAATCCATTTTTCATCTCCACTAATTATTCGATTCAAAAAACCTTTTTTTTTAGTTGTCTTTGAAGCTGTATTCCACAAATGGTCTTTCGACGTTCGAGGTCTCTCTTTTAATTCATATGGAACCCAGTCGCTAGCTTATTGAACTATTCCAATTGTCTGTAAACGTTTTGCAATAGTTGATCGATCAAAATGTAATGCTTTAAGTAGTCACTTCTGATTGTCTTTGAGAAGAATCTTCAGCCAATAATATTCCCCATTCAGCATTTTCAAATTTTTTCGGTGGTTTTTCATACTCTATCTTCATGTATCTTTATCTTATTTATTCGATGCTAACCGTAAATTTCCACAAGCAAACAATAAGTTTCCGCTGAACTTTTGCAATAAAATATGTAATGTAACAAATCTGCCCGCAAAAGATGTTTATTTGGAATAAAATTATACTTTTCAAGGAATTACTAGTTTTTTACACATTAACCAAATTCGCATACTGCGTTTGACAGCGGATATCAAGTACTATAGAATACCAGTAATTATAGTACACGTAAGTAGTACTAGTAACGACACCTATTGGGAAGGGGCGGAGTTATATTCACACACCCAATACTTTAAACATTAATATTAACTATACCAGTTATTTTGTTCGCGAGACCGTCAGACGGGTTTTGGTGTCATTTGGTTTTCTCTAAAAAATTAGTTAAGGAGCAATGCGTAACTTTTTATGATATACAAGGTTTTAAAATATCTCGGTGACGTTAATACCGCTTAGAATAATATTAAAGTTTATAAAAAACTGTACAGCTGCCGAAATGTGTTTTGTACGCGCATTGGCGATATTCAATAGCAATAAATCAATCGTAGTGTTGCAGACCAGCACCATAAAATGCACTAATTGCACACCAGTGATAACTTTTGAAGTGAAATTTGTTACGTTTTGAATTATCTCTTCCTTTGTCCTGTTTTATTAAGTCGTAAATTATATTAGTTTTAGTGCTAATTTTGACATTAAGTAGGTCATTATTGTTTTTATTATTGTTTATTGTTTTCATTATTGTTTACATAAGATATTTCAAATTCTTTAGATTTCTGTTTAAGTGTTGTCCTTTTGAAAATATGAAAACCACAAATACGCAGATATAAACACGATCTTAACAATATTACAAATAATTCGAACAGGATAACAATTAGGCAGACTTGAAGAATTTAGAAGAATTTGAACTACATAAACAAAACAGGTAAATATAAAAAAAATTGAAGATATGCTATTATACGCTTTCATTGCTTGCATACATTTGTAATCGATTTTTTAACATCATCCATGTAATACCCAAATAGGGAGGATCGACTGATCGTCGTAGATGAAAGACGTGTTTTTGTCTCTCCTTTAAATAAATTATTATTAATATTTTAATTCAAATCAGTTTAGGAATGTGTAGTGTGAGAGTGATGTGCTATTTTTGAGTGAGTTTTGTTCTTTAGAAGTTCACCTGTTAATACAGGTGAATTGAGACAGTTATTATGAAAATTACGTTCAACACATATACAATCAGAGAAGTATCTTTTTACTCTAATTTTCATTCTAATTATATAAAAGTTAATTATTTATTATTGGTATTGTTATTATAACTATTTACATATATGTGAACGGTAATTTATAATCGTATACATAGAAACTGACATTTCAAGGGAATTCCCTTTGTATGTACTTAAGTACATAAAATATTGGTACCCGAGAAACCAAAATTTGAAATTACAACAGATCGAATTGTAACTTACCCAATAAGCGAAAATTTGTATACTCAAAATGGGTTGCCACCGTATTGTGACAAAAATGACTTTGTGGAATAATATAAATTGATAAATATATAAAATGTTAATGAAAGGAGGAAACAGTTTTCTGCCACGGGAAATTTATCATTTGAGCTGAAATATGTTGGATTGTGTTATCCATTTGGGTTTTTATTTAAATTTAATTACATTTTCATAACTAATTCTATAAATTGAAATTTTGTCGAAAGTCCTGATTTAAAACAATAAAGTTGTCGGCAAATATAATTCAATTTATTTTTATTATTATTTAAAATTTATTATTTTTTTTATTTTTTTTACATACCGGAAGGTTAGGGAAGATTGTGATTGCAACATTCTTGATCAGGGGGTCTATTTAATTACTTACGCTTTGAGTATAAACTCAATACAATCAAATATGTTAACGATCCAAAGACTTTTTGCTATGGAATGTTGTTTTTCGACGATCTTTCTGGTTGAATTCAGGTTATGTTTAGTGAAGTTGTGTGAATGTTAGATATAAATTAACCCTGCTTATAGTTGGATGAATTTAAATTAGGTAGCTGAATGACAATACCGAATCTAAATTTTTTTTTATTTTTTTTTTTTCATTTTTATTTGTTTTTTATTTTGACATTATTGACGGAATATTTAGGTCATCATATATATGATAATACTGCCGTGTCATTACGAACGTGAAGTCCCTCGGTTAGATGGTGTTGGGTGGGAAGATAGGGCAAAATAAGGTTACAAGCAGTATGTGATGAGATGACCCATAGAAGTGAATTAAATAATCTAACCAGTCTAGTAGGACTGATGCCGAATACATATGATGAATATTAGTATCCTTTACCTCAAACACAACTAACTTACATTAATTAATCGGTTCGCCCTAGTCGTTTCTGTGACTAACATCCTTTCCTAACTAACCTTATCTGTTAAGGATGCAGGCAGGGCCTGGGCCCGCATGGTGCTGAAATATTATTCGCATTCAGATATAATTTGTTATTTGATTGTTGATATTTCAGGATTATGGTAACGTACCTAGTATCGCCGTTATGGCTGGCCTGTACGCCTCTATCATATCATATCATATCATCCATGTAATACCCAAATATTAAATTAATTAATTTAATTTGTTATTTTAAAGTTTTAAACAAATTTCAATCGCGAGTTCAATGATATTCTCGATATTATCTTTAAAAAATATAAAACATTCAAATTTGTTTTAGAATTTAACGATTTTTTACGGCTGAGCGCCCAGTAATAAAGGTAAAGTATTAATTTTAAACGAAATATTAATCTAATCAAGGAGAACATGATTTAATAATGTGTGGTCATCCACTTTGTAAATGCTGAAAATTTTAATTACAAAAATTAACCACAGGCAGACAGACAAAGAGACTATAATAAAAGTATGTAAAAACCAAGAACCAGAAAAAAACGAAAATTATTAAGAAAAGAGGTAGTGACTGTGGTAAAAACCTTTTTGAAAATATTTTTGGAAAATTAAATAAAAATTGACAAAACGTACATGTATATAAGAAGGAGTTTAGTTTTAGGCGACCTTCTCAATCATGAAACCTGACGCTCATTTGTAAGAACACAACATCAATTAAAACAAATGACTCTATCTTGGCTGAATTTTGTAAATAACTACAATCAGATTGTTTTTTTATTTGGGCTGAATCATTTCGAGAACATGTTCAATGGAAAAACAATTTTAATTTTACAATTTAAAATTTCATTGTCTAGAAACAAGTGTGGGTAGGTTTGAATGAATGAACAAACGCGTTAGAGCTTTCCCGATTAATTAGAGTTTTTTTATAAATTACTAATTTTTGCGCAATCACAAGTCGCTTTATAAACAGCAATTCTATTATCACCTAGTGATGTTTTATTTTTTAAGAGACGAGAAAATAGACAGGTACCTAGATTTTATATGATTTCCCGACTATTTTATAAACTAATTTATTAGATAACTAATAACAACTGTTATTTTCAAAAAGTGATTTGATTTAACGAATCAGCACATATTTTTTAATAATATTACCTGATGGTAGTGAATCTTCGACAGATTAACCAAGTTTGTGAACAGTTTTTAACGATAAAATTTATTATAGGTTTAATGGAAAAATTGGGATAATAAATTTGTATGGGAACATTCCTTAAAACTCGAAAATTGAAAATTGGGTCAGCTTATTGTATAATTTTTGAGATACTAATTTATTTGTACTTCGTGTGTAGATATCTGCCTTGCCGAGGTTTTTATGGTGTCAATCTATAGAAAGATATCATCACTGTATTGATAAGTAATTCTAATCTATTATTGGCTTATAATCCATTGCAAATTTTATATTGTTATTACAATAATTGGCTCAAGAAATAAATTGTTATTTTGTTCAATGGAAATGATGAATATATCGATCTTTTACAGTTGTTGGTTAAAAAGTGATCCTTATAATATCCGAGTAACACATACATATAAGCCAAATAAGGATATTTAATTATAAATGGAATGTGCTGAGCATTTTCATTTTTTTTTAACTGAATTAACTAACCTGCCGAGGCTTACGTTGTCGAGTTAGAATTACAATTCCATATTACGAACCGAATATGACCGCTCTCTATAGCAGCGTAAGTAGAGTGCTTGCTTTGATATTCGAGGGTCCTGAGTTCAATTTCTGGTGGTGACCAGACAAAAAGTTACGACCGTGTGTTTTTAATGTATCATATGTTACATGTACGCCTATTGAATATTTCAGACAAACTTTTAAGCTTTTCCCAATCATATTTGATTTTAATTATATCAGATAAAAATAAAAATTGTTTTAGTATACCCAAAGGTTTGTTGAACGGCACCTAGGTGTAAAATTCGGTTAGTGAAATTTGAATTATAAAAATAAATCCGTAAGAGATTAACTCGATCATTACTTATGATTACGATGATGAAAAAATATGAGTTCCATTCTTACTGAAGAGCTATAAACAATAGACATATTCAATTTTTCAATTGATTTAACAGGCAATTATCTTTTGTGATGGTGAGTACCAAAACAACTTGCTTTTGTTGATTTAACAAGATCATCAAGAACAAAATCAAAATCAAAGGTAGGGAGTGGAACATGCCCAAATATATTACCCATTCATTCTCAATATTAGGCTACCTTTTAATTTTAAATCTCAAAAAAATGTGGGCGACACCAGTTTTAACACAAATTCCCGAAGGCGAAGACAAAGAGGGAGATGAAGTGAAAATGGGGTAGTTAAGTCTTAGATTCTTGTCTCCTCGCGATGCTTCCTGGGTAACTCTTAATAAACCGAACGGTGTAGTGGAGACCAGTCGAGGAAATTATGGTCTTAATCATAAATACTACATGTCATGGTGAGTCATTGGCGTCCTAAAACCAATACCAAAGCAGCGTCTGTTCGCCAGGTTAGGGACGACTGAAGCGGGATTCTGTCTCGTGCCAAGCAGCTCGCTATATAAGCGTGTTTAAGTTAGGACTGGATGCCTAAAGATTCGTCAACACGCGACCCACACACGTAATAATTGAATTGAGTGGCAGACTAACAACCTTCTATCACAAAAAACTATGTTATAAATACTAAACATAGGCTTCGGTCTTCCATACAAATACGACCTCGGAAACTGTATACGGACAACGCTTTAAAAATGGGAGCATGGAACGTGTTCGGCCGTTTAAGAGCTGGAGATCTTTAAAACTTTCCGAACCAGGCAAAGATGTATACATTGAATGTATTCGCACTATAAGAGCATCGAGGAGGAGAATTTGTAGTTGGCTTTCTCACCCATCAGCGCGTGAAGCAATATATCACCGACTTCCGCCCTATCAATATGCGGATATGCACGGACAGACTCGGCACTAATAAATTTAATGTCTCGTTCGTTATTGTAGACCGCACTCAAAGGCCAGGAATAGCAGACGTTTCGTTTTTTCGTGTAAATTAACAACGTCTGAGTCTATATGTATAGTAGTAGTCAAAGGAACTGTTTCAGATCCTTTTGAAATATCATCTAGTGTTCGACAGAGCAATGCACTCGTATGCTGTTCAATTTGGCGCTCGAGCACTTAGTAAGAAAACGGAATTTCACCCTGAATAGTCAATAAGTCAGACCAAATTCTTATAAATATATGATATTGTGCATCTTGACCGAAGACCTAACGATATCAAGGGCAGTTTTATACAGCTCGTTCGCAAGGAAATTTGGTCTGTAAATGGACACCAGCAGGAAGTTACTTCAAATCGGTAAAACGATTTAGAAAACTTATTACGATGAACAAAATTCAACATTATCGTCCAATAATTCTACCACTACTGCCCTAACAACTCTTAGAACTGCTCTGGGCAGGTTCAGGAAATACCTTTCCGGATTTAATAAAAAAATTCCGGTTAAACTACGCTTACTTTTTATAATTAAACAGGAAACAATATTAACTTTTTCTTGTATTCTTAGTAATTTTTTGTAATTTTAATATTTTGCTGATCAACGAATGAAGTAAAAACCAGGGAAAGCAAATTTTGTTTTAGTAGGAGCCGCGTACCTTTAATATATTTAAATTCGAGAAATGCTTTATGATTTAAAAAAACACATTGTGGGCCCGCGATAGACGGATTTTCGACAATACCTTAAAATTTATTGATTTGATAGAGAGATTTTGATAATCTAAAATTGTTTTAACGTAAATATTTAAGGTGTTTAATAATCTTAATTTATTTATTTTATTATATTTATTATTATATCAACACACAAGAAGAATGTAGTTTGAACATTTTTGATCAGGAGATTTACATATTTGCAATTTTTTCAATTAAATAAACGCATTGTGTTGTATACGATGTTCTTTCTGTTATTACGTGACATGATTGTAGTATTGTACATCCGAGTGTATCTCATGATTGCTAATGTGTAAGGTAGCTGAATATATGGCAATACTGAGTTCAAATTTAATAATTGACGACGCGCTAGGAAGTAAGAATAGATTTAGAAAAAACTAAAAAATCCTCTCCACCAAATTATTAACGAATTTGTCAATAACAACTTTACTGCGTACCGCCCTAATCGTTTCTGTGATAAAGAAATTCTTTCCTTATATTACCTTTAATGAAAAAATGCAGGCATTACGCTTGCTTCAGGTATGTGCTATGCATATCTAGGATAAACGTAGACTCTTGGTAAAAATTTAAATTTACGAAACCACCAAATCGTACTTCATCTGGATTTTACCTCTTGGTTTGTATGTTCTTTTTTGTAAACCTGAAAGAATAAGCACTGTTTTGGGTTCAACCAAACGCTTGTTCTCCACTCGGATTAATGCTACTGCTAAATTATTTTGTTCCTCTATTTGGTCTCTATATTACTGTTAAAGATCAAATCGTGTCTTTGTCAGTCATTTCGGAGTACCATCTTAACCTTGTCTCTTTTTAAAACAAGTATTTTTTTCTTATTTGTAGCGAATTTTAAGATGTGTGTCATAAACAATCGCGTGATCATTATGAAACCAAATATTTATGCAATTAACAAATGTTATTAGTCGACAATAAGTTATTTCCCATGCTTAATGGGTTACTAAAAATAATTTCATTTCCTGTTATTTATTGCAGATAGAAAGCGAAACTAAAATTATGAAAACGTTGAAAATTATTAACCTTCAATTCTTATTTGTTTTATACAGGGTGACCCAAATTTGGGAACTTCCTAAAAATTAAAATTCTTCTTGAGTTAGTTTGTATTACGTTAAACAATAAACTTCTGACAGAAAAAAACCGTAAACAAGACAGTATGTTTACATTTACAGTACATACAGTACATCCCGTACACTAATGACAATGCAATTTCTATTTTATATTTAATTATACACTAAAAATTATTCTATAGTTAGAGAGTGAATCTTCGCCACATTCAAAAAGCACAGTTCGCCGCTTTGTAATTAACACTAATAATCATACCAATTTAAATAAAACCAATTCCTTTAATAAATTTATAGCGCCCAAGTTATTTCAAAAATAATAAATTTATGCATCCATTTAAAAAGGGTCAAAAGATTTTATTTTTAAATTTATGTATGACTAATGGTCTCTGGTTTACAAAAACAGCAGATTTAAAAATAAAGAAATAAAATTAATTACACAAATTTGATCCGGGTAAATTACAAAACAAAAAATTGCCCAAGAAAATGTTCGTGACAATCAATAATAAGTAAACATAACATTTGTTTTGTTTTTTAAAGTTACATAATGATTTCGCAGATTTCTAATATTTTAAATTTTAAATACATTTCAATTTGTTCTTGTATAACTTATTGAAATAATTTATCTTATGTTATAACAAGAGAAAAATTTATTTAAATAAATTCTCGACCCACATCTTAATTTGCCACAAAAATGTTATGGTTAAATGTTGCTAGAGCGCATAATAACCAGCATTGTTTCTTAAAGAACATTGTTTACGCTTGTTTAATACAATTTTTTAATGTAATCTTAATAAAATTAAAGCGTACTTTTTTGTGTATAACATTGACACAATTTAATTGTATTAAAAACTAATTTATTTCAAGCAAAAAAAATAAATTAAAATTAAATTTATTTAGAATCCTTTTGCGCTTATTCTTTAGTGGGAGAAAGTTCGCCCACAGCTTTGAAATTTATTTACAGATAAGATACCCAATGTATCTTCATTCTTGTTGTACCTTTTTCGTATTCTTAGACTGCTTTCGTATCATTAACCAATCGGTATCTATCCAAAACCATAAATCTTGTTAAATTATTGAGAGACCAAACAGCAATATAACTTAAGATAAATGAATTTTATCGTAAACTTACAACAAAAAGTGTTCGGACAATTTATTTCATTGTAATCTTCTAATTAGTTCAATCAAAGACCAGTAATTTTTCTTCCAATTTCTTTAACTTCTCTTAATATGTATGGAAAAAAGACGGGGTAACAAAAATCGAAACAAATTATATACATTAGACGTCGTTAAATAAATTAAATTTTCTCATAGTTACGTATTCTACGTACTGTCTTACAACATTTTCTTCATTTCTGGTAATTTCTATATTTGACTTGTATACACATTTTTTCTAATTATACTGCACGAGACTGTTTTATAGAAAAAAACGCAATAATTATAAATACATTATAGGACGTAATCAAACTAGCAGAAAATCTTATAAGAAAAAACCAATTTATCAATTCTTGGAGAAAAGAAATATCGCATATTTAAATCAAAGTGCAAAGTGTAATTCTTTAGAACTAGGGTAATTTGTAATTGCAATTTAAGTTTGTTTTCATATGTACATAAAATTAAAATATAATTTTTCGAGCAAAACCCGAAAGTTGAAAGTGTGAATATATTTCTTACAACATAATAACAGACGGTAACCGACTATCCACCAAGACTAAATTAAATTTGCTTTTAAAAAATATGGCATAAAACATCTCATAAACTTTTTAATTAAATTTATCCTCCGACTTGTAGAATTTATAGAAATTGATTGTTTCTCATTGAGTAGTAGCAGCAAAAACCAATAGCAATTGTGGTAAATCACCATTAGTCTTGTTGATGTGCCGATGTACAAATAAGTTTCGAATATTTTTTTGTCCATCGTTAGCTTTGACTTTTTCCCATCTTTCAAGCTTTCATACGAATTCAGCATCGAAAAAGTTACTCGAGTTTTGAGGCGACCCAGAAATCGACCCAATTTATTGAGTTTTCGTAAGCAGTGAAGTGTTGATCTGCCAGGCCATGAGTGATCGAACGGAACAAATCAGAAGAAGAGTCAGAAGAAGAAATGTCCCATGTTTCCCTGACAACTCTTGCAACATGTGGCCGAGCCTTGTCGTCGTGAAAGATCACGTTATCATGTCTTTCTGCATATTGTGAGCGTTTTAGCTTCAATGCTCGGCTTAAATGCAATAATCAACAATTATCATTCTCCAGTGATGGTTTCGTTAGACTAGAGTAGCTCATAGTAGATCAATTCGAACTGATCCCACCAAATGCACAGCATTAGCTTCTTGCCATGAGTATTTGGTTTCACGGTTGAACTTGATGCATGACCGGGCTTACCTCACGATTTTCTGCGCTTTGGAAAAACAACGTTCGACGTCTCTTGGCTTGAGTTCATACGGAGCACAATTTTTTACGGAGCCCTGTTCTTGCACCATACTCATGGTCTTGAGACGGGTTTGAATCGCTTGTTGAGTCATTCCCAAAGTTTCAGCGAGCTCCTCTTGAGTTTGAGATGAATCTTGGTCCAATAACACCTCCAAATATAGTTACAAGATGGACCGATGCAGTTTAATACAAGTTATGCCATCTTTTGTAAATCCGTCAAAACTTATTTGTGTTCCCAATAGATTGTTCATCCACAGCTATGTTTAGTATATTTAATGAATGTCGTTATCGATCGAGGTTTCTTGCACTACTTTGTATGATGTTGCATGTTGTTGACGGAAATGGTGTGATATTCCACTGTGTTACATCCTGACCGGAATTGCATTGGGATGATAGATGTTCCGTCATTTTGATTTGTGTTGGTTTTGGTGCTTTTCGTTAAATAGATATCTGGCGTTTTGTTATGAGGGAATCTTGCACCATGTAAATAGTATATGTTGCGTTACGGTGACATTTTATGGTTGCACTAATCGCATTTTTTGAAAATGTTGTTTGTTATGAGTAACAATATTGATTTGTAGTATTAATTATCTAATTAACATTTCGATTTTGCTCCCTTTTTAACATTTTCTCTCGTCTCAAACGGTTTTGATGTCGTCTGTTGGAACTCGGGTCCCTTAATTTAATATTTTCCGGCTCGCACGATTTTTATAAAAATTTGCTGAGGGGATGTTTTCGCGTGGCAGAAACAGATTGCGATGGATCCTGATTTAGCGAAAATTAATTAAGAAGTTATGCGACCGAGCTGGATTCCAGTATTAAAGATTTTTATTTCGACTCGCACGAAAATTAACATAAAAAATTGGGGCGAGGTGGATTTAATATACCAGGAATTGATTTCGATGGCTACTAATTTCAGGAAAATTCATTTTCGAGATTTTTTGTGGAGCCTGGTAACATTTATTAATTTTTTTTGGTTCGAACGATTTAGATGAAAATTGCGGTGATAAGGGTTTTCTAATGAATAGATTAAAATGAATTGTGATGAGTCCTAATTTCGGGAAAATCCATTAAGAGTTTTTCGGGTCAAACAATGTTTATAAAAATGGGTGAGAGGGTTTTCGAGTGCTTAGAATCTATTGTAATGAGGTCTAAATTGAGGAAAATTTCTTTACGTGGTTCTCAGATGGGATCCGGGTCCCGAATTTTGATAATTTGAAACGACTACAATGGTTCATAAATTTAGGAAATTTGTTAAAAAGTGCCCCGGTTTAACCATTATGTTGCGTCCTATTCCACATTAGAACTAAATCAAAGGAGATGGAATCATCATTCATCTAATATAAATAATGGCATGCCTCTGGAAAATTGTCAATTTAAATTAACATGCGTCATTTATTAACCGATTGGGATACAACTCTCTTTGTAATTTAAACATACAATAGGATTCTAAACTGGATTTCGGTTCTGATTTTGATAAATTAGTAAATTGGGCGGAACGAAGACCTTTCTCAAACAAATAGTATGGAACTTGGAGGTTGGTACTATGAATACTAGTCATACCCGGAGGATGGTACTATTTCATTGAAACAAAACCGCGATTTCTTTAAATTATGTATTGTAGAATTAAACAGTTGCTTAACCTAGTGTGGTTTAGTTATTACTTTCTTTTACAAAATAAAATTAAGCATTGTAATCATAAACATTCTCGACCTCGAGAGAAGATTTAATATTCGCTATATTGCCGAAGTCCGAAAAAGTGATTTCCGAGGTGGGGCTGTCTGTTGGTCTGTGTCATCACTACAGCCTAGATGAATCGACTGATCTGGATGAAATTTCAAACTTTCTATAAATTGGGAGCACGGTTTTTTGTTTTTTGAAGTTTTTTTCTAATATTTTAGAAAGTATAGCATCTGCGAAAAAATCTATAAAAAACAAAAAGATTCATAATTAAATTTGCAGCAAAACAGGTCTACATCATTTTCCTAACAAATTAAAGTGGAAATAACGATTTTTGATAATAAACTGTTATTTTACCATAATCGGGGTATTCTAAAGTTCAAACAGATTCCATGGAAATGTGGTATACCTATTTACCGGAAATAGTAGGTCCAATTGGAACTTTTACTTTACTTGCCAATATTTCAAAAAGTATAACACAAAAAATATATTAAGCACCAATCGATTCTAAATTAAATTTGTAACAAAATTGGTCTAAATTAGTTTTAGAGGAAACTACAAATTTTGATAAAATCCTTTTTTATAAGAATTTTCTCGCTTTTCACAAATATTTTAAAAAGTATAGCATTTACGAGAAACATATTAAGAAGAAAAATATTGTAAATTAAACTTGGATTAAAAATAGTGTCTGTTGATTTTCTGGTATTTCAGCGGTAATGATGATTTAGGATAAAAAACTTTTTTAACTTTTAACTTTTCGGTATTATAGGATTAAGGAGATTATAGGATATATAGGAAAACGATTCAAGGTTAAATTGGCTACAAAATTTATCCATATAATTTTTATTGTCGCCACTTGTAGGCTATTATTTAATTAACCGGTAAGAAAAACTGAATAAATAATGAACCTACTTGAAGCCATCGAAAGGTGTAGATCTGGCGAACTGATACGATTACATAGAGTGAGCCCATCATTAAAACATAATTTTGAAGAATTTTCGGGTATATTCCTACTACTCAAATCAAAATTCTGTTAAAAACTAAAACATTTCCTATAATAAATTCATCAGCATTCCAGCGTACATACAAAAGAGAGAACGAATGCAACTACAAATATAATTTTTCAACACGATAATATTGGCTCGAATGACAATAATATTAAAAACGATCATTCGCACGACGAAACACGAAAAAAACTATACATACAAACATTAATACAAAAATATAAATATTTAATTTAAATTGTACTTTTAAACTACATTAGTTTAACTGTACTAAGTATATTGCCCAAATGTTCGTTTAGATTAGAATTGAGCTTCATTTATCCTCTCAAAATACTTAAATTTGTTTATTGGACAAAATAATATTTTAGGTGTATTTGTGTTTATTTTTCGTTAACTTTAAATACTTGTAAATTAAAATTTAACCTTTCATTTTGGTCAATTTTGAGATGTACAATTTTAGCATAACTGGTTTTCCGTAATAATAAAATTCAAAACATGTAGTAATTTATAATTAAATTAGTTGCGTATACTACACTCAATTTAGTTTAGAATACTTAAGTATGTGTCTGGTAATTGTCGATTTTTTCCACTATGAATGCCATTTCCCACCTATTACTTCCGGTTAGTCGCTGTATAATAAATTTTTGGGTAATCATGCTTGTCCATTTCATTAGACGCTCCCAAAATTGATTGTCCATTTTACTGTGAACCAATTCTTAAGTGTAAGTGATAGTTAAAGAAGAAGTTAATTACTTCTAATGTGAATTTAGGAAAGGATTTATCTAGGAATTCTACAACTGATATTCTTTAAAAGAAATTCAAAAACATTTTAAAGCAAGTTTAGACAAAATAAAAACGAAAATTTCGAAAAAAGGGTAAAAATATAATTAGAATTAAAAAAGGAACTCTTTTAATTTATATTTCTGATGCTGCGGCAGTAAGCTATTGGCTAGAGAATTTCTGTCTAAAACTTAGCTAATGTCCAAGCAAAATTCATTTGATTTACCATGTGTATGCACATTTGAATTAAATTAATTAAAATTAACATGTTTTGGGATCATTGATATTTAAAGCCGCTTACAATAACAGCTTTCGATTCGGAATTCATTATTTTATAAACCACAGAATTTTGAATTAGAAAATTAAAATCTTGCCCTTTCTCCCAGAAAGTAGTAAAACCATAAATTGCGGCTGTAATTAATGGGCCTCCAATTGACAGGTCCTATTCACTTAAGATATTGGGTTTGCAAGCGGCCTATCATGAAAATATCATATATACAGGTACATCAAATGAAAATGAACGATTTTGAATTGGAATAATAAAAATACAATTTTACTTTTAAATGTGATTTTATGTTATACGAGTATGTAAACATTTGTTTTCATAAACAGTCAAACACCGACCAAAATTTAAGTGCTCGTTGAATCATTGCAAGAGGAATGTTCGTGATCTCTCGCTTTATCAATATTTTTAGTTGCGCAATATTGTCAACTTTAGATTTTGTCAATTGTGACTTTAAGAAGGCCCACAAGAAATAATCACAGGATGCAAAGTCGGTGATGAGGGATAAATTAGGACGAATAAACGATACGTGAATTTATTGAAGAAATGGAAGAGTTTTCTTGCCGTGTGTGCGACGTAAGTGTTTCGAATCTTTGAGAACTGTTTTTAAACAGTTGCCTATGTAGTACTCTGCATTTATTTTAGTACCTGGTTCAACGAAAATGGATACTGTTGTTTCAGAATTGAATATTCCTAAGAATACCATGAAGCCTTTCGGATAAGACGTTTTTGTGATGAGAACTAATCTCGCTTTAGTTTGGCCGCGAATCAAATATTACGCACTTCTTTGGCTTCGGCTCTCGTATAAAATCAAGCTTCGTTAACTGAAATATATTTTTTCCATTTATCGCCTTTCAGTGGTAGGTACTGGGATCAAATCCCACCAGAAGCTGAATACAAAGCGAATTTCCGTCATCGATTACAATCAGACACACCGTCCATGTCAGTGTACAGGTTGACATGGAGCTTGCAATGTGCAGGTGGTATACTGTAATTGTGTGAATGGGTGGTGTGTGCGTGAATGAAAATGAGGTATTAATTGACCTTCAAAGAACATTAAATCCATTGGACAGTGAATAATTTCTTTAAAAAGGCGCCGGTGTCTTTTGGAGATTGTTTTCGCAGACATTGTGACGGTTCCGCTTCTTCGCAAGTCTTAGTTCCAATTTCTGTTTTAGAGTATATTGTAAGACTCTAACCATTGTTTTAAAATGCTTTACCAGATGTTTCTGCGTCGGTTGATTAGGTTTGGTTACCATTTTTCGCAAATTTGAAATTTGGTGTTTTGACAAGGATGATTTTCGTCCAGTATTTTTGATTGGTTTATTACATCTCACTAGCGGAATTTTATTTTTTTGATAGATGGTTAGTGTACGTTTTGAAATGTTGAACACCACTTTTTATACTCTTTGATAATTACTGAAAAACTAACGTTTTTCTCTACAAAATTTAAAACGAGGAGCTGCTCTTCTTTTGTCTACACCCTACATGCTATTATGTTAATGCTTGTTTCTCCATATATGACAGCTACCTCTGAAATAACGAGACTCTGAGTTATTAGAAATAAAAATCTTCTACATTCATTTTTGTTGTACCTGTATGCAATCTTCAAAACGACAAGCCATGTTCATTAGTTTCCAACGAAAACGTTAGGCGTAGTAAACTAAACCCAGAATTGTAGATTTTCAGACAATTTATATAAACTATATAATGGCGTTAAAAAACTTACTTTTAAATGAACCAACTAATGGAATGGAAAGTAGCTGCCATAAATGTGTGCTTTAATCAAACAGCGAGACCACTTAAGAGTGAGAACTTCCACAGCATAGCTCTTCTGTCCGCGGCATTCAAATCTTTATCATATACTTATAAATGGCGTCTGACGGCGAGCAGGATCGGTGATGGGAAAGGAGAATGAATATAAAAATAATATGCTATCCGACTAAAGAGTATTCAGCATTAGTTAGACTTCAAAGTAATATACAATGTCTGGTTACTGTTATCGGGATGAATCCATATAGCAGGATTTCAAACGCTGGATGAAAAAGAAGAATGAAGAAATCCGATAATGAATGTAAAGTAGTACGCTGGCTGGTTATACTCTGCACAATTGTCCGGACGGGATTGTGTACAGATATCCAAAGGCCAGCCTCTATGTGGTCGACAAAAAGATCGTGGATGGTGACGATTGTTCCAGAAAGTAGCTAATGAGTTGTTTTTCTTCTAATCTAAGATAATATATCTAGCCGTTATAAAAATGTATTCATATGCGTTTCAATAAACATGATTCACGATTTTCTACAAACACATTGGGCTTAACCCTCCGACCACGTGTTGCTACAGAAAGCTAAATTATCCAATTATTATAGATTAATTCGATTTGAATGCATTGGAATTTGAATTGAAAAAACCAAAATAACATAATATTATATTTTCGATCCCATAATCGGCCCCATTAAGTATTAAATCAATTTTTTTTGTACGGCTAAAATGAAAAGTGGACCTTTGTACGCGATTTTAATTCTTAAACAGGTGTATTGTTTTCATATGTTATGTAATTTTTATTATAAAAGGTGCTTCTGAGGAGAAAACTTAGCCTATCTTATGGTAAATTCTTGTTTCGGAGATTGTTAATGAAAGAAACTTATGGTTTTCGTTATTTCGTGGAACTCGAATTGACCCCCTGTGGCCCTAGTCTGGTAATTTCTCTTGGGAATTGGGTACTAGGGAAAGAATTTACATAGCTTTTGTCTATAAATCAGTTTTTCTGTCCTGAGAAGAAAAGTTTGCTGTAAATATTTGTAAATTGGGAAATAATTTACCATAACAAAATTGGCAGGGAAAATCATTCTCAATTTTACTTTGCTTTCAAAAGGATCACCACTAACTTTTTACTTTAGTATGGTAGAAAAAAATTATTTAAATAGTGGTTGGTCTCGCAGATTCCCAAAAATTATTTTTAATTCTTTCGTCCAAGAATGTCAAGATTTTCCAATCAGAAAAAATATTGTATAGCAATTGATTTTGATGATCTCGCGTAGTTATTCCAAACGCATCGCTCGAGCAGTAAAATGTTATTTTGCGGTCTAGATACACAAAAAACTATTGACAATTTACGAGTCAAAGTAGGCCAAGTTTTATCGTGAGAAAATATAGCACGCAAATTACGAGTACATAGAGCAAACCAGTTTTTCCACAATATTTTCTTCTAATTAGAAATCTTGGCTTACTTGTCTACATTACATTCAAAAATTAAAAATTTGTGTGGAATTCAGTTTACCGTGATTTCCAAGCATAAAAATATTGCACAAAGATATTGCATCTAAGTTTCATAATGTAGAACCAATTTAAGACATTCATTAAACGGAATTTGTGAGTAAGTGAAAATTTTAATATTCCTGTAGCGAGCAGCAAATCTGTGAGCTTATACTTTAATTTCAACAAATATAACAAATGATTTCCCAATTACATTAACAAAAAATTATGCCTTTTCTCATTCGGTCAAGGTTTTTGCTATCAGAAAAAATTAATTTTTACATATCGAATAATGTGCTACTTGGAGTGTATGTTGTTCTTCAAATTTAGTGCCTGTCGAGCTTTTTTAAATTTTGGTGACTTTTTAAATTTATTATGACTACCTAACTTCATTTAATCGCCTTTCAGAATATCGATGCATCGAACAATAAGTAATAAAATATTGGAAAGTTATAATGTAGGCTGTAAATAATTGTTGGCGATAATTTAACTCGCCCAGACGCGTATTGTATGACATAATCAGAATTTTTTTATTTATTTGAAATGGTAACATGACATATTTATATTTTTAAACCTACGAATAAAATTTATGATAAGAAAAACTCAAAACCCAAATAATTTTATAACCTTCAATTTAATCATAAAAGTATGATATCCCATTTACATATTTATTATGGAAATATAGCTTAGTCCGCACAAAAGCACATTAGTGGCCAGAAATATTTTTGTGAATGTAATTATTACGAAAAAAATCTCCCTTATGTTAATTTAAAATTACAAATGTTGTAGTACCTGCCTAATGTTAATACCTTTTATTTTATGAACAAAAAATTAATTCCATATGTGTACATGTACGATTACGCTTACGCATACACATTGACAAATTAGTTTAAATTCATTTCAATTAATATAATATTTAATGTAACACAGCCCATTCCTCAAAATGAACAAGTGACCTAACTTTATATTTGCATTTGGATCTGTTGTATGACAGAATTGGTATATAATTAATAATGAAAAATACATTAAACAGACATCAGTTTTAAAAATATGTATACCTAAAAAGTTTCATTATTCGTACATATTCCTAATGTAAATTCTAATTTTTCCATTTCAAACCGCATAATAAAATTTTTTTTTTGCTTCAATGGAACGTAATTAGATAAAAAATTTATAGCAAAAGGAGCAACATATATTATTTCAAACATCATAATGAATATATCAATTTAAATTATGCATAACACATAATAATATCTTCCCTCGCACTTTCGATCCATCCAACCAAACACTACATACATATAATTTTTTCTATGTTTGTTGTTGTTTCGCAGTCACTCACTAGAATAAAATTATATGATTCCAAAATATTTACAAGAGGCATAATTTTATACATATCTATCTCGTATATCAATATGATTTCTATTTGTATGCTTTTCGAAAAAAATACTCTTGAACATAAAGCAAAAAAATAAATAAAAGTTGTCACCTCACTTTTCGGGATTGTTATCTGGTTCTTCATGTGTATTTATACCAAACATTTTAAAATCCCCCATCACTCACGTTTTTTCCTTTTTTTATTAAAATAAAATCGGCGTAGAATGTTGAAAATTATGTGTTGTGTTGAAATTTTCAATTCACAGAAATAATGTTTTTCTTTAGGTTGTTGTGTTTTCCCTGCTGTGCGTTTTTTGTTCGAAATTAAGAATTATCGGTGTATGGCGTATATTAAATATGTAATATGAATTGTGTTTAAAATCACAACATGTCTATTATTATATTGATATGTGTATATGTTTACATATACTTTATTGTATAACTAGTATAAAATTGAACACTAATGAATCAATTAAAATTTATGATATTCAAAAGATATATTGCTATTTGAAACATATAGTTCTCATGTCTGTTAGTCCGTATATCTCATATTACATCTAAATTTGTCCCCTTTGTTATTAGAAATTTAAAGACTTTATTTTTACAACTAATTGGTGTTCCCCATCGAACCCTTTTTCGTTTAATGACATTCTTTTCTACGAATAGTACATACGATTATAGACCCTCTATAGAATTAGAATGGAAAGCGTTGCAAGTAGGAACAAAACAAAATCTGCTTGAAACGTGTTTTACGTATTACCACCCTCCCTTCCAGTGTGTGTAATAATGCCGTCACATTGTTTTAACGTAACCTACTCGATCGGGCTAACAAAGGTAATATGTTTTTTTTAATTCGGCAAATCACTTTGACGTATTACTTCTTAAAGAATACTTTACAATAATAAAGAAGCGTATGGCAAGTATAAAACGAACAGGAAAATCAATGGAATCACGTGTCGCATTTTTTTTTTTCTATTTCCAATTATAATTCAGTGTTGTCGCGTTATGTGTGTATGACGAAGATGATGATGATGAGATGATCTTGGGATTTACATTTTTTCACTTATTTTTTATGCTTGTTTGTTTGTTGATTTCGTTTTGCTTTATTTTGAACGAATATAAAAAAATTGAAAATTGTTCAAGTCAATAATAATCACGGAGGAAAACGTGTTATATAAGTACATTTTTTGTTGTTGGTGTAAGGATGGAAATATAATATTGGTGGGGCGCGTTTCTGCTATATATTTATATTGATCAAAAGAATTAATTTAATTTCAACAAATATTTGGTTAAAAATTTGTATTTTGTTGTAGTGTCTACTGGAATAAAAACGATAAAAGCAAATTGTGGATTTTTAATCGAGTTTATTCAACCTTTTATGCGTCTATAATTGAAACTTTTATTAACTGTGAAGAACATGAGGGAATTAAATATTTACTTAATTCGCGATAATTGGAAATTATATTCGATGATACAAACATAAACGCTTTTTAAAATAATTTTGTTATTGATCTGTTATCATTTAATTATAATCCTTATGAAAAGATATGCCAATTACAACAATTTTATATATTTGTGATTAGTCGTGATCCCGATTTTACATTACCAGTTTCATAACATTTACCTCAATCAAACCATTTATAAGGAAAACGACTTATTGTTAAGAGTTGAGGGAATATGGCGGCATTTGAAAAATTGACAAAAAGATAAGGGATCTTACATTCGAAATGACAAAATATTTGGTTGGTTATTATCATTCAAGTCGCAACAAAATAACATGTGTGAAATGTATGTGAGTATTTTGATTTACGAAAAAAGGATACCACGTATTTTCAAGGTATGTAAACTGTGGCCAAAGATAATTTACATGTCTTTCTTTATTTATATATAATCTAGTTTGAAAGCTACCAAATTAAGGGCTACATTGAAATGGATATTATATGTCAAAGCTTTTTCACTAAAAATGTATTTGAATATATATATATATATATATATATATATATATATATATATATATATATATATTATATATATATAAGAAAAATGTCTCATTTTACGCAGTATTTGAACAGAATATTTAAGCAGAACGGATTATACATATCCTTATGTAGATAAGAAAGGTAAATGTGAAATAATAAATGTATCGCCGCCGCAATCTATGAACATTTCGTTTGGTTTAAAATTGTATTCGTATCAATGTTCTTGAAATTCTAACATCTACTCTTAAATGTTGGCAATTTCTCTTAAAAATACTAGCTATACTAGTAGCTAAAGAACTAAATACTTATATGGCCTGCTTACCTGAGGAAGGATAGGAGGCCACCTGCCTATGGGTATAAAAAAAATCAATATGAGGTGTTCATTAACTTGTACACATTTATAATGTTTTTGTAAATATATTGTTTGAAGTGGGTTATCAAAACGATACGGCTAAAGCTAAAATCTACTAGAAAACAACAAACAACTAAATTACGCTTTCTGTGGCGATTTTCTAGGTAGTGATCTTTGCCGTGAACTATGCCTCGTTTTACTATAGCGTGTCCCTTTAGTACCACAGTATAACAGCGAGTACTATACTTACTCTACTACCAAGACCACCAACCTGCTGTATCTGTACAACTCCTTAAATACTACCCCCGGCTTTACTGAGGCATAACTGGATTAGAGCAACGATGAGAAAAATTGGAACTCAGAATGTTGATGATACTCAAAAAATTGCATTCGATTACAAATATAAAAGAACATATTACCATCTTGAGCCATGTGTTTTTTAATTTAAAGCCGATACATTTGTCAGTTGTTCATCTTGGCAGTGAACTACTACTTAAATTTACAAATTGGATAACAGCTTCTATTTTTATGAAATTGGCAGTTCTTAAATTTCGATATTAAAATTCGATTGAATCTTTTCAGTGCTGTGGTTTTCGAAAAATAATAAACACTACAAAGTAATAATAATGAATCAACATTTAATTATTTAATCTGATTGTCGTGTAATTGTTGGGGCTGCTAGAGAACTGACTTTCTAATTTTAGTACAACGAAACCATTTTGGTAAATGGATTTTATTTGTTGATTGAATTAAAAAAATATTTATATAGGTACCGACGTAATGTGCATCCAACAGTTTTAAGCCTCTTATTCAGTATGACACTTCATTGTTTTGCTTTTATGTTTTTATTCACTTTTAATAAAAGATCAATGGTTTTCTTAATTCAACTTTCTGATCAAATAAGACGTATTCATTCTTGCCTATAATTTTTAGAGTATTAATTGTCCAATATATTTAATGTCCTTTGAAGGTCAATTAATACCCCCTTTTCATTCACGCACACACCACCCATTCACACAATTACAGTATCCCACCTGCACATTGCAAGCTCCATGTCAACCTGTTCACTGACATGGACAGTGGGTCGGCGCTGAATTTGCACTTCAACAGAGGATCTTAGTTGTATTTATTAACATCACCGATCGTAATCGATGGCGAAAATTCGCTTTGCATCCAGCCTGGGATTCGAGAACCCAGTACCTCCCGGTCCAAGTGCGGAAGCTTTAACCACTGCACCACATGTCCGGTAAACACATAATTAAAATATAATATAATTAAAACTAGCTAAATAGTATTAAACTTCAAATAGTAATCTCCTGTCTAATATATACGAGTATATTACGAACAAAATTGCCAGTTGATCATAAACACTAGCTTCTAACAATGGTCCGATGGTTTAACTTACCAGAACAATATAATATCTGAATTAAATGCTCAAACATGAGCAACACGTATTTTAAAAACTATAAACACCTTCGGACGAAATTCTTCTTCTTCATTCATTTAAATTTTATAGCAGTTTTCTAAAAACCAAATTAAGAAATATTAAGTATTTGAATAACTTCAGAAACATGAAGCAATATTACTCTTCTGAAGAGTAATAAAATGCAAGTTTAGTTCGATTGCAATACTCTATTTTGTTTCAAATCGTCAGTTAAAGTTAATTTGTTTGAATTGGACAATTAAATTAATCGAGTAAAGGTCCTGATAATGGTATAGGGTTTTCCAATAAGAGTGATATGATTTCGCAATAATTCAATTGTTGCACTTGCTGTGTGACACGTAGCCCCGTCTATTTGGAACCAAATGTTGTCAAGATCAACTTCTTCCAATTTCGGCCAAAAAAAGTTGGTTATCATCGATCTATACCGATCTCTATTGACAGTAACCGTGTTACCAGCTTCTTTTTGAAAAAAATATGGACCGATGATTCCACCAGACCAAAAACCACACCAAACTGTCAATTTAGATGAATGTAATGGCTTTTCATGAATAATTTGTGGATTTTCTTTGCACTAGAATCGACAGTTTTGTTTATTTACCGCACCACTCAGATGAAAGTGAGCCTCATCGGAGAAGATGATTTTGTTGCAATTGGAGAACGATTATTTTGATAATAAAACTGAATAATTTGTAAAGGTTGTTCTTACGTATATCTCACCAAGATGAAATTGTAAACATTACTGAATACAGTGAAATAAAAAATTACGGAGCATGACATATTAAAAATGGCCGAAACGTCACTTAAAAATCATATCATTCCTATTGGAAAACCAATTATTAATGTTTTTAAATCATTTTTTTCTTGTTTCCAAATTTTAAAGGAGCATCTTCTAATACTGCCGTCCGATAATATCAATGTATTTCAAAAAGTGTCATTGTTATATTATGTAGTCTATATATAGGTAGTAGTAAAATTATTTTCCGGAAAAACCAAAGTAGAATTAAAGCGTCAATACAATCTTCAAACAGATACAATTTTGAAAAGTATTTTAAGATTGCCTTAGCATGTTCTAATAAAGCACTTTTGGTATTTATAAAGTGTTCTTAAGCACTCAACGACGTACTACCAAGTGACTAAATAATATGTGTGAAGCGAACCGTATGCAAAATGTTGTAATGCAATTGAAAACGTTTACAACGATGCAAAAGACTGATAATGATGATGACAGTTGCATTTTACCACATAATGTCACAATAGAAGCTTAGTATATGTTCACTGACGCAATGCACAAATGCACCTGAACCAAATAAATAACATTGCAAACGAGGGTGGAAGAATTTTTGATTTAATCTTCACTAATGAACTGTATACCATTAATATATCTCAATTTTTAGCACCATTTGTATTAAATGATGTTCACCATAAACCAGTGGAAATTTTATTCGACATCCAGTAGCGAACATAGAATAGCAATTGCCATACAAAAATACTGTAGCCTATAACTTCAGAAGGATAAGTGCAAATGAACTCAATCAATATCTTGAAAGCATCAATTTGCAAGAAGAAATAACATCTGACAATATCGACGCAAATATTGATAAATTTTACGATATCATTTTTTGCGGGTTTGAAAGCACTGTTCCGCTAACAAAAAAACTTCATACAATAACCCACCTTGGTATTAAATGATCGCCCACCGAATTTAAAAAATTTAAGATGCCAGGCTTTTCGAAAAATCAAGAAGAATAAATCAGCTCTTGATGAAACAGAATTTAAGGAGATCAAGGCAATTTCTTAAATACAATATTCAAGGTTTGAATAAGTTGGATTCCAAAATATTTTTTGAAGTATTTTAGATGCAAACGCGAATTCAAAAGTTACCCGACAACAATGCACCTAGGAGTCTGTAAATCATTTAAATCTTAAAGAAGTAGCGAATATGTTTGCTCAGTTTTTTCAATCAGTCTACAAAATAAATGCGATTAGTGGAATTGAGGATGGTTGCGGCTCGGATGGTATTCAAGCGTTTATTATAAAAAAATCACGCTAATCATTTTATCCTATCACTTAATCTACCCTTAAATTTGTCACTAACATTATATCGATTTTTAAATCAGGGAAAAGAAGCGAAATTTCATGCTACAGAGGATTGCTACTACATCAATGATACCGCAGATACTTGAAATTCTTTTGTGTAAAAGTTGCAAAATATCATTCCAGGACATCCGTCAAATTTTCAACATAGGTTTATGCCTGGTAAATCCACAACGACAAATTGAGTTGAATATACAAGTAGTGTTTTAAGGCGATTGAACAACATCAACAAGTGGACACAGTTTATACGGACTTTGGTAAAGCATTTGACTCAATCTATCATAGCAAAGCCAAGGCCAGTAAGAACTCCTTTCGCTTTTCTGTGGATTTTGTCAATTGATTTTTCTCATACCTGTCGGACAGTTTACAATACATGGAAATTGGAGAACAAAGATCTAATACAAAAAAATCCTCTTCTAGTGTTTCACAAGGCTCGGACGTTGATCGATGGATATTTCTCATATTTATCGATGGAATATTTATTGTCATTTTTAACTCATCTGCACTTCTATTTGCGGATGATTAGAAAATCTTTAGGAGTATTGTAAACTCACAAGATACTAAATTGCTATAAGACGACATAGATAGAATCAGTGAGTGGTGTACATATAGTCAACCAATTACATCTCATCGTCGAAAAATGTAAAACTATGTTTTTCGACCGGAAAAAATTAGTGATTATAACATCAATGTCATAAAAATCAAACGAGTAAATAAGACAAAAATTTGGTCGTGATGTTTATTGGAAACATGTCCTTTAACAAACAACTTGATCTAATTCTTGCCAAAGCGAATTATATGTTCGGTTTCATTAGGAGATGTACCAAAACTTAACCGATCAGCGCACTTTGTTCACCTTACAGTTTAGCTATATCAGATCCCGGCTTAAAAGTAGATCATCAATCTTACATTGATATAATTGAAAGTATTTAGTTTTCAACAAAAAAAAACTGGTACAATATGGCTGCAAAACATTCGCAGAGCTCTCTGTTCAATAAATCTTTTTTTATTATTTTAAAAGATTTTTTGCGCAAACTTAAACGGTGGACAAAAAATGTGTGTATCACAGTGAATTTTAGAAAATTGATAATTTTGTTGGATAGGAGGTTCGAAACTCATCAAATATTTTCAGAAACACTAAGAGAGCTAACAACACATTCAAATTGGAACATATATGTATGTATGTTTTTCACTTCAATCAAGAGCATGATGCAATGTCCAATGTGTATAAACAAAAGCCAAATTTGATTAAGTCGTTACATAATTAGTACTTGTTTCAAAAATAGACAAATTACAACAACTTAAATTGTTCAAAAAATAATAGAAATGTTTACAAATTAATTCACTTAAGCTTTTCACGGTTTTGTTATTATAATTTTATAATGAGGGATTTTCAAACAAAAACGGCATGTAACACATCAGTTATACGTCCACACAAAATGATGTTGTTATGGCATATTGTTAATCTGCGAATGACACTATGTCAGATTATACCATACTATAATACTATAAATTGTTGACTTGAATTATAGAGAAAAACGCATTCCCATAAATTAAATTATTAGCCATAAAACTTTCTGTTTATCAGCTTAATCACTATACTTTCACAATGTATACACACAGGTACATACTACTTGCTATAAACTATATCAAAAAATTATGATATTACAAAATTAATTTTACGATTTTTATAATTTATTAAACTACATAATAATTTTGTACCATCCATACGAGTATAGTAAGCAAATCCTGTTATTAATTCTTTTTCTTGGTGTGTTAAGCTGGCACAAATTGCTTGAATATAGATAGATATGATTAGGTTAGGTCAAAGATGATAATAAAAGAAGCCACCAAAATACTCAAAAATACATTTTTTTATCTTCTTCTTTGACCGAAACCAAAATATTTTTTTAACGGTTTGTTTATTTTAAATTGCTTTGTTGTTGCCATTTTTGGACAAATGATTAAAGCTAATTTATTTAATGGGTTAATTATTTTAAGTATTGCGGTATTTATGAGTGTTTTAAACTCCAACACGCCAATGAAAGGTTAATATGTTTTTTGAAAATACTTAAATATTAATTAGATGTTTATTTTGTAATAGATCTAATTGCAATAAATTATATAATGTTTTGTGAATATAAATCAATCAATTTTTTGTAATTTATGAGTATCGTTTTAAAAAATAACTAGGCCTATTAATATAATTTTGCCTTATAACTTTAGTATTATAATATTTATGTAAACATATCTTAATATATATTATTAATAATAGGGTCAAGATAGTAATAAAGATATCACTTTCATGGCTAAGTAAGTATAATGTGAAATGGAACCAATATTCAGATGATTGATTACAAACACTCAAACGAGGAATCAAATTGTGTTTCTAAGCTATATTCCCTATTCTCGTGTTTAATATAATAAGAACAAAAAACCATTAAAAAGCAAATATTTTTTTCTAAGGAATAAAATTACAAATTATATTATTTTATACTCATGTATTTGTTCAACATGCAATAAGTAAATGCCAAATTTGTTTGTTCTAATTTTGTATATACTCAACTGGTAAAATAATGCAAATTTATAGGTGTATTTGGGTTCTTTCATTTTTTTTTATTTAAATCACCTCACTTTAGTATATACTAGAAATCAATAAGAACTGGTGTTTTAACCTGAATTAGAATCAAGGTTAATTTAGCTTCTTAAATTTTAGTTAACAGAATACACATTGTATGGATTTCCGTGTGTGATTGGTGGGAATTGGTTTTGAAAAGGTGATTAGTAAATTTAGTGTAAAAATTCCTGTGGTGATTAAATTACGTCATATATGATAAACTATACTACAGGAATTCATTCAATATAAATTTTGTGGTATTTCCAAATTTTTCAAATGTGGGGTTAAAAGTTATTATAAGAAGTTGTTAATTATATAATTCATGTAGTTTTTGTAGTTTGGAATACCCTCAATAATACTGAATTCATATCCTAGTTGGATTTATAAGTATTTAGTAATTGAAATTGATTAAAAATAGCGTTATAATTACAATAGAACGTGGGTTGAACATTTTATTTTAACTTCGTATCACGACCCAGCGTTTGTTAATAAAATTAAGTTACTTATACAACTATACAAACGGCTGCTGCTTGTCAGCAGACATAGTACATATCAGAGTTTTGCGATATTGCACAAACCTTTTCCAGTTGGTGGTTTGTCTTTCTTAATTAGTTGTTTTTGTCAATATTCTATTTATTTCCGTTGTTTTTATTATTACGCAATATTTAATTAGCAAACCTGATAAATTCTGTCAACGAACCGTACCGAAAAATCGGTTGTTACATCTTTCAATCGGGAGCGAGTGGCAAAAAGAGAAAACGCGATAACTTCAAGTTACAACAAATTTGGATGACTGCTTAAGAAAGGCATAAAAATGAAAATGCGAATAAATAGAGGTCATGCCTCTGGCATTGGAGGGCTGCTAGTGACCTGACTAGGATTCAACGGTCCAATAGCAACCATTAATCCGTAGAGAAACCGATTAAAACAATTATAAACTCGCAATCGAAAAAAAACTGTTACTTTAATTGCTTTCGCAATACAACGAGCTCACAAAATAACGTATTTTAGATTATTAGTATTGTGAATGTTGTATCGGTAAAAAAAAAATAAATAATAAAATTAACTAAAAATTAAGAAATAATTAAAAAAGTATTTAAAAGAAAATATTATTAAATGAAATAAATTTATTAAAAATTATATGGTAGCAACTCGTTGAAGAAATTGAAAAGCATTGGAGTAAACTTAACAGAAACCTTAAATGTTTGGATAATTTATATACCTTTTTCACCACGAATAAATTTAATTTATTAAAAGAAAAATAGGAAATTAAGTAACTATTTTCTAAAATTTATTTTTCGACTTTAATTTTAATTTTTGTCTCGCAATGTTGTCAATAATTTTTCTTTTTTGATTGAAATATACTGATTTAGAATTAACTAACGTTTTTCAAGACAAACGCAAAGTAGTGTTTCCTAGGATTAGTGTGTTAGTTTTTTTAGTGTGATTATTTTTGGTTTTACTGCGAAACGCGTTGTTCAAAATGAACTCCCTGCTAGGGACGACCTATAGCCAGCCCACTAACAACGGTGGAAAACACCACATTACAATCAAGTTTATTAATTTTTCTTCTTCTTCTAATTTCAATAGGTATATTCAGTACACTCAGGTCCCAGTAAAAACAAAAACATGTCTCATACAAAACTTTGTGGGCCTCAGTTAGAAGCTCAGTGTGCTGGATTCACCCACTACCATAGTATGTATCTGAGGTTTTTCGATGAACTGCGTACGCAAGAAAACAAATTAGTTTTTATTGAATCTAACGTGAAGTTCTTTCAGATTAACCCGATTTTTAAGTTTTTATTTTCTTTTGGGCAACTCAATAATTTTTATTTTATTCATAATATTTTTTCCACCCATTGCACCCGGCAACCAGTAAAAGAATTAATGGCAATTAGAAAAGCGATGACATTCGTTTTTTTAGTTCGTTTTAAATAAAAATATTAAAACCTCACAATAATGATTAACTCAAATTGTCAAATAATATTTAAAGAAATAATCTACTTATTTAGTGATTGGATTAAGGAAATTTACATATACCATTTCGAAACGTACGTTATTCTGGAGAATACCATATAATGAGAATTAAAATCTTTTCAATGAAAAATGTTGACTTTCCCTTCAGAATGCATTGATAAAACTAGTACTACTACAAAAATAAAATTCAATACTTTATGCATTTACACATTTCATTTCGCTAGAGTAAACTGGTCATACTATAACTAAATGGATAAAGTATTAAGGTATAGGTTTAAGTAATTTGTCACTGCAGCCTGATGAAAGATAAGTTTTTTCTTAGGTAAATATTGATTTATGCTCGAGAACAGTTCTCTAAACCTGCACCGACCAAATTAGCCCGCCTCAATGAAACCTGTACCATAATTTGTTACACATTTGTTACAACAAATCGGGATGGTTCTTGGAGCAGAATTTATTACAAATTAAACGTCAATTTAACCTACTTACAATTACAAAACGTCAATTTAACCTACTTTAATAATTGTTTAACACCAGACTGCCACCAGATTTGCTCAACCTTATTCAGGTGTGTAATAAATTATTTTTGTGTAAGGTTAGACAGAATTGGCTCCGAATGGCAAAAGCATCAAATTTTTAATTTAAATGTCGATTTTGCAAAATTTAATAATTTATTACATCAGACCGCCACTAGATATTTTGTCCAATGTTACTAAATGCCCAAGGAGTAACATTGGACAAAATATCTAGTGGCGGTCTGATGTAACAAATTATTAAATTTTGCAAATGTATAAGGTTGACTTGGCCACCACATTCTCCAAGAAGTAAAATTTGACTCAATATCTGGTGGTGGTCTGGTATACTAAATTATTAAATGTGGTAAAATGGACCTTTAAATTACCTATTTGAGGTCTTTACAGGTTGGAGCCGATTACGCTTATCCTGACACAAAAAATAATTTATTACACACCTAGATAAGGTTGACTTGGCCACCACAATCTCGAAGAAGTAAAATTTGACTCATATCTGATGGCGGTCTGGTGTAATAAATTATTAAATGTGGTATAAAATCGACCTTTAAATTAAAAATTTGAAGCTTTTACAGTTTAGAGCCAATTGTGTTAAAAAATTACTAAAATTGGTTAAATTGACGTTTTTGAAATAAATAATTCTTTTAGGATAAAATTTACCCTTAGGCGAGTTGTAGGGGTGGTGTTGAACTAACTTGTAATTAATTTGTTATTACAAATTATGGTGCGCCAGAACGAGCTACATCAAAAGTTACAATTTTGGCGGTGCAGGTTTAATTGTAAGCTAAACCGACCACTCGTTCCTCGAAAACGGTAACTGTAATAAAATCGAGATTTGTTGTAATAAATGTGTAACAAATTATGGTACAGGTTTCATTGAGGCGGGCTAATTTGGTCGGTGCAAATTTAGAGCACTCTCGAGAACGCGGTAATGCCAAATTCAGTTAATCTTATCTCCTACCATATTTTATTTGTTTACTGCTGATTAAATAAACTATTTCACAAATGCGCGTGCATTAGAGAATTTTCGAAACCGATATAAGAACAAAACAAATGTGGGTTTCAGTTTTTATTAAATGAACGAGAATTTTTGACTTTACTGTTTTAATTAATCTGATTTTTTCCGGACTACTACAGGTTTGAAGGTGCAATTTTTCATATACATAAAAATAAGTAATATTTAAGGGAAATGAATAGTGCACGTAAATGTTACAGGAAAACTGTTACTGTTATAGCTAGTTCTGGATAAATCTTATTTATTTATAATACGGCGGAACAAAATAGAATTATAAAATTTGATAATGCGGGAAAACTTAAAGAATAAATTAAAGAAACAATTTTATTTTGAAAATAACAAAAAATAATTTTTCCTAAATTTCTTTACATCAAATTAAAACATTGCGGCTTGCTTAACTTAGTAGGAATCTTGATTATTCATTCTTCCGAATTCCACACAACCGCATTGAAAATAAATGTCACTGGTTAATCAATTTAAATATGAGCCGTATTTTGGGCTGTAGTTTATTGAAAAATACTGAATTTGTCTAAGGAAACAATAATAGGCCTATTTCGCAACGCTCGTTCAAGACTATGGTAAGTCGAAAAACTGGATTTTCAAGGGAACGGTTTGAAATTTTAATTACATATTTTATAATTTGTAAAAATAGTATAAACAATTTTAGGTATCTAATTGTCTTAATGTCCAATCCACATTTTTAGTGGGTTTTTTACATATTGGTTAAAACATAAACTTAACATAATATAATATGAAAATAATTCAAAATTAGGAAACAGTTGATTTTACATTCTAGCAATTAACTTTTGAGGGGGCTGTCTAAGAGGTGTGCTACTTTGTCAGACGAGAAATATTGCATATTCTGATGTACCACAGGAATAGTGGAAAACTAGTATAAGTCGACATACAATAGTCTTGAATGTGGGGTGCCAGTTATGCTTGAGTCTTTATGGCATTTATGTTTGAGTCTATTCCAAAGTTCAAGATCTAATGTTAGGAAACTAATTTTAAGATATTGAACGATATGCATCCTTTAGACCATTACGGAGTAGCAAGAATGACAGCAAATAACGGAAAAACGAAATAAGAATTATTTTCAATCGAACCGTGACTAATGGGTAGTGAATAGTGAAATTAATACAAGTGCTATTTATCAAAAAACCTGAAACTATAATTGCACGAGATATAATACTGTGGTTGCCCACAAAATAGTAAAACTGTTCATAATTTTAAAATTCTTTATTTATTTTTTCAAATCTATTTCGTCCCCCTCAAAGTAATCCCCCCCGGCCTCAATACACTTGTGCCAACGTTTTTTCCAATCCTCGAAACAGTTGTTACAGTCAATTTAAAGAATAGCCTCCAATGCGCGTAGCGGTTCACGTTTAATGTCTTCAATTGACTCAAAACGGTTTCCCCGGAGCGGTCTTTTGAGTTTGCTGAACAGCCAGAAGTCACACGGAGCTAAACCAGGCGAATACGGTGGTTGCGGATCGATATGGGTGGAATTTTTGGTGAAAAAATCACATAAAACCAATGCAGTATGAGAAAGTGCATTATCGTGGTGCAAAAACCAAGAGTTGTCAACCCATAATCCCGGCCTCTTTTTACGAATAGCTTCACGCAAACGACATACAATACTCAAATAGTATTCCTTGTTGACAGTTTGGCCGGTGGGAAAGAATTCGGAGTGCACCACATCTCGATAATCGAAGAAAACTTTCAACATCACCTTGAGTTTTGACTTGCTCTTCGGCTTTGGCACGATATTCGGCCGATTGATTGTCTGTTTCCGGGTCGTAAGCATAGATCCAAAACTCATCGCCAGTTATAATACGTTTCATGACATCCTGGTAGTCGGAAAGCATTTTTTCACAGACGTCAACGCGACGCTGGTTTTCGAAAAAAATTGAGTGATTTTGGAACCAATCGTTTTCCTTCCGATATTTCAACGATGCCAGTAAGGTCTCTGACTGTTAATCGTCGATTCTCGAGCACCAATTCCTTGATTTTATTAACGTGTTGATCATCAGTTGATGTTGATGGGCGTCTTAGACGTGGTTTGTCGTCAACACGTTCTCGACCCTCCTTGAACAATTTGTACCAATCAAAAACACTTGCTCGCGACATACAATTATCACCGAAGGCCTTTTGCAACATTTTGAACGTTTCGGCACCACAAAATTGATTCCGCATACAAAATTTAATGGAACTTCTTTGTTGAATAATTTCACTCATTGTAAAAGTCGCCGAATGCACTTTTTGTACTTCAGAAAGACAAGCGTATACTAAACACTAATAACTATTTTGGTGTGACATTTGGCACAGATGTCTCTGACAGTCATACCAACATAGAGAAAAAAATATTTCGACGAATGGTTTTCCGCGCGAAATTTAAATTAAAAATTCTTACTACTTTTTGCCCACAGTATATTAAACCACCTACCAACTTATCTAAGGGATTGACTTGGAGTACGAGAAGATACCACTACTACAATATTAAACGCTGTTGAACTGGAATCGAGATCTATCACCGTGAATAATTATGATCGTACCAAGGAACTAAATAGGTCAGCGAAGAATAAATGATTGTTTTATTTTTTCCGTTATGTTTTTATATTGCTATCGTAGACTACTAGAACAAAGTAATTAACCATCTCTTTTTAGACGATAGAAACTGAGTAAAATGATATAATGCTTTATTTAAGTGCATGGGATTGCAGTGTGTTCAATGGTTGGAAATTTATTGTTGGGAAGAATCTGACGAGTATAATCTTAGATTTCAGATTTGGGAGCTATGAGTTGAGTTTTGTGATTGGGAGTTTACGCTGAATTTGACTGGATTTGCATTTATTTTTAATGTTTCATAGTGTACATAAAGTTTCTTATTGAATTTTCTCTAAACATTAGCGCTATGGATTACCAATGATATGGAGTGGAATCTCGTTTTGACTAATCTGAAAAAGTTGCTTCAGTTGATCAAAATTTCGTTGTAATGAATTTTTAGATTTTTGACTCTTTGTTTACTTTCTTATCTCAAATTTTTATTTTAATGAAATTTCGAATCATTCTCGAAACCGGTTTCACAAACTGATCGATGCTTTCTTGATCGAATCTCAAAACTGCCAGACGAGTTGCATGCAATGTTTTTTCTACGACTTCTTTTTATTATGAATGTGATATTTTAGTCAAGTGGTTAATAGTAAGACCATTTTTTCTTGCATTGAATGACACGGAGAGAGGATTTTGGTTAAATTTGTTTTTGGGAGGCAGTTTGGTATGAAAATTGTGCGATTTTTGTGATTAAATGTTTGATAATTAATTTGCTTTGCTCCCGAGGAAGTGGAATACATCATTGTGGCTTATGTTTGTGCTACGCTGTATTGATGCGTTTTGCTTTCGATTTTTGAATGGATGTGGTGCTGCTTTTGGTCAGAGAAGTGGAAAAAACTACGTTATAGGTTAATAGAATTGACTTTCTTTGTCATGCAAGTTCACTATGGAAAGCCAAATAAATTAAAATTGTCCTTATAATGAAGGTTGGATAGTAAATATGTACATTTCGGCTTTCGTTTTGATAATCGCTGATCATTTAGCTGGTGATTGGAGTATAATTAAATTAATAAAGTTTCATGAATATATACATTTTGGTGTGCTGGTTTAGCACATGTATAGGCAAGCGGCAGTGATCCATTAGGAATTACTTGGAATATACTACTTGGAATTAATTAATTAACTTTAAAATTATAAATTTTCGGAAGCATCTAACCAAATTACAAAATAATAAATGTTATTTCAGAATGCAGTTCTAATTTTTTAAATAAATTTTTTAGTTTATTTAATGTGGTAGTAGTTGATTTCATTTACATAACCTCTAGGTTCAGGTAATTCATTTGAATAGAAGGTGATGGCAGGTATTAGATCAGTAAATATGTATAATTTGTTTTTTATTCTAAGTTTGAATTTTAAATACTAATAAAACTTTTCAATGTGTGAAAATTTATCGGCGGATCTTAACGAATCTCCAAGTTACCTACCAAATGGCACATTGGTTAAAGTTTTGACGTTTTGATTGGAAGGCACCGCGTTTGTATCCCGAGGATGTAAAAGGGATTTTTCTTCATCTGATTACGATCGGTGAGGTGTACGACAAGAAAATTCTTGTTCAAGATCGTGTTTATATTTTAATTCGTTTTGAATTAATTTTATTTGCGATTACACCAATCACAGATAGACCGCCGCGTTGAATGTTCTGTTGGTAAGAAATTTAAATTAATTATTATACTGATTTTCAAAATTATAAATTAAATTACATATTAAAAAGTGTTATCTCCAGTTAATGTATTATTATATTATTGTAATATTATTTTAATATGTTTATAATTAATTGTTTTTGTGTGGTGTGTGTGGGTATCTCCATTTATCAGCATATTTTTGTGTAAGTTGTTTTCGATAAATTGGGTGAATTATGCGCTCATGAGATTTGTGTGTGAACGCGTACATACCGCTACCGGTTTCAAATGGGTTCTCGTGTGGATTCATCTAATGTAATTTAAATTCATGTATGTATTGTAAATATATAATACTAGGTTGTTCTGAGGCGCTTCGCGCCCGTTTATTCCCAGCAAAGTGTATTTAAATATTTTGTAAATATAGATCGCATATAAGATTACAATATTTATTTTCACTGTTTTTCTGCTTTGCACTCGTATATTAATTAAACAACCAAATTTTCAGAGCTTTTGGCAATTACGCCATCATCAGGGTTTGTTGTGTTTTTCTATTAATTTAAAAATACATTAATTGAATGTTAAAAAATTCCATTGCGAGAAAAAAAAACGCAAAAGTTTTACTTTAGTAGCAAGTATAGCATAAAAAATTTTTTTGAATAGCAGTTCTTCAAATTAATATTTGTTTTGTTTTTCAATTCAATTATCGACGTTTATTAGAATCCTAGCCCAGCTCTACAAACTAAATCGGAGATTTATCGGTTGGGAAACGGCTTGGTTCCAATCATTATGGCCGAATCCCAAAATTTCGTCCAAATCCAGATACACACACCGAAGTTGTATAATTATGCTTGGTAATCAATCACATATTCTTTGGTGACCAAATTAGTAAGCATTTTTTGCGAAATAAGCTAAATTTATTTGAAATATCCAACATTAATAGTTTTCCAGGAATCATTGCCTTTGGGATGCCTCATTTATATTTTGGAACTGTGTGAAAGTTTATTTTTATTTTTGGTATTTCGTGGGTTGACCAATTCAACGGTTAAATACTAATGGATTTTAGAGTATTTTTTAATATAATTCAAGTAACTATATGGTATCAGGAAATTCTATTGTAAGTTGTGGAGTTGCAGAGGATTAAATTAAAAAATGTTTATATTATTTAGAAAGCCGGAAAATATTAGTTTAGAATTAAATTTCAGGAAATGTACGAATGCTTGTGAAATAATACTATTTCTTTGAAATATTAATTACTGATTGTGTAGACTAGAATTGTGTTACTAACTATCGACTTTACCTAGGTGTCTGTAACCGGACCGGTTCAATCAATCAATTTTGTTTAGGAAAAACGAAAAGTATTAATGCAGAATTATATTTCAGGAAATTTCCAGATGCACGTGAAATAATAATATTTTTTTCTCAGGTTGCTGATTTAGAGAAACAATTGTTGAAGACCAATACCATCGATATCCATAAAAGCTATTAAGCCTTTATCCTTCCTCTAGTAGATTAGAAGTAGATTAGAATTGTGTTTTGCCGTACGATCGCTAGGTATCTGAAACCGGATGGTTCCGTCCCCCAAAAAACATACCTTTCCTATTCTTCTTATTGTGATGTGTAAACAGGCTGTAGGAATAGGCCAGGCGATATCCGGGACATTTGTCCAGTACTTGGTTCTACAGTCCAATCAATCAATCAATATTAAAAAGTGTTATATCCAGTGTATTCGAAGCTGATTATTTAGGTTAATTAATCTTAATTCGAAATTAATTATTTCTACGATTATCATTTGTTTTAGGCCATATGTTTAAGCCAGATGTTTGTTTATTCCCTTAGTTGAGAGTACTAGAGACATTATTAAATTGTTTTTCAGTTACGAACAATAACGGCAGATTGTGCTAGTAATCAAATTATTATAGTTAAGCACTAATTTGTTTAGAAATATTTTGTTAAACTGATTTAACTTTCGGTTTTCCGATCAATTGATTACATGAGATGGAAAATCAGATATGTAGTTGTAAAGTTTATTTATTTTATTTATTTATTTATTTTATTTTATTTTACAAGAATTTTGAGGAAAGCACAACTTATTTTGAGCACGAAAGCTCATTTCACTATAATTAAATTAAATTGCAGAAACTATGCAGCACGTAGTTAATTTTTCTCTCAAATTAGCTAGAGTATTCTAATATTCAATCCCAGTTTTAGGGTGGAACTTGATTATTTTCTAATATATTTTCATTAATTAATAATAAAGCAGTACAAGTTGAACAAATGTCTGTTTGAGCAGATCGTATATCTGAAACCATCTTATTTGTTTTCATTAATTTTATTTAAAATTAACTATTTCTTCACTGTTATCTGTTTTAACGTCAAATGCTAAATCTAATAAAATTTTTAAATTGCTAATTTCTTTTAAAGTATTGTATCGAGACATGGTGGAATTTAAATTATTTAAATTTAAGTTTTCATGCACTGCATGATACAAGTGTGTGAAGTTATCCCAGTTTTTCATCCCAGGAAAAATAAAAATGTTCATCATGTAACACTTATTTCATCCCATCCCAGGATTTTTAAAATCATCCCATCCCAGGATTTTTAATTTATACAATTAATTAGGACTGTTATACTTGTTAAAGGTAGCGAACATCTTAGCTTCCGACTATGCAGAACCCTAAAATTAATTTAAATCAAAATTATATATATGAGTACAAACTGTAATTCATATATAACGAAAAAAATACTCAATAAAATAATTAATATTGCTCTCAAACCTATAGAGTGCCTAAAGATTTGACTTCTGGTTATGACTCGTCCTGGTGTCCACTAGCTCTGATAACAATGTGGATTTCAGCCGTATGTTAGGATTTTTGCTATACGCTCATTTGCATATGGCCCACCACCATATGAAATTTGAAGAAAATACTCAATAAAATAATTAATAATTCTCTCAAACCTATAGAGTGCCTAAAGATTTGACTTCTGATTATGCCTCGTCATGGTGTCCACTAACTCTGATATCAATTTGAATATCAGCGGTATGTTAGGATTTTTGCTATATGCTCATTTGCATATGGCCCAACATATGAAATTTGAAGAAAATACTCAATAAAATAATTAAAATTGCTCTCAAACCTATAGAGTGCCTAAAGATTTGACTTCTGCTTATGCCTCGTCATGGTGTCCACTAACTCTGATATCAATTTGGATATCAGCCGTATGTTAGGATTTTTGCTATATGCTCATTTGCATATGGCCCAACATATGAAATTTGAAGAAAATACTCAATAAAATAATTAATAATTCTCTCAAACCTACAGAGTGCCTAAAGATTTGACTTCTGCTTATGCCTCGTCATGGTGTCCACTAACTCTGATATCAATTTGGATATCAGCCGTATGTTAGGATTTTCGATAAATGCTCATTTGCATATGGCCCACCACCATATGAAATTTGAAGAAAATACTGAATAAAATAATTAATATTGCTCTCAAACCTATAGAGTGCCTAAAGATTTGACTTCTGGTTATGCCTCGTCATGGTGTCCACTAACTCTGATATCAATTTGGATATCAGCCGTATGTTAGAATTTTTGCTATATGCTCATTTGCATATGGCCCAACATATGAAATTTGAAGAAAATACTCAATAAAATAATTAATAATTCTCTCAAACCTATAGAGTGCCTAAAGATTTGACTTCTGCTTATGCCTCGTCATGGTGTCCACTAACTCTGATATCAATTTGGATATCAGCCGTATGTTAGGATTATTGCTATATGCTCATTTGCATATAGCCCAACATATGAAATTTGAAGAAAATACTCAATAAAATAATTAATAATTCTCTCAAACCTATAGAGTGCCTAAAGATTTGACTTCTCCTTATGCCTCGTCATGGTGTCCACTAACTCTGATATCAATTTGGATATCAGCCGTTGGATATAGCATTTGGATATGCTAATTGACTTCTTAACAAGTTTTATTTCCTAAAACATCCGGGGCCCCTAGATTTTTCAATGGAGTGGTGTTTATCTGTTAGTTTTGTTTCAGAACAACTCAAAAGTGTGCTTAGTATTTGGTAGCGGTGTTTCTGGAATTGGGAAAATTGCTCGGAAAAACCATGTGGCATGCAAATTGACCACTTAACAAATTTAATTTCCTAAAACACCCGGGGCCCCTAGATTTCTCGATGGAATGGTGTTTATCTGTTAGTTTTGATCCAGAACTACTCAAAAGTGTGCTTAGTATTTGGTAGCGGTGTTTCTAGAATTGGGAAAATTGTTCGGAAAAACCGTACGATATGCTAATTGACTTCTTAACAAGTTTTATTTCCTAAACCACCCGGGGCCCCTAGATTTTTCCATAGAATGGTGTTTATCTATTAGTTTTGATTCAGAGCAACTCAAAAGTGTGCCTAGTATTTGGTAGCGGTGTTTCTGGAATTGGGAAAATTGCTCGGAAAAACCATACGATATGCTAATTGACTTCTTAACAAGTTTTATTTCCTAAAACATCCGGGGCCCCTAGATTTTTCAATGGAGTGGTGTTTATCTCTTAGTTTTGATCCAGAACTACTCAAAAGTGTGCTTAGTATTTGGTAGCGGTGTTTCTGGAATTGGGAAAATTGTTCGGAAAAACCATACGATATGCTAATTGACTTCTTAACAAGTTTTATTTCCTAAAACATCCGGGGCCCCTAGATTTTTCAATGGAGTTTTGTTTATCTGTTAGTTTTGATTCAGAACAACTCAAAAGTGTGCTTAGTATTTGGTAGCGGTGTTTCTAGAATTGGGAAAATTGTTCGGAAAAACCATACGATATGCTAATTGACTTCTTAACAAGTTTTATTTCCTAAAACACCCGGGGCCCCTAGATTTTTCCATGGAATGGTGTTTATCTGTTAGTCTTGTTTCAGAACAACTCAAAAGTGTGCCTAGTATTTGGTAGCGGTGTTTCTGGAATTGGGAAAATTGCTCGCAAAAACCATATGATATGCAAATTGACCTCTTTACAAATTTAATTTCCTAAAACACCCGGGGCCCCTAGATTTCTCGATGGAATGGTGTTTATCTGTTAGTTTTGATCCAGAACTACTCAAAAGTGTGCTTAGTATTTGGTAGCCGTGTTTCTAGAATTGGGAAAATTATTCGGAAAAACCGTACGATATGCTAATTGACTTCTTAACAAGTTTTATTTCCTAAACCACCCGGGGCCCCTAGATTTTTCAATGGAATGGTGTTTATCTGTTAGTTTTGATCCAGAACTACTCAAAAGTGTGCTTAGTATTTGGTAGCGGTGTTTCTGGAATTGGGAAAATTGCTCGGAAAAACCATGTGGCATGCAAATTGACCTCTTAACAAATTTAATTTCCTAAAACACCCGGGGCCCCTAGATTTCTCGATGGAATGGTGTTTATCTCTTAGTTTTGATCCAGAACTACTCAAAAGTGTGCTTAGTATTTGGTAGCGGTGGTTCTGGAATTGGGAAAATTGTTCGGAAAAACCATACGATATGCTAATAGACTTCTTAACAAGTTTTATTTCCTAAAACACCCAGGGCCCCTAGATTTTTCAATGGAATGGTGTTTATCTGTTAGTTTTGATCCAGAACTACTCAAAAGTGTGCTTAGTATTTGGTAGCGGTGTTTCTAGAATTGGGAAAATTGTTCGGAAAAACCGTACGATATGCTAATTGACTTCTTAACAAGTTTTATTTCCTAAACCACCCGGGGCCCCTAGATTTTTCCATAGAATGGTGTTTATCTATTAGTTTTGATTCAGAGCAACTCAAAAGTGTGCCTAGTATTTGGTAGCGGTGTTTCTGGAATTGGGAAAATTGCTCGGAAAAACCATACGATATGCTAATTGACTTCTTAACAAGTTTTATTTCCTAAAACACCCGGGGCCTCTAGATTTTTCAATGGAATGGTGTTTATCTCTTAGTTTTGATCCAGAACTACTCAAAAGTGTGCTTAGTATTTGGTAGCGGTGTTTCTGGAATTGGGAAAATTGTTCTGAAAAACCATACGATATGCTAATTGACTTCTTAACCAGTTTTATTTCCTAAAACATCCGGGGCCCCTAGATTTTTCAATGGAGTGGTGTTTATCTGTTAGTTTTGATTCAGAACAACTCAAAAGTGTGCTTAGTATTTGGTAGCGGTGTTTCTAGAATTGGGAAAATTGCTCGGAAAAACCATACGATATGCTAATTACCTTCTTAACAAGTTTTATTTCCTAAAACACCCGGGGCCCCTAGATTTTTCCATGGAATGGTGTTTATCTGTTAGTTTTGTTTCAGAACAACTCAAAAGTGTGCTTAGTATTTGGTAGCGGTGTTTCTGGAATTGGGAAAATTGCTCGGAAAAACCATGTGGCATGCAAATTGACCTCTTAACAAATTTAATTTTCTAAAACACCCGGGGTCCCTAGATTTCTCGATGGAATGGTGTTTATCTGTTAGTTTTGATCCAGAACTACTCAAAAGTGTGCTTAGTATTTGGTAGCGGTGTTTCTAGAATTGGGAAAATTGTTCGGAAAAACCGTACGATATGCTAATTGACTTCTTAACAAGTTTTATTTCCTAAACCTCCCGGGGCCCCTAGATTTTTCCATGGAATGGTGTTTATCTATTAGTTTTGATTCAGAGCAACTCAAAAGTGTGCCTAGTATTTGGTAGCGGTGTTTCTGGAATTGGGAAAATTGCTCGGAAAACCATACGATATGCTAATTGACTTCTTAACAAATTTAATTTCCTAAAACACCCGGGGCCCCTAGATTTCTCGATGGAATGGTGTTTATCTGTTAGTTTTGATCCAGAACTACTCAAAAGTGTGCTTAGTATTTGGTAGCGATGTTTCTAGAATTGGGAAAATTGTTCGGAAAAACCGTACGATATGCTAATTGACCTCTTAACAAATTTAATTTCCTAAAACACCCGGGGCCCCTAGATTTCTCGATGGAATGGTGTTTATCTGTTAGTTTTGATTCAGAACTACTCAAAAGTGTGCTTAGTATTTGGTAGCGGTGTTTCTAGAATTGGGAAAATTGTTCGGAAAAACCATACGATATCTAATTGACTTCTTAACAAGTTTTATTTCCTAAAACACCCGGGGCCCCTAGATTTTTCCATGGAATGGTGTTTATCTGTTAGTTTTGTTTCAGAACAACTCAAAAGTGTGCCTAGTATTTGGTAGCGGTGTTTCTGGAATTGGGAAAATTGCTCGGAAAAACCATGTGGCATGCAAATTGACCTCTTTACAAATTTAATTTCCTAAAACACCCGGGGCCCCTAGATTTCTCGATGGAATGGTGTTTATCTGTTAGTTTTGATCCAGAACTACTCAAAAGTGTGCTTAGTATTTGGTAGCGGTGTTTCTAGAATTGGGAAAATTGTTCGGAAAAACCGTACGATATGCTAATTGACTTCTTAACAAGTTTTATTTCCTAAACCACCCGGGGCCCCTAGATTTTTCCATGGAATGGTGTTTATCTATTAGTTTTGATTCAGAGCAACCCAAAAGTGTGCCTAGTATTTGGTAGCGGTGTTTCTGGAATTGGGAAAATTGCTCGCAAAAACCATATGATATGCAAATTGACCTCTTTACAAATTTAATTTCCTAAAACACCCGGGGCCCCTAGATTTCTCCATGGAATGGTGTTTATCTGTTAGATTTGATCTAGAACAACTCAATAGTGCGCTTAGTATTTGGTAGCGGTGTTTCTAGAATTGGGAAAATTGCTCGGAAAAACCATACGATATGCAAATTGACCTCTTTACAAATTTAATTTTCTAAACCTCCCGGGGCCCCTAGATTTTTCAATGGAATGGTGTTTATCTGTTAGTTTTGATCCAGAACTACTCAAAAGTGTGCTTAGTATTTGGTAGCGGTGTTTCTAGAATTGGGAAAATTGTTCGGAAAAACCATACGATATGCTAAATGACTTCTTAACAAGTTTTATTTCCTAAAACACCCGGGGCCCCTAAATTTTTCAATGGAATGATGTTTATCTGTTAGTTTTGATTCAGAACAACTCAAAAGTGTGCTTAGTATTTGGTAGCGGTGTTTCTAGAATTGGGAAAATTGTTCGGAAAAACCATACGATATGCTAATTGACTTCTTAACAAGTTTTATTTCCTAAAACACCCGGGGCCCCTAGATTTTTCAATGGAATGGTGTTTATCTGTTAGTTTTGATTCAGAACAACTCAAAAGTGTGCTTAGTATTTGGTAGCGGTGTTTCTGGAATTGGGAAAATTGCTCGGAAAAACCATACGATATGCAAGTTGACCTCTTTACAAATTTAATTTCCTAAACCACCCGGGGCCCCTAGATTTTTCAACGGAATGGTGTTTATCTCTTAGTTTTGATCCAGAACTACTCAAAAGTGTGCTTAGTATTTGGTAGCGGTGTTTCTAGAATTTGGAAAATTGTTCGGAACAACCATACGATATGCTAATTGACTTCTTAACAAGTTTTATTTCCTAAAACACCCGGGGCCCCTAGATTTTTCCATGGAATGGTGTTTATCTGTTAGTTTTGTTTCAGAACAACTCAAAAGTGTGCTTAGTATTTGGTAGCGGTGTTTCTGGAATTGGGAAAATTGCTCGGAAAAACCATGTGGCATGCAAATTGACCTCGTAACAAATTTAATTTTCTAAAACACCCGGGGCCCCTAGATTTCTCGATGGAATGGTGTTTATCTGTTAGTTTTGATCCAGAACTACTCAAAAGTGTGCTTAGTATTTGGTAGCGGTGTTTCTAGAATTGGGAAAATTGTTCGGAAAAACCATACGATATGCTAATTACCTTCTTAACAAGTTTTATTTCCTAAAACACCCGGGGCCCCTAGATTTTTCCATGGAATGGTGTTTATCTGTTAGTTTTGTTTCAGAACAACTCAAAAGTGTGCTTAGTATTTGGTAGCGGTGTTTCTGGAATTGGGAAAATTGCTCGGAAAAACCATGTGGCATGCAAATTGACCTCTTAACAAATTTAATTTTCTAAAACACCCGGGGCCCCTAGATTTCTCGATGGAATGGTGTTTATCTGTTAGTTTTGATCCAGAACTACTCAAAAGTGTGCTTAGTATTTGGTAGCGGTGTTTCTAGAATTGGGAAAATTGTTCGGAAAAACCGTACGATATGCTAATTGACTTCTTAACAAGTTTTATTTCCTAAACCTCCAGGGGCCCCTAGATTTTTCCATGGAATGGTGTTTATCTATTAGTTTTGATTCAGAGCAACTCAAAAGTGTGCCTAGTATTTGGTAGCGGTGTTTCTGGAATTGGGAAAATTGCTCGGAAAACCATACGATATGCTAATTGACTTCTTAACAAATTTAATTTCCTAAAACACCCGGGGCCCCTAGATTTCTCGATGGAATGGTGTTTATCTGTTAGTTTTGATCCAGAACTACTCAAAAGTGTGCTTAGTATTTGGAAGCGGTGTTTCTAGAATTGGGAAAATTGTTCGGAAAAACCGTACGATATGCTAATTGACCTCTTAACAAATTTAATTTCCTAAAACACCCGGGGCCCCTAGATTTCTCGATGGAATGGTGTTTATCTGTTAGTTTTGATTCAGAACTACTCAAAAGTGTGCTTAGTATTTGGTAGCGGTGTTTCTAGAATTGGGAAAATTGTTCGGAAAAACCATACGATATCTAATTGACTTCTTAACAAGTTTTATTTCCTAAAACACCCGGGGCCCCTAGATTTTTCCATGGAATGGTGTTTATCTGTTAGTTTTGTTTCAGAACAACTCAAAAGTGTGCCTAGTATTTGGTAGCGGTGTTTCTGGAATTGGGAAAATTGCTCGGAAAAACCATGTGGCATGCAAATTGACCTCTTAACAAATTTAATTTCCTAAAACACCCGGGGCCCCTAGATTTCTCGATGGAATGGTGTTTATCTGTTAGTTTTGATCCAGGACTACTCAAAAGTGTGCTTAGTATTTGGTAGCGGTGTTTCTAGAATTGGGAAAATTGTTCGGAAAAACCATACGATATGCTAATTGACTTCTTAACAAGTTTTATTTCCTAAAACACCCGGGGCCCCTAGATTTTTCCATGGAATGGTGTTTATCTGTTAGTTTTGATCCAGGACTACTCAAAAGTGTGCTTAGTATTTGGTAGCGGTGTTTCTAGAATTGGGAAAATTGCTCGGAAAAACCATACGATATGCAAATTGACCTCTTTACAAATTTAATTTTCTAAACCTCCCGAGGCCCCTAGATTTTTCAATGGAATGGTGTTTATCTGTTAGTTTTGATCCAGAACTACTCAAAAGTGTGCTTAGTATTTGGTAGCGGTGTTTCTAGAATTGGGAAAATTGTTCGGAAAAACCATACGATATGCTAAATGACTTCTTAACAAGTTTTATTTCCTAAAACACCCGGGGCCCCTAAATTTTTCAATGGAATGATGTTTATCTGTTAGTTTTGATTCAGAACAACTCAAAAGTATGCTTAGTATTTGGTAGCGGTGTTTCTAGAATTGGGAAAATTGTTCGGAAAAACCATACGATATGCTAATTGACTTCTTAACAAGTTTTATTTCCTAAAACACCCGGGGCCCCTAGATTTTTCAATGGAATGGTGTTTATCTGTTAGTTTTTATTCAGAACAACTCAAAAGTGTGCTTAGTATTTGGTAGCGGTGTTTCTGGAATTGGAAAAATTGCTCGGAAAAACCATACGATATGCAAATTGACCTCTTTACAAATTTAATTTCCTAAACCACCCGGGGCCCCTAGATTTTTCAATGGAATGGTGTTTATCTGTTAGTTTTGATCCAGAACAACTCAAAAGTGTGCTTAGTATTTGGTAGCGGTGTTTCTGGAATTGGGAAAATTGCTCGGAAAAACCATACGATATGCAAGTTGACCTCTTTACAAATTTAATTTCCTAAACCACCCGGGGCCCCTAGATTTTTCAATGGAATGGTGTTTATCTCTTAGTTTTGATCCAGAACTACTCAAAAGTGTGCTTAGTATTTGGTAGCGGTGTTTCTAGAATTTGGAAAATTGTTCGGAAAAACCATACGATATGCTAATTGACTTCTTAACAAGTTTTATTTCCTAAAACACCCGGGGCCCCTAGATTTTTCAATGGAATGATGTTTATCTGTTAGTTTTGATTCAGAACAACTCAAAAGTGTGCTTAGTATATGGTAGCGGTGTTTCTGGAATTGGGAAAATTGCTCGGAAAAACCATACGATATGCAAATTGACCTCTTTACAAATTTAATTTTCTAAACCATCCGGGGCCCCTAGATTTTTCCATGGAATGGTGTTTATCTCTTAGTTTTGATCCAGAACTACTCAAAAGTGTGCTTAGTATTTGGAAGCGGTGTTTCTAGAATTTCGGAAAATTGTTCGGAAAAACCATACGATATGCTAATTGACTTCTTAACAAGTTTTATTTCCTAAAACACCCAGGGCCCCTAGATTTTTCAATGGAATGGTGTTTATCTGTTAGTTTTGATTCAGAACAACTCAAAAGTGTGCTTAGTATTTGGTAGCGGTGTTTCTAGAATTGGGAAAATTGTTCGGAAAAACCATACGATATGCTAATTGACTTGTTAACAAGTTTTATTTCCTAAAACACCCGGGGCCCCTAGATTCTTCAATGGAATGGTGTTTATCTGTTAGTTTTGATTCAGAACAACTCAAAAGTGTGCTTAGTATTTGGTAGCGGTGTTTCTGGAATTGGGAAAATTGCTCAGAAAAACCCTACGATATGCAAATTGACCTTTTACAAGTACTTAGTCACCGTACTTATTTGCATTTTTTCTTAATTTATAATTTACTTGTTTATACGAAGTTTTACGCATACATTGAAACAAAAATGGCGGATTTTAATATTTAGGAAAGTTTAGGAAATACTTCACTATCATGACCAAACACGTGAAGTTTTTCCTAAATAATCCTAATTCTGTTTTTAGGATAGTTTAGGAAATAGTTCCCACGAATGTTTTTCCACGCAAAAAATAATGTTTAATTAACACACGAAATTCACGTTTTTCCATGTTTGCAACAAACAATGGATTGTCTGTTTTCAATGGCTGTCAAAACTGAACTAAATGACAGATCTGTCTGAAAATTTTAATGTGGTCTAGCGACAGGTGGTATTGATACATGATATCTGGGATTTGCGATAGTGGCGCCCTCTGTTGCAATTTTACCAGACTTCTCACTACGCCCTCGTATCGAAATATTATTTTACTAACATTTGCGCTTGATTACTATTAACGTTTCAATTACCCTTGCAATGAAGAAAAAGAGTAAATTTGCATGCAAATGTAAATACTTCTATAGTTTATGGCGACTACTAGATCTATAAATGTGAAAATACAAATTTTACAAAAATATTCTTCATTTTAGAGTGTGTTTCAATTGGTTTAAATATCGCATAAAAAGTTAAAATTGAGATGAATAAAAATGTCAAACTATTTGTCTGCTTCGAGAGCTGATAAAAATTTTATATGGAAGCATTTGGCTGACAAAATTGTGTAATGTGTTTATTAAGTGTTAATGTGATTCGCCAAGTACCTACGGCGCATAGTGTTAAAAGCAAAACGATAAAGGTATAAACTAATTGTTTAAAAAAATTGTATACGGTTGCTTCTCAGTCCTGGGGTCCGAATATTCTCATATTTTAACAGAAAATGCCAATCTTACATAAAACCGGAACTAGGAAAAGGCTGAAAATTTGATCACAAGAATTGGTGGCCAACCTAAAACATATCCAGGAGGGAAATCAAAATAGACAATTAACATGATGTAATCCTTACAATCGTGTTGTATTGGCAAAGTTGTATTTAAATGATTTTGCCGGTTTTCAATAATTAAAAAAGTGCAAATTATCAATTGTGCCTTTGCATAATGGCTTTCTAATAGAAAATACTATACGCAATAGTAGAACGGGTAATTTAAACTCCATTCGATTAATAAATCTTTATTTTTATCGTATTTTTGCGGTCTTTTAATGTTCAGATATGTTCCTTTCTGTATTTAGTTGTTTGTCTAATTGTTGTCATCTAAATAAAGGAATTAAGATTATTATTTTAATGCACTTAATTATTTATTTAATTATCCTTGCTTTAATTTTACATATATCGCATGGCATGGTAAAACTTACTGAATAGAACTGGGTTATGTCGGTATTACAATATTAATCTGGAACTTACCTAAAACAAAAATAGAGAAGAATAATAATTAATACTCAATTACATTTAATATTTTTTTCAGACTTAATATATTTTGGATAGTTTTTTTTGTATGTGCATACATAATTTAGTTGTGGGTTTTAATTACACAAATATACACATTTAATAAAAAATAATTAAACCGACCAATAAAATTATTTATTTCTCGTATTAACCAGTTGAAAAATAATAATTCTTGTACTTTCATTTAATAGAAAAGGAGTATTTAGTATGAAGTATGATTGTGTCCTATTACATTAGGCCACATAAATATAATTCGTTTTTCCCATTTAACAAATGAAATAGGTTAGATTATCAGTTTGTATATTAAAAATGTAAAAGTGGAAAATCTACTTCAAGTTCACTTTTTGTCTCTGACAAACATACCAAAAAAACCCTTGTCATTTCAATTTTATATAAATTGTTCGTCCCGAATACCGTAGGAGTACACATAACGAAAATTTAATAATAATGCTTGACATAGCATTCTAAACGGTCCTAAATTAACCAACCAAATAATATTACACAAACATATAAAGATATAAAATGTACATCAAAATAAGTATTAACAACTTATAACAAATCTAAACATATTTAATATCTGCACGTAATAGGTATGGTTTATAATTTAAAAAGTTTTCGAATCATCCTATTTAGTAATTTGCAGTATAGTCAAACCTAATAAATGACTGTGCTTGCAACATCTAATCTAACTAATCGACAAAACCTGAGTTAATAACAATTACTGCGTTCATTTGATAATAATTACCAAATGATTGCAGCAACCGACGATGTTGACAACAAAAAAATTGTAACCGTTCGTGTTAAATCATGTAAATGAAGTTAAAACATGAAAATAAAATCTTATAGGTCAGTAAAATAAAAAAAAACCAAAAATTATGATTAATTGCTTTCATAATTTGTATAAAAAAAAATCGTCGAACACTGTAAAATAACACTGTATATACACAGATTTTTTTCCCCATATTTAAAAGAGATTTTGGAATAATTTATTACTTTTGTGATATTTTTGCTGTGTTCGTTGAGTGTATACAAAAAAGGGATAAGACAACCAAGAGCTTTTAAAACATTTTCGATATTCATCAAAATAACCACAGAAAAAAAGTAAGCAAACATAGTATATACCTACTTTCAAGCAAATAGGTGATCAGACAATTTCTGGTTTCCGGGACGTTTTAATATGTTTAGTTTCATACTATACGTCTTTCATAGAATCTACTGATCGCGTTTATAACAATTGAGATTACAATTTTAAGAGAAATGGAAAACACGATTTTTGAAGAGTAATTATCTGCCTATAATTTTCCATATATCCTTATGAAATTGGAAAATCCTGATATAAAATGTCCCGACGACGAGTACAGCCTGGCGGTTCTGGTGAAAATCTTCTACTTCGATTTTGTAAATCGTTGAATTTTAGGCGATGCATGAAGTACTGATACAGTACAGTACGTACTGATTATTTCAGTACACATTTAAACGAACCAGCTACACGAATTTTTCCCTTCTCACCTTTTTTGGTTATCCAATTTGATTAAAATTCTAAACCACCGTTTAGTCCGTCATTTCTCCATCTGTCACATTTACCAACGACAAACCGAACGATGGACGAATAAATTAACTAGGGCTCGCAAAATAAACAAGGATATAACGTTGGACTGGTCGTGGGAAGTTGGCATCTGGCTATCTAGAGCAGAACCGCAGGAAATAAGTGGAGTAAGAAAATCCTAACTTTTATGGTAAAAAAGTGAAACTAAAACACTGGGGCAACAAAAACGAATTATGGCAAGAAAATAAGTGAACAAACTAGCCGATGGTGATTGGATTGGTGTTTCTCCGGGTGTAATGATACTTATTTAGGGTACTAAAACGGGTTGCTAAATGGCAGACATTATTTGATAATCTTAAAACCGGAGTTCTTCCGCTTCGTTAGTGCGGCTATTTTTTGCGCGATTAATAAATGAGGCGCCTTGTTTGGAGCACATTCTTGTTTCTGTGACTTTTGTTTCTTTGTTGTTGTTGTGCACATCGCGTGATGGTTAAAGGTCTGTTTAATAATTCATCCCGACCAGGAGTATGTCAGTAATTATTCTGTGTTTTTTATGGAACCTGAGTAAGTTTATTCTGCATAATGCGTTTTTATTCATGAACTGTTTATTCTCGGTTCGTTAGCTTTTATACTAAAATGAATGTTAGTACACGAAGTTTAAATACTTTAATAGTCTAAACAGATCGAAACATTTGACTCTGCACAAATTTTGCTCGGTGGACAATACCTGGGGTAAGCATGCTTTCCCGGATTGAATTAAAAAATAGATAACCGTATTCAAATTTTTCAACTAAACACTTGGTGGCGAAGTATTCTAAATCGAACATCCATATTAAGAGTCGAGCAAGAATAGATGTTAAAACTGGAGGTAGCATATGCATAGTAGTTTTTTCGGAAGTGATTGTTTTGTTTTATTTTATTATCCTTCCTTCAGAAATCCCTGTTGGTATTCCCTGTGAAGGTCACCATGTCTTGAAAGACTACACCAAAGTGGACTGCTTCTGGGATTTAATTGTGTGGGCCTTATTTATTTCTAAACAAATCTATTCTGTGAGTACATGAATGATTTCAGATTAAAACCGAACATTCTGTTAAAAACAAAATTTAGAAAAAAATTAAACAACAATTAGAAATCAAATTTTAATTCAACATTTAAAAATTTTAAAAATATGTCTTCAGAATTTGTGTTGAAGTTAAATAGGTCATCGATGATGTTGAATGATTTAGACAACCCATTAATGGAGTTGTTTTCTTCATTGTTGGAAGAATGGAGTTCAAGTGCTTAAAACCCATGGTTTCGAAATGTTCTGCATGGCACATGAATTGGTCTGGTTTCCAAGATGTAAGCTGTTGAACTAGATCATGGTTCAATTCGATTTGATTCTTATATTTACTGCCTGATATGAATAATTAATGTCGTTGACGATTTTACTGCTCCTGTTCACAACAATTAATATGTTGCAATAAATATGTTAAGGGTAATAACCCGTTTTTATATATATTTTTTTAAACAAAAAATTAAACATTAATGGATTTAATGTCTTTTAAGGCCAATTAATACCCAATTTTCGTTCATTCCCGGCTCCATGTCTACTTGTACACTGACATGGAAGATGGGTCGGTCCTGAGTTCTGTACTCCAAAGGAGGGTTATATTTATTTGTGTTTATCAACATCATCGATCGTAATCGATGATGAAAATTCCGTTTTACGTCCTGCTTCGGGTAGGCTCAACAGCCGTATCTTTAACCACTGTCCACTTGTCCATTCTATAACACAATAAATGCATTAAAGTACTAAATTTATCTCATTTTCATTATTAATTGTGAGAAGTTGGTATTTAATAAAAGGTAAGATACTCTTGAGTATTATACGCCTTAGGATTGATCGATGTATATAATTAATTTGAAATAATAAAAAGTTAATTTAATAAGAGCCACACATTTGTTCAATTGATCAAGTCCGGTTTTATCATTTTAATATGTTTGCACGACGCCTTAATCTATAGATCTCATACACACTGTGCAAATTCAAATTTTCATCTATAAACAATTTAGTAAATTTATTTATTCGGGAGCAATAAGTTCAGGATCCAATAAAGATGTTCTGGCAATTTAAAAGAAAAACCTGCTCCGATGAAATTTGTTTTGTATGATGAAATTAGGATTTTAAAATGATTGTCGTGCAGTTCTACTGGAATGAACAGTTTCAGTATTTTTTCTGAAATTAAATTCATTTAATTCGGTTTAGATAATGGATTGGAGTTTATTTCCAAAAATAATTCAATTCTAAAAAATCTCAAGCATAAATTACTTGATAACTTAGCCATTTCTCGTCAGAGGTTTTGACCTAGCAAAAGGCAAAAACGGCAGAAATTTTGTAAACGGGCATCAGCACAAATTTCAGAAAAGTTGTATTCCTAAATTTACCGTGTTCCTTGATATTACAGTTATCAAATAAAAAATAGGGTTATTTAAAAATATCACAAATGCACAATTATTAAAAGGTGTATAATTTCTTAAAAAATTAAATTACAGGCCGAACAACATTGTTCATTACAACCGTATGGCTTAACCCGAAGTTCGGTAATAATCAAATTTGCTGGTTCTATCAAAAATTTGGTTTGAAAATTAAAGTATTAGAACAAAGTACACTTTTGCATCGATGTTACGATTGGAATTTATGAAGAACTTCTCTCTGACTTTTAAGGATGAAACACAACAAGCGCCAGCAGCGAGCAGCTAATTTAACTATTGGCTTATTCGTTAATTGCTTGCTGATTCAAAATCATTCTTTATGTACAAGTATGTATAGGCATCTCCAATAAAACAAATCAACTATTTTGTAAATTTAACGGAAAAAGTTCAATTTAAAGAAAATGTGTATATTGAAGTTGCATCTGCCGCGACTTCAATAAGTTTCACACTCAAAAAACTGCTATAGTGCTATCATTGCAACTCATAACCTTAATACAATTGGCACAATTCGCTTTTCCATGTAAAACAAATCCAATTGCTGCGCTGGAACGTACTGCTCTGCTCTTGTTGTGTTGCATCGTGTATTCTGTTAACATTCTACGTTAGATAGCGAAATTTAACAAATTTTCAGTGAATGTATTTTAAAGTAGATAGGTTTTTGAAAAAGATAGGCTACATTGAACTAGGGGAACAAAATAAAATTAAACGTCTTCTGAAAATAGAAGATAAAATGAAAGAAAACGCTTTTTATGACTCTCACAGACTCTTTGCATATGGAGAGCAGATACTAGTACTGCATATTGAAAGTACAAAAAAGCAACACCTAAATATTTTGTCTTCGTAAGATTTTTGTATGTAGCATAGTTCGTTATAATCGTAAGATTTTGTATGAATTTTTATTTGGCGGAATTTTTTAAACTTTCGCTAAAGAGTTAAAATATAAGAAAAATTTGATAACGATAGTACAAAAGAAAAAAATTCAATAAAGAAAACCCCAGGACTAAAAAACAGTTCTTAATATCCAAACGTGTTTACTATTAGCAGGCGAATTCTACTGTTTTCAAAAATTTTAAATAGATTCAGTAGCTGTAAGCTTCAAAATTCAATCGCAATAATTTTCTTCTGCAGAACGTTTATCCTGAATTCTCTCTTAAAACAAATGTTGGCGTACAATCTTAATTCTGTTATATTTCCCAATCATATGTGGTACTTTTTAACAAAAAATCTTGAATTATTTGTACATAATTTCGAGACTACCAATCGATTTAACTGAACAACCATAACGCTATATAATACGTGTAAATATTACCGTTATCAACCACGGAATAAAACTTGAAAACAAAGAATTTCGGTCACTTTAAAGTAAAAAAAGCCTAAAAGTTGAAAAATGAGGCATTTTTTTTATAAATTCTCATTTCGACCAGACAAGAACAAGCTTGTCTGACAAGCAAACTAAAAGAAAATTTGTTCGTTTTGTATGAATTTTCGTTTTGCTTGTAAACGACTAAACACATTTTTTCCGGATTTTTCGAGATTGTCCGGATTGATTTGCATATAATTCATTAAAAACATTTTTGTCTAATAGTTTGATAAAATAAATTTCTCATTATGTAGAAAAAACTAATTTCAAGTAAACTCGAATTTGTTTGAAAATCGTAAATAATTTAAAAAAATTTACGAAGAATCTTCTGAATAACCAAACAACCCGAGCGAACCGTTTTTCAACAACAAGCGCGATTTTATTAATTTTCCAGAATGCTCGGATTCACTTGTTCTGTTATGAGATAGGTACTGGTAATATAATGAATGTTGCAGGTTTAAAAGATTTTCCTTAAAGCGGCCTATTAAGATAAAATCTTTGTGCATTCATAATTGAGACTACCGAGTACCTAATATAGCCGTTCTTCCTCTGTCGGTAAATGTTAATAATTGGGCGATTGTTAAAAAAGCGGAAAAGCGAAAATTAATGAACTTTTATTTATTTGAGATATCGTTCTACGCTGAAAAATTTTCAAATGTGTACGTAAACATTTTATATTAAATTCACTACCTTTACCAGTTTGAAAATTGATTGCTTCCATCCCTGATTTACTCTCGGAATCAAGCAAATCTCGAATTTATTTAGAATTTATAATAAAGAATGACGCATAAGTAATGTTATGATTTTATTGGTGAATTTTTTAATTACGTATTTTTTCAGAATTAACTTTGAAAAACTTGGGAAACTTATGATGGAAAGACTCAGCACAAGACAAAGAACCACAGTTGTTCAATTTTATTTTGAAAGTCGCATTCGATTATTCAGATACAAGGATCATATCGAAATTGCTTTCATGTTCGAAATGCACCTATTGCTCCAACAATTTACCGATCGGTTCAGCGTTTTCCGCGTGTTGGAAGACCTCGTGCAGTTCAAAATAATGTGAACATTGCTCGGGTGCAAGCAAGTATTGAGGAAAACCCCGAAACTTCCACCAGGCGACGTTCTCAGCAGTTCGTTATGTCTAGGCGAACTTTGCAAAGAATTTTACATAAGTTTAACCTTTTCCCATATAAGGTTCAATTGGTTCTCGAGTTAAAACCAAATGATGCACAAATACGCATTCAATATAGTCGCCGTTATCAATAATTGTGCCTAGAAAACAACGAGTTATTCAGAAACGCATAATGAGCGATGAGGCCCATTTTCACCTCAATGGTCACGTGAATAAACAAAATTGCAAAATATGGGGCACCGAAAATCCAAGAATAATTGTTGTAGTTCAAATCCATCCACTGAGATGCACAGTGTGGTGTGGAATAACTTCAGAAAGGATCATTGGATCATATTTTTTCCGAAAACGACGAACAAGTTGCACAATAATGTGAATGGCATTCAATACCGGGCAATAATTGAACAATTTTTAAGGCCTGAGGTAGAGCACAATCCAGAATTGAGCTGCCAACAAGATGGAGCCGCAGCTCACACAGCTCGTCCAGTCCAACTATGGCACTTCTGCGCGAAATTTTAATTAGCCACCGCGATCGCCCGATTTAACGACTCCCGATTTTTTTCTTTGGGGCTACCTAAAAGCTAAGGTATATGCCAATAATCCAAGAACCATCCAACAGCTTAAGGCTAATATACGAGAACAAGTGAGGGCGGTGGGACCTGAAACTTAAGGAAAATGCTCTGGCAAGATCACGACAGGTCGCAGCAAACAATGCGCACCATATCGAAAACATAACGTGAACATATTTCCAAATTATAATCTAGATTTTAATAAATGCCAACGTTAAATAAAATCAGAAACAAAGTTATTCGTTAAATAAATCATAACGTTATTTATGCGCAACCCTTTATAAAAAAGGATGAAAGACAGGAGAGGAGAAGCAATAGTGATGATCTTACTATGGTTTTAAAAATATAAAAAATAATTATGAAAAGAGCCTAAATCTATGGCTTGAAATAGCAGATAACATATTAAAACCAACCAGTAATAACTGGAGGCACCACCGGAAGTTTGAAAAAATGGTTTTTGCAAAGTTCAGTGTGTGTGTGTGTGTGTGTGTGTGTGTGTGTGTGTGTGTGTGTGTGTGTGTGTGTGTGTGTGTGTGTTTGTGTGTGTGTATGTGTGTGTGTGTGTGCGTGTGTGTGTGTGTGTGTGACTATGCGCGTGCGGTGCAGACTAAATATCTTTGTCCTTTCTACAGCACAGTCGGATGGACTGATCGGAATGAACCTTCATAGTTAAGCTTTTTCCATAAATTAGGAGATCGTAGTGATTTTTGCCCAAAATCGGTCCATCGGAAGTGAAAGCTTCCACTGAAGATGTTTAGTTTTTTGCAAATATTTTGAAAAACATATAAAACATTAACGATTAAAAACCAAAATATTGTAAACTAAATTTCAAACAAAATTATTTCAGACCATTTTTTAAATTTTAGCAGAAATGACGAGTTTTGATAAAAAAAAATATATTTCACCAAAAATCGTCATCGCTACATTTCATGTGAATTGACTATTCGGAATGAAATTTCATGCTTCTACTTTTTCCATTAATAGGAAGATCCTTGCGAAATTTGGTGGAAGTCTGTGTACCAAGAGTGGCAGCTTCCATTTAAATTTAAGCAGGAATAATGTTTTTTGATTATAAAAGACAGTTCTATCAAAAGTCTGTTCAGTTTAATTTTTCGCTTTAGAAATAAAGTGGGGTGTAATCGAGCTCTGTGTATACATTCATGGTAAGGATGATTAGTTCTTTGTTACTATAAACAGATTGATTGATTTATTTAAATATTGCCCACCGCATTTAGGTGGGAAATCTAGAAATGTTCACCGAATGAATTCTAGGTTTTAAATTTTGTAAAAATGTTCGGCCCACAGAATTGTTACGTTGTTACGTATGCATCGAAAATAAGCTCCGTATAAAAAACCTGTAAAGCTGATTTTTTTAACTTTAGTAATGACTGCAATTGTAATTAAATAAATGCTAGCTATTCAGAAATCAGGTACGCTCTAAAACATTTTTTCGTTTATTGTTATTCTAGTTATTCTATAGGTCGAATTTTCGTAAAACCATCTGCACATTGCATTGCTCCATGCCAGCCTATAGTACTGCGCAAGAAAGATGGTCGGCCCATGAGTTTTGCACTTCGACAGGGGGTCATAGTTGTGTTCCTTTTCATCACAGATAATAATATGTTGATGAAAATTTCATTTTGCATCCTGCCCTTATTGGGTTTCGAACCCGGTACCTCCCGATCCAAACGCCAAAGCTTTAACTACGATGCCGTTTGCTCGAGAATTATTAAGTTTTACAGTTTGTCTTTGTAAAAGCGGTGTGTCAAAATTGTTATAAACATTTTTAAATATTGTTACTATTATTGTTACCAGTTTTATATTTGTTACTTAAATTCGATATATTGAGCTTAAAAGCGAAACCTAAAGAAAGTAAGAACAATGCGACCGTATATTTTATATAATTATATAAATTTGTCTAAAAGCACGAAAAAGGCATTCGACTTACAAAAATATGACCATTCAATAGACCACGGTTAAAGGAGGGCACCTAGAATACTACAGGCCACACTGCTTTAAAAAGTTTGCTATATGACGTCAATTTATACCTCTTTGAGGCTCTTTGATTAAAGGCAGCACTAAAATTATAAAGATTGTTTTGATTTTTTTTGTGTTTAAACTGTCATATTGATAAAAAATATTGTATACAAATAACAAGAAAAATCTTTTAATAATATATTTAAAAATTTAATAAAAAGCTATTGGTAAGTATTAATTCACAATATTATTATAAAATTATGCATTTTAAATTGTGTTAAATATGTAAACACGTACAAAATGTGTACACATTTCTTGCAATTTAAGGGAAGACATAACCTTACTTTTAGCACTCGTATAAATATTTTTTTTTCTATTTATTTTGGTTTATTATTTTTATGAACATGACTGCCGTCTACAGTTTAAAGAATAAACTGTAGACATAAATTGGATGACATAGAAAGCAGTGTGGCTTTCTGTAGTATTCTAGGCCTGTAGTATTCACTGGTGAAAGGAGCTGTCCGTACCAATTCCGTTCACAACACACATACTTTTTCACTCCATATTTACAACCTAATAAATGCTGATAATACGTAGGTGTTTTTAATTTTTTAATTAAAAAAAATTATGCCGCCAACATTAATTAAAAACTTTACTCAAAATCGTCAGAGATTTATTTCAAAACTAAGCTAAACCCTTCTTCTGTTAAATAAAATTATACATACGTAGAGTGTGCTTAACTAGATAATATCCGAATTTTTTCCAAAATAATTTTATAAACATGGCTTTCGTTGTTCCTATAAACTTGTAAATGTTAATTTTGTTCAAGATTAAAGTGAATTCAATCGATCGATGAACACAAATTTGATTGTGGCTCACTTCGTAGCTTCTCTAAGTTTTTTAATGACTTTTCATAACTCAAAAACTGAACGACATTTGTTGACAGAATCATGTTAAATTTATTATTATTTGTAAAATGCCATCTTTCGAAAGCTATCTGAAAATTTGGAGATTGAAAAAGTTCATGATTTCTATATTTTATTTTAGTATATACGAGTAAAACAAACAAGAAATACTTAACTGAAAGTCAAGCTGAAAATTTGAGTACCTTTTAATTGGTGGGTGACAAACTTGGTTTTTAGGTGCAGGTTAGATGGGTCAATTTATTCGTTGTGTAACTTATTCCCGGAATGTGCCCACCTTTCTTTTTAACTATATTATTAAAGAAATTTTGGAGAATTAAGCAATTTCGGTTATAATATGGAGCTACGTGGAAGTTCGAGAATCCAAACAAGACTATCACGACCTAAAGCTGTTACTGAATATTGGATTGCACGGACGAGTAGGTACGACGAAATGTCGAATCTTGGTATAATATGAAACGAAATTTTTTATCTTCCACTTTATGGAAACCTAAGTTAAGGAATTAACACAAACTAATTATGTTTGAAAATTATTACTTGTCTAATAAAATGAATGAATTTGAATAAAATGAAAAATGTATAGTCAGAATTTATTTGTGTTGTAATCAGTTTTCGTATTATGTACGTACTAGAATTTTGCTGTGAAATGTACATTTTGCCATTGCTATTATCTAATTGTCTTTGTATCGAAATTATCGTTCTGCTTTTGTAGCAGATTTGTCTACATTAATAGTCGTAGTCGAGTACATACCTACTCGTTAAAATAAAAGTCTAAATAAAATCAAATTTCCTAGAACTTCCACAAAAATAATAAAAATTTCAAATATTGTACAATATTTGACTAAGATTTTGAATCACAAAAAGTAGCCAAAATGCAAACAAACTCTTAAACTAAAATATATTTTCGTATAAATTTAATATTTCGGTTAAAATAATGCTAACCTCCCGAAAATCGTTTACTTACATGAATTCCTTAAATATTTCAATTTGTTAAAATCTATCAAATATAAAGACAACATTTTCTACGTAATTTGTAAAGATTTATTTTTTAACAAATATTTTTCGTGTCTTTCCACCTACACTCACACGCGTTTACACACATAATAAACAAAAGAATGGCTGCTAACAATTATTCTGGATTTTAGAGAAAGAAAATTAGATGTGTGTTGTAATTCTTTATCTTATGTACAACATGCATATTCAGAAATTTGTATTGAACAATAACATCGATAAGAAATTGTAATTCAGCGATTTGCTTTTTATTTATTCGTATACATATTTTATCGTTGGAACATTTGAACAAATGATTAATATGGACATGGAAATAAAAAATAATACTTCGTGAAAAATACTTTTAAAATACTATAAATAAATCCCTTCAAAAGATTTTTCCAATATATTTTCTATCAAATTGATTGAAATTTTACATTTTATTTATTTTTATTTTATTTTTATTTATTTACCTTTTTACAGTCTACCAGAAAGCTCATATACATTTTAAAACCTTATCACTGTTTATCGTTCTCGGATACATTTATGTACATACTCGGCACTCGTATTGTGCTTTTAGTTTTAAAATGAAAAATAAAGCAGCATAGAGGTAGAGAGCATAATCTTGATATGTTCAGTGTTTATCCCGATACCTGTGTATCTATATATTACACTTTTTATTTCTTTTTAAGCAAAAGATGATTTACCAAAATCATTGATCATAAATTTTATTTTTTGTTAACTTTGGTTGTTTTACTTTTCGTTTCGGTTTTCCGTTTTCTGTTTCTTTTTTTTAGGAAAAAGGTATACGATAGCAGTAGAGAAAAGGTATAAAAGTTCGCCATTAAATTTTAATTTTATTTATTACACTTTTGCATTTTGAATATCATTTCATGTGTGTAACTAAGAAAATAGGCGCTTGGTTTATACATACGTATTATATGTTTATAAGAATATGCTAATGGATAATATTAGAAAAATATAGGTACACGTATACTTGGAAGTATATACGTACAAGGTATTAAAATATGTTTTTGAGCCAAGGTAAAAAAATATGTATGGAAATTTTATTCATATTGGACAGGTATCTGGTACCATAATATTTTATTTGTGATACACTCGCAAAGGTTATACTATCTTAAAATAATATGATCCCGCATAATATATACGCGGCTATTAAAACAAAATCTTAAATAACGATATAAATTAACTATACATATATAGATACACTTAAAGTGATAAGATTTAATTTTTGAAAAAGTTGATTGATTTAATATAAGGAATTTGTTTAAATAGAACTCATTACACACACATTCTATACTTTTTCTTTGAAAGTTACCACAGTGCGCAATTTATTTTGACCCTCACAAAAGTGGTAAATGACACATTTCTTGAAAAGCATATCATCACAAACGAGTGTAGTTGTCTAGTCCATGATACATATTTGATTTAAAATTTTTGTAAACATACACATTGTCACTTATTGAGTATTCCCCATAGAAAATTTATTTTCAACGGTACCACTTTATTAAAAATATTTTCATTTAAAAATTTCAATAAACTAGTGTCAACATTGGAAAATGAATTTAGTTGAACGTTTTTGAATTTTAAATTTTAGGATGAAATACCTCACATGTCTCTAGTAGACGCACAGAAACTTTTAGGTTTGTCTTGTTTTAAATTATTTGATAAATCAAGAGTGGTAATTTATCACTTACCGAGCGAGGAAACAATATAGAAATTTTAAATACCATGTGTTCAATATGTTTTAGAAAACTATCCTGTAATTACAAAAAATCGTATTTCCGTAAAATTCTGGAAAAAACACGTCTGTTCGAAAAATTAAAACTAACTGCTTCATATGTTTTAAAAGTAAGCACCAAACTCGACCTCCACTCCCTATTGATACACGACTTTTAGTCTAACTTAGGAATAACGGCGAGGACGAAGTAGTTTTCTATTCCCGTCGGGGTGCTTGACTAACACGAGTCTCTTTGTGTCCGTAATCAATCGGGGTGCTTAAACCTAAAAATTTTATAAATCAAATTCGAGTTACAGTGACTTATGATAAATTAGCTAACTATGATGAAGGAGTTTTTTGTTTTCAATAATTTTGGGAAAATCAGATTTTAGCTATTACAACGCCATCTATGATAAATCAAAAAGTTTCAATCAAAACTTACCTACTTTAAGGCGTTTTAAAAAATATTTTGTACCTGTTTTTTTCATTTTTTGATCAGACGTTTATTTTCCAGTTTTTTAGGGTTTTCTTACTTTCCCTTAACAGGCTTATAAACTGAAACTCTTTTACTACGTTCAAGGGAAATTAAAAAAGTGACATCATTTTTGATTATTAAATTAGTTTCGGGTAATCTAAACTTTCTGGAATCGTGCACATCATATTTAATTGTTCTGAGACATAAACTTATAAACTTATATTGGTCGCCGTATTACTTAAGGAACTGATCCAATTCAGATTATTATTCAAAACTGTAAAAGCCTGATCACAGATTAACTGTTATTTTCGTTAAATTTAGTTACGTTTATAATGTAGTAATTGTTACTCTGCAACATTTTCTGTATTTAATTCTTATCATGGCTTTGTTTTGGTTTAAAGTATTTATGTGATTATTTAAATTAGATAGAAAACAAATTTTGAGAGTATACATGAGAGTTACCCAAATCCTATTCTGACGAAGTGATTTTGATCTATTATTTGCTATTCCTTAATAATTCTATTACTAATGGGTGATAACTGAAATTCATACTTTCGCACACCCAGAATGGATGAATTTTGGTTTTAAAAATACTCGTAACCAACATAATTTTATTATTACTTTATTATAGTTTATCCTGGCGATCTCCAGAATAATTAAATGTTTCGTACAAGGAACTAATCTTTAATTTACTGGATCTGGCTATTCAAACCAAATTCTATCTATTTTAACAACTTTGTTAACATCTCGGTTGTAGTTGTCCCAATAACCTCGAACCTTGAGGATAGGTATTCATGTTATACGTAATGATTATTCAAGATCATTAAAATAATGCATTCGATTTAGCAAGCTTTTTAAATTAATCTAAATCTTAATTAAACTAATAATTTCCTTTTCTATACAAATAGTTATTATTATGTTTTTAAAGTGAAGAGAGATCTATAGAGCAGTAGTATTCTAGCTCCGAATTAAAATCATAATCTATTGTATTGGGTGTGTGAATATCACTCCGCCCTTTTTGATTAAAATAAACCACATTTGATTGTTTAGAAAACGAAAGAATTATTTATTGCAAGTATGCTTCATCTACAGCTACAACTTTCCCCCATCTTTCCGGCAATTTACGGATTCCCTCTCTTAATAAGTCCTGGTCTTTAGAGGCGATCCAATCAATAAGGGAATTTTCGATCTCTGCCCGAGAACTGAACCGCTGTTCAGCAAGACACGACTGTATCGACCAGAATAAGTAATAATCTGAAGGAAATATGTTTTGTGAATATGGCGGATGGAGTAGAACTTCCTTGTCCTGTCCTTTTAAATAATTTTTCACAACGTTTGCAACATGTAGTTTTGCATTGTCGTGCTGAAAAATTGATTTGTTTGATCTATATAGCCGTTTTCCCTTCATAACTCGCTTCAGACGTATTAGTTGCCGTTGGTAGACATCGCCTTTGATAGTTTCACCTAATTCCAGCAGTTCATAATATACATTTTTTGGTCCTTCCAGATACAAAGCATAACCTTCTTGCAATGAATATTTCTTTGAAGATGTTTTGGTTGTCTCCAGGCTTTGCCCCTGATTTTTTGCGTTTGGGATTCTATAAATAAATTCATTTTTCATCTCTAGTAACTATTCGATAGAAAAAACCTTATCTTTGTTGTCTTTAAAGTAGTATTTCACGAATGGTTTTTCGACGATTGAAGTCTCTTTCTTTTAATTAATGTCGAACCCAGCGTTGCTAGCGTTTGAACCATTCCGATTGTTTGTAAACGTTTTGCAACAATTGATCAATCAATATTTTATGGTACAGCCAATTCTGATTGAGAAGAATCTTCAGCCAATAACGATTCTAATTCAGCATCTTCAAATTTGTTTGGTGGTTTCTCATGCTCTTTATCTTCAATGCCAAAATCATGATTATTAAATCGTCGAAATCATTCTTCGCACGTTCCATTCGATGCAGCATGCTCACCGTAAATTTCCACAAGCAAACGATATGTTTCCGCTTCACTTTTCTTTGCAGTAAAATAATGTAATACAACTTCCCGCAAATGAGGTTTATTTGGAATAAAATTCAACATTTCCAAGGAGTTAAAAATACTAGTTGTATCCCTTCAACCAAATTTCGCACACTGCGTTTGACAGCTGGTATCAAGTACTATAGAATACCAGTATTGCCCATTTATAGTACACGTAAGCGCAGTACTAGTAATGACACCTATTGGAAAAGAACGGAGTAATGTTCATGCACCCAATATATGAAAACCAAAATCAGTAAATTTTCCTAATTAAATTAATTAATTATCATAAAATACCAAACAGATAAAGATTTTTGTTTAATGGTTTTCAAAATAGTGAAAATGATTAAATTCTTAAAGAAAGGAAGCACGATGAAACAAAAGTGTATGCGGAAATAAATGGGCAATAAATTATAAACCGGAATTTATGCTTTGTAAGAGTGAGTTATGAAGATCGAATTCTGACCTTTTATTACATGAATTTCGACCGAAAAATATTATTATATTTATATTAAGTGAACTGGCAGAACCACTAGTAATATTGAAATATTTGCATTTGACTTAGGCTAGAATAACATTTATGGAAAAATGATTAAGAACAGAAAGATTGTAGCCTTTGCATTTGTTTCTTTGTTATCGTTGATATAAAAATAACGCCGGCACGCAACATCTTCTCAAAAAGCAAAGAAAAAAACAAATATTTTGCCGTTGGACTATCAAAAAATTGTGGGATTTCAATAATTATATAAAAAGTATCAATAAAAAGGTTTCTTTTTATATTAGCTCTTCAGCAGAACTCTTCAACCTGTTGGCGTGGCGTTAGATGCTCCATAATGAATTGTTATCGTCCACTCTCTACGTTTGTCAAATGCAAACTGACAAATGTTATCCAAAACAAAATGGCGTACATGTCCTGAACATATTTATTATTCAGAGTTTTGGGCCTTATTTCTTGTTCAATGACTGATTGAAATGTTTTCAATTGGATAACGAGAAATTAATTTAGAATAAATCGTTTAATATAATAGCATAGAAAAATAAGTTTACCATAGATTTCTCGTTTTTATAAATTGAGAGATTCAAATGAGTTGAGTAAAAACTTCTGATAATTCCAATATCATGATTCTATTTGTGTCTTTACATTGCGCGTAATGTAAAGTCACTAATACAATCTTAACATTACAATTATTAGAAGTCTTTTACTCAATTAATTTTTATCTCTCGATTTAGAAAAATGAGAAACCTATGGTGAACCTATGGTATTCATATAATCCGTTTGTAGGGTCTTTTCTAACTTAATTTACTAAATCACTTAATTTAAACACTAAAGTTACGATTGATTTGCTATTATGATTAACTCATTCTTAGTTTAAAAAATTGCTAGTTTAATTATATGCGTAAATAATTATTAACTATTGTGGTTAGAATTTCCACCCAGCTTTAAAACCAAATTCTACATTGATACATTAAGAAATAGCATAGTTCCAATCATCATGGCCGAATTACAGAAATGTGTTCAAATTGCAAGTTATTAACCAAACGGCGCTTTGCCGTTAGATCGGGAGGTACCTCTTTCGAATCCCAATTGGGGCAGAATGCAAAAGCGAATTTTGTTCACTAGATTACGATCTGTGATAAAAAGAACACAACTATTACCCCCTGTCGGGGTGAAGAACTCATGGGTCGACCACGCCAGTACCATATGCTGGCATGGAGCTATGCAATGTGCAGATGGTTCTACGAACATCGGACCTTTAACCGTACGTCCTCGAATCGGCTGGCAACGGCGTAAAAGTAAGGACGGGGAAAGCAAACCGCGGTAGAGTTGGGAAAGCTAGGTCCCAGAATAGATTGCAAAGACAAAAAGAAAAAATGCAAGTTAACATACTTCGTACTAATCCAGTGCTTTCTGAAATTAGAAAACAAATGGCGAAATTCTATTAAGAAAATATGAATGGCCAAATTTCTGAATTTCGCCCAAAATTCATATTAGACTCCTAATCTAGACCAAGCATTTGTTAGAAATCAAATATGACCATAATTGAGAGCTTCCACCAAAATTTATGTTATAACTTAAATCAAACCAGCTCTACAAAGCGAATTTGATCATAATTAGTAATGAAATTAAAACAATTTATAACAGAATAATTTGTTAAGAAATTAAATAAACAAATAAAAAATAATAAAATAATTCTGACCATGCTCGGTTTAGAAACAACCATAACTTCCTAGCAAATATAATGTAGACATAAAAAGATTTCAGTATATCCTAAAAACAGAAAGGCCGCGTTTTGCCGGAATTTTAAACACAAAAAAATAGCAGCAGATCCCATTTATGCTACACCATTGCACTAAGAAAACATAAAAATTACAATATTGACTAATTGCGACGCCTTTTAATAACAAATTCGATCAATTAAATTTTTCCAAAAATGTACATCAATCATTAACACATCTTAATTATTTGAAACTCCAATGAAGTGTTAAAATTTACAAGAACAGAAATTTTATTCATGTGTTTTTTTCTCCTTATAAGATTATTATTTGTATATAAATATTTGCATACCGATTTCTATTTTCCCTAAAGGTAAAGCACCAGGTGTCTGTATTTGTGTACATGAAATAGATTTTCATTGAGAACTATACGAACAAATATACATACACATGTATCTTTTGCTTCAGTTTTCCTTAACAATAATAAAAAATATAAATTTTCAAATAAAATATAAATTGAATTGAAAAAACAAATTACAATATTATCACGTCTGTGTATCAGTTATGAGTTATTGATTGCTTTCTGTGTTGCTTTGAAGAATATTTATTCAGTTCGTAGAATTTTATATGCATTACATATGTGTGTATGTGTGACAACCAAATCACAAAAAATACGAATACTAAAAGAAAAATCAACATGCTTTACTAACGTACTAATAAACAACTATTTTACTTAACCCTATAATGGGTAAACAAACCCAAGAGACATTTAAATTTAAACTGGAATTGTCTAGGTATTGTAGGATGTGAACACATTTTAGCTGAAACCTACATTATGACTTTAGATATTTAAATGGAGCGTGTAGGTGCCTCCTATGTGACGACAATCGATCAATAATGGGTTAAACAATTGTTATAGAGAATCGATACTTCATAATATTATACGGTACTCCTATGTAGTTATTTATCCAAATACTAGTAGGTAGGTATAATATAACACCCATCAACATACTATGTATAGTCGTTTATTCTAAACATTATATCAAAATAATTACAACAATAAAAATTAATTTAACATTTTATTAAATTAAACTTAAAATGGTCTATTATTAAAATTTTGTTGTAATGTTTTCCATTACATTATTACATCCCCTATAATTTTAACAGTTTATTTAATTTTCAACAAATATTAAACGCTTTTCATTACTTAAGAAAATCAAAAAATAAATAATGTTTTTAAGCTTTCTTTCTGTTCCTTTGGAATTTTATTTGTTTTTCTACCAATTTACCAATAATAATATTAATATTAATAACAATAATTGTAATAAACATTATGAATGAGCTCCCTAATAATTATTTGAATATAATTTATTGTATTTACATATCGGGTGATTATATTATATTGATGAAATTTCACTGTAAACGTTTGCAAATTACTGAACATTTAGAGCCACCTGTTTGTATAAAAACACCCTATCCTGTGTAAAGAGACAATGAAAATCTAGGCAATACGCTTTTCATGCTTGAAATGCGGCCAAAACCGGACATTGTTAGTGCCTGAGAAGAACGTAAAACTTTCAAATTATTTTTGACAAAGTAAAAAAGGTATCCTTTAAAATTTATGGATTAATAACCTTCCGTCTGCACAAATTCTTCGAACTGTTTCTATGACGGTTGAAAACAGTTTTAAATTTTTTAGGGCCACTAGTTTCAAACCAGCTGATGGTGTGTACGGAAAATAATAAAAATTACTTTGGCAAAATGATCTGAAGTAATTTTTCGATTTATTCAGATCAATTTTAAGCTTAACTGTAGACTGGTAAACACATAGCTGTAAAAACATAACAAACATATGACACCACTTGGTTAACTTGCAACATGATTTATATTACACCCTGTACCATAATATTTACAAATTAATAAAATTAAAGAGGAGATAACTCAACTACAGAAAAAAAAACAAATATTCACCAAAAATCAAAAATATTTTGTCGGGAGTAACAAACGATTTGAAAATTTCATGAAAGCAATGAACTAAGAATAAATCGAAATTTGATTCGAAAAAGAATTTTTGTTTTAATTATTTAATATACTGCCCCTATTGTTGTTTATTGTTTATACGATGTTGAAATTGGAAAAATTTGATTTTAACCACCACGGCGGATTGTGTTATTTTCATTCCTTGGTACTTTAATAAACTTTAAAGAATGAAACAAATTCAATAATCGAACATTTCGTATAATTCACGACTGATTGGCCAACGAGGGCTGAATGAAAAGAAAAAATTAACTTGTTTCTCGTAATTTATCTGTAAACGTTAAATATCACTGCCTTATAATATGAGCGTCAGTTTACCAAGCAATATTTACAAAATAATTTAGTATATACGTAATATGTAGATTTTTCATTGAAGGAAACAACAAGAATATCTTACTACGAAGATTAAAAACTATATTGTTCTTTTTTGCAAATGAACAAGTGCTTAATTGAAAAAGAAGTGCTCCTTCGACTGCTTCGTTCCACCGTGTGTTATATCATGAAACTTTGAGTATCTAATTTTTTCGATCGCAAATCCTTCGTCAAACCAAATAGGATCTAAATCTTCCAAATAGGATCTAAATTCTAATTTTAAAAATTCTTTCATAAAAATTTGATAAAGTTTTTAAATCAAAACTCCCAAAATTAATCGATTTTATAACGGCTATCTAGACTGTCAAGCGAAAAAAGCATTGTTGGGACAGTGAGATCAGAGTTGATACGCTTTACTCGAAATTGCTTGAGCATACAATTTACAGGTGATAAACTTTGTATTCGTAAATGAGTGAAAATAAATGTTAAGTCAGTATTTTTGGAAACCATTGTTTGTTGAACCATAATTGCTGAAGTATAAAATATACCAAACATGTTTATTACTGATTTACTTTTCGGTTTTAGATAAGTTATTCAGATATAAAATGAAAAGACAGTTCGCTGTTATCTAAATAATATAAACTGTTGACACCACAACCACAAAAACAGTTGTAACTAACGTCATCACCTAAGCTTGTATTTACCATAACATTTTGAAAAAAACTGCCTACTGCAGATTTTCTGAATATTTTTATTTTCCCTTACTCCAAAACATTGGAGAACATTCCCTGTGAGGAGGAAATTTACCCTCCGTGTATATAGCGATAAAGCAGGACCATATTATAAAAAGGGGTTACGTTCAGAACTGCATAATTTAAAATTATATTTTTCAAAACGGCATATTTAAAAACAGCATATTTCAAAACGGCATAAGGTACGAAACGGCATAAGGTACAAAATTGTATTTTTTAGAACTGCAATTTCAAAACGGCATAAGGGTTAAAAATGGCATTTTCAAAAATGGCATTTTTCAAAACTGCATATTTCAAAACGGCCTAGGTACAAATCGGCATTTTTCAAAATTGTATTTTTGAAAACTGATTTTTTCAAAACATGAAAGAAATTTTTGAAAAAATGTTTACAAATGTTTTTGAATAAAATTTATGAAATGAATTGATTATGACAAATTTCTTCTACATGTTGTATATAAAAACTTTAGTAGGTATGTTATAAGAAAGGTATTTACCTTCATTGAAATTTAGTATGTATATAATATTCTCCTTCACGTATATTTTTATATAGAGCTTCGAAGTTTTAGTTAGTTACTACAATTGCAGGGCCGTAGCAGAGTACTCCATATACATCTCATGCAAGTATCTTCTGAATTTATCGGGTTTACCGAAAAATTCGATTCAAAGGTATTAGTTTCAAAATATGTAGTGTTATTAACGTACGTCGCCACTACAATTTTTGTTTGAGGGTTTTTCCTATTTATGGTCCTGCCCAAGATAGTAAATTTTTAAGAAATCACAACAATTTTATGTTTATCGCACCTATATAATTGGTGTATAGCAGACGTTTACATCAAAATATCGTGTATACTACATCGAAGCTCAGGTATAAATTTATACCTATGATTTCTGGTATATACATTCTGGTATATTATGTTAAAAACGATTTATAATAGTTTTATTAATTTGATGTTACTTAGAAACAATGGGCGAAGTGCAACGGAAATACCCCTAAAATGTATCGAATATTTCAGCAGCAACGAACATTAATATGTACTGCGATTCAAACTTATAATAGCTAATTGCTTGTTATTGATGCCGCATTCTAAAATTATTCAGTTTCTACCAATTTCCCTTAACCAAACAGAGTTAAATTCCCATCTTTCGCTATTTTTCGTTTCCAGTCGTGCATTATAGTTTTTGTACCCGAATTTTATAAGGTTATTGTTTAAAAAAATATAAACAAATGGTACGCTTACAAAAAAATTATCGATGAGATCTTTAAAGGTTTAATTTTGTTAAAAAACTTAGATATATTATTAAGAAAAAAAAACATAAACTTAATTTTAATAAAAAAAAATAATACAGCAAATCTGGCTTTTTGGAAGCAATTGCTGGAAATATATCCTTTTAGTATGTAATTAGTATTAAGTTAAAATTTATTTATGTGTGAATTAAAGAGAATCTAAATTAACGATAAATGTCGGTTTGTACCTATGACGTTTTAAAATATGCAATTTTGGAAAATGCTGTTTTGAAATGTTGTTTCAAAAATGAAATGTTGTTTGTACCTATGCCGTTTCGAAAAATGAAATTTTGATTAAAAAGCCGTTTAGAAAAATGCCGTTTTGTACCTGTGTCGTTCTGTACCTTATGCCGTTATGAAATATGTAGTTTTAAAATATGCACCGAGACCGTGTATTCTTTAGAGTGAATATCAAAAGAATCACACAATGTCTAATAAAACTTTGAATATGGATGGACCTTAAATATTCCATATCCATTTACCACAAATTAAACTGTATCAAAATGTTCATGTAAAATCTTCATAAGTTTATTAAACTTATAACACTCACAGTACAGTAGGTAAACAGACGGTCATTTTACAATGAATCTACATTTAAAGAGCTTTAGTTACTTTCACCACCAGTATTAACCGACAGGAATTGTTAAATGCTACAAATCAAATTTCAAAATTTCGAAATTTACTAGAGTGGAGCAATTTGATACAATTTTGGGGTGCACATAGACATTATGGGTGCATCCCCACTTTATATTCCCATTTTTGGAAATGTATATTTTTTAATTAATCTAATTTTATTGTAGTATAATCCTTAAATAATTGATTTTTGACGCCAATAAACTAAGGAACCGATAAATGTGAATCGATACAAAATAGAATATTCAAAAATGCACATAAAGAATACTTCGTATGTAGTTTTTGAATTGTGGCTTCGAAGTGCGTATTTGACATTTCTGATGCACCTAATGTATAACTTAATTATGTTTTAATTAGCAGAATTTTTTTAATTTTGTCTTTGAGTAGTTCGAGTACAGGTGCTTACAAGCAGAGCTTGCACTGATAAAAACAAGTGCCCAAGTCGTTCACTTTCTGAAAGTTTATTTTGAATGCAGAATCGGTTCATTAGGCTGTATAATGCTCAGAAAATAAATTTCTTTTTGGTATCCATATTAAAATGCTCAAATAATGTATGGACCAAACTCGTTTGTTTCTTTAATAAATATAAGTACCAAAATTTTGTATAATTTACTTACTATGCGTTACTTATATTGTCATATGTGATAATACAATACGAAATAATACATTAATTAATTTTTATTATTTCTGCCGCTAATCATCGCATATTATAATAAATTAATGATCGTCTAAGATTACACATTAATTGTTAATTGATTTGCCATCTATGGAAATTAAAATAAACTCAAATTAAATTGTCATTGGGGCGTAAAAACAGAAAACTTTCAAACGGTAAGTACATAATTGTTCGATCGATCAAAATGGAAATTTAAAATGTTTTACTCAATTTTTGGTCATTTTAAGAGATAATCGTGTATTAATACCACGATTTTATGTTCCTTGAAAGAATACTTTAAAAAATTAATGGTGTATTTTCAAGAGTGCCTACAATTTCCAATGTTTCCAGTAAACCTTTGAATAACAATATAAAGCACCTCTGTAAAAAATTAAATATTTTAGTCAAGAAAACGACAAATGACATTGGGTTGGGAAATGTCGATTTCAATTTCAACGTCTCTATTTTAGTCTCGTTTTTTTTGTTATTTACTTTTCATTTAATAAATTGATGATATGGCTTTTGATTCACTATTCTGGTATTGATTTTTTATGTTTAGAAACAATAACTATCAATAACAATTCTGTTAGAATATTCATTAATTTGGGCGATATGGAAATTTCAAACCAATTATTATTACTTAAAAAAAATATTTCAACATTTGTTTCTGTTTTAATTATTAGTTCAATTTTAACAAATCGCCCGGGCGGGTATGGAATAAAATTGATATTGATTTTTATAGGATTTTAGGTGAAATATTACTTGTTTATTCGTTTGAATCTCAAACTATATTATTACATATGTATATATGAACACAGTAAAAAAGTTTGCATTGCTCTTGGCTAAACATATTTTGTAATTAAAATAAATTTTATTGTTTTTATGAAATTTATTCTTTGTATAACTATTAGTTTTACTAAAATATTGGTACACATTATGCAATATACAAATAGATAGTTTATAATAATACTAAGCATTGTTACTTTGAATTGATTTTCAAATTGTGTATTTTACCCAAAATCATGAAATGTTATTTATTTTCTAATTAAACAATAAATGTTAATATCTCTCTATAGGCTAGTTTAAAACTCGATAATTACAAAATATTTGTTTTGTATTTAACTTGGCCAATCCTTCATTTACAAGAAAAAATTGAAATCAACCAAAACCAAAATATAGCAGTGCAACAGAACTGACAGATTTATTATAATCAAACCTTCTAGCTTACTTCGAATTACATAACATAAAACAGAATCGAAAAGAATCCTTAGGAGGTGGTCGGTTAGTTTATAAATTGCATAAATCCAGGAAACATAAATCATTTTGCAATTAAAATATTACGCGTACATTTATAGTATACGCACGTATTGCAACGATTTTTATTATAATAACCTTGTAAATAAATTAACAAATTGATTTTCTTACAAAATTCTATCAGCGACTTAAATACAAAAAAGACCACCAACAAAGAGTAATTTAAGCAACTCTAGAAAACAAAAAAACCGTTCTTAATCAACTGTTTTGTTGTACAAACAAAATCCCAGAATAAATCAGTGTTTAGCTAGTAACACAAAAAAAATATGTAAATAATTTTCCGAGTTTAAATTAAAATAGTGCATGCTTTTTACTATTAAAAATAAATAGATAAATCAAAGGCGTATATATTTTAAAATTTATTTATTGTAAACATACAAATACAATGTGGAGTACATGTGCGCTTTTTTAGGGAATATATAGATAGACAAATCAGTCTTGTTTGTTTTAAATAAGTAGCCAGATAATAATGTTCAGAATGCAGGGTATGAAAGTAATTTAATTTCTGTAAAATATCTAACTGCATTGTGCAGCTCGTCTTTTATTTATTGATTCAATCTACACAAAAAAGGGTAATAAAACTAGTAGTTATTTAACAGGTTAATGCAAGACATAGTCACATAAAAATAATGTTAAATATACATACGGTTCTAATAAACAGAATACTAGTTAAATTGAACACATAATAATAAATCTTATCTATGTAATTTTATGTACAGCAGTAAAATAGATCTAAATATATTACTAGTAGGTACCAATGTTCTACCCGATAAAAAATAACAAAAGTAAAATTGTTTATTTGTCTTATTTGAACTACACTACTAACTATATTCATGTCGTCTTTCTGAAATAAAATTAAAATTCTTAAAAATATAAAAGTCATTGTACGTCATGTACAAAAACTAACATCTAGGATGAAAGATACAAACTTAATTAAAGTAGGATAATGCCACACGTGTAATATGTCACAATATAAAATATACCAACAAAAAAATCTAAATTAATTTATTTCAACTAAAACGAACGTATAGCGATATGTATAGTATCACGATGTGGGCCTGACTTTATATTAAATGCTGCTTATTGGGTTGCATGAATAAACCTAAGCATTGGTGAACAATTAAAATAGAAATTGTTACATTTGCAAATCATAACATCGCGTAGATATAAATATTCAAACCATTGCTACTATTTCCAATTTTATTTGTTTAGAAATTACAATTTCATAGACGAGTTTGAATAATTAATATCAAAAAAATCAAGGATCATACTTATATGGAAGAACATGGAATGAATGAAATAAATACACAAAATCGTTACGAAAAAACGTTTTTATTATAACTGCTCAAACGAGATTTAGAACATGGTATCTCAATTAAAAATAGAAATACATTATAGAAGATTTGATTTCAATTAGTAAAATCTTAAGTAAAAATAAAAGATTATGGTTTTGATAATTATTTTCAAGTTTAGTCAACTAAATGAATTGAATATGTTACATCGCCTGAAAAGTTCCCGGTCTGACACATAGATGGTGCCACAAATTTAAAACCCATAAGATTTTTAAATTCTACCAACCTTCAAACGATATATGTCAAAATTGCATTACATGCCCGGTCATTAGTTTATAAGTTACAGTTGTTTTAGTGACGCTACGTTTGTTAATTTCTAAACAATGGCAAAAAAGAATTTTGTGTGTTGATTAAACATGGTTTTTTGATGGGAAAAATACTGATCAAGTAAAGTAGTGGCTTTCTTGATAAGTGTTAAAGAAAAATCAACCATCATTGACTAGTATGCTGAATTTAAACGTTGTCGTACAACCACCGATGATTCACCACGCTCTGGACGCCCAAATGAGACTATGACTCCAGAAAACATACAAAAAATCTAAGAAATTGTTTTGAAAGACCGTGAAATGAAGTTGTGTGAGATAGCTGACATTGTAAAGATATCAATGGAGTGTCTTGGTAATATTTTGAACGAACATTTATCCATGAGAAAGCTGTATTCGAAGTGGGTACCGCGTTTGCTCAAAATGGATCAAAAACGACAACGCGTCGATTATTCCTGTCTGGAGCTGTTTAAGCGCAATAAAAATGATTTTTTTAAGCGGTATGTGACAATGTATGAGACATCGATCGGGGCGGCACGAGGCCGGTGAACCTCGTCCGAAGCGACCAAAAGCATATCGGGTTATTGATGCGCTTGAAGGAAGAAATCGCTAAAAAATGACCTATCATGAAGAAAACATTGCTCTTTCACTCAGACAATGCACCATGTCACAAGTCACCAAGTGTCACAACAATTGCATAATGAATTGCATCCGCATCTACCGTATTCGTCAGATTTGGCGCCCAGCAATTATTACTTGTTTGTAGACCTCAAAAAAACCTCCAGAGAAAGAGATTTGGCTCCAATGAAGAAATAATTGCCAAAACTGAAGGTTATTTTGAAGATAAAGATAAATCGTTCTACAAAAAAGGCATCGAAATTTTAGAGAGGCGTTGGACTGATTGTATCGTTCAAGAAGGAAATTATGTTGATGAATAAAATGTTTTTTCCCCAAAAATTATGTTTTCTTTGTTAGACTGGAAACTTCTCAGGCGATATGTTATATAAAAATACAGATTGGGATAACCAGCAATTTTGCTTTGGATAATCTTAGTAATATAGTTGCTGTATCGCCCGGTTCAGGCTACGGCAGCAAGCGGATTCAAGATGTCACTTTATTTTATGAACTATATCCCTCATTATCCGATTACCGCCAATCATAAATAAGTTTAGATGATTCATGAATCAGTTTGTTACGAAAAGTGTAAAAATTATAATGAGCGAGGAATTATTACTAAGAAGCAAGCGCTATATGATAGTAGGAAATCCTTTTTTTTACCATATTTGCTTTATGTACTTAGCAAAACTATGAATTATAGTATTATTGCTTAAATTAAATACATATTACAAATGTTTATAAATATAAATATATATATATATATATATATATATATATATATATATATAAAGGGTGATTTTTTTGTGGTTAGGATTTTCATGCATTAGTATTTGACAGATCACGCGGGATTTCAGACAAGGTGTCAAAGAGAAAGATGCTCAGTATGCTTTGACATTTCATAATGAATAGACTTACTAACGAGCAACGCTTGCAAATAATTGAATTATATTACAAAAATCAGTGTTCGGTTCGAAAAGTGTTTCGCGATTTACGTCCGATTTATGGTCTACATAATCGACCAAGTGAGGAAACAATTAATGCGATTGTGACCAAGTTTCGCACTCAGTTTACTTTATTGGACATTAAACCAACCACACGAATGCGTACAGTGCGTACAGAAGAGAATATTGCGTCTGTTTCTGAGAGTGTTGCTGAAGACCGTGAAATGTCGATTCGTCGCCGTTCGCAGCAATTGGGTTTGTGTTATTCGACGACATGGAAGATTTTACGCAAAGATCTTGGTGTAAAACCGTATAAAATACAGCTCCTGCAACAACTGAAGCCGAACGATCTGCCACAACGTCGAATTTTCAGTGAATGGGCCCTAGAAAAGTTGGCAGAAAATCCGCTTTTTTATCGACAAATTTTGTTCAGCGGTGAGGCTCATTTCTGGTTGAATGGCTACGTAAATAAGCAAAATTGCCGCATTTGGAGTGAAGAGCAACCAGAAGCCGTTCAAGAACTGCCCATGCATCCCGAAAAATGCACTGTTTGGTGTGGTTTGTACGCTGGTGGAATCATTGGACCGTATTTTTTCAAAGATGCTGTTGGACGCAACGTTACGGTGAATGGCGATCGCTATCGTTCGATGCTAACAAACTTTTTGTTGCCAAAAATGGAAGAACTGAACTTAGTTGACATGTGGTTTCAACAAGATGGCGCTACATGCCACACAGCTCGCGATTCTATGGCCATTTTGAGGGAAAACTTCGGAGAACAATTCATCTCAAGAAATGGCCCGGTAAGTTGGGCACCAAGATCATGCGATTTGACGCCTTTAGACTATTTTTTGTGGGGCTACGTCAAGTCTAAAGTCTACAGAAATAAGCCAGCAACTATTCCAGTTTTGGAAGACAACATTTCCGAAGAAATTCGGGCTATTCCGGCCGAAATGCTCGAAAAAGTTGCCCAAAATTGGACTTTCCGAATGGACCACCTAAGACGCAGCCGCGGTCAACATTTAAATGAAATTATCTTCAAAAAGTAAATGTCATGGACCAATCTAACGTTTCAAATAAAAAACCGATGAGATTTTGCAAATTTTATGCGTTTTTTTTTAAAAAAAGTTCTCAAGCTCTTAAAAAATCACCCGTTATATATATATATATATATATATATATATATATATATATATATATATATATATATATATATATATATATATATATATATATATATATATATATATATATATATATAACCTTTATTACATTTCGATTTTGACAATAATGATCCGAGCACCCCATTTTATTACTTTAAAAAGGTTGAGGAGTTTTACTGACAGAACATGGGTTAGTTTTACAAATTTGTACGTTGTTTGTGTGTTTTCTTGTTATTTTTGTAAAATCTGCATTTCACAAAATAGATACGTAATTAAATAACACCTTGATCAAGATTTTTCAAATTTTCATCCCGATACTCCTAGATAACACCTTTACGACACAAAATAAATTTATGAAAGTTCAATAAATATTCGAGTATTATACGGTATTATTTACACTTTAATTTTCTATTATTGACTTATTAATAGATGACATAATTTTACTACTAATCACATATAATTAATAATTAAAGTATTGCCTGAGGTTTAACAATAAAACGAAAACGTCAACATCATCTTGTTGATATTTATATAAAAACTGTATATTTGTATAAACATAAACAAAATTACCCTTGTAATTACTTCCTGTATCACTACTCCTGTGAGTGACAGTTTATTTACAATTGATGTCAATTGCTTCAAATATTAAAAGAAAAATGTCTCGAACGTACGAATGTACGATATACGAATACATAAATAATAACCAATATCCCTTTTTTGTTGTTTTTGTGATTTGTTTATTTAAATAAAAAATCTAAAAGGAAATGTCTATGGTAGGCATCAACATTTTAAAAATACTCTGAATTAAAATCCAGACTCATTAGAAAAGCATAACAATTAATCATTGATATGAAAAATGTAAAATACTTCTAAAATGTATTATTGCCTTATCAAAATCTACATAAATATAAGGCCTGCACAAAAAAATGAAAAACAATTTTCAAATTTATGTTGCATTGTTAGTGTAACCAACCCAGTCTTTGGTAGTTTTTTCTATATAGATATTTGACAATGATTTTTCGCAGGTGAATCTATTGAAGTAGATTTTGGCCGTATACTCGTATGTAATCCTAATCGTATGTATGTGTATTACATTTTTAAGAGAGGATCATTTGGAAATTGTCGGTAGCTTAAGACATATTTTCTTCAGTAAACCAATTTCTATTTAGTTCGTTAGAATTACATATCATAACGGATATAACAGTTTTAGATAGAAGCAAAGTACGACGTCTGTATGTAACATAAGCCACTCAATTTGTTTAGAACTAGCAAATCTTAAACGTTGAATAGCTGAACGGAAGGAAACGGTTGTTACAATAAAGTGCAGCAAGGTAATGAAAACAAGACTATATATATATGAGCATATACTAAAATCAAGTAACACTCAAGCAATAAAAACAGACGCTAATAACTATCAATAGCTTCAGGGGAAAGTAGCTGTAAAAAACTATACTACTATTGAGGGAAATTATAAACTCAGGGGAAAGCAAGCAACATTGTAGACATGAAGATCAATGAAGGAATATTGATCGATACTGCCAATTGAGAATGTATGAAATTCTCTCTGAATTATTTCCGTGCTAGGTGGGTTTGCTCGTAGTGCTACTAGTTAAGAAACACTCAGCTCATCTATAACGTAGCTAGAGGAATATCATAAGACTAAAAAGCGACTTTTGTTAAACAGGACAGTATGATAGTCAAAGTTTAGGGTATAAAATATAAATAGAGCCAAAAGTCGCCAGCAGCTGAATTTCGGTTAGCTGATAAGTTACTCATATGGGTTTTTAAGAACCGATATTGGTATAAAAACTCAGCCACCGCAATTCCCGCTTGACTGAGAATATTTAAACTCAGAAATACTGTCAAAAAATGATAAACATGCCATTTCGTTTTTTCCGAAAATTTCCTTTAAAAATTTTGAAATGATAGGGATTAATGTGGTAATCTAAAATCATACAACATTGTTCTCATGAAACCAATAAAATATGACGTTATATTTTTGATTTTGCAACAATAAAGAAAATTAATTTTTTTAAATATCCATGGATACCAAGAAACCTCTATTACTTTACAAATGTATATAACATTTACGACATAACCAAAATCTATTTACATATAGTCCTGCTCTAACTCTCATGGCAGATTCCTATATAAAAATAACTACCAAAGATTGTGTTGGTTACACTAACAATGCATTGTAGATTGGAACATTTTTTCCATTTTTTGTTTGTTTCTGCACCCACACATTTATGCTTAGTTATTTAAAAAAAAATACTATAGAGAAAAAACACCAATACATGTTTAGATAGTTATTGTTTGTTTCATACATGTGGAGTTAGCACGACTGACAATTAAGTGGATTTTGAAATAACAATCTGGGGAGAATGAACTACAAATTTTTTGAGTCTGGTTCATTAAACGAGTTTCAAAGTATTTGTGACAAAACTTTTCAATGTGTTGTAAAATCAAACCGTTCATAATTTTTTATTCGTTTCGATGGTGTTGTGGGTAAAATGAACTATGAACTAATGATCCTACAAATATATGTATATATATATATATATATATATATATATATATATATATATATATATATATATATATATATATATATATATATAAATATATCCAATCAATAAGCCAAATTTCAATCTCTGCGCGAGAACTGAACCGCTGTACAGAAGGACACGACTGCATCCACCCGAATAAGTAGTAATCTCAAAGACCTATGGCTGGTGAATACGGCGGGTGTGGTAGAACTTCCCAGTCCTGTCCTTTTAAATAATTGTTCACAACGTGAGAACCACACGCAATAGCTTGCGTCAAACGTATTAGTTGTCGTCGGTAAACATCGCCATTGAGAGTTTCACCTGATTCCAGCAGTCCCTAATATACCACACATTTTCCACCAGATACAGAGCATAACATTATTGCAATGAATATCTCGCATTGGTTGCGATGGACCAGCTTCACCAGGCTTCACTCAAGGTTTTTGTATTTTAGATTGTCATAATAAATCCATCTTACATCTCCAGTAACTATTTCATGTAAAACAACTTATCTTTGTTGTCTTTGAAGCAATAGTTCATACATTTTTCGAAGTTCGAAATCTCTTTATTTTAATAATTGTAGAACCCAGTTGCTAGCTTTTTGAACCATTCCGATTGTTTGTAAAAGTTTGGCAACAGTTGATCGATCAACATTTAATGCTACAGCCAATTCTGATTGTGTTTGAGAAGAATCTTCAGCTCGTTTCCAATTAAGCAGCTTCAAATTATAACTGATTTCGAGATCATCTATTAATTTTTCTATATTAAATTAATTTCTTGATTTATTATAGACCACCGATTGGTTAATCATTTTATCATACAATGATTTCTTATTCTAATTCTTTGCCTGCCCAGCTCCAGCGATTTTTGCTTTTGTAGTCTTCCCACTCTATTGGTGAGGTTCAACATTCGACGTATATCTACATTTTGATGTCGAGTTAATCGCTGTACGTGTTTCCATGCTTATTTCATCGGCGACGTGTTCCTTCTTTTAGGGACTTAAGGTGGTCATGTCTAATGTACCATGAGGCATTCACAATTCCTTCCATCATTTTATTTTGAAGCAGTGTATCATTTGTATATTTGCACAACTCCAATGTTGGATACCAAAGGTCCATACTGGTTTCAGCATTTGCCTGTACAGAAGCAATTTGTTGTCTATTGAGAGCACAGAACTTCTTCCCCTGAACCAGTACATTTGCCTTTGATGTTTAACTCTTCTTTTTTCTTCTTGATGTGTCTTTCCATCTTAGCTTAGTATCGAGAATCATGCCAAGAACTGTATTTAGATATGGAATTTGATTTGAGAAAATTTCAAACGGTATGTGCCAAAATTTTATAAAAATTCAACTTATAAGTTTTTTCTAAAGCTGTTGGTTTGCTGAGTTTAAACATGGTCGTACAAACACCGATGAACATGAACGCTCGGGTCGCCAAACAAATTCATTTTGAAAGACCGTAAAGTGAAGTTACGTAAGACTAGCTAACACCTTAAACATATCAAAAGGCAACGCGTCGACAATTCCGACCGCTGTTTAGAGATGTTTAATAGCATAAAAGGGTTTTTTTGTGTCAGTATGTGACAATGACGTACATTTATAAATTTTCATAAATAAATTGTAAAAACTACTTACTTTACAAAAGGGATGCTATACTGATAGATAGGCATATCAATTTTATCACCAATTACATTTTCGAAGGTTTCGAGTAAACTGATTAACAGCCTCATTATATCCATAATAGCGCTCAGTTACGCCTGACGAAAGTTTGAGAATCAAACGAATACAACCAAAATAAAAATAACAACCAAAAATATACCTATACTGTTTGTTGTCTAATCGATTAGCTAAATACTCGATAGATATTTTTAAACCAAAACTATAAAAAATAAATAAAAACAAAATTCATACCAATCATAGTGATCAATTTGATTGTCACCAATTATTTCTATCGGTATATAACTAAAATTTGTTACCCAAACTAACGAAACGAAACGAAAGAAAAAATCAATTTAAATTTATTGCTTATTTTCCCAAAGTGACACCAGAATCTCGTTAATAATATTAAAAAAAATGAAAATGTGTACCCTTTCATTTTTATTTTTGAAAAACAAAAAAAAAATTAATAAAACTTTTTTTTTGTTATAAATAAACTGAAAATTTGTATAAAATAACAAAATAATGACAAATAATGTTTATGTTAATTCTGTTTATATTATTTTTTTAAGATTAAACACGAGTTTATGTTTTCGAGTTTTATTACCATAAACGGACCAAATTTTTTATTTTAATTTTGATAGTCGTTATGATGCTTCTACATTTTGTTAAAGCACATAAAACTGAAAAACTATAATTTTTTATTTACTTAAAGGATTACATAGCACATAATAGTAATTATGTATTTCTAAAAATAAAAATAAAATCCTTGCATTAACCCTGCCATGGCTATATAACGATTATATACGTATACACATAAAACCAATTAAATTTCAATTTGTGTATGCGAGGAGGGGTGTATAATTAATATATAATCTTCAAAAGGTTATATTGTAACTGACTTAACATTTACATTCTTGTTGCCTTCTTGTTTTGCAAGAATTGAAATCGTACCAAAAGGGGTTAATTAAAAAAACAAATCCCAGTTGTAAAATTGAAAAAATTTAAATCCACCATTTAAATTAGGCTCCAGTATAATTGTTACAAAATGAATATAAAAAAAACTATTGTTATTTTATTTTACCAAAAAATCATTTTCTTCGTGTATAAATTTGTTTTATTATTGTTCTCTGGTAAACTATTTTTTTGTTTTGTTGTTTTTTAAAATAATAACTTTAAAAGAAGATACAAAAATATCTTGGAAGATAAAAATAAACATGTGGTAGATAGAAGATACAGCATTTATGTTACATCAGTTTGTTCGGTATATACACATAGTAGCATACACCGAAAAATAATAAATAGTAAAAATAATAAACAAGTAAATAAAAAAATGTTTAATTTAAATTTAATTATTTTTCCTTTTTTATAAATTAAATTTAATGTAATTTTATTTTTTTATTTATTTCAAAGAATTTTCATTGATTTGTGTTTGTTAAAAACGGAAGTCGATATTTGTAAAACTTAATTTAAACTTTAATTTTCTGGTTAAAGAGTAAAATAATAAATTAATAATAAATGATAAATACATTAAATGAATATTTTTTGTCTACAGTTTACTTACATAAATATACATTAAACATGTACTTTAAGGTGAATTATTGGAATTTATCATGCTGGTTTTAATACAATTATATTTTGGGTCAAATAAAAAATACAGATTCTGTTTTGTTTCGTTTGAAAGAGGATGAATGATTTTGCAATCAAACAATTACGATTTTGGTTTAAGATAAATTAATATTACGATCGATATTAAAATGCGTATAGCAACACCAGATATTTAGTTAATTTACGAGTACAATGACTAAGAAGTATTGGTACGTAAAAAAATGCTGCTAAAATTGTTTGCCAACGTTTATCGTTTTGTAAAAAGTATTAGTTGCCAGCTTGATCTGCTGTAAATATACTGCGGCATTTAAATTGAATAACAAGTTTTCTCCTTTAGATGTGGGCTTCTCATGTACGACCATAACATTTCTAGAATACGATCGATAGGCTTTAATCATATCAGTAATTTTTTTTCTTTATATTTCTGGTTATAATTTAGCCCGCGTTTTCTTTTGTTATTATTTAACTTTATTTTACTTTTATAAAACAACTAATTTAAAAAATCGGTCCAATATGAGATAGAATTTAAGGTTTTACCATACACTTTGGTTAAATTTAGGGAAAAGACAGCAAAATTCCTACTTCAAGAATTTAGTGTGTATTGGGTTGTTCGGAAAGTAATTTCGTTTTTTTGGTGAAAATGAAAGACGATATTGTATAGTATTGAAAGATTTTATTGAATTAAATATTCTCCATTTTGATCCAATATTTTTTGCCATCTTTCTGGCAGTAGCATAATTCCACGCTCATAAAACTTCTGATCTTTGGTGGCAAAAACAATGCATTTTTGACGTCTTCCTTTTAAGAAAAGGTTTTGTCGTCTAAACATTTTGTAGAAACCGGAACAAGTAATAATCTGAAGGTGCCAGATCTGGAGAATAAGGTGTTTGTGGCGTGTACATGAGGTCTCACATTATCTTGGTGGAACACTATATCTTTTCTATTGATCAATTCTGGCCTATTCACAGTACACGCAGAATGTATTGTGCTAAAAAAACGATTCCCTTAAAATCTCACAAAACAGACAGCATCACCTTTTTTCACGAATATTGGCTTTTGAAGTGCTTTGCGCCGGTTCATCTTTTTTATTCCATGATCTCTTGCATTTAACATTGTTATAGACAACCCATTTATCGTCCCCAGTAATAATTCGCTTCAAAAAAGGATCATTTTTTGCTGTTTGAGAAGCAAATTTCTATTTGTAAGAACACATGGAAACCTTATGTCGAGTTTTGGAACTAAACCAAGGCATTTTACGTGATCATAAACGGTCGAATCGATTAATTTAATTTGTCGGCGATCTTACGAGTTGTTATTCGGCGGTTTGCATCCATCAATGCCTTTATTTTGTCTAAATCAAACTGGCCTTCCAGAACATGGTGCATCTTCAACATCAAAACAGTTACGTAGGTTTAATATTTGTTTGACAGCCATAAATAGTGAATGAATACTAGTGAACGAACTCAGTAAATTTGTAAACATGGAACAAACTGATCATCGTTATGTAACCTTGACTTTTGTGTCTAGCGGTTTATTTTTTTTTCTGTTTGGATTTTTTTGTAAATTTGGTAATTTGGTTTTTTGTGGTTTGGTAAATTTGTAAACATGGAACAAACTGATCATCGTTTTGTAACGTTGACTTTTGTCAAGGTTTAAAATAAATTTTAAATAATAAAAGCTAAACTTTTGTATTGCTGTTAATCATCATTTCTGTGGAATGGAGCTTCTGGATGATGTTGCCGTGTATATGCTGTAAAACGACACGGACGATTGGCATCTAAATCTAACCGAATACGTAATTTGATGAGACACAGACAGAAAAGGAGTTTATAATTTGAATGCGCTTGGGCCTTACATTCTTTTAAAATGAGCTTGAAAGCTCAAATAAGAGTGTAAAGTTATAATCAAAATTTTAATGTGTATACCAAATAAATAAATAAATAAAATAAATAAATAACATAATTTTTTCATTTAGAAAGTCTCAGCCCAAACAATATTAAAGGTGAGCTAGTTTCTACTCCGGGAGAGACTTTTCCTTCGTTTACAACAATAAAATATAGGATTGTGAGTTTAGACGAGGCGAAACGAGCTGTCAAGACGAATATCGCAGTGGTTGTCCAAATAATATGCACAATCAAGAAATGCTATGGAGAAGAAAATCCACTTAATGGTTTTAAATAACCTTCGAGTGGAAGTGTGCGGGCAAGATATGGTAGGAATAACAACAAATCCTGAACATCACATATTTACTGAAAATTTGGGCATGATAAAGCTGTGTTTAAGACGAGTGCGCGTATGCTCTACATGGGACAAAAACAGTTTCGTTACGATGTTTCAGCCGATGTTCTACAGTAATAAAAACGATTGTTTGCGACGATTCTCAACGACGATTGAAAATGAGCCCATGACTTCTCGAAATGAAGAACCAATTAAAACAATGAACTGAAAATGGAGTATCGGCTCCAAAGAAGGCGAGGACAGTTTAATCTGCCGGGAAGGCCAAGGCATCAGTTTTCTGGGATGCGCGTGGTATAATTTTCATTGCATATCTTCAAAAAGGGAAAACAATCAACAGCCAGTATTATGTGAACGCCTTTGGCGAAAACGAAAGTAAGTTGATTAAGAAGATGCACCATAGTCAACACATCAGTTATCGCGATGGCAATAAAAACACAGTTAAAGTTTGGATTGCTTCCTAACGCATCCTATTCGCCAGATTGAGCTCATTAGATTGTTTTGGTGGCAAAATATTTGCCAATAATGAAGAGGTGCAGTGTGCGGTTGATGGTAAATTAGAGGACATTGACGGCTCTTAGCATAAATAGTATATCGAAGCTATTGATCGTTGATAGGAAAGTGCATCGAGCACGCGAAAAAGGCGACTATGTTGATAAATAAATATATTTTTCTCATATGTTTAGTGTTTTCTTTGTCAGGACGGGTACTTCTTACACTACCCTCGTATCAGCACGTAAGTATACACAACAAATTTCTCAATATAAGCCCATTGAAGCTGTTATTCAGCAGGGCTCTGTTCTGGGCCTCTTATTTCCATTAAATTGAGAAAATAATTCAATCTTGATTATTTCATTTGTGTGCTGACGGTTTCCAAATTTATTTAGAGGCATCCTGTTGATATTGTCGCAATGGTCTATAAAGTGAAGGGTAATGTAATGAGAGCTTAGATATAGTTACCAACTAACTCATTTATCCTTATTCCTAAAAGTCACGGTCTATTGTCGCATATAAATGTTCAATCGATGGTTGAGACAAGCTAATAAAATTAATGTATATAATTTGTCTGTCACTCGATTTGCCGGATCAAAGAGGAGGAAGAAAATTATTTCTTGCTGTTATTTTACCCCACTTCCTTTCTAGTAAAATAGCCTTGTTCGGTTTATATGCGAGCAGAAAGTGTGAATTAAAATTAATTCTAGCTACTCACCCTGCATCAGATTTGTGGATAATGTAAGGAAGTATGATGATATTTCGCATGTTTATAAATAGAGTTCTTGTCGTATGTGTTTGGGACTTACAAAATTTGTGTAAATAAATGTCACCGGACAAGTGGTGCAGTGATTAAAGCTTCGGCACTTGGACCGGGAGGTACTGGGTTCGAATCCCACCAGAGGCTGGATGGAAAGCGAATTTTTGTCATCGATTACGATCGGTGATGTTAATAAGCACAAATAAGACTTTGTTGGAGTGCAAAATTTGGTGTCGACCCACCGTTCGTGTCAATGTACTACAGGTTGACATGGAGCTTGCAATGCTCAAGTGGTATACTATTATAGTGTGAATGGGTGGTTGTGTGCATGAATGAAAAGGGGAGTATTAATTAACCTTCAAAAGGCATTAAATCCACTGGACAATTAATACTTAAAAAATAATAATAATAACAATGTCAAAATAAGAAAAAATAAGTAGAGCGTGGGTGGTGGGCAATATTTTACTTATTGGCGCTGTAAAGAATTTTCTTTCGCCTTCCAGTACATATGTTCTACCTTACGTTAAATTTAACAAAATATATGTCTTTTGTAATACAGTTGGAACTCTCGCACATTATGGAATGTGGTCGTTGTGTAGAATTCCTGTCTTGGTGCATATAGATCAACTAATCATTTAATAAATGGGCAAATTACATCATCATAAATATCATAAATATCCCTAAAATATGTATAATCAAATTAATCGTCATCGAACCATTATATCAGACGAACCAACATTTGGTCAATCTAAAATAGTTTTTCGATAGAATGTTTTACAAAATCACATTTTGTCAATTTAAGTTATTATTTCTTTATTTAACAATTTAAAAATTTGTAACTTTATCCAACTAGACATAAAAAAAGATCAAAAAAATGTTCTTATGTGGCTCAAATGTTAGTTTGTTTAAAAAAAATCATTAAAAATATTATGTTGTGAGACATAAACATACATAATTTTCTTATTACCATATCCACATACTTGTATACGAGTATCATGTTGGTTTGGGTTTTATTTGTTTTTATTTTATTTTTAATTAAAATGTACTTTGCATGCTTATTGCCCACTAAAAAAATTTATTATTTTTTTGCGGTTTATTTAATCTTCATATTAAGTAAAAATTAAACAAAAAATTAAAAGCCATAAATTATTTTTTATAAGTTTTCATTTTTCATTATATCTTCCAATAAAAAAAATTATAAATGTTGACATGAAATTCCGGTTTACAAATTAATAAAAACTATACATGTACAAATTTTAGTTTTTAATCCTTAACTATTCAAAATATTCATAGAAAACTATAATTGAGGATATGTAAATTTTTTTACATCTACATGTACATAATTAAACGGTCCTAAGGCATGCGGTGCTGTTATTATCATGTTAAAAATTAAATTAAGATATACCAATTTGCTTTATGTATTAACACATGTGGCCGATAAACAATGCACATTTGAGTTAAGAAATCAACATGAAACGAATTGTAAAAATGTCATCTTTCATTGTTTTATCAATATTACTAAAATAGTAAAGCGTGAAAGAGTCAATCAATCATAATAAATTATGTATATTTGATATTGTGATATTATTTTGCCACTGAATTCATTTCCGGTATATTGAATGTCCGACGACATGGAATGATATTATTATACAAGGAGAAATGTACCGCATTTTGAATATTACTTTAAGCGCCCATCGTTCAAGAGTGTAATTTGATCACTTAATTTTGTTTTATGTATTTTGTTATATGAGTGCAACGGCAAGTAACGAGGTTTGACTTGATAATTAAATTTGACGTGTGTTTTGTTTCGTGTCGGAAAAATTAAAATCCAATACTCGTAGCTGTTTATGATGGTTTTATTGTAATGTACTTACAGATATACAAATAATAATTAAATTAATAGAAATTAATGTAAATTATGAACGTTTTTAAACGGCTAATTTATGTTGGAGTGTGTGAAGAAATTTCATGTCATTGTGTCAATTATTGAACATGATGTGCATAATAAATATCAAAACATAAATGCTGTTAACCTAAGAATCACTTTAATTTTTATTTCGGTTTAAGCTTAAATCAAAGTTCAATTAAGCATTGTAAAGAGTGATCCAATAGAAGGTACTTTTTCCAATTGGGATTCTCATTGGGATTCATGCGTCACAACTGTCGTGTTCATATGACATTTGTGTTCAGTATTCATTGACATTTCACCATGAATAGACTTACGGTAGAACAACGTTTACAAATTGTGGAAATTTATTTCAAAACTCAGTGTTCAGTGAAAAATTATTTTCGTGTTCTTCGACCATTTTAAGGTGTTCATAATCGACCAACTGAACGCACTATTCGCCAAACAACCAATGAATTTCGAAGCACTTTTTTATTATTGGATATTCATTAACCAACTAGAGTACGTACAAGCTGATCTTTTGTGAATATTGCTGATATAGCTGAAAGTGTACGCGAAGACCGCAATCAATCAATTCGTCGCCGTTCTCAAGCTCTGGGTCTCTCGTATGGCACATTGTGGCGTATTTTGAAGAGAGATCTTGCTTAAAGGCGTACAAAATACAGCTTGTTCAAAAATTGAAGCCGGTTGACCTTCCTTTGCGTCATCGATTTGGTTTATGGGCGTTGGAGCAGCAACAGCTCCAAATTGATCCGTTTTTTTTTTTTCGAAAAATTGCGTTCAGCGTTGAAGCTCATTTTTGGCTGTCGACAAACAAAATTGTCGTATTTGGGCTGATGAACCGCCAGAAGAGATTCCAATGCATTCTGAAAAATGCGCTGTTGGTGAGGTTTATGAGCAGATGGCTTCATCGGACTGTATTTCTTTAAAAATGCAGAAGGACAGCGTATTAACGTCAAAGGCGCAAACTACAGAGCTATGATCAATGAATTTGTATTGCCAAAAATTTAAGATATTGGTGTAGCCGACTTGTGGTTTTAACAGAATGGTGCAACGTGCCACACCTCAGGCCAAACCATCGATTTATTGACAGAAAAATTTAATGAGAACATCATATCAAGAAATGGACCCGTGAATTTCCAGAAGCTCTTATTGGATCACCCTTTATATTAGATAAGTTGATTCGGTTCCAACATAAATTGGTAGTAAATTGGTGGACACGGAATGAAAACGGCGATGAGATTTATATATATATAATATATATATATATATATATATATATATATATATATATATATATATATATATATATATATATATATACATATATATATATATATATATATATGTATATATATATATATATATATATATATATATATATATATATATATATATATATATATATATATATATATATATATATATATATATATATATATATATATATATATATATATATATATATATATATATATATATGTATATATATATATATATATGTATATATATATATATATATATATATATATATATATATATATAATATATATATATATATATATATATATATATATATATATATATATATATATAACGGGTGTTTTTTTAAGCCTGATGGAACTAGAAATTGGAAAAATAAAACAATAAATTAAATTTTTATGAAAAATATATATACTCTGGCAGATCTCAGTATACTCTGGCAAATCATTTTCTGACCATTATGAGCGTTGTTCTTTCGCCGAATGGGTTCTAGAGCAGTTGGCAAATGACCCGTTGTTTTATCGTCAAATTGTGTTCAGCGATGAGGCTCATTTTTGGCTTAACAGGTTGTTAATAAAATAAATTGCCACGTATGGAGTGAGAACAATCCCCAAGAGACCCTACAGACTCCATTTCATCCAGAAAAATGCACCGTTTGGTGCGGTTTACACGCTGGTGGTATCATCGGACCTTATTTCTTTAAAAATGAGGCCGGGATCTCGTTAGGGTCAATGGAGATCGTTACAGCACCATGATCAATGATTTTTTTGAACATATGGATGAGATTGGTCCGGACGAGATGTAGTTTCAACAGGATGGCGCTACGTGTCATACGGCGACCGCAACCATCAACTTATCAAAATCAAAATTTAGCGATAAGTTGATTTAGAGAAATGGACCTGTCAATTGGCCTCCAAGGTCGTGCGATTTGACACCTCTCGATTATTTCCTGTGGGGCTATGTAAAGTCACTGGTTTATGCTGATAAACCAGCAACAATTGACGCCTTGGAGGCCAGCATTGGTCGTGTAATTCGTGACATACGGCCAGCAGTGTTTTGGACGTCCAGAATGCGTTTCGTCAAGAACAGCCGTGGTGTCCATATGCCCGAAATCATTTTCAAATACTAATGTCATGTATTGATCTTCCGAATAAAAAAAAATTGTTGATTACAATTTCATTTGTTTTGTTATTTATTTATTTATTTATATATATATATATATATATATATATATATATATATATATATATATATATATATATATATATATATATATATATATAATATATATAGATATATAGATATATATATATATATATACATAAATATATATATATATATATATATATATATATATATATATATATATATATATATATATATATATATATATATATATATATATATATATATATATATATATATATATATATATATATATATATATATATATATATATATATATATATATTCACAAGAAAACTGTATATATTGTATTCACCGATTGTATTTAGTGAATTTAGTGAAATGAATTACAGTTTAGTGAAATGAATGAATTCTAAAATCTTTTTCTGTACTTTTGTTTTTCTGTATTTTTGCGAAAGAGTAATAAATAAATTGTTTATGTTCAAATGTACTTTGAATAAAGTATGGTCATGGCGGAATTAAATACTACCAAAATTATAAGCTAGTTATGCCCAATTGCCCACTAATTTTTTCATGAGATCTACTTTTAGAAATCAAACCTACCAGATCTACCCATTTATCCAACACAATTATGTAAGTTTGCGACACATTTTCGTACTTTAGGTATTGACGAGTACTGGTAAAAATATTCGACAGAAGTTATTGTTTTAAATAAATGAACAGTTTACAAATAATTCAAGTTTTTATAATCGTAAGGTTGTTGGTAGGCACTTTTTTATACACCTTAATATGAATCGTTTTTCATTGAACAGTAACTTTTAATCTTCTAGTAAATCAGTCTTTACTTTGCACTTCAAGATTTAATTCATTAAAAAACTTAATCCACCAGCCAAATATCGTCGCCCTGTAACTGATGTATTATTCGTCTCTTACAACTGAAACTCCTAGCCCTCCTAGCAATTCCGCTAGCCCTCTGAAGAAGTTTTCTCTATTTAACCAACAAACTTCCAAAGTATACATAAGAAATTCCGTAGACGAAAGATAATATCATTTTTTCTACTTGCGTTTTAAAAAGTTGCTTCTGAAACCGTTTTACTCGAGTGGAGTTCACAATCTTAAATGTTGTGTAGGCATAGCAATAGGAACAACTGTTTGATTATTTATGGAAATTTAGTTTTAAGAAAATTAATAATTCAAGGTGATCGAACAAAAATCAATGCGTGATTTCCCTTGTATATTCCATTTATTGGGGCGGAATTGAAACAAGTAAATCCTGCGCGAGACTCGAAACGAATAAAATGAGCTAACGTGGTTTTAGTTAAAAACATAAATATTAATGATGATCCAGGTGTTCTAAATGAATTTTGCGCGGGTTATTTACCTATCATGTTTTAAGTTACTGGGAGTGAAAAAAATTTCTGGTTGTGCCATTAATAATAGGATCCCTTCTGGATTTTGCAAACATAGATAGATGCGGACTGTTGTAGCTATATGTTCATCGAAGACTGCTTGATTTCGTCAAATGCAACTCGATAACAGACCAAGATAATTTTCTATTGTTATTCAAGATTCTGAATAATACGCCACAACTAAACTTGTTCCAAATATAGACTCAGGATCAAACAGCGCTACACTAAAAATACTACAGATTATTAAATTTGGGAACTATTTTCGGAACATGCACCGAAAAGCACACATTATTAATAAAACATTATCGCACTACAAAAAGTATTCATTATTCAAAAAAATTGCATTTTCAAGACACGCTAAGAAACCAAACGGAAAAATTTTCCCGAACAAATCTAATTTACATCACCACTTTAAAATTGCTGAAACCACCAGCAAGTAGGTTAGCCTGTAATTGATGATCTTATGGGCGGGGGTCAAAGTAATATGACTCGTGAATTATCTAATTATTCCTTCTGGGCGATGATTGTATTGTAATTTTTTGCGGTCGACCATCAAGTAAATTTAAAATGTCACTTTCAAAAGAAAAATCTCTAAACAAAATTATTTCACAAAACAACAATTGTACAAATCGTGTTCGTAGATAAATTCTAAACCTTACAAGCATTATATTACATTTTTTTGTAATCAAAATTTCATAAATGATTGTCCACAACACAATAAAGTTGAATTCATATTTGTATTTAATTTATTTTTACGCTAATATTTGTTTGCGTGATATTATGCCATTAGCTCACCAGAAATTAATCATTTTCTTTAGTGAAATGAAAAACAATATTCGAGCAATACACAAACTACACGCTGCAAAATTATAAATGGCTTTGGCAATTTAACAAAAAACACACTCACTCATACACTTACTGCTTGATCATACGCTGTAAATAAACATACATTTTTTGGTTTATAATACCCGTAGTTGCTGAAATAAAATTAAATTCTTTTGCGCTAAATTTTAATTGGGTAGATAACTTCAGCAATATTGTGTGTTAAACGTCAATTGACTAATTTACCAGTATCACCATATTATTACACCTTTAAGATGTTCTATAAGGTTTTATGTCAAAAATAAATCTATAATTGGAACGATTTTTAGTATTTTCCTATTTTATGTGCTTATCCAGCAAATTGGAATGTCCAAATTCTATTGTTATTCGTATTCAAATGAAAACAATATTAGCATATGTAAGTTTACGCCATTACATTGTTCTTATAGAGCCGGATTACGTTTACTCGATTCCATTTTAGTGCTATCACATTTTTTAGATTGACGCTAGTAAGCTCCATAAAAATGTACATGAGTAGAAGCCGTGTAACCGAAATGCAGCGCCCCTTCCCCGCAGCACGCCTATAGCCGCAATCCATCAGCAGTATGTTCCTTCCAGCACTTTCGTTCTGGAAATATGGATGTCAAAGATGCACCTCGCCCTGACCGACCAACCACTGGAAAAATAGATGAAATCATGAAAAAAAATTGATAAAGAAGTAAATATTGAGCACAAAACAGTTTTAAATCATTTGAAAATGGCTGGATACAAAAATCAGCTTGACATTTGGTACCACATGAATTAACTGCTGAAACGGAACGAAACCGAGACATTTTTAAAGCGAATGATTACTGGTAATGAAAAGTGGATAAGATACGACAACGTTGTGCGAAAAATATCATGGACGAAACGAGGTGAAGCTTCTCAAACGGTATCAAAGCCAGGATTGACGCCAAGAAAGGTAATGCTATGTGTTTGGTGGGACTGGAAAGGAATCGTGCATTATGAGGTGCTGCCACCTGGCCAAACGATTGATTCTAATCTTTACTGTCAGCAACTAACGCGTTTAAGGCAAGCAATTCAGTTAAAACGTTCAGAATTGATTAATATGAAGGGTGTTATGTTCCATCATGATAAAGTAAATGGGTTACTACATACCTAATTATAAAAGTCGAATAATTTTCTTACATAACGATATTTAAAAACGAGTTTCCAATGAAAACTGGATAAAAATGCCTCGTGGATATATTTAATGTAAGAAAAATTGGTCTTCGGCCTCGTGTGGTAATTTCTTTACTCGAACAATAATCTCCTATTTTAACCCCTTGATATATGATCTACGAACTTGGTGCGATTTTGTAGACTTAACGGTAAATTACTTTCGCGAATTTTGATTTTACTTACGAATCATACAACCATTTATTTTATTTGTTTAAATTTAACGATGGGTATAATGGTATATTACCAACGGCGGCCCTTTGTGGTAACCATTGAATCTTGATAATAATAACCATTGAATCTTGATACTATTCGTATCTAAAATTGTGATCTGGTAGTTAGCAGTACATACATTTGTTATGAAATATAACATGAGATTATTTAGCAGGCCCGATTCAATTGTCATGCATGAATCTATAAGATTCGAAACATATAAATAACGTCGAAATAAATTTCTTGGGAACACTTTTATGAGAATAGAATTTATCAATACAATAATGATCCGAATTATTTTCCTGATAAAGTTTATCACTATCCATTACTCAAAATAATATTTCTCTTATGTCAGATAATTAGAAGACAACTGGGTAGTTTGTGTAACATGTTTTGTTTTGAAATTCTCTACTAAATAACGGATTAGAAAATAGAAGTAGAAATCTGTATACCGACATCTGTCAAAGATAAACGTCAAGTACGCTGTCATTTATTTAGTTGACATTCTGCCATTTAAGAATATGGAGCATTTAACATACGCAAATTGGGTGTTGGAAAAACAGGCCGTCGATGCTGATTTTTCGAACAAAATTTTCTTCAGTGATGAAGCTCATTTTTCGCTTGGTGGATACGTTAATAAGCAAAACTGTAGAATTTGGGGCTCAGAAAATCCACAATTGATTGTAGAGAAGCCATTACACCCGGAAAAAGTCACTGTTTGGTGCGCATTGTGGTCTGGTGGTGTGATTGGGCGGTATTTTTTTGAGAACAACCATGGACGAACCGTTACCGTCAATTCTGAGCGCTATGGCCGCATGTTAACCGATTATTTTTTTACGAAAATCGAAGATTATGATCTTGACGATATGTGGTTCCAGCAGGATGGAGCAACCAGTCACGTAACACGAGCAAATCGAGATCTTTTGCAAAAGAAATTTCCTGGACGTTTGATTTCGCGATTGGCTGATGTCAATTGGCCTCCAAGATCCTGTGATTTAACGCCTTTGGATTTCTTTTTGTGGGGCTACGCGAAAGATCGTGTTTACGCAAACAATCCTCAAACTCTTGACGAATTGAAAACTAATATTCGTAAGGTAATGGCCGAGATACCCCCCGAAATGTGCCGAAAAGTCATTGAAAATTACCGCAAAAGAATCAAGGCCTGTAAGAAGTCCCGTGGAGGACATTTGAATGATATCTTGTTTAACTAAAAATGGCAAGGATCAATCTGTAATATGAAATAAAAATTACAATACATTCCGAATATTTTGTGTGTTTTTTTTAAGTTTACTTTATCAAGCTTGAATTGGATAACCCTTTATTATACTTGTACTTATTAAAAAATCTTCAAAAAATGCTTTAGTACAATTTTTTATTAACAAACGTTTATTAACAAAATACTAATTATATATACTATAAGAGGTAATCATCTTACATCCTTTATGGTAGATCATATTGTTTGCGTTCACATTTTTAATTTGAGAATCAATTAGCAACCATTTAGATACCGGAAATTTAAGAATCGATCAGTATACAAAACTTTTTCGAGCGAATGAGTTCCTTTGTCTGTGCACACTATTCTTTAAAAAATAAAACGAATTAAAAAGACAAGGATTATCCAATACCCTACGTCTTAAAAACAAATTTAACGATAATCATATAAAATGGAAGATATTGTTAAGATTTCGTCTATTGGAAAATATGGCCGTCACTTGAGCCTAAATTTAGGGCTCTAGGGCATTTAGCCTTAAGTAATAGTAGATTTTTAGCCAATACCATTTCGAAAATTTTGGACACATGGAACATATCCATGACAGTATATAAATATTAGTGGAGAGTCGGTAAACGATGGATTAAAAGTGGAAGCATAAATAGTTGGTTGTGAAATTTATTGTTGTTGTGTTTTCAGTGAATATTTTGGGGAATCTTTCGGAAGTGGTTAACATTTATAAAGTTGTTGTTGATAACGGTCAAATTCATAGTTGTATTCACAATGCAGTAATACAAACCGAATTTGACAGGCCTATTCGAAATAATATTTATTTTCGTGTTCGAACATGTTTTGAGCTAAATAGAAAAAGCGCTTTCGTCTTTTGAATCTGAAATGATATAAATTATTGTGTTGGGTATTTTGTTCTAATTGTAAAGGTAAAACTTCGTCCTTCTAAATCCTAAAATAGAACGTACCCGCGTCATAAAATATATTTTCGAAAAGTTCTCTATATTTGTATATTTGTACACTTTCTACAGGTGATTCTTTTGCACCGTATAAATTACCAGTACGTATAAATAGTGCACAATTAACATTTGGTTTTTCATTTTACAAGTAATGTTTTACAGCATTCATAAAATACTCAAAATTAGGCTTGGTCAAAATTGGTCTTGACAACTCTTTCGATATTTTAAATGGAACTAACTTTTATTAATTATTGCTTATTTTCTAACAATATCAAATTGTATTTATGCTCTTTATGAAACGGAAGGGAAGTAGCAGTTACATTACCTGATTCAATTTTCTTAAAAATGTCAAATTTCAGAATGAATTGGACACTTACACATTTCTTTCTTAGTTTTATTGGTACGGGTAACAGATTTTCAGTGGAAGTCCTCTAATGCGAAGAAATCCAAAGGTCCCAGAACTTTCTAGTGAAAACGGACCAAATACTGGTTACTACATCGAAACGAAACTTTTTATTTAAACTTTTCGCATAAAAAAATCAGCGATGACATGCTTTTCTATCACATTTTTGAAAATTTATCGAAACCTACGTCTCGTTTTTTTTAGAATGAAACTAACGACTGTTCTGTTTAACATTTATTGCGATTATGTGGATATCACAACCTACTAATAAATTTGAATAATTTCTCTTTCCCAATGGGAAATGGAGTAGAACTGTCACAAAGTTTTAATTAAGCAGGCTGGTAAACGATTAAAAATGTGAAACAGAGTCCAATCCAATTTTATAGAAACGAGAAACATCGATAAAGGATTGGAAGGACAGGACTCCGTATTGGAAGGACAAGTCACCACAGAGCTCGTAAACAATTATTAACCGAAAGTGGTACCTTATTTGAGTGTGATTCGAATTCTTGAAATGTTGATTTCCTTGACAAGTTCCATACGTGATCAATGCGGTACTATAGTTTTGTATTTACCGACCTATAATGTTGCCATAAACTATTTAAAATCTGTATAACATTTTTACATAAACTTTTCAACATTAATAAGTGGTTCTGAAGGCGCTACGACAGTCTTGAAGATAATTTCCTAAATTCAGAAAGAATAAATCTGGTTCAGTATTGTTCTACGTCACAGCGTGCACATTGTTTGGTAAATTATATTTTATACTAAATTGTCAAAAATCAAATAAAATAATTTATTGAATTTGCACAAACATAATACATGTATTTTTGTATTAATTAAATCGGAGATAATATTTTCAAATACCACACATCATATCTATTAATAGTAAATTTATTAACAAACTCATAGTTTCAATCAAAAATCAAAATATCAATCAATTCACATCAATCAGAAAATTTATTTTAATTTTAATATAAATTTATTATTAATATAAACTTCAGAATATTTTATGATATTGTTTAGAAACAAAGAATAAAATTAAATTTTTATTTTATATAATACATAATATATCGATGATTGAGGCATTTAACAAACAGTATAACATTGAAATATAATGTTTCTGAAAGGTATTAATCGTGCCCATAAGAAATTAGGCAAATTAATATTTAAAATGTTCAAACAACATGATAAATTGAAACAAAAACCAGTCGAGATCAATTACTTATTAACACATTTTACGATTATGCCAAAAGGTATCTAATTGAATATGTAAATAAATAAATAATATTGAGATTCACACAGTCCTAAGGTGTAAAATGTATAATAGTTGATTGCCAAATATAAATTTTACGCAGCACCAACGCCTGGAACACTTGAGTATAAGTGTACCAGAACAATGGATTTTCTCTAAATTTAGACGTACAAACATTTGTAAATACAACTCTTAACCAAATTATAATTTTAAATATTTAACTTATAGTTAAAAGACCACCAACATGAATATATTATTTATGCATATGATTTATTCGTTATTTTATTTCTGTATACCGTTCCTTTTAATATGCTGAAGTGAAAATATGTTTTACAACAAATTTTATTCCATGGTACCCTCCCGTTTATGGGAACAAAATTGATTCAATTTTGTTTTTATTAATATTGCAATAAGTGTATATCCCGTTGCGACATCACCAACATTTTCTTACAAATAAATCGACGCTAAAACGTTTAAATTAATTTATATGAATTTGAACTCTGTTGCTGTTGATATAGATTTTAGTCAAAAAGATATTAATTTGTGTTTTTATTGCAACACATAATTTTTAATTTTTTTGCTTGAAATCAAGTTAATTTTTATTATCTTAAGCGATTTGTCTACAGTGGCGCGAACCAATACGTACAGATTTATAAGCTTTTGATTTTATGAATATATTTTTCTTATTTTGTGTGTTTTATGTTTGATGGCTTACTTATATTATTTTGAGTTCATTTTGTTAACATATTTCAATATCATTAAATCGTTTAATGATGCAAATTCTAGATTTTACTGTAATGTTTTTATTAGGAATTTAATAATCCGAGTTAAACGTTTCTTGTGATTATTTAATTTTCTACAAACTCTATATAATTAAATTGTGCAGCTTCCAATGGAGTTTGTTTCCAAGCTTATTGATTTCAACATAATAAAATCTATCTAAAACTATGAAATATTTATTACTAGCGTAATAATTTAAGGTTTTCATCAAAGGAACACCCGTAACACATTTTTGTTATTGAGTTTTAATATTTTATGATAGACAAGAACTTAGAGTATACATTAATTTATAATGCGTAAGTATTCGCTTGCATATATTTAAATTTAACAAAATAGTCGTTACCAAACCGAAACAACAAGAAAACAAGTATTTTAAATTAACAAAAATCATTTTAAGAATTTTACTATCTTTTACGTAGTAAAATAAAGTATAGTATTCATTAAAAGAATTTACAATCAGTATACGCAAAAGTCAAAAAAGTAATTTTAGAAAATCTCTGTGTGTGGCTGGTACTGTGGAGACTAAAAGCTTGTGTTCTCTCCAAAGATTGAACGGAGTGAAACTTGAAGCTAAAGATTTTTTTTGTTAAATTTGGAGATACCAGTGATATTTGGCCGGAATCCGTGCACCATAAATGGCAACTTCCATAGAAGATTTTCCGATTCTGTAAATATTTTAAAAAGTATATCATATACGAGAAAATCGAATATGAAGTAGAAGATTCTAAATTGATTTTGCAACAATACTGGTCTACATCAGTTATAAAAAATTCAAGTGAAAATGATGATTTTTGATAAATAAAAACTGTTTATCAACAAATATTCGGCTCCAGTCCAGACGGATTGACTTACAGAATGACACTTCATACTTAAGATTTTTCCATAAATTGGAGGTTCGAATCAAAGTATGTGGCATTTGCGAAAAAGGATTATAAATTAAGTTTCAAACAAAACTTGTTCACTTCATTTTTTAAATTTTATTGATAATGACGAGTTTTGATAAAAAAAAATATTTTTCAATATTTTGTCCAAGTCTTGTTTACCGGATATAGATATAATAAATTTCAGTCATTCTCTAATCATACATACGAGAACCAATTCACACTGTATTATGCATTTAATTAAATTTGTAAAAAAAAAAATAATTCGTATTCATTCGTACAAGAATATATTGTTCCAGGACTTAATTATAAAATTTACTAATTTAAAATAAAATACCGCTATATAAGTTATCATAGGTAATTATTTACTATTTTTATTTGTGCTAACAATAAAATAATATTGGGTTCGACCGGCAAACGTCCGATTGTTATATCGTAATTTCGAATCTTCAGTAAGTTAAGCCTAACTAAATTTGTATAGAACCCTAGAAATGTTTAGCGATCACAAAAAAACCGCACGTATTTGAGGCAGCTGATTAATGTCATGAAACAACGACAAGCATCAGACAATATTGTGTGACACGTCGGATAATTTTATTTTAATCATCGACCAACACAAATTGTGATTTTTGCTGAATTTGTTTGTGATTACCGCACGTCGATCTGAATGATCAAAATACTCATAGTTATTGGATTTTATGAAAACTTTAGTGGTACGTATTTTTACGTGGTTCGTGATACTCGAAGGTCCCTTAGGCATTCTCGCCCGCGTATGAAATTTGGGTTTGATTACGGTGAATACGTAGTTGTATTGGTTTAAAGTATTTCGTTGTTTAAAAAAACACTAAAAAATATTTGATTTAAAGTAGTTATAAAAAATGAACAAAAAATTATTTAAAACAAAAAAAGTTATATTGTTATTTAAAATAAAAAAAAACTAGTGGTTGTGAAATTTTACTGTTTTTGAGTGTATCTAGCAACGGATTTTATTGCACGAGTCCAGAGTTACAATCAGCATTCCAAAGCGCTCCGGTAGTTGAGTGACGAGTTTTTAAAAATAAAATTTGTTTTAAAAGTTGTTATACTCGTATTTATAGCGTCAAAAAATGAAGAGATGAAATAAATTATAAAGATATAATATATAATTACAAAAATTACATATTTTTAATCATATTTTTATTATTAAATCCGTAATACATACGTCGTGGGGAGGTAGTATCATGTTTTTTCTTACGAGTACGCGAGTAATAAAGAACTTTTCGACTATAGTTAAAACGATCGGGTAGTAAATATTATTAGTTCAATTTATTAAATTTATGATTTTACTTCTAATGTTAAGCATCGACCAATTGATTAAATGTTTTACGGGTTATTATCGTAATGTTAATTAATATATTCTTTTGTTAGTAACAAATATATTAATAATCATAAATGTTTTTATGAAATCAACAAAAAAAATTCCGTTATTATTTGATGATTTGATTATGGTTGCGCAGTGGTTTAATTTTGGGGAAGTATCTTATGATAATGAAGATGACGGGTATACAGTGACGATGGTTTCTCAATTGAACATGACAGTTAATTGTATTGCTATTGTTGTTAAAATAAGAAATTGTAAAAGAAAATCGGGCGTAGGCCACACCATATTTACCACTCCATTTTTTATGCTTTGGATATGCTTTCCTTGATGAGAATGGATTAGTGCCCTACATTATTATGAGTCTACATGGAAGTGTATTGTACCTTATGGCTGAGATCGTGGTCATATTTTCAACAAGATCATCACATCAACAATGTGAGATGAAATATAATATCCAGTGCTTGAGTGGGTGGGGTGTGTGTTCTCCACTGATGCGCAAGGTAACATTTCTCTGTACTTTGAATAAACAATTTCGATTTTCCAGAATATTAAGAGCTTGTAATAGGTGTAATACCAATCAACAATGTGGGTTTTCAAAACCCCATGTTTAGTCAACGGCATTGTTACAGGAGTAAAGAGCAATTACTTTCTTAAGCCTTACTATTACGATAGGTTTCCAGTTTATTTTGCAATCCAAAATAAGACCCATTGTCCAGGGATTTTAAGAAATTAGGCATATACCTGGTTTTTCCAGCGTCATATTAGTATTTATTTGACAGTATAAATTGAGGAATCCATGTGCACATCATATTAAACTTTACGTTTGTTCCCAAGAAATATCTACATAAAAGCCTGCGTCAAGAACTAACCAATTTTAAATTCAAATCTCTTTGATTTGGTGGAAGTTGTTTTTACAAAAAGAATTGAAGTAATAATCGAATAATTGGTTAAATATATACCATATTTTTAATATTTATTTAACTGTAAATTTGCATTCGGGCCGAAACGAGCTCATCTTTCCTTTGTTCAAGTTTACAATGGTGATATTGTGATCAATGATGCGAAAGTTTAAATGTTTCTCATTTTTTGTTGATTTCGGAAGTTAACTGAATAAGCTTGCTTATTATTTAAGAATCAATTAAGTTTATGAAAGAGACTTGGGAAATCGATTCATTCTAATAGAATTAACATCGACACAGGAATCACAACGAAAAAATATGTACGTATTATAGTCGATCGTTCACCTCGGTTCGATAAATTACAAAAAAAATCAAATTTACAACAAATATAATGCTTCAAACAAATGATCTCATAAGGCAATTAAATAAAATATTCTGTTATGACATTAGCTAACTAAATGGTCACTGGCTGTAACTAAAATAATACCTTCTGTTAAATTATACTATGATTAAAATAAATCATATTTTAAATCATATTTTGATCATAGTATATATATTTAATATATAGTATAGTTGCAGTTTTCCACTTCGCCTTGTAATTTACGTTAATGTTATTTTATGCTTGAACATATAATCGGGCTAATGGGCAAGTTTGTCTGGTATCTGGAACTGACTATTTAATAGAATTGTAATGACTTTATTCAAGCAACCTTTCTTGAATATGGAATCTTATACTCTGAAGATCATTGCAACCTCTTATTTCAAGAAGTTTCAAAGATTCGTATCAAAATCATCGGTTTAATATTCTAAATAAGCGACAGCGAGAAATAAACATTTTGGCTTTTCAGAAGAAGAAGGTAATTTATTTTGTTCATGTAAATTCTTATTTTCTTCAATCGGATTGTATGGTTATCGTTAACAATTGGTCGACTTACTTGGTTTAATTATATATGATTCATTCTTAAAGGATTTTCAAAGCCTAAAACCTAATATGCCATTAATTTAAACAACTCATGGAAAATAATTTTGTTAATATTCGAAGAATCGTATTCGATTTCTTTCGCTGTATGCTGCAATTGGTTATTTTTATTTGAAAAAAATTTTAAAAACTAAATCTAGTGCCGGATATATTTTGAATATTTCATATTACCAGAAAACATGAAGTTAATGTTTTATAACAAAGTGTTAGTCCTAACATCTTTAAATATACTTTTGGAGAGATACGCTTATTATATAAATTTAATTGACTCCTAGAATAACAACCATTAATAATTGAACCAAAGTTTGTGTTCTGATTATTCGTGTTATGCCGAATCATGATCGAATAATACTCCTAGAATTGTGTGTATTTTCTAAACATAATCAATTCAAATCACTTGTTTTAAAGTTAAGTTGCAGCAGTACCTGATCGAATCCGAAGGTAATGATTTCAACAATTTCACAAAAATATTGTAATTAGTATAAATTTAAAAAGAAGTCTGAATAAATTAATTTGTTTTAGATTACAGCATTGACGAAGAAACTAGTGATGTCTATCAATATAAAATATACTAAGGGTGCAAAATAAATTAAATCTAATTATTTTTCACAAATTTTATATTCGTTATCGAGAAATGTGTTGTAAAATAAATCTTAGCAACAATAAACTATAACCCGAGTATTCGCCCGCACCCCAAAAACTGCACAGTTATTATTCCGTGAAAGCTTTGTACTAAGTTCTAAACGCTTAATGAAAACATTACTGATCGATAACATGTTGCTAGACATTATAGAATCGCTGTATCATCAAAATAAAAAATGTATCAAGAAATTTAAAATTATTATAAGTGACATTAGAAATTGTTCAACCCCAAAAAAGTAATAAACAATTAAAACTTTTTTTTTAATTACCATTTTCACTTTAAATACAACAATAGCGTCTAATATAGTCTATAACATCTAAATGGCATAATTCTAATTATACCAAAAGACTGTGCTTTTTCTTACTCTAAGGGGTTAATTATTTTTAAATAAAAAATAATTATAACGTGAACTAAACTTTTAAAATGGAAATAAAACACTTGCATGATGAATAAACTTAAAAAAATAACAAACTTTTCACTAAACTTTTATTTAAATAAAAATTTGCATGCATATTTATAATTAATATTTTATATTAGAGTTTTTATATTGCAATTTACTAAAAATTACAATAATACCTAGCTATACTACATACACATACATATGTAAGTATGTATTAAACAATTTTCCTAAGAAATAACTAAATATAGAGACAAAAATATTTTTTTTATTAAATAACATATCACAAAATTTTGAATTTTAAAAATATTTCAAACATTTTCTCTATATAGCTTTGTTCTATATTGTACTTAGGAAAAATGGGATATTCTTTTCCAATTTTAAAAGGAAAATATTTTCCTATAAATGTGTACACAATATAATGAAGTGTGGTAGGCCATAACCTCTCTTATTTTATATGATAATTTAATTCCACCCCATAATGTCAACTATTTGTTATAAAAATATTTTGAAAAAATTGTTTTCCAAAGAAAATCTAATTTAAATATTTCGTTTTTATTTACTGCAATGACAAATAATATAATACAACATGTTTATACAAAAAACAAATTTGTTGTTATTGTTATGTAGGTCGTAAGTATATACGTGAAAGATAAGAGCACATATGTTTTTATTAAAAATTAAAAAATGTAAAAACGACGAAAGTCAATATTTAATTTTTCTTAAAATATAAATTTTATGTTTTTCCTTACGTTTATTTTCGCTTGTTTTTTTAATATTTAAAAAACAAAAAAAATATGAAAAATTCCAACTGCTAACTTTAAGAAATTAATTTTTTATTATTATTCATAAACAAAAAAAAACTCACACTACACATGAAACAACAGAAAGCACAAAACGATAACACTTTTTTGACCAAACAATTTTTTATTTTTGTAAATTTTCATTCAATATAAATTTTACAACTCATTTTTTCACTCACTGTTTCATATGATTATAAAAATTTCACTCAATATTTAAATTCATAGAATTTCTATTTTTTTAAACAAATTCACTAAACTCAAACTATTTTACACTAATTAATTAATTCACGTAATTAATTATTATCAAATTAAACTGATAAAAAGAAATCAATTTTACCGATAAATTTTCTATTCAAAATTACGATTTTAATAAAACGGGAGAAAAAAACTCACAAGAACCACAGTACTTTATCGTATACCGCACCGTCTAATACTGAAACAGTAAAATTTTTTGTTTAACTTCAAGATTTTGTGTTTTCTTCTTTTCTGTTATCATCGTGTGTACATTTTTACTTCATTCCGATTGGTTTTTTTTTGTTTTGTTTTCAGTTGTTTTTGGTCGGTGCGTTATGTTGTTGTATTCAATTTGGTGAGCTTAAAAATGAAAACAAAAAAGAACTAGTAAGTGTGAAGTTAGTGTAGTAGAAATTGAAATTTTTGTTTTGTATTTCTACTTTGTGTGTAGTAGGTGAAATGTATCAGGGGAAGCACAATTCATCGCTCACGTAACAATGGTAAGGGGAGATTTGTATTCATTTGGAACCAAATGAATTTATTTTTCTCTCTCGGAACATACAATTGTTCACGAAGAGTAAATACATTCTACATCAAGAGTTCAATTTAACAGTGTATAAGCTTATAATGAATACATATTTGTTTTGGAGTATGGAGGAGAAAAACCACGTAAAAGTTGTTTTCTCTTATTGAAGAATGAGTGCGGTTAAAAGTGGTATAAATTGATAGTAACAACTTTAAAAAAAACAATAAACGTACCTATGACGTATGGATGTATATGTGTACAGTAGTGCAGATATTATGTGGTATTTGGGTACTACCTTAGATTGTAATAACAGGAAATTAGTGAAAATATGTTAGAAATGTTCTGAATATTTATGAGGTATATGTAGTATAAGTGATTTAAGGTATATTGCTTATGCATATTTTAATTTGGGATCATAGAGTGAGTAATAAATTATTGACCACTGTATAACTACCATACAGCGATTTTCGGTTTACTGTGCTTTTCCCGTATATAAAGTTAGCCCAGCTTTCAACCCAGAAAACTGAAAAATGGCAACACTAAACTATCATTGCAGTTGTTCCATCCCAGGATATTACTGTCAGCCCAGGATTACTGCCATATCAAATTCTCATTTAAGAAAAAAACTATAACAACACTAAAACATCATCCCATAAAATAATTTTGACCCAGCTATCACTATACGGAAAGTTAACTACCCGTTCAATGTCAACCCGGAAATTGCGACCACATAATGTAAAAATGTGTATGTCCTCCCAGTATCTGTCAGTAAGATGTTAAAAAAATGTGTGTAAAAATCATACATTATAACAATTATATTTGAAATGATATCAAAATAATGCAAAATTTTAAAAAAAATACTCTATTACGAGTTGCGAGTTATTGATATAAAATAAAAAAAATGTTTTATAAATGTTGAATAGAGGTAGCTGCGTATTGGGTTTCTGGTTGCACCAGTTATTTTAAAATGTCATATGAGAGAGTTTTTTTTAAATGAAGTACACCGATATGATCTTTTAGGATTGATTTTAAGTCTTTTACATGAGCACAAGCTTCCAATAGTTTAACTCGAATATTTTGTAAAAACCACGATTCACTTAAACTAAAATAATCGTTAAATTACTCAAACTACAGATACTTGAGAACATTAACAGCCCGTATTATAAAAGGTTTTAGGGCTAGTATTTATTAAATGTGACGTATCAACAACTTCACATTGGGTTATTTTCAATAGAATTCTATGCGTCCGAGCGACACAATTGAGCTTTAAGCTCAAAACATCATTAATTTACCCAAACTATCGATATTTGATCGCTTCTACAGCCCGTATTATAAAAGGTTCGGATTAGGGCGAGTATTTATTAAATGTGACGTATCAACATCTTTTAATTAGGTTTTGGTTAATTAGGGTTTGGTTAGGTTCATTAGACTTCTATGCGTCCGAGCGACACAAGTTAGCTTTAAGCTCAAAAAATCATTTATTCACCCAAACTATCGATATTTGATCGCTTCTACAGCCTGTATTATAAAAGGTTCGGATTAGGGGGAGTATTTATTAAATGTGACGTATCAACATCTTCTAATTAGGTTAGTTTCATTGAACTTATATGCGTCCTATTTTTATTTAGAAGCTCCAACAAGTAACAATTCGAAGAATGAGGGTTACGAGGACGTAAGAAATTTTGGTAAAACGCTTTATTCTCAAAGTCGTTATGTTTCGTTGAAAACAATATCTGAACGATTATCGGGTTCAATAGTACAAAATGAAGCGCCTCTAAATGAATTTTATAATTCGTCGTTTTTGGAAACTTTTAATAAAAAATACCTCACATTTCTTCCATTTTGGTCAGCAATATTTCATTCTCGTAGACTAAGTAACAGCCATATAGAGAATTGCTTTGGTGCAATTAAACGGAGAACAAAACGGAATACCGCTTTGGGAAAATTGCCTACTAAGGCATTAAGATTTGTCAAAGAATTTAATACGCGCAATGAATATAAATTTAAAAGATTTACATTAAATATTCCAAAGCGACTCACAAACATTAATGCTGATAAGGTTGAAAAACAAAGTGACGGAGAAAAGTCGTATGCTTCAATTCTTAATTCTGAAGAGACTTGGAAAAAAGAATTAATCCCCAAAACCATCAACCAGCAGTTTTAATTTATCAAATTTAACTTTATTACATACTATGGTGGCAAGCGAAAGAGCAAACAGTTTAATTCAGTCGTCAACAAAAAACAAAACATTGGCAAACTACACCAAAATTGAAAAATATGTAAATAAAAAGTTAAGAGTTGAAAGCCCATATCTTTTTTGCTTAAGAAATGGTTCAATCACGAGAGACAACTATTATAACACGTGTGCGATTGATTCCTTCACCATCAGCATTTTAAATTTAAAAGAAGTAGTGCATTTCTCGTTCCCCGAGTAACGCTGAATGAATCAGACAATACTCTAGTACTCGAAAGCAACATAATTAAAATTACATGCTGTACCGGCAAAGCAGACTGTATTACTACTTTTACGTTATAAAATGAAGTATATACATAGCTATAATGAAAATAACGCATAGAAGTCTCGTGAAATTTACCCAATGTAAAGATACTGGTACGATACTTTTAAAAAATACTCAGTTCATTCCGAAACTTTCTTAGTATGGCCTGTAGACGCGACCAAGTATCGATAGTTTGAGTAAATTATGGTGTCGCTCGGACGCATACAAGTCTAATGAAACTTACTTAATTTCAAGACGTTGATACGTCACATTTAATAAATACTCGTCGTAATCCGAACTTTTTATAATACAGGCTGTAGATGCGATCAAGTATCGATAGTTTTAATTTTAGGTCTTCCAATTTCGATTTTTCGTTGAATATGTCTTATTTTTTAAATCTAATAATATACATAAATTTAATTTATAATTGTTGCCAATTAATGATTATTCGTATTATTTTATTATAATCATATCTGCATTATTTCGTGTTTTGTATTTACAGTGAACTGTCGCTATAGTTTATCGGGCGATGAGATAAACTATAGGTTGACAGTGATTACCTGGGATGATAAATATATCGCGATAGTTTAGTGTTGCCACTACATTTTTCTGGGATGATTCCTGGTCTAACTTTTCATACGTGTGCGTTTATACTTGCGGAAAATAGAGAGAATTAGAATAATAAGTACATTTACAATACTTGCCAACTGGTAATTTAAAGCTAAACCGAATATGTTGATGAGAAAATTAAATATAGATTTTCGCCTATAAGTTGGTGCGCGATTTTATTATGGAGATTGTGAATACTCATAGCATTTATATCTAACGATTTTATTCCTATTTAAACAGCATGCAAACAACACATGTATACATCGAAAAACATCAATCCTAAACATGTTAAACAACGTAACCGTCAACGTGTTTAATTTATAGGGGAGAACATATCTATTTTGTTTCCTAAGCACCAATTATACAATTGTTTAACGCGAAATAATATATCTTATTTATCAAAACTCAAAATAATTATAATTTTGTGTAAATTATTATGTGCTGAATAAGGTAATTTTATAATAAAGAAATTTGTTAGAGTAATTATTTGAGTAATTTTCTATATAAACTGAACAATTAAAATAAATAAATTAAATCTTTAAAAAAATCTCATCATTTTAGAAATTGCGGCTTAAGCCTCCACTCAAGCGCACTATTCCTTAATTAAACATTGATAATTAGAAATTATTAAAATAAAATAGGCATAACGTTCAATAAACATCAATATTGAATCAGGTATACATACATTTAGGTTGAATCATTCAACTTACATTTCAATATGCACGTAGTCGTAAATGCCAGGATTAATTCGTAAATTTTATTAGTAGTTGTAGTAATTTAATTATTTAAAAGGGTTGTTTTGTTGCTGTAGATATTCAACTCCTCCAAATGATTCATAATGTTTCCTATATTTATTCGATGCAATACTTCCAAATTTGTGTTAATAACTGTGTTGTTATGTTATGTTGCATTAACATGTGGGCCAAATCTTGATTCGGGTTTCATTTTCGTAATTACTTTGATGTGTTCTTTAGACCTGTCTTCGAACGACTTTCTGGTTCGACCTGTGCAGAAACATGGACAAGCTGAACATTAACTTATACACGCCTGTTTTTTGTAAAATTGCTTTTAGAAATTTTCATGTCGTTCTAAATTATTCTGATTCGAAAAATCGGCTATATATTCGAAACTTTGTATATTCTTTGAATGCGACTTTGTTTGAGTTAAAAGCAACATTGATTTTTTTTTGAGGTGTCATTCTTCTAAAAATGATATATATATATATATATATATATATATATATATATATATATATATATATATATATATATATATATATATATATATATATATATATATATATATATATATATATATATATATATATATATATATATATATATATATATATATATATATATATATAAATATATAAGCCGACCCATTTTTTTGTATAGAGGAATTCTTATCTCTTTTTTTCTATCAAGCTCAAGGCTAAAAATATTCGTATCTATTATAAATGACCTTATGCAAATTTTCAGTTCCATCGGACCACGTTTAGGGGTGGGTCAAATTGTTTTTTGCGAGAAAGCCACTAAGACGACCTTTACTGTCGTTTTCTCATCTCTTTCACTTCAGCTCGTTCAAGTACTGCCGGTTTAATATTTTCTAAGTATTTTTGAGTATGCCGAATCTAATGAAATGATAAAAAAGGCGGTTTGCATATTAGGCAATTTGTTCTCGGGCTGTTTCTTTCAAAAAAATTAAAACTTGTGAGTTCCAGTTAATTTTTAAAATAACCCGATCATGTTTGACCAAATTTTACTATGCGTAGCTATAGAGCAAATAATAATGAAAAAAATGAGATATTGCACGTCAACATAACTAAAAAATTAACAATTTTATAGTTGAAAAACGTCCAAAAGATCGTTTAACCGTGCATATCCGCGAGAACACATCTATTTTAGTGGATTTGTACTTATTAAGTGTATTTCTGTGGAGATAAATAAAGTGCAATTAAACTCATGTACTCTTTTTTATGTGAACGCCTAGTCTTATGATATCACTTTCCGATGACTCATGATGTTTAGATGTAGTTTAGACATTGACATTGAGTTTAAACATTGACTATTCTTTGAGAAGTGGACCAGCAACATCTTTATTCGAATAATATAATAAGTTTTATCAAAATACTAATTGATTTTTGTTTTTGATTTTTAAGTTTGAAAGTTTCATTAATTTTTCAAGAAGTTTCTGAAATACATGACACATATCGGAGTCTCAAAAAAATATTAGAAGAAAAAGTGAAATAGAAACAAGTAAAAGAGAAGTTTTCTTACAAGATGGATGGAAACTCTTTGACATTGTTCATGGTCTGAAAAAACAGAAGGTTCGTCAAAGTTGTGTTTTTTCGAGCAACAACGAAATATTAACGCTTTTATCATTCGTTCAGTACGATCAATGAATGAGAGCAATCTCACATTGGCGATTAATGATCCACAACCTTCAACACGAAGATCTCAAGAAACAGTTATATACTTAATCATTTCGGAAACTAGCTCACTCACATTGTCTTCTAGCTTCAGTGAATCAAGCACCACTAGAAAAGAAACTAAAACAAACAATAAATTTCCGTTCATTTCACTCATCGCTACATATGAAGAACGTGATTGATAAGAATATAGTAGGTGTATTGCATCGATCGAAAATAATCAATCAGGAGCTGCTCTTCTAATCGCCACCACTGCAAATGCATTAGGGCATGATTTAGAATCAATTGCAGTTTCCAAAGAGACCATACGTTGCCATCGACAACGGCTCAGGAAGGAAATCAATGATGAAATATTTCAGTCTTTCAGTTCTGATTCTATTCTAACGACAAATGTTAGAATATATAGCAGAGAAAACAATGGTTAACCGACTGTGCGTTAAAGTATCCGGTTATGGTAACACCAAAATGTTGGGAGATCCAATGATTATACATGGGACAGGCATAGAACAGTGCAAAATGGTATATAAAATGCTTGAAGACTGTAATATATACATACAACATTAAAGGATTCTGCTTTGATACAACGGCAAACAACGTCGATAAGCTAAACGGAGCCTGCAAACTTCTTGAAAAAAGATTTGGCAGAAATTTATTGTGGTTTGCTTGCAGACATCATACTCGTATATATATATTTAATTGTATTTGCTGATTTTAGTAGCTTGTTAAAGGAAGTATCAAGTGGGCCCGATATTCAGTTTTTTCAGAGACTTAAGAGGCAGTGGAATTCTTTTAGCCATACCCAAATAACCTCCGGTTTAGGTGACGCAAATGTTCAAGAAACCTTCAGTTCACCAGAGAAGGAGAATATTATTACCTTCATTAATGATCAACTTGGAAAAATACATAATGGGCGAGATGATTATAAAGAATTTTTATGTATATCACTTTTATTTCTTGGAGAACCATTTACATATATCACTATAACATCACAACAAGAGGATTCCTTTAGTAAAATAAGAAACATGTGAAATGTGTTTCTATTTTAAATCTTTTCCGTGGCCTTTAACCAAAATTTCACCTTTTAAAAATATGGAACCTAACTTCTCTGTGACAAGCTATATATCTTAGAATCTTTATTAAGGCATTAATTAATTTTCAAAGATAGTAATAGTAACATTTCCTTATCTATTTAAGATTCTCTTTAATTTTTTATTAATAAACTCTAACCATTGATTTAGCAAGTGGCAAACAATTATTTGAAATTTGTCCCTTTTGGTCGTTTAAGGCCAATAAAATTGTTAATTTTTTAGTTATGATGACGTGCAATACCTCAATTTTTTCGTGTTTCATTGCATTCATTGCAAATAGTGAAAAGTATAATAAAAGAACAGGTATTATTTTTAAAATTCGCTGAAACTTATGAGCTACAATTTTTTTGCGAAAAACAACCCGAAAATTAATTTTATACTAAGCCAACCACCTTCTTTTATTATTTCATTAATTTCGGCATACTCAAACATACTTAGAAAATATTAAACCGGCATTACTTGAACGAGCTGAAGTAAAAGGGAGTAAAAAAACGTCACTAAAGGTCGTTTTAGTGTTTTTTTTCTTGCAAGAAACCAATTTGAGTTTAAGTGGTCCGATAGACCTAAAAATTTGCATAAGATCATTTCTAATAGAAACGAATATTTTTAACGCCCTTATATATATACATATATATATATACATATATATATATATATATATATATATATATATATATATATATATATATATATATATATATATATATATATATATATATATATATATATATATATATATATATATATATATATATATATATATATATATATATATATATATATATATATATATATATATATATATATATATATATATATATATATATATATATATATATATATATATATATATATATATATATATATATATAGATACGGTGACTCATCGGAGAAAACCAAATTCGGCAAATAGCCATTTTCGTGCAAGCGTAACAACTCCTTTGCTCTTTCCACTCTACCTGTTTTTTGAGCATCGGTGAGACCATGCGTTTTATGGAATTTTAAGGCCATCCATTCGAGCGAAATGTTCGCCTCACGAGTCATTTTTCTGTCGCTACGGCGCGGATTCTGAACCAATTTGGTCTTCACCTTCCGAACGATATCGGGCGATGTTGCAGTGTCGGTTCACCACCATGACATTTTGCAAAGCTGCCAGTATCGTTATAACGATTTGTGGTGCGATACACAAACATTTTATTCACATGCAGATGTTTTAACTGGTTACCAATCTGCGGCTGGTTTTCCAGCCAATAATAGAGCAATCACACTATTACGCTTGAATTCCATTGCGGGTACTGTCATAAGTGTAAATTTGAGAGCTCTTTTATCACTGGTTTGACAGCAATGACAGCCTGAAGTTGGTAACACTTCGTGTCAGTCACCCGGTATCTATCTATCTATCTATATATATATATATATATTATTATTGCAAATTTAATTTAAAAAATCTTTTAAATGCTAGCCGTTTGCAACAAACGAAAAAGCTCCATACTACAAGTTCCGGTGGACCGATTACGGCCAAAATTCAGTGTGATCTCCTAATTTATGGAAAAACTTAAATACGATGTTTCACCCCGATTAGTCAATCTGTCTGGGCTGTGGAGAACCAACACCATTTAGACTACACAACACCAGACACGCACACACACACATACATAGAGGTTTTTCAAAAATATTTTTTTTCACTTCGGCGATATAGCGAATGGTAAATCTGCAAACATCTCGATGTCAAAATTTTTCATGATTACTATACTATATTTCACTACATACACTACGTTAAAGAAAGTAATAGTTTCGAGGAGTTTCGTGTTATTACGGGTTTTTAGGCAACAAAAAATTAATTTTGCATATGGTTGTATGTAGTTTTGGTTTTCTTCTCGGTGTGCCAAAAATTTAAACATCAACTATACCACGTTGAATATTCGTATTTAGTCCTTTGATATTTACATATTTGTTTATATGTGTGTGTTAATAGTTCTTTCTAACTCATTAAGGCAGATGTTTGATGTATGAAATATTATCGAGTTGTTTGCGAAATGTGCGATTATAACATTTTAACTAAAACATTCCAACCGCTACAAGTTTATAAAGAAAATAATCGCGAATATCTCGAGAAGAAACTATTATAATTGTTCAACATTTTTAAGAACCTTTTTGTTTCTGTGCCACTTCTTTTAAAAATTATTCAACGACAGTTAACATTTCTAATGGAAAAATGGTTTATACCGGCTGCTTTTAAAAACGTTTACTATATATTTGTTATAGTTTAACAAATTTTAAAGAAATCATGAGAAATATAAACAATTAATAACGCAAAGGATTATATAACCACTTCTTCGACAATTTAACTTACATCATACAGTACTGAAAATTCGATTAAAAAATGCACAAGATTTTTATTGAGCATAAAATTTCATTTTACCACAAAAAATACGGAAAAGTAAAAACGGAATAATACATTTTCTCCTTTCCTACATGGAAAAATCCGCATAAATTTCATTTTCTCCGTTGTTTACTTTTTTTATTTCATTATCCTGTGTGGTTGTTTTATTACATTATTAAAGTAAAATCCATTTTCATCCATTTAGGTTTGGTTTCGTTTTTGTTGACAAAAATAAAATAAAAATATTCAAATAAAAAAATCATCGTAAGATGAAAATGTGATTTGGAAAAGGAAAAACAGCATATTTTTTTCGTCTTATTATTAGAAAAACAGAGAGATAAGTGACAAAAAAAACATAAAAGAAATTCTTTCATTTTTTTTCGTACGGCTACATTTTCAAGATGAAGGGAAATAAAAAGATACCAGCTTTTCTGGCTTATTTTTGTGTAGTAGATTGATCCTTTGTAGAATTTTTATTCTGTGTGCCTTTCCTACATTGAAATTAAAAGAAAGACTCGTACAGTAGAAAGATTGATAGAAAGGTCATTTAGCGTGTGTACACGCTTTATTTGATTGAATGTGATAAAATTTAAAGGTTTGGCCAAGCTTATTGCAAAAAATAAATAAAACGAAAATATAATTTATATGTCAAGATATGAACCTATTTAGAACGTATCATCATTTTTGATGTAGGTAAGTAGGTCAGAAATGTCATTGTTATTATTGTTTTTGAAAGGATGTGGTAATTTTGAAAATAACATTCGGAACAGCTGTGCCATATGTAGCGTCATCATTTGTTTTATTATTATAGTACACAACAAATGTTCTTGAATTGTCTGTTAGCATTGTTTTGAACTATTATCTTTCATGAGTCCTAGATTTTAGTCAAAAACAATGACAGATTGACAGTAAATTGGTCTAAAAAATGACACGAAATTTTAATTATAATTACAAAAGTTTTCTCGCGGGCTTTTAATATTTCAAATGTAAAATGTTTAAATACCCAAGCCGAAATTGAAAACAAAATTTAGAATTCACCAAGCAAAAACTAACAAAATTGCTTTTCCTATAGCAGAGCAAAGCCAAGAAAAGACATTACTTAGATTTTGGATTCTCTCAATTGCTCTCTGCATTTAATTGGTTGTGTTTTTGCATTTGATATAGTCAGTTACAATGATCCCATACATCAAATTTTATCTTTATCATTTGTTTCAAAATAATATAGTGTTCAGTCCAAACAGTTTTATTTATCCCAAACATTCACAACATTTCAAAATTAGTTTGTTTTATTAATTCTGTTCGGATAAGAAGAACATTTATTCGGTATATTTACAATATATCTTCTTTTTGAATTCATAACGAAAGGTAGAATTAAGCAACATTCAAAATTTATTAACAATCATATATCGATCAAATAGTACTGTATTATTTGAATAGGTCAAACATTAGGACCTTAAAATTATGAATTAATGAGGTATACCCGTTCGGAAAATTGTGGAGGTTCATGGGTCAATGTCGGGGCTTCGAGGTACATCGGAGATGTATAAAATTAATTCTGAGCTTTTTTCCTCCATTTCGATATATTGAGAGCAGTTGCTCAAGTACGATTTAAACTAAACCACCAACCTGCAGTACACACGCTGCATTTATCCCCACCTAAATCTCTTGCCAGTAGTTTTATTTAGAATGTCTGAATTTTATGTCTATTAGTTATCACATTTCAGTTAAAGGTGCTGGTTGATCCGCAAATGATTTGAAAAATATTCATTGCACATACTCTAATGACATTAATTTTATAAGTTTTTTCAGATGGAATACATGAATAGCAATTAATAAGTATTGAAAATAAAAATATGTGCGAGTAATTGTGTCTGAGGGCGTTTTCGTTAATTCATTCTTTAGAAAGAATAGAAGGAATAGAATATTGATCACGTGACCTAAGAAAATTCCGAACGAAATGTAATAAAAGAACATAAATAGACTACTATTTTACATTATCGATTTGTTTTAATTTTAGCAACATTTAATTTTGTTGAGCCATAGATAATATATAAATATATATATAATGGAGTAGGGAAAAAGTTCGTCGCCTTTTTTGAGTGACATTGAAACAAAGAATTTTCTTATTTCAAATGAACTTTATTAAACCAAATATGTGTCATTTTGATTGATAACCATTTGCTATTTTGCTGGAAGAGCTTTGCTCCCATCACTGTAGACCTTCTGTAGTTTAGAGGCGAAAAATTGAGACAACTCATTTTCGCAGGCCTCTGTTAACTATTAATATGGTTCTGCGTGAAGCGGAACAAATGGTAGTCCGATGGTGCAAGGTCAGGACTATATGGTGGATGCTTCAAAACTTCCCAGCCAAGCTTTCTCAGTTTCTGTCGGCTCATCAATGATGTGTGTGGTCTAGCGTTATCATGATGGAACACAACGCCCTTTCTGCTGATCAATTCTGGACGTTTTATCTGAATTGCTTGCCTTAAACGCGTTAGTTGCTAACAGTAAAGATTAGAATCAATCGTTTAGACCGGTGGCAGAGCACCTCATAATGCACGATTCCTTTCCAATCCCACCAAACACACAGCATTACTTTTCTTGGCGTCAATCGTGGCTTTGATACCGTTTGGGAAGCTTCACCTCGTTTCGTCCATACAACGTTATCGCACTTATCCACTTTTCATCACCAGTAATCATTCGCTTTAAAAATAGCTCGATTTCGTTCCGTTTCAGCTGCATTCCACAGATAGCAATCCGGTTCATTAAATTCTTAACTGTTAATTCATGTGGTACCCAAACGTCAAGATTTTTTTGTATCCAGCCATTTTCAAATGATTTAAAACTGTTTTGTGATCAATATTTAGTTCTTTACCTTTATTGCATGGCTGATATACCGGTCTTCTTCAGTTTTCGGCATGATTTCATCGACTTTTCCATTGGTTAGTCGACCAGAGCGAGGTGCATCTTTGACATCCATATTTCCATCCATAGAACGAAAGCGCTTGAACCATTTCTTTGCTGCTCATTTTGATAAAACACCTTCTTCATAAACAGCCGCAAGCCTGAGCCGCATTTTTACCTTTGTCGTTATAAAAAAATGTAAAAGACATCGAATTTTATCATTATTTATCTCCATGTTTAAAATGTTGTAACCTTTTATTCATTTCACCGATTTTAATGTTTTAATGTCAAAGTACAAGTTAAAATGGCATCTTTCAAATACACAAGAATTGCCTGATACGATCAATGGTTACTGAGATATATGAATGTAAAGCCATCTACCAGAAAAAAGGCCACGAACATTTCCCCCTACCTATTGTTATGTATGTAGATTCATTAAAAAAATAAACCAATTAAATAAATTATGTGCAGACGCTCTATCATATCTCGACATTTCAAAACGGAATATTCTTTACACTCTACGTTTCGATGAAGTATAAAAAGAATGCGTTTCGGAAATTCTAAATAAATAAAAGAACAAACGAAAAAAACAGAATACATAGAATGAATAAAAGTACGTTTTATGTTAGTTTCGGAACGATCGGAATACACAGAATGCATAAACGAAAACACTCTAAATGAAAATATACAGTCAGTCACACCAACACAAAACATATATAAATATAAAAGTATTATGTTCTGCTTAAAATATATACCGTAGCACACAAATCAAACCGAGAGAGAGATAAATTTATTATTAGGGGAAACAAAACCGACTTTTCGTTCGGCAACAATACGATTACAATGGAATTAAGCGCATCAATTTGCAAATAAAATTTAGCGCTCCATTTATATGCTGTTTATGCGCAAAACAAGCGCTAAATTGTACTACTGGGTTAGTCACAAAGAGATTGCCGAATAAAATTTGTTCAAGCATCCTTAGGATTTACTAAAAATGTAATAATAAAATTAGCCTGCTACTATTTTAATTTTTTGAATTTTAATAAAAAATCGGTATGTTTAGAATATTTATTGAATTTATTTTATATACATTTGGATAATTTATTTAAATATATTTAATGTGTTTTAATAATAATTAAATTGAATATTAACACGATTTTAGTAATTTGTAAGTGCACATTAGGCATTTCGTATGTTCACGAGGATGACGTCGTACATCATCTGAGACAGGCAATAGAACGTATATAATATTATCCCAGTGGCCTTTTTTTGGTAATTCCCTCTGAATAGGGAATTGGGGAAAGAATTAGCCTTTATCTATAAATCTGTTTTTCTGGCCTACTTAGGCAAGAAGTTTGATGAAAATTTTAATAAATTGGGAATAATATTTCCAAAGCAAAACTGGCAGGGAAAATATTCCCAATTTTATTTTGTTTTCAAAAAAATTATCATTAACTTTTTACCTTAGTATGCCAGACTTTCAACCTATTTCATTCTGCAAATGTTTGAAATACGATTTCAGAAAAGTAAATTAAAGTGAGTATAGTGAATAATGATTAATTACTGCTATGTGATAGTGAATAATGGTAAAAACGATTGAAGAAACAAGTGCATAATTTGATGAAATAGTCAGTGACAAAATATTATTCACCACCAGCCGTGAAACAAAATTTCTCAGCATACTAATGTGGGGTTAACTGCAGCAGAGAAAGGTTCAAATTTTTAAATTAAACTTGACTTAACGATTAAGCTCAATTTGTAACAATTAGCGCTCACGGAAAAACATAAGTGCTGGACCAGGAGCCGATTTTTAGAGAAAACCACTGAAGCCCATTTTAGCATTTTCGAAAGACAAATATAAATTTTCTTTCAGAAATTGAGAAAAAACAAAGACCTAAAAGAACCACCTAAAAAGAACTACTCGTATATGAAAAACGAAATATTTATATAAACCATTCAATAATATTTATGTTGAACAATAAACTATATAGTAGAAATAAAATGTTCTGGAATTCAAGGAACTTGGTAGTTCTTATTGCTTATTTCTATCAGGTATGTTAATTGTCATTCCCAAACTATAGTCGCTGAATTTGCGGTAATCCAGAATTTGAAATTTTTTATTGAACATCAGAAATGGGTGATCGAACGACAATTCCTAATAAAGCTTAGAATGCCAAGCTTTATTCGGGGTATTTATTTGTCGGGGTAATTTGAACGGGTTTCCAGAAATTTATGCTTATGTTAGTTTCGGTACGATATGCAAACGCAGTTTTTATGTTTGGTTATTAAACTTGATTTATGCTAAAATATAACCAACAACTCTTCTTTTCATCGCTGGCGGTGTTTATATGAGAATACGAATTATTAGACAAGATTATATGAGATGCGATTTCTAAGAAGTTTGTCCTAAATTGTCATCAAGCAACAACAAATATTAGGACAAATTTAGGATAAACTTCATACAACTATATAATCAAGTGAAGTTTGTCCTAAACTCAAAATTTATTTTTAAACGTAATTTAATAGTTTGAATTATTATTAAATTATATTATCAGTTCAATTTAACAAGAAGATCTGCATCAATTAGGTTACATTTTAAAATAAATTAAATTAAATTTTTTAAATGTTAATAAAGAATAAACTACAATTTCATTTATTTTTCACACATACATCGAGAAGATATTTAGGTTGTTACGGCTGGAATGAGTGTTTTCACTTTGTACTAGACTCAATCCAGTTAAAAAGCATCAATTTTCCGGAAAATTTAAGGAAACACTGGGTGTAATATTCAAAATTTGTATACCAACAACATTAAAAGTGTTTTGTCCTATGATATTTAAGAGGCTACTACGACTGCAATGGGTGCTTTTTTTGTTTCCAATCCAAATTGTATCCAATCCAACCAAATCCAATTAAAAAACATGAATTTTCGCACGATTATAGCACAAACAAATCACATTTTGGATTATTTTAGAACAAGTTCTGCTAGTAATAATTGAACTATACAACTTCTAAATATACTGTAACAATTGCAATTGTTACAAGTATTGGGTACGCATTGGTTTTCCGCCGCCTCTGCATTATTATCATTATTCCGTTTTCTCCGAGGTACTTTAGTACATAAGACTCAAGGAATTTTGCAATGTAGCATCGATAATGTCATTATCTCGTTTATAATATGGTTTTACGTCTGTTCGTTTAACGGTTCGCTCGAGTATATTGTTTTTTCTTGTTAGCAGATCTCATTGCAAAGTGGTAACTCAATCGTATAACATTCTTTAGCGCATGAAAAATAATTTGTTGTAAAATAAGTACGGTAACATCAAAAAATATTTTCTACGTGCAACTTACACCTGACCATCTATATAATTCAATAAAATATACATTTAACGCGGAAAAGGTAAATTTTGGTTTAATAATTATTGCTATACATATTCAGGGTATAATCGGTTAATTATTATTTTTTGTTTGTTTGATGGTCGTCGCGTCGCGACCGAAGGTGTTACCGTTTTTTTTTGGAAGGTCGCCCACACTACATCGCGTGATTTTTCCGCGTATAACGAACTACTAGCCGTACTAAATTGGGCACCAGCAAACCAGAAACTCCGAACCAGAGTAAAACACAGGAAAACCATATTATAAACGGGCCGATGGATTGAAATTGGATTCACGCGATCGAGAACAGTCCAGTCATATACAGTCCGGTCCTAGCAGCGTGATACCAACGCCTACTGTTACGCGATATACGCTGGTTTTCGAATCTTGCAAGTGTTAACCCCATTCGGATTTGGGACGAGCCACCCTATATAGTGTAAAAGGGGGGGCATTAGTGTTAAATTATTTAACGGTAACCTATCAAAGGGGTGAATATATGTATATGGGAAAATACCCGGTATATTCCTACGATACTCATCAACCGTCTGACCGCGACATGTTACCCATTAGCAGGGCCCTGGTAACGGACTAAGCATGTAAGTACCGAAATTTATTAATGTATAATATTATATGACCATATATTTTCCTACATACATATTGTTGTTTTTTTTCTCGAATGTAACTCCTATTGCTAAATTTATATATTTATAACTACATATTTAGTTCGCTTAGGTTAATTAGTGACTACATTGTACCTAACTTTAATTGAGGACTAGTGCTGTGATTTGTTGTCAAGTATATTGCAAAATTCCATGCGTCTTATCTAAGATTTCTGTGTAATTTGTTCAATCATATTTAGTTCAATTATTTATTTATAACTCAAAATAAATATAGTCAAAATTGTAAATAAACGCTTTCTATTTATAATTGAGAATCGTGATCAGTTGTAAGATGTCCAGTTAGGTTAGTCAGTTATATCCTTGATGTTCGCCTAGAGTATGCTTGGGCGTGCCAAACAACACTACAGGCACGGGTGGGGCATAAGTATTCAACACGCACCACGTATTATACGACCTTGTTGATAAGCTAAGGTCCGGGTATATATTTTTAGTATCTAGATGGTTCTTCGGTTTCCCTATTTGTAGGATGTACACGCAAGCAGCACTTCTAGCTCCAGTGATGGTTGATATAAACAACTACGACCCTGCCGCCTGATTGCTAGCGGGCAAGCGTGCTGCGATATCAACAACATCATCTGGAGATCTGATAACGAGTTGGAGAATTTTCATATAGTGGAAAACCCATGCTAAATGCTAAGATCATACGGCCACGTCATAGCACCAACTCGTTACAATACACTCGTTACAATACACATGTTTTTTTAATTAGATTGGGTCTAGTACAAAGTGAAAACACCCATTCCAGCCTAAGTAGCCTCTTAGAAATTTCTTAGCACAAAGCAATTTTAATGCTATGTTGTGGTTTACAACTTTTGAATATTACACCCAGTGTTCCCTTAGATTTTCCGGTAAATTAATGTTTTTTAATTGGATTGAGTGTAGTACAAAGTGAAAACACCATTCCAGCCGTAGTAACTTCTAAGAAATATCGTTGGACAAAGAAATTTTAATGCTGTGTTGTGGGTATGGTATGCAAATTATGAATATTATACCCAGTGCTCCCCTAGATTTTTTCTGGAAAATTCATGTTTTTTAATTGGATTGCGTCTAGTACAAAGAGAAAACACCCATTACAGCCGTGGTGACCTCTTAGAAATATCTTAGGTCAATGCAATTGTAATGCGAGTTTGATTTATTCAAAGTACGCTGTCAAATTTAATTATAAACGTTGTTATCGGTTTTAGGACATGTTAGGCCACACTTCACATCTGTAGGATGAAAGGATTTTATGAAATTTTTCGAAGGCTCCTAACATATTAATTGTAGCACAAATTTCTGCCAGATAATTATTTTAAATATCATTTATTAAAACTTGTGCTTGAAGTCGCGAGTCGGTAACTTCCGTCGTAATTGTTGAAGTAGGAATAGCGGATAGATGCATTTCTTTCCTATGCCCATAAAAATAGGCACTTAATTTATGTTTCGGACTGGGTCACAAAAAGGCAAATGGTATGGAGAAAAAGGTTTGAAATGGTATTATCAGTAGGCAGAAAAATATTCAAATAGAGCTAAGGTTTGGCTTTCTGATTTTGTGTAAATCAATAGCAGTCGTGTAATAAATAGGTTCTGTATACGCTCGCCTAATCTCACTTGAATGGTTAACGTTAAAGTAGTTGGGATTTAACTGATTTCCCAGTACTATGAATGGGATTTGAAGATTTCAGAGTTCGCACTTCCCTACTGGCTAGTTCTTCAAACATCGAGAACAACTGATAACTTTAGTTAACCATGCGGGTAGATAGTACTGCATAATTTACCAATCACTTTCGTAAAGTGTGTACAATATCGCAACACACCAGTTGTGACGACCTTACAACAGGTTTTGCGTCACGTAGCTTTTTATTAAATCGATGACGTTGATAGATAATATCTTACGCTAAGGTGGTACTGTTGTTATAATGTACCACTCAACCTTACTTATCCCCTATATAATTTCAACTTTATGAATATGTATGAGTTGGTTATACAAGCTGTTATTGTGATATGACCGGTAATAACTTAAAATAAAATTAAATAATGTTCTTTTTGGATTTGCTATTGAGTGTGATAACACGATAACATATTTTACTATATTCTACCACATTATTTTTCCTTTCTTATCTTCCTAAAAATATTTCAATAATTTATTAATAAAACATTAACTATTAAAATAAATAATTATATAAACATTATACTAAAGTGAAATAAAATAATTGTTATAATCAAGACAATTGTAATAAAATTAAGTTTTAGACTGTGTTTAATTATTTAATCCACCATTCATCACACTGTAACTGGAGGTATCATATTTTACATTTACAGTTATATTAATCCGTTTTCAGGATATGGAGTGTGATAATACAAGGTAAAACTTTCCTTAACGTGATAGATAGCACTACAAAAACCTTTTTTGAAAACTAGTTGCCGAATTTTTTAAATCATTTTTTGAATTTTTCAGTTAACGTTTTAATACTTATTGTTGTTCAAATTATATTTTTTATTGGCTTTTCAGGTTAATGAGTTTTTGGCAATCTACTTTTTGTAGTTTTGAGATTTTCTGCAAGGAATTGAAAATTCAAATTTTTAAGATTAACTATTGTAGATAAAATAGATTTTTTATAAAAGTTGGCAACTTTTTATAAAAACACCAGTATTTTGTCATACTATGTCAACTGAATTTATTCGAAGATTCCGAAACACAATTCTAAGTAATTTAAATAGAAATCAGCAACTAAACTAAAGTAGCTGCTCTAGTTTTTTGATTAAGTTTATTCCATAGTCTCGAAATAAAATCCAAAAACGACCATATGATAAAACAAAGTGCTATCTTAACCATCCAATTGCTCTACTCTCAATTGTTGAAACGATCAATTGGCCTATTTTATAGTCATTTTGAGTACATTTAATAGAACAACTCTTTAGATGTATATACGATTACGTATGATTTGACGGTTCAGAAGATTATAGATTTAACTGAAATGCCTAATTACCGAATTTTATGATTATTGTTGCCATTGCCCGAGAAAAGCATGAAAATTAATTTGCGTTTGTTTGTTTACTTTAAACATTAAATAACTTACATAGTTATGGTTGTTATTCTTAAGATTATGTTTAAATGAGCATACATTGATGTTAAGTACATAATACTGAAAATAACACGAAAAGGGATTTCTTTTTATTTCTCTTTGTTCAAAATCAGAGAAAAATATTCTATACACATATTAGTCAGCCTCTGTTTACCAAAAGCTACAAAAAAGTAAGCAAAACTACCATAACGTAAGAATAAACCGACCTTAAAATAATCTTCACTCTAAATTGCTTACAGGTTTCACAAGATTGTTTGTAATATTGTGAAAATTAAATGGGTGATCGATGTAAGTATTTATTGACAAGTTGAATATTATAACTAAAACTCAAACAATGATAACCGGCTTAAAAAGGTTTAAATCTTACTCACGTGGGTAGATCTCGTTAATTTATTGATTGGAGCATTCACAAACAGTTCTTGTTATTATTTATAGTCTTATTAACATTCTAATATACCGATTAATATAAATTGACATTATTACGGTGATGTTGGCCAATGGCAAGCTACATATATACGTAAGTAATTGCTCGCATGCATATCGAAAAAAGTATATACCGGCAAAACGTTAATAAAACAATTACTGTAAGTGATTTATCATTTTGCAATTTAAAACGAACGGCACAATAAAAAAGATCAAAGATTAAAATATTGCCAATCATTTTGTGAAGTGAATACACAATTTTATTAATCGCATTATAATATAATACATTTCAGACATAATTAAGCTTTTAGTGATACTGTAATTGTCAATAAAACATCTTGTATTGGTTAATCGCGGTTCTAAAATTAATCATTAATTAATGGTTTCCGAGTTTACGGTTTAAGAAAACATTTTTTATTTTGAAGTTGACAAATCTGATTAATTGAACGTAAATTAAGGCACACAAACGCAATAACCGTAATGTAATTTGTAAAATGTCTTCTCGTTAGTTAAAACATGAATTGAAGAAAAGAAATTATTCTAATTTTTCTTATTTATTTTGTCGTCCTTCTACATATACATTATTAATTGGTTTAAAATAAATGAGTTATTCAAATTCTCCAACATTTTAGGATAACTATAGGAAATGAGAAAGTAATTATCTATTTAAATCTACATGGAATTAATGTAATGACATTTAGTTAGTGAAGTTTTTGAATACAACAAAAGATTAAAAACCTTGACTTCAATGTTTGCATAATCCAAACCCTTACAGAACTTTATTGTTTAAACCTATCAATCTATTTACAACACTCATGAAAGCGTGAAAGAAAATTTATAGACAAACAATACATATTACATGCACCCATTTCCGTCACACATCTAGCTATGTACATTTTTACATTTCTAAAAAAAAAATTTAAATTTCCATGAAAGATAACTATTATTTTTTTATAGTAACAGAAATAGAAAAATAAAATATTATTGCAATGATAACAACATTTAACATTTGTTTCCGTTTGAATATTATCTTAAAGGGAATTTTCTTTTCATACAAAAACATTTAATTTCAAAAATGCTTTTTTTATTATTTTGCTCCCTCTTTGTTTAAAAGCACATTATATGTATATGTTCAAATTGAAATATGTACAGATTTAAAACATTAAATAAATGTGAATCCACCTATATGAGTTCATTGTCAAAAAGCAGTCAGTGTTAATTTTTGCATCACAAATTAAAATTAAGCTTAGACATTAATAACACATTCAACAGCTCTATATGCTATATGTATGTAGCTTTTAGAATGAATTAAAAATGCACTAAAGGGCGCATTGGTAAATACAATGTCATAATGTTCTCGCAAATAAGGGTAGTAAATTATTACGTAGTAAAATAAAGTATAGTAATCAAGAAAAATTTTGCCCTCCAGATTTTTGTAGATCTACCATTCGCCATATCATATCAATGAAGTTAAAACAATAATTTCAAAGAACCTTTGTGTGTGTGGTACCGCGCCGACTAAATGTCTTTATCTTCTCTACAGCGCAGACGGATTGACTGATCAGGGTAAAACTTTATATTTAAACTTTTTTCATCAATTTGGAGGCCCCACTGATTTTTGACCGAAATCGGTCCACCGGAAGTGGCTGCTTCAATAGATGCTTTTTGCAAATATTTTGAAAAGTATTACATTTTTGGGAAAAACGACTATGAACTAAAATATTCTAAACTAATTTTTAAAAATACCGATGAACATCAGTTTTCCAATGCCGGAATGCGGGAATATGCAGAAATTGCGATTTTTGACGAAAACAGTTTTTCAACAAAAATCGGCCGCTGTACGTGCCCAGACCGATTGATTAATCAGGATAAAACTTCATAATTAAGCATTTTCCATGAATTGGGAAATCCAGGAGCATTACTGTGATTTTCGATTATACAAGACAGTATTACCAAAAGTCCAGTAAGATTAATTTTTCGCTTTAGAAATCAAGTGTGGTGTATTTGAGATCAAAAATGTTTAGTACGATGAAATTTTCAAATAAAATTAGCTATGATTTCATTAATCATGATAGAGTACGAGTATATGAACGCGCCAAATGTATACAATCGTGGTAAAAAAGTCGGGTGTGGGCCCCAACATAATCACCTCCATTTTGTGTAATAAAACAATACAATTTCAAAGTCATTTATAAGAAATGCTATTTGTTTTCCAATGTTGTTTTATTCATGGTTTACTCTGGTTTCGTGACTTCAAAGATACTGTTAAAACTTTCATAATACAATTAAGAAAATATGTATTTATGTAACTGAAAAAATATGAACTATATAATATGAGAGAAGAAACCAGGAACCAGAAACAACATGTCGTGGCAACAAAAACCACATTTTTATGCGCAAAGTTCCCAAGTACAATAAATCCTAACTCAACAATTTAAAACGAACAATTTAAAATTAGTTAAGCCAATTTGCACAAAAAATTATGTTTATAACATACTTAATATTGTAAACATAATTTTTTATGAAACTTGTGATTTTATAATTACTGAAAAATGGAGCGATATATATTGTGGCCGACGCGCAACTTTCTATAACCAAGTAGGCACATAATTCTCGAATATTCCACACATCTAAAACGAAAAATAAAAAAAAATTTGGTAAAACCAATCTTATTTATTCATAAATCGTCATTTTCGCTTAAATTGTGGAAAACCACAAGTACAAGTCTTGTTGGAAATTTATTATAATGTTTTAATTTCTGGTAATTTGTTGTAAATCCTGTACTTTTCAATATCCTTGCAAACATTAATACAGCTCATGAGAAAGCAGGCACACTTTAGGTAGGGTATACTGATTTCTGCAAAATTTCAATAGGATCTCCCAATTTATGGGAAAACTTACGCGTAAAATTTCATCGTGATCATTAAACTGTCTAAGCTGTACAAAAAAAGAATTTTGAGGGAATAAAGGTTTTTTTCAAAAAGCATTCCGGTTAAAGTTGGATAAATTTTGTTGATTGACCTCAACCGTTTTTCATAAATAATACACAATTCAACCATATTCACTTATAATGATATTTCAACCCGCTTAGTCAATCCGACTGTAGAGATGGCCGAGCTTTGGTGAAAACCAGTTTTTACCTAATTTCATCATGGCCGGAACTAACGGACATCTTTAGATAAATAACTTTGTATCTCTCGGTCATATTAGTTTTTAGGCAAATTTTGTACTTTTCAAAATGATTGAAAGATTGATAAAAATCCAATAAATATTTTTTTTATTCAAAAGTCACCAATTTCGCTTAAATTTTAAAGATAATCTAACCCAATTTTGTCACAAATTTAATTTAGAACATTTTTGTTCTAATCGTTTTTGACGCAAATGTCGAACTCTATAAGACATTTGCCAGAAGCGAGAAAGTTTCAAAGAATGCTACACTTGCTTGTTGCAATTGCTACACTATTTTTCAATTTCCGAAAAAAATTCATTGAAACCTCCCAATCTATGGAAAAATCTTTAGTATGAAGTTCCATCCTTAACAATAAATCCGTATTCACTCATGAGGCCGAATGGTTTGATGAAACAACAGTTTTCTTTGGAAAGTAGCGATTTCCGCTTAACTTTGAAAAAACTGAGGTTCACCAATATTTCTGTTATTTTAATTTAGAATGTTGGACATAGTCGTATTTTTTATCTTTGGGAACTTTCTTATAAATGCCATTATTTTCAAAATAATTGCAAAAACCTAAAAAGCCTTGATTGAAATTGCCACTTCCTGTGAACGCTTTATGACCAAAATCACTGATACCTTTAAATTTCCTAAGAGGAGGCTTAGTTTTTCCGTTTTAGTCTGCGCAGACCGCATACAGAGAGAGAGAGGGAGATATGTTTTTGAAAGCCAGTTTATCGGACTTCGTTTTTAGACTCGCGAGTGGTGGCGAAACTACAATAAGAAAGTTTTGTTTTCCTTGTCAGATCTTATAATAAAAAGCAATAGTAAATCTATGCACGATTAGATTGGAAAAGGCTAGCACTGCTGTTTCAACCTTCTTTCGGTACGTTTATCTATATGGTTTTACTTTTATTACGAGATGCTTGAAATACGGTTGGAAATTTCTCCTTGTGGGGTATGAGCCGAAACCAAAGTACTCTCCCTCCAGTTACATTATTTGTTTTTAATCCATTATTGTACAATAGGTTCATGACAGGGAAGTCCGAAAGAATGTTTCCCACTTGGTTTTAGTCTTTATTCGGAGTCCCAGTGTAATCGAATTGTTCGACACATAATAAACACATTATATCACTTGTTTAATTATTTCGCAAAAAAAATTATTTTCAATTGTTCGAGCTGTTTTGATCGAATTACAAAACAATGCAAATTACCAACAACGCTTGGTGATAATTGGAAAACAAATGGTGACAATTTTTTTCTTATACATTAGCGTCTTGAAGAGCTCTGTACCGGCTTTGGTTATTAAGTAAGTCAAACTGTATGTGTTGTGCTTTCACAAGTTTGTTTTTCAAATCTTGTGATCCATGTTGAGCCACTTATTATAAACCGATCTATCATTTTATCATTTTTAAGATATTCTTTACATTTACCTTTATAACAGTTTAAGATAAAGGATTGTCCAAATGAGATGCAGGAAAATAAAAAATTAATTTTTCAAAGACGGCATGTTTGTTTTCTGTCATTTCATGTACTTTTATTAGTTGATTTATCGCTACGGAGTCGTATTCGCATGAATACCATGTTAAAGTTATTCACGCTACAAAAATGGTGAAAAAATAGAAAACTCGTTTCGCGCAATTCGTGAATATTTTAATCGCCAAAATGAAACAACCATCGTACGTTTGGTGCGTAAATTCGAAGCTACAGGTTCTGTGGTGGATGAATCAAAGCCCGGCAGGTCAAAAACTGTTCGTATACCAGATAAATCGATGTTGTGAGGCAAATTGTGAGAGATAACCCGAAACAATGAATAATACGTCGACCACTTGATTTGGCCATTTCGAGGACCCACTCAGACTTGCGTGTTGTTTGTTTTCACCGAGATGGTGTAACTTGCCATCTATGCGTGATAATATCGACGAATTGCAAAGGTTCTTCGAAAATGGCTTATTTTCGCGTCGCGGATATGTGAATCGGCCAGCAAGACCATGCGATTTAACATCATTATATTACTTTTTATAGGAATTTTTGAAAAGCAAAGGGTACGTTGATAGTCCAGTCACCATCCAAGACCTAAAAAACAAGATCATTGCCAAGAAAAAGACCATAGGAACGTCCCTATTGGAAAATATCAAAAAATTTGACTTCAGATCGACGTCTCTAAAACCAGCCGTGGTGAAAATTTGAGTGATATCATTTTTCATACATAAATTACGAATCTGAAGATTTTAACAAAATGGAAAAATTAACAAAATAAGTATGTAAACAAAATTTATTAAAATTTAAATGTATCTGTAAGTAAAAGCAATTTCTAATATTCTAAACACAAAATACATTTCATTCAAATAGTTTGTCCGTTGATACGTACCATATAAAATAATAGAACCTTTTGTTGCAAAACAAGACTACCAGAATTTTGCTGATTAGCATTGGTTGCACTGGAGATTGGCCAAACCACAGAGATGTTCTGGAGGTCGCATCTATATGGTTAGTTAGCTAATGACCTGTGCCTTTATTAAAAAGTAGTGGCATGCCAATACGAAAACGAGGAAGCTTTTGTTATTGGCTATGAATGACAATCATTTTTATGAATTTATACGTCCTATTTAAACCTCTTAATTACGTATAAATTCCTAAAAATGATTGTCATTCATAGCCAATAACAAAACTTCCTTGTTTCCGTATTGACATGCCGCTACTTTTTAATAAAGGCACAAGTCATTAACTAACTAACCATGTAGGTAAGACCCCAGAACATCTCTGTGATTTGGCCAAACTCCAGTACAGTAAACCTCTACGATATGTTACGATATAATTTTGTACAACGTAGGGCAGCTGTTAAACTGGTATCCTATAACATACTACATGCTATTTAGTATGTCCAAGTCCATAGTTGATACATTACTCTGATGACACAGCCACTGAATGACTTAAGCACATGCGCTCTGCTACTACTGCATTCGATTATCACTTGATCTACGTGAACTGACTAAATATCTTGATCCTACGAAGTTCTCCAATTCTATAGGTTAAGAATATGTTATAGGTTCTAATAATAGAAGAACTACAAGAGCAAACTACCATTATACAAAGTACCCCAGTTCGATTTTGTCTTATTCTATAATTACCAATTACCAGTTTTCTAATCCCCGTTAATATTTTGCCCATTTATAGTTTGTGAAAAAGCGTTAGTTTGTTAGTAAGGATATGTTACTTTCTTGTTTGGTCTCTTTTTATCTCCATGAAGATGAATTATACATAAAAAGTTTTGTTTGTTTAATCCATCCTTCTAACCACGTTATAGATGAGGAAGGACAGCTATTTATGTTTTACCTTTCTATAAACCTTTAGATGTATCCATCGTTATCAGTCACAAATGACTGAAACAATCGCATCCAGGGGCTATCTCATCCCACGGCTGCACCAACACCAACCAACCCGAGGGTCACTTCTTCGTAAGTTCCACAGCATGTATATACATACGATGACCCCATAATTCCCAGTTCATCGTTAACTACCAAACTCCAACTGACCACCGTCACACATTCAGCCGCCGTACCAATCATCAAATCACTCCGATACAACACTTATGTCCCCCCCAAAAACAGACAACACACCCAAACCCAACCAGACAAAACACCTAAAACAACACTCTATTGCATAAGGTCTTTGAAAGGTACAGTTCATTAGGAAACTAATCGCGGGGTGAGACCCCCAGCACATCTCTGTGATTTGGCCAGTACAGTAAAGTAAACCTCTAAATTATGTATAAAAATGATTGTCATTCAAATCCAATAAGAAAAGATTTTTTTGTTTCCGTATTGAACTGCTGTTAGTTTTTTTACAGCATTTTCCTTATATTATCTGATAATAATGGTCGGTCTCTTTGGGTTTTTGTCGAATTCGAGTTACCTGCATTTCAAAATTTGATGCAATTATTTTAAATATTTTAAAAGTTTTGTTCAGTATTAAACATTCTGTATTATGATAATCGCGATCGATAATATTAAAAGTTTGATTTTTTATTATCATTTGCAATATGTTGTAATTGTAACTGTTAATGTACTATTTTTTGATAATCAAATTATTTACCTACTGTATAACACATTACTAATATATTTTTTGTTATTTGTTAAAAACTTCATACACGTCATAAATAGTATCAACAAACCTTCAAAATAAAGTATCCAACTTGATTCAAAAATAAATATTTGTAGTTTTAGATTGGACAACCCTTTCTAATGAATAAAGTTGCTGTTTAATTATGCTAGTTTAGACGATGCATCACTATGTCGCATTTCTTCCTCGTTTCTCGTGCGCATTTTTTCACCAAAAAATTGTATTGCCACACATTTGATGATACACTAATAAAGCGTGTCCCAATAAGAAGTTCAGATTTAAAAATTTAATAAAACAAAAACAGCTTAATATATTTCCAAATTAATTTTTTTGTTTGAAAGTATAATCCTCCTGATTATTTATGGAAAATGATTTCATTCAAATGGGCTAGCCTTGGCGTACTCCATTCGGTCGATGGAGCCAATTTCTGAGCACATTTTGGATTTAATGCGAATCTATTTCGGCAATGGTTGCTTCAATATTGGCTTTCAAATGCTCAATTGTTTGTGGATTGTCCGTATAACACTTGTCCTTCACCGCAATCCACAAATAAAAATTCAAAGGCGTCAAATCACAGCTCCTTGCCGGCCAATTCACGTCACCATTTCGACTGATAATGCGGCCATCGAATTTTTGACGCAGTTTCGTTATAGTAACGCCCGATGTGTGACATAGCGAGCGCACCATCTTGCTGGAACCAAAGGTCGTCCAAACCAATATCTTCAAGATATGGCACGAACAAGATGTTAACATGTGGCGGTAGTTGATTCTGTTGCCCGTTACGGTCGCGCCTCATCTTCGAAGAAATACGGCGGAATAATGCCGCCACTCCACACTCCACACCAAACAGTAAGACGCAATGGATGCATTGGCTTCTCCATATATCCTTGTGGATTTTCTGATCTTTAAATGCGACAATTTTGTTTGTTTACGAATCCACCGAGATAGAAATTCGCCTCGTCCGAAAAGATGATTTTTTGAGCAAAATTCTCATAAATTTCGAGTTTGTTGCAGGCCCACACAGCGAATCGATATCGAAGCGGATGGTCACGGGGCTTCAATTGCTGGACCAATTGAACTTTATAGGGCCACAAACCAAGATTTTTAACAATAATAGTATAAACATGCCTGAATATAACAATTCTTAAGTTAGGACTAATTCCCACAAAAACAGTCCACAAAATATTGAAAGTTTAACGAGAATGACCACAAAAAATCATCACAGAACTAATATATGCATCGCTCAATAGAACTACCGGTCCATCAACACAGGTAGTACTTTACTAACAATTATACAATGCTAAATTAAAGTTAAAATAATATGCAATATCTGTAGTTTAGTGATCAATTTTAGACGCCTCGTCTAGTGCATAGACTGGAAATTAATAATTGTATTAATGGGCGTTTGATGAAAATTTTCAAGAAGCTGCAAGTTTCCTTAAACATTTTATTTACAATAATTTCTGCCTTTTATAAAGATGCAGGAATCCAGTTTAATTTTATTCACTGTGGCTTTATCACTTCTTTATATTTGTAATTAAAACACATTTTTTTTTTGTTTTAACACGTTTTTATTTTAATGGAATACCGGTTTCGGATGTTCATGCTTCTTCAGTTTAAATATTTCAGCTTACGAGTTGTGGTGTTGACACAACTAGTGTGTTTTATTAATACAAGTAATAATTTCTGGTTCAATTACATTAAAATACAGGCGAAAACGTAAACAATCGATTTATTTGTTTCGGTTTGGCATATAATGTAAAATTATTTTTACCATTTTGTGGTCAACTGTAACAACGTCTCTGACTGTAAAATTCATCCGAACTGATTATCTTTTTAAAATAATTAATCACAATGCTTCTTAATTATTTGTCATTTCTATTTTAATTAACTTAACTTAGAAATTTGATGGTAAATGATGTGCCCCACCAAACATTTATTATAATTGTTATTTATTAGAGTTATTTATTATAATTATTTAAATTTTTAGTAAATACATACAATACAAATTAAAAATGGAGGGCTGAATATGTTGCGGCCAACAACCAAATTTTTTCACTATGAATGTGTACATAGATCTCGATTGCACCACACTTGATTTCTAAGCCGAAAAATGAAACTTACCGGAGTTTTGGTAAAACTGTCTTGTCTAATCAAAAAACATTATTCCTGCATAAATATCAGAAAACCAACTTGACTTGGTTAACTCTCGTTGGTTAGAAATTTAATATTTAAATTTATTTAGATATTTTAATTCTTTGCCATTTTTGTAAATGTTAAACTTTTCAACATCATTGCAAAAATTGGAAAGCTCCCTTTGAAGCTGCCGCTTCCGATACACATATTTCTATCAAATTTCACAACAACCTCCCAATTAATGAAAAAGATAAGTTTTTAGTTTAATTTCGAATAGTCAATCTGCCCGGATTTTTATTTTATCAAAACTCGGTATTTCTGGTAAAATTTAAAAAATTATCGAAAATAATTTTGTTTGAAATTGAATGTACAATCTTTTTGTTTTTAATTGTTTTGTTTTGTAAATGCAATACACTTTTATAATTATTTTTAAAAACTAAAACAGCTCCTATAGAAGCTGCTACTTCTGGTGTACTGATTTTAGCCAAACATTACTGGAACGTCCCAATTTATGGAAAAAAATGAATCAAGTTTCATCTCTAACTCCGCTGAACTATTGGTCGAAAAACAATTTTTTGTCAAAAATCGTCATTTCCGCTAAAATTTTAGACAGCTGAACTGGACCGATATTGTTTCCGTTTATTTCAAATTCGTGTTTCTCGTAAACCCTATAAATTTCAAAATACTTACAAAAAACGAACTATTTCTTCCGGTAGACTTATTTCGGGAAAACATCACTGGAACCTCCTAGTTTATGGTAAAAGCTTAAGTATTAAGTTTCATTCCGATCAATCCATCTGTCTACGTACAGAGGTCAAATTAAAAAAAACAGTATTTTTGTCAAAAATCGTCAATTCCGCTTAAATGTAGAATCTTTAAGTTCTTAATCGTTTTTCTTATATACGATACTTTTCAAAATATTTGCAAGGAACTCCCAATTTAAAAAAAATCTTAATAACATACATTTAGTCTACACGACTAACATTCACGCTCGCACTCACGATGATTTTTAGGTGAAAGAAAGTTAGGTTTGAATAATCAAACAGAAAAACAAAAAATTCAGAAAAAAAACTTTTGGTTTTCAAAGTGAAGACGATGATAAAAACTACCAACAATGTATTTTCAAAGTGACAAAAGAACCCCTACAGAAATAATGGTTACCTATTGACGATACGGAAAGTAATTTTTGTGTAGCATGTGTAAATTTTTGATCTTTGATGGGGATGTAAAAACTGGAGGTATTGCTTACTTTATTAGTAAAATGTGGCCTTCCGCCTGATATGAATGTAAATGTAAATGTAAATGTAAGATGTTATACACAAATTTGCACAAAACACTAATGTTGGCTAATTCTGGCTTTGTAAGATCGTGCTGCTCCTGCCATTAGAAATAGGGTTAAAAAATGCACATTTTATTTTCAAACAAAAATCAATCAACACTTGCTTTTCTACACAAAGCATATGTGGGTAAACTATTTTCATTTTATTTTGGTTGCTTATGCGAGCGAAACTGCGAAAACAAAAATTGTAATGCAATGTGTAAAAGAAAAGATGTCGACATAAACTTACGTCATTAGCAGAAAATGGATGTCGTCACTGGCCGGTAGTAGAGATGGCTTTGATTTAAGTTTGTATGTATATAAGTTGCATAAATTTTAATTATAAATTGACAATTATTTATGTACTTTAAATATTATATGAAAATGTGTTTTCAAAACTATAATCAAAATTATTCTTCGTAATTCTTATTTTGCATTATTATACGATGATGTATGGATGACAGAAGGCTGTGTAGATAGCCCACAGGCCCGGACAGGTGGAGTTTGAGTCTGGTCAAGCTGGATGTGTGTTGCGAGCTTGGATGCAATTTTTCGTTGATTTGTGGCATGAGGTGACCTCTGTGTAAAATTTTTGAATATTGGTTACCATGAGGCGGTCATTTTAATAGAATTAGGTCATCGGAGTCATCTTGAGTTAAAACTCCCACACAATTGATTTGGCTGCGAGGTTTAGGTTTCTCCATATTTTGAAACATTAACATTTTAGTGTACTACCATATTTAGTTTGGTTGGAGGATCATAGTGTTTTTACTAGTGTTCGGTGGTTCCATAGGGAACCCTATGAGAAGTTTGTTTGCGTTCGCGGGATTCGTTCAGTATGGCTAGACCTGTGGAGTTATCGAAACGTGCAACTGAGAAGTGATGTCTGAAAAAAGGTAAAACATAAAAGACTGACCTTCCTCATCGTTAAGATGATTGGAAGGATGGATTAAACAAACAAAACTTCTAATATCTTTATCATTTGCATGGTGAGGAAAAGAGTCGAAACATGAAAGTTACTTACCCTTACTAGCAAACTAATTGCTTTTTTCTCAGAACATGAATGGTCAAAATATACAGGGAAAAAATAAAAATTGGTAAATAAAGAAGAAAAAATCGAACTGAAGAACTCCGCACTTCTAGTTCTTCTATTATTAGAACATATAACCTGTAAAATTAGAGAACCTCGTAGGATCAGGATATCTAGTCAGTTCGATCACCGAATCGTTTCTCAGGTTGATGCAATTCTTATGGGTGATTACGTGATAATCGAATGCAGTAGTAGTAGATTGTATATCGTCCAATCATGCAGTTGCTGCGTCATCAAAAGAATATATCAACTATGGACATGGGTATACTAAATTGCATGTAGTATGTTGTAGGACACCAGCTTAACAGCTGCCCTGCGTTTAAATATCATATCATAACATAAGTAAAAATTATATTGCAATGGAATTATTTTCGTGAATTTCGTAAAACAAAATGTAAAATTCCCTACATTTGCTAATTTTCCGCCAAAGATTAATTTCATAGCAATCAGCCGAAGAAAACGAATGCTGTTGCAGCTCTGTGTGAACCAATACATTGTCAGTTTTCAATTTTCGTGCATATTTCATATATCAACATTTCATACATCGCCAGCGAAACACACTAATAAATAAATAAACTAATAAAGCAATGTTCTTCATTTTTCTTAAATCACTTCAATTTCGTGTTGTTCTTTCTTCGATTCTTAGATCGATGAGAATGGGTTATTTGAAACATACGAGTATAGAGAATTTCCTTTAAAATTTTTGATTGGCTGGATTTTTAGTCATTATTACTAGTATTTATTATAAACCAGCACACATTAGAAATAGCCTTCGACGTAATGATAATATTGTATTGGAAAAGTTAATTTGTTCTATTTGCATGGAAAAACATAATTAGAAATACCCCCCACTTTTATATTAACCAATGATAACACGACCATAAAATATTAGGTTATCATTGGCATGATCCAATGAAATTATATTGTTTTTTGTAAATTATGTAATTATGCATTTTAATATTTTTTTTATTTGGGGAAAAAATATAATGGAAGGAGCTGGCTCTCAGAAATGACAAAATCGTTGCAAAAACATTAGTGACGCACATGAAACCATATTGCAACTTAAATGTACATTTCAATTTGCATAACTATATCTGCACTTCTTATGTGATTGTAGACTAGTTCTTATTTAAACATGACTAGGTAGGTTAGGTATATTTGATGTTCGTTTAAAGATGGTAGAAGAAAAAATTCTCATTTCCTTAAGCATACTCGTATGTTTGTATAACATAATTTAAATTTTGTAGCATTTTTTAAATTTTATCAGTATATGAAAGAGGTTCCATAAGGTAAATATAAAAAATAAATTAAAGCACGTTTTGATCATGACCCTGATTCGTATTAATTTTGTACTTCATACACATAAAAATATTATAAGCATGTACATATTCATATACAATTTAATATTTCTCCTTTTTATATTTTACATTAATATTGTACTTAAGATGTAATTTTATCAAGAAGCATTTTGATATTGTAAAAAAATGTTTAATCAACTACTAGGTGTATCAATTTGGTTCGAAATATAAAAATAAAGCAAAATAATATTAAACCAATCGTGTCATAATTTTATAACCAAATTATAATTTGATTATATGGCTGTAAATGATTTAAATTTATATAGAGCTTGTGAAATTATTTCTGTTCCTAAAGAAGATTAAAAATCAACAGATTCCTTTATTTAAAATTAAAGGTGTACAAATTTTCTCCGGCAGTTGCAAGCGAGTTCTTGCACTATTCCAGTACACTCCGAAGAACTTACTGTTGGTAAGAGTTTATATTTTTGACGTGTCTGTCGATGAAAAGCAAAAGAATCCTTTCGATCGGGTTTCCGTGGTTTTCGCAGCAATTGGTGAGAATTTGAAAAGCGCTTTTTGAAGCGACCGGCCGCCCTAAGCATTCGATGAGGCGAAATTCGGGCCGTTTTGAGTTTATCTAGTCGTCAGCGGTCGTGTTTACGATAAGGCGGGTGCTAAACGCATTTATTCCGCCTTTTGTCGCGTTCATTCGTCTCGAATGTTCTCGTATTTTACTGGATTCTGAACCGCACCTTGTTTCTCTGGTGAGGACGCTCCGACGTCTCACCATTTTCTTTAAATAGTTTTCCAATGTGATACACTGATGGTTTGATGAGGTTACGCCTTTTAACAATGCCAACTTTTATGACAAAGGCGTGACGAGGATAACTACTAAAGAATAAATAATTAAAAATCATTTTTAAGTCAAAAATTCATGAGGAATAAAAAAACGGTTTTCGGATTTTTTGTGGTATTGAATGTGAGGTTCTGAAAGAAAATCAAGTACTAGAAATCAACAAATTCGATCAACAATTTAACAGTTTATTGTCATAGAAATCGAGTAGACTTGTCGTGATAAAGGATTGTCGGCTATTGGCCACAACAAACCTACCACCAAGGTAGGATTTTAATTTCTGTTGTACAAGTTTTTCACACATATTCGATTAAATTAGTATAACACACCGAGAAACCTACTTATAGCGTGTGGCCACCAAATTTTAACCCGTTAAAACTTTAAAAAGTAATATATTCACATTTATTTTCACCACAAAATTTTTAACATGTCTCGGTAAAAATTTTAAATTATACGTAATAAATTTTTTCGGTTATTTAAGGTTTTTAAACGAAAATGTTTAATGCCCTGTAAGAAAGTCACGAAAGGGTAGGAAAATTGAATGGGTTTGTTGAAAGAATTACGCATAGATGTTTTAACTTCCAATAATATATACAAGACAATTTTATAACTTTTTTAAAATTTTAACCGGTTTACTTGGCACAACAAAGTACATAAAAGGTTAAAAATATAATCACCTTAGCTGTTTCGGTCAAAATTTTATATTTTTTTACTTCTTTTGGCACATGCTCTTAAATGAACTTCCGTTTACAACTTATAAACGGTGGTTTTTCTCTAAAATCCGAGTTCTCTAAACCTCTTACTCAACTTTCGGCATTTTATTTAATTTTTTTATGTTATCCGTTGTGTTTTAGTACTGTTATTTTTGTACATTAAGATTTGGTAGGTATTTAAATTTGGTTGATTAGCTAAATTTGTGTACTCATTTTCGTCTTGAAGAGGGTTATTTTCATATTTCATATTGCGTTAAAATAAATACTGCATATTTTTGTTGATACACGATTGTTGAGAATATATTATTATTGTTTTCTAATGAATAATATGCAAACTTAAAGATCTTTGAGGTAAGTAAGCTATTATTCTCGAAGCCATCATTCTTTGGTAACTCCTATTTCCTTCCTTAATATAACCATTCTCTAAAAAATTTTCTCTTCTTCAAATGATCATCCTCCCATAGAAATACACCTCGATGACGAATTTACTACTGAAATAAAGTTATCTTAAAACTACTTTTATCCTTAGCCCAGATTTACCATTTCTGCTTTATCAAATTAAAATTATTAAAATCTCCGTTTAACAACATTGACATTTCCATAATAATTGCAGTGCTGGTTTTGTAAGCGTGGCTGGAGGTCATATTGTCATATATTAATAATGGGGTTAGTTCGAGTTTGTACATTTTTCGAGTTTGTACATTTTGTAATCGTGCTAAAATGTTCAATTGTTGAGTTTTTGACCGATCTTTAGGTCTATATCACTGTATTCCGATGTTAAACCAGGCATGTCATTTAATACTTTCCAATTTTTTGGTGATGGTACCAAATGATGTGATTTTCGGAGTAAAATGGGTGAAACCAAATAAATTTATTTTATAGCAAATTATTCGAAATTGTCAAAATTGTTTCTGAGTGCGTTTTAATACGTTTATTTTTACTGTAAAATTTGCAGCGTGGCACACCTACAAGGGCTTTATGTAAACCAATTTCCCCTCCAAAATAAATCAATAGTGTTTTCTGTTGAATATTTTGCAACGGAAAAATGTATTAACTCGCACTGTGCGAGTGCATAGTGCATAGTAAAAAAATTGAAGTTTTTTGTTCATATTCAACCAATAATTTCATAAGTATTTTGATAACATTCTAAAAAAAATTTGTTAGATTTGCATTGGATTTGAGATTTTAACAATCTTAACATAAAGAATTGTTTATCGGCAACTTCGTTATATCTATGTAACTGAAAAGCTAGAAATATTTGATATAATTAATATAATTATTCAAAAGAAAGAGAAGGTTTGTATACTTCAATACACCAACGACTGGATGTTTGTCATAAAATGCAACGTTGCCAATCTTGACTGTTTTAGTACAAGAATTATAATTATTAATTCCCAATTTCAAATCAACCCTAAATATTAATCTACATGTACAGTGCCGAGCTATTATATTAAAATTATTCGGTTCTCAGGAAATCTCATTCAAATATATTTAATATACGAGTACATATTATCCCTCTTTTAAGATACTGGTACGATTTATATTTAATTATAAAAATTATAAAATAAACTTATTTATCATTCATTTTAGAATAATTTTTTCAAATTTTATCTAGTTGCCTTTACTTAAATATTACCTTCCAGCAGGAAAGCCATTGACGACACACTAATTACTAATTTACGTTGGTTACCAGTCTGAGATGAATCGTTTATGACAAGTCTAATTCGAGGTGACAAGTCATAGACGAGTCGCATGTGTCATGTCTGAGATTAATTGTATGTGATATATCCCCAGCAAACGTAGAAGAAGTTCCAGAACTAGTGCAAAAGTAGTGATAAAAGTATTTGTTTCCTTGTGAAAAGGGATGGGCGTCGGGAAAAATTCATGAGTTTTATAAAAAAATTTTAGTAAACATACGAAATTTTTGCGAATTCTAAATTATTTAGGATATTTTAATGGATGGATATTTGAATGCAATCCGGTAGTTAATCTAGTTAATCTGTTTTTTTTTTTTTTTTGCTAATTCGTGTTCGCCCAATTCAACGGTTAAATACTAATGAATTTTAGAGTTATTTTGAATATAGATCAAATAACTTTGGTTTCAGGAAATTCTACTGTAAGTTACGGAGTTGCAGAATGATTAAATTAATAAATGTTTCAATTATTTAGGAAGCCGGAAAATATGAATTTAGAATTAAATTTCAGGAAATTTACAGATGCTTGTGAATTAATGCTTCATTGTAATTGCTGATTGTGTAGTTTAGAATTGTGTTGTTATTTTATTACTAACGACTTTACATAGGTGTCTGTAACGGGTCGGGTCAACCAATTTTGGTTAGGAAGCCGAAAAGTATTAATAGAATTAAATTTCAGGAAAATTCCAGATGCATGTGAAATAATAATATTTTTTCTTAGGTTGCCGTTTTAAAGAAGCAATTGTTGAAGACCAATACCATCGTTATCCATTAACCTATTAAGCCTTTATCCTTCATCTAGTAGATTAGAATTGTGTTGTCTTTGTGTTACTAACTATCGGCTATACCTAGGTGTCTGTAACCGAGCCGATTCTGTCCCACTTAACTAACCTATCCAATCCTTCGGTTTTGTTATGTGTAAAAAAGGGTGTACGGTGGACCCGGCGTCATCCGGGAACTCAAGCCTAAGAACTTGGTCGTACATTCAAAATCAATCAATCAATTCTAAAAAAAATTTGTTAGATGAGTTTCAATTGAATACAGTTTTTGAGCATAAGCATCTTGATATATTACTAAACATATTATTAAAATTTATTGGTAAATTCCATCAATCACAGTTGTTGAACAAAAACTATATTTTATTCGGGTTTAATTGATCATCAACTACTATTAAAAACAATTTCAATAGAATCCTTTTTGATAAATTAAATTATAGACAAATTATAAAACAAATTTAAATTTCGTTAATTGAAAATATGTAAGAACATTTACCAAATTCGACATTACAAAACAGATTACTCCTTTTTGATCTGAAAAATCTGTTAAATCGCACTTAAAAATCCGGGAAACGAAACCTAAAGAAAAAAACTAAATTGTCAGACATTTTGTATGGAAGATGATTATGTTTGATAAATAAAATATGTATCAAAAATATAGTGAAATTTATTTTTATTTACATAAATCGGTAACAGATAAAACATATTTTGTGCCATCAAATGGCACAGCACACCGCTTCCCATTTTTCACTACGAAAGAAAGTAAAATATAAAGGAATTTTGCAGTACAACAACCACAATTTAAAAATACGAGAAAACGATGACGTCATAACATCGCCATGTAAATCAATTATTAGAGAGGAAAAGTAAGCTAAATATTGTAAGAAAAATATGAAAGACACAACAATGTTTATTTAAAAAAAGAAGCTAAATAGAAACAACTATATAAAAATTGGAAACGAAAAGTCATGGCAAACCGTATCCTAGTCTAAAATGTATGTTTTGACGAAGTTTCCACATCTAGATGTTCTGACAGGGGAGCTGCTGGCCATAAACCATTCTCATTATTCCATTTGATTTAAAACGGTCTTTGGGATGCGCAACGATAATAGGAGTAAAGAATTTATTCTGTACCCAGTAAAAACATTAATGTAAAAAAAATGTTCTCAACAGAATATCGCGCTTGAATAAAAATGAAAACTGACACTACCGTTCAAAACGTCGTTTTTACAAATTCGACGATTTCTGCTAATCGACGTGTTGTAAATCCATTACTGTACTATATTTTCGATCAATAATTTGTTTTACTAAGGAAGATAATTTAAGTTTAAATTATGGCAAGATCTAACTTGATTTAATATTCATTATAATGTATATTTAACACAAAAATAATTATAAATATTTTAATAGCTAATAAAATTGCTATTTCAGCTTAAAACACATATGGGTTCGCGTTAAATTTAATTTGAGCTAGTGGTTTTGAGTGTGTTTATAATATGGGGTGTCTCTCTTAACACAATCCGTTTAAATCCTAATATTTAGAATATTTTCTGTTAAATATAAAGTGCTGGGAAAAAAATTGGGTAAATATATTTTATTGCAAATTTGCGAGAGTTGAGTCTTTTTTGTTGCTAAAATTACAAAGCTTTTGAAAGTAATTGGCCCATTGTATCATTTTAAATACATGTATGACGTAATTTTTTGAAAAAAAAAACCTGCAATTTAGGGGCAAAACCCTGAAAAATGCTTAATCTTTCTGCTATTGCACGCGTGGTTAAATTTTCTCGCGCCAAAACCAACATATTGCTTTTACACTTCTCACGAACTTTTCCCATTTTTTTAACTAAAATTGCACTTTATTCTTTATTTTACTTTATTCTTTATTTTATTTTGAGGATCACTTACAGAATAACTTAATCTTATGCACTATTTAAACTAAAAAAAAATTACAGGCAATAAAATATCTGCACCCGAATGACGGCCAAGAACGGTAGGCGTAAAATAAAATAATTGCTTGACCAATTTTTTGCACAACAGTTGCGGGGTTGTACCGGTGTAATAAAAACAAAAGGCGGTCAAACAAAATATTAATATTAAAGATATAACTTCCTGTAAATCAATAAAAAACAAAAAAATATAAAAAATATGTGTTTAATTTATTCCATTACTTTAACTCCAATCAACGTATTTTGAATAGTTTAGGATTTTTCGGGGTTTTGACCCTAAATTTCAGGTAATTTTCTTTTTTTTTTTCAAAAAATTACGTCATGTATTTAAAATGAAACAATAAGCCAATTGCTTTCAAAAGTTTTGTAATTTTAGCAAAAAAAGACTCCAATTTGCAATACAATATGTTTGCCCAATTTTTTCCCAGCACTGTATATTTTATATATTTTATATATTTTATTTTTTATATATTTTATATATTTTAGTGACAATGGATTTCTATGTACAAATTAAAATATGCGATTAATTAATTTGTTAATTGGATATTTTTTTGCTGTGCCTGACTTTTTAGTGTTTGGTTACTCCGGAAATACTAAATTGAGTTTTGTTGTTAGATGACTGAGTTTTGGGGGATGATTGTTCAAATGGCCATTCAGGACTTGTAGATTTTACATTAATTGTTGTCTCTCTATCCGTTAGCTTTGATTTAGTTTGGAGAAACGCATACATACTTCAATAGTGTATCGTTTATATAGACATAATTATTAATTAGTTTTAAGTTACTGAGTAGTGAAATTGAAACTAATAAATATAAATTGAATTTCAAGAAATTCGTATCTTACTTTATAAAGGGAGAACTTAGATTGTTATGGTGCTAGTAATAAGAGGAGGGTGTCAGTAATGGGAGGAGTTATATTTTTAATCGCTAATTAAATAGATGAGAATTTTGTTGTCATTGTATTACTAACTATCAACTATACTTTTAGGTGTCTGTAACTGGGCTGATTCTGTCCCAACTAATTAACCTATTTAATCCTTCGATTTTGCTATATGTACAAATAGTGTACGATGAGCACAGCGACACCTGACAGATCATATGGAAAACTTGGTCGTACATTCAAATCAATCAATAAATATTCCATTTCAAAACATACTAATTCATCAATAAAATTAAGAAAACACTGAAAACTTACGTCAACATTTCTTGTGTGATGTTTTTCAGCAATGTAGTAGTATGTATTCACGTTCGTTTAATCGGACAAGATCCATATAACCTTTAGAGAAGTAGTTTTACATATTCTTCAAATTTAAAATATTATTTCTTTAAAAATTTCCAACACTGTGAGTTGTACAGAGATCTGATATAAACCCGCGAGCTGTTTCTCTTGAACTTCCAATGCACATATGATGTTTTTCAAGTATCAATGGCTTGGGCGTCCCATTATATTTAGCCAATCATATTCTGATCGCAACACTGTCATCAATGTGGACATGCGTCAGTATTGCTTAAAAAATTGGTATGCTCTTTTGACATAACATTGCCTGTCATGCTTCCTTATAATTGTATATTTTTCGAGCATAATGCGGATGTTAATCTTTTTTTTTTCATTTGGAAGTTTGGTGTACGTAAATTATCTTTGCTTTTCTTTCTATGTGAGGTTACCGAAATTAATATTGTTGATGTTTGTTCGCTACATTGAGCATTGCACTTACTAACAGTCGCCAATACATTGGGCGCATTCAGGGCACCCAACAGTTGTGAACATGTTGAGTAAAATCAAAGCCAACGTTATGAAAATGTTTAGTACTATGAAATTTTGAAATCAAATTGGCGATGATTTCACTAATCATGATGTCAACAGTTGGCGGTCCTGAATGCGCCCAATGCCTATTCAGAAACGTTACTAAAGGTGTTCTCACTTTTTTTAGTTTTTATTTCTATCTTTTTGTTTTGTTAAAGATCCAAATTGCAAACTTTGCAAACGATCTCACAAATTGACGTTGTTCAAGTTGTCACGTACCAATACAAAAAAATAAACTACAGACAAAAAATACGCCGTAAATGCGAAGATATGTACGAGTACATATATGAAACTTGTCGCTATTTTACATTTTACTTTAAACACCAAAAGAGAATACCTAACATCTTTTAAGTTTAATAATCTTGTATAGTTCATTCATAGTACTGATAAATAATTTTCGCCCTTTGGGCACTATATTGCTTTGAACATAAGCTCGCACAGCATATCTGTACAAGTACATCACACCCAATTTATTTTTATGTTTAGTGGCGGGTAAGGTATGATAAATTTAAAGGCATCATTAAGAACTTAAATTCGGAACGCATATTTTTGTTAAGCTTAACATTTAATTTAATCATTAAACGAAAACTAGATATTACTATGAATAGCTATTTATTTTCATAAGTGATGGGGTCAGCGTCATAATAATAAATAATATATGTATACTTAAAGTTATACTCCTTTTACATTCCCTCAAATTATAACATTTTGATGTTGTATAATATGTTTGTATATAAAGTTACCTGTGCAGTGACCAACCAGATTATTATACTTTTTATAGGTATATTATATTTTTGCTAAAACAAAATTTATTTTAATGACCAACAAATAATATTTTTTAAATATCCCCTTAAGGTGCAGATTAATCTAGCATATTTGTGATTTATGTATAAAATATCATGGAAGATAAAATAAGTAGTTATATATACAACTAGTACTACACAATTATGTGTAGACGAATTTACATATATATTTGTTATATAAAAAAAGGATTTTACATTTTCTTCAACTCTTCATTTTATTGATAATGGATTTTACACAAACTACAACAAAAAAAATATATGAGGTACATCTCTATTTATTTATTAGCATTAAGTTGATAAGATTACACAGCCTAAAGAAGGAAAAATAAGATAAAAGTGTTAAGCTGACAAACAAAATAGAACTTTGATAAATCACAAAGCTTTATTACAAAAGCCAGGGTTCTAGGAACACAAACTGACTTATAAAAAACAGCTACTAACCCTAAATAATCATATTTTTTAATTTTATATCGGTTAATCCTTGCATAAACAGTTCACAAACTAAATCCAATAATTTTCATAGTTATTAATGCAAATAAAAACAATTTATCTAATTCTAAATATTATTTATGTAAATAATATTATTACAGTTTTGTTTTAACATAAAACCAAAATTAATAGAATATTTCGAATAAACTATTTGACTGTAATTAAATAAATGGTTTAATTTACTATAGATTAATAAATCAAATTTAATATTTATATTTTATTAAAAAAACATTAATCTCATTAATTATGCAACAAAACTAATAATAACAATAATAAAAGTTTGTGTATAATAAAATTAACAAAAACCTTTTTTTTATAATATACTCAATTAAAATTATTTTATACCACTGTTAAATTAAATATTTTTCCGTGACTATTCTCTAACATACTTTTTTTACTTTTGTTTATGCAATTATATTGATATTCATTATTCACTACAAGTAAATCATTCATTTAAATTTAACTCATTTATAGCATAGGCAAAACACACAGATTACACATTTGGAAACATTTCCCAGCATAATACTTCTACCAAAAAGCCATTTGTAAAGCTTTTTGTGAGCGATTCGCACTAAGGTTCCTCGAATTTTCGCCATTATTTTATGATCGTTGGAAAATATGCCATTAAAGAAAATGCTGCATTATAAAGGGTGTTTTTTTAAGAGGTTGCCGATTTTTTTTTTGAATAAAACACATATAAAATTATGAAATGACCAAAATTTTTTTTTATTTGGTAGATAATTTTTTGGCATTTAACATTTAAACACAATTTCTGGCATATGGCTACCACGACTATTTTTCACAAATGTCATTCTGGAGGTCCAATTTTCCAGCACTTTTTCAAGCATTTGAGGGCGTATGTCAGCAATGACACGTTGAATATTGGTTTCCAAAGCGTCAATCGATTGAGGTTTATCCACATAAACCAATGACTTCACGTATCCCCACAAAAAGTAATCGAGTGGCGTCAAATCGCACGAACGCGGAGGCCAATTCACCGGACCATTTCTCGAAATAATGTTGTCGTTGAAAGTTTCTTTCAATAAGTCGATTGTTTCACGTGCTGTATGGCAAGTGGCACCATCTTGTTGAAACCACATTTCATTCATATCCATATCTTCAAGATTTGACAACAAAAACTCATTTAACATGGTTCTGTATCGATTTCCATTCACGGTAACGCGTCGTCCTTCCTCATTTTTAAAGAAATATGGACCGATGATCCCACCAGCCCATAGACCGCACCAAACAGTACATTTATCAGGATGCATTGGTAATTCTAGAACGGCGTGTGGATTATCTTTGCTCCAAATGCGACAATTTTGTTTGTTGACGTATCCATTTAACCAAAAATGCGCCTCATCACTGAAGAGAATTTTACGGTAAAAAAATGGATCTTCGTTCAATTGATTTAACGACCAATCACTGAATTCACGGCGCAAACGATGGTCGTGTGGCTTTAATTCTTGCACCAATTGAATTTTGTATGGCACCAAACCCAAATCTTTACGTAAAATTTTCCATAAAGTCGATGGACAAAGTCCAATTTGCTGAGCACGACGACGAATCGATAAATTGTCGTTTTCTTCGACACTGGCCTCAACGACAGCAATATTTTCTTCTGTACGAACTCTTCTCATTCTTGTCGGTGGCTTGGCATCCAAAAGAGTGAATGTAGACCGAAATTTGGTAATTACGTTCTTTATGGTGGTCTCTGACGGACGATTATGTGCACCATAAAATTCACGAAGTGCTCTATAAACATTTTTAATTGAACACTGATTTTGAAAATAAATTTCCACGATTTGAAAACGTTGTTCTGGAGTTAACCTATTCATAATGATTTGCCAAACAATACTGAGTAGAAATGCCACTTTGAGCTGTCAAAACAACTGTCATAAAATAAAACGACATCTATCGGAAAAACAAACCTCCTAAAAAAACACCCGTTACTATATGTATCGATTCTGTACTAATGGATTGGTTATATAATCGCTAGAATTTTTTTGTCACATGTTCTTAATTCCCTAATAGTATAGGGTAGACTTTACTAGTCCCTGCATAAGTAAAAAATTCTATAATATAGAAAATTTGAAAAAATCGAAAAACATACACATTAAAAAAAATGTGAAAAAATTATGCCAAAAACTTGAAATAAAAAAAAATGGATAATGTAAATAATTAACGGTAAAATTAAAGTAAAACATGGATCAACTTGTACAATTAAAAATTCTCAAGTGAGGATATATTCTCTGTATGCTTCATACAATCTTTACTTTCGTCAAATTTAAAATGAAAGAATGCTTCATAACAACCCGGCCACAACAAAATTTAAGTGATTTAAATAAAATACCTACCGTTGCATTAGAATCTCGCCTGTGATGTTGTATCACATTATGTGCATCACTATTTTCGGCTTAGTTTTCCAATTTTAAATTTTTTTGTTCAAATATTTTTTAAAACGTTTTTAAAAGTTTTTGAACTGGATTCAGACACGCTACAAAACCGTAGCAGATATTGCGTTTTGATACCATCTCGTGGTATTTTTATTATTGAGGGACTAATTTTAGCTAGTTTAACAAAAGTAATATTTTTCGAGGCAGTGCTAAAGGAATTGTAAAATTTGTATTAAAAGTCCATTTAATTTTTGTGAAGTGGTAACAGACCTATTTGTTTTTGTTTTCAATAACGCCGTAACAAAAAACCAGAAAAAAATGCTTTCTCACAACTAGAGAACACTACAAATTAGATTAGTTTCAGTAACATACTGTTTAATCAAAATCTGATATTAACTGGTTTTATAAAAACTTGAAAATCATTTATAAGTTATAAAAAAATTGTTTGAAAACTTTCATAGCCAACCAGATTGATTTTTTTTTTCGAACTGAGATTGCCAAGTATAACATACTCCTATTAAAAGAGTTGTGGTGCTCAGCAGTCGACATTTAACAAACTATAAAAGTACGACTGAATTTTCTGTACATATAAACAAAAAAATACATATTGATTTAGAAAACTCCAGTCGGAAAAATACCTAAATAGAACAAATTATTAGAAACATCATATTAGAACAAATTACATATAATCCCCTATTACACGGTACTCTTATAACGCTTTTTCATATTACGCAATTTCATGTCCCTCCAATAACACGTGCTTTATCCCATACAACGCAGGGATTTTCCACGTTATATTTCTGTACTGTGCTATACTATGTGTATGTATCTACACATAGTATAGCACGCAAAACGTTGTTCATTTTTTTATTACTAATAGTACACTACCACTCGAAAATAAAAGCAAATTCAAAAATATAGGTGAAAAATGCACTAGAAATTTTGTTTTAGTACTACTTTGAAACCGATATTAATACACATTCGATTTAGACCCCCTTTAACGAGAAAAGATAAACGTGAATCATTTGTACATAACGCGTTATACGGCGTCCTACAAGCATTCGCATACAACGCGTTTTCTTATAAAGCGGGACTATCTACCGTGTTATAGGGGGATTACTGTATTAGAAACATCCAACAACATAAATACCATGGAATGATATTGGTGTATTTTTTCTGTCTCCAACATTTGTGTGAGCCTCAATTTATTTTGCGATCGCTTTGTAAATCGATTTCGTTAAAAAATGGAACCGAAGAAAGGAAAAACAACAACAAAACTAAATGAAAATAATAACCAAAATGTTCACATTACCAATTGAGTTGGCTAAAGAAAAGGGAGTCAAATTTTTTTAAAATATATATATATATATATATAGTTAACAATACGGTTAGCGGTTCATGTATAAACTGCCTTAGGAAACAATAACAAGGGATTTTAATTTATCTTAATTGCTACAAAACGGGTTTCAAACCCCTTTAAAATACGTTTCAATTATTCAAAAATAAAACCGTCTATGAATGCTGTTAAAATAAGCAGCCAATTTTCTGGTATTTGAAAACCATTTCAAAAACTTTTACTTTTCTTAACTTTTTTTCTTATAGATCTTAAAATTGAAGAGCAATTAATGCAAGTAGTCACCTTAAAAGTATTTATAAATAACAACAAAGAATATACTGTATCGTCTAGATATTGCCCCCTAAGATGTAATTTAATTAAAGAAGACTATTGTACATTATTTAAATCACTTGGATCAAGTTTCATAATCGGAGGTGATTTTAATGCAAAAAACACCTACTGGGGATCAAAAGTAACCTCTAAAAAAGGAAGAGAGCTGTTCGCAGCAGGAAGACTATGTAATTGCGAAATTCTTTCTGGAGATCAACCAACTTATTGGCCTAAGGATAGAAACAAAATACCCGATATCATTGACTTGTTTATCACCAAAGGTTTAGAAGAAAACTACATATACCTAGAAAGCAGCGAGGGGATTATGTCGGATCATACGCCTGTTATTATGACAATCAATGCAACGATTGTTAAAAAAAACTAGTCCATCTTGGCTAACGAACAAAATATCATGCTGGGAGAAACTCCAGAAACTTTTTGAGGACTATATTGATCTTCAGGTGCCAATTAAAACCCCGGTACAGCTAGAAGAAGAACTAGAACAATTCAACAACAGTATACTAGAAGCGGCGTGGAGTATCCTCTGGAAATTAGGGAACTGGCTACAGCAAAACGAAAAGCAAGAAAGGTCTGGCAAAAAAGTCGAGCGCCAAAATATAAAACAACTCAAACATTTTTATCCAATAAACTAAAGTTGCTAATAAGAAATCAAAAACGAATCCATTAATAAATACTTGAGTGGCCTTACTGGGGAAAAAGATACCGAGTACTCCCTTTGGAAAGCGACAAAAAGTTTAAAACGACCTAAACTGCAAATTCCACTAGTTAAAAATGAAGATCGCACATCGGCTATAACTGCAAAGCAAAAAGCTTCGTTGTTTGCAATCCACCTCGAGAACACGGTCCAGCTTCTACTTAGACAATCTGCAGATGAAAACATACCACCAATATATAAAATGGATAACTGCAATATATCTCCTGTCACATTACAAGAATTAAAAGAGGAAATCAATCTTAACCTGAATACAAGGCAGGATATGACTTAATTACAGGACAAATAGTAAAAGCTCTTCCTGAAAAAGGACTACGTAAACTACTCCAAATAATTAACGCAGTGTTCAGACTTAAACACGTTCCAAATCAATGGAAAGTAGCAGAAGTAATTATGATACCTAAACCAAACAAACCACTAAATGACAAAAATTCGTATAGGCCGATTTCCTTGCCCCCAATAATTTCAAAATTATTCGAGAAACTACTCCTAAGGAGACTAAAACCAATAATAGCAGAAATAAATCTTATTCCTCCACATCAATTTGGCTTCAGAGAAAACCATTCAATAATAGAACAAGTACACCGAATTATAAACATTATTGAAGACGTACTTGAAAGAATGAAAGAAAGTATGTTCAAGCGTCTTCTTGGATGTAGCACAGGCTTTTGGCAGAGTATGGCATAAAGGCTTGGAATATAAATTACAAAGGGAGTTACCAAAGCAGTTTTATGAAATTCTAAAATCTTACATATCTAACCGATACTTTCGAGTTAAATTATGTAGATGGCGAATACTCAGAAATCAAGAACATATCAGCAGGAGTATCACAAGGTAGCGTTCAAGGACCAACTTTATATGTTCTATACACCTCGGATTTGCCAACGATAGAGGAGACTAACATAGTGACTTTTGCGGATGATACGGCCATCTTAGCAGTTGCTAATAGCATAGAACAATTTACAAGCAAATTGCAAAGAGCTACTAATATTGTCAGTACCTAGACCAAGAGGTGGCGAATACAACTTAATGAAACAAAATCTGTTCACGTAAACTTTACCAAGAAGAAGATCAACTGGATACCAGTAGAACTGAACTCTCAGCAAATTCCCTATGCAAACACGGTGAAATATCTAGCCATGACCCTAGACACGAAACTAAAATGGACGGAACATGTGTAAAAGAAAAAAGAAGAGTTAAACATCAAATACAGAACGATAGATTAGCTCTTAGGAAGAAATTCTGGGCTAACTCTAGATAATCAATTGCTACTATAACGGCAAATCCTAAAACCTATGTGGACTTACAGTATTCTGCTCTGCTGTACAAAAAAACCAATGTCAATATCATCCAGTCAATCCAAAGCAAAGTCCTACGTGGAATAGTTAATGCGCCGTGGTACATAAAAAATGACAACCTCCATAGAGATCTGAAGATGGATTTCGTCAGTGAAGAAATAAGCAAACACGCGACAAAACACATGCGACGTATTAGTCTAGACCAAAAGGCTGAGATACGTCGTATGTGAGATGATTCAAACCTAGTAAGACGGCTGCGAAGGAAGAAACCACATGATCTACTAGATCCAATCAGGATCGACCAAAAATATAATAAAATTGTAAAGGGGACTAGCCAAAGGGCTACAACCCTCTAAACAAGAATATACTCGTAAATTATGAAAGATAAATTACTAGATGATTTGTAATAAATTGTTGTAATAAATAAATATAAAAAAAAACTTTTACTAGTCACAAAATGGTTTTATAAAAGTCGTTCAGAAATGTTAAAATTATATAACATTGACATAGTTACATATGTATTTTCTTAAATTATACCTCGTTTCTGGTTTTTTGAAACTTTGGTTTAATTCGCTAATAGGGTTTGGTATAATTATTTAAAAAATATACATTTTATTTCTCGATTTCAACTTGTTGTTATAATAGTGGGCCCTATAATTTTTCTTAATTTTGATAAACGGGTCCAGTAGTCGTAGAAATCGTATAAGCAAGCTGAGAGCACAATAGAAAATACGTATCTTTAGAAGTGAAGTTTAAACTAAATCGACAGTCGAAAATAGTGATGTAACAACATCCCAGCCCTAATGTACTTTATTGCAGTTTGTGCTCTACAATCTGTTAAAGGTTTGATTTACATGACCCACAAAGGCATAAACTCACAAAAAGTTAAGGCCTTTATTAGAAGTTGAAGCAAGTTTTTTAGTGTGTATTAAATTCTCGAATTTTTCGACCTGTAATACGAATTTTATCAGAACAGGAATTATTACATTTATAAAATGCGATTACGCAATCTGGTTGTAGAAATATTATAAACTTATAATTTAAAAAATAAGAAATTTTGTGTTTGAGTCCCTACTTTTCGATAAAAATTTGAAATTTTGAAAATAATTATCAAATACAGCAAATAATCATCAAATTAAATAATCGAAGTTGGTACAATTGATAAATCTGGATTAAAATAATTGTATTTCAATTTATTAATTAAGAATCAATTCAAAAGTTTAGGAGAGGCTCTATAGATAGAGGAAATTAACTATTGAATATAGACTCTCTATTCTACATATCCGGGAAATGTGAGCTAGAAATAAATCTATGAAAAACTGTGTAAAGTATTATCCCATGCTTTCAAACAACATTTCACAGTACGAATAAACACTAACACCATAAATTCATCTATTCATGCAGTGAACGGCAAAGCCTCTAAAATTCACTCATTAAAACTAGATAATGATAAAACACGGAATTTTTACAAATTATTATGCAAATAATTGCATTAATCACATCATATTTTGTACATCTCACAAAATGTAAAAATTGGAGACATTTGCACGAGAATATTAGAATTAGGAAAAATTAATTAAAAATGTAGTGTGTTTGTTGTGCCCAACCCAACTTTATATTTCGATGGATTCGTAAATCGTGAATACTATACGCTCCTTATTACTAATTCAGGTAAAATAAATCTACATAATTTTATGATTCAGAAGAGGCTCATATGTTCAATTTCAATACAACAACGTTTTCATATCAACCTCAGAAAAGAACCAGTAGCATAGCATCTATCGGTTATCCGATATCCGCTAAAACGATTGTGTCATGTGCTATGTCTTAAGTTTCATGATTTCTACAATTTAAGCTAAAAATAAGAAATGGTTCAGTTGCAAATTTAATTTAGAAAAAAATATTCTGTACTTAATCATCCAATTCTCAATCATAGTCATTCAATTCTTAATCGAGTTTCTCGTTAATACTACATTTTTAAGATTGGCAAAAAACGAGAAATCGCCGCCTATAGAAACTATTACATCCAGTACATCGATTTCCGTCACATTTTATTGGAGACACCAAATGTATGAAAGAAGTTTATGTAGGAAGTAAGACACAGATAGACAGACAGACACTCAGATTAACGGACTTCGACAATTATTTACATTAAAAATTGTTGCCTTGAAACATAGAATATTTTTATTTTTAGGATCATTGAAATCCTGTTTTACGAATCATGAATGATGAACGATTAATAGTTGTAAAAGAAAAGAAACTCCAATTTCAACTTGTGAGCGATTAAAAATTGTAAACAAAAACTCCAATTTTCCTTTTGGGTTACGTGTGTACCCGCCGATGGTAAGTTTGCAAGAGAAAAAATTTATTTTATTTATTTTTTGTTTTGACAATATTAGTTAAAAAATATTTTCCTGTTTAGCACAGATGGTGTCGTTAACTTATAATTTAATTACCACTAGATGGCATTGCCTATTGATCGTTGGTATTAAGCGTATGCACCCAAAGATGCATTGGTGGTAGTAGAATTTGAGCTAAACTTATGATTGCATTTGTAGTAGTTCACAAATGTCAAATACATAATAACAAACTGGTAAGCATATGATTTGATAGAAATTGATTTTATATAAAACTAATATTATTATTTTAGGGTTCGGCTAAGGAATTTTAGGTGGATTATGTTTTTTAGAAAGAGAATTTGTTCCAGGTAAGTATGTGATCACATCATCGCTAACTATTGAGAATTTTTGTATAGGTGAACCCAACAAATGACATGATTTCAAAAATTTCATTTAAAATGGTAAGCTTTTCTGTTTGCAAACAGCTAAAAGTGTATATTTTGACCACTTAATTTTTAATTTCGATTGTGAAAGGACGTCTCTGTCTGACTCTCTTCTAAGCATATGGCTCCAATACTAAATTCAATTAATTAATAAACGTTGGAGCATTTTCGTTCATACAAAAAATTATATTGAATAACAACGTTATTATTTAACACTCTCGCAATTTACCGTGGAGTATTGCTTCGCCTTAGTGTGGACTAACCAGCTAAATAACACGTACTTACAGATTTAAAAATCTTCCAATTGGTGGTTAGTATTTGTTGTAATTAGAATTATGCTAATTGGTCTTTATCAGTAATTACAGACTTTTGCCATTCATCTTAAAACCTCAAAAGCGTTGAATTTGTGTAAACTAGTTCTGAATCTTTTCGAAACTACTGTAGCCATTCTGGTTAAGTAAACTACTAATCACGACTCAAGAGGTTTCTGATTGATTAAAACGGAAAACCCTTAAAATAAATGTGGTAAAATCCGTTTGTTTTCAAATAAGAGGTTTGTAATAGAAGAAACAAGCAATAATTTATAAAACCCCGTTTCAATACCAGAAGATTCAGGTATAATCTTATTAGTAAGGCCTATAATAAATTCACTCGAAATATCAGGTATTGGGAATTCTCTTAGCCGTTTTATTGTGCATAAATTCAATTCTTGTCATATATTATCCCAATTTTTAAATAATATTCTGTAAACGATAATTGGCAAGTTCCAAATAAAACTAAATTACGTGACCGTAACCAAAGGTTAAAGAACATCGCCTCAAATATTTTGATAATAACGAAAGTTAAACGGACAATATTCACTTTATTTTGCATTTTTGCAGATAAACTTTATAATTTCAAACAATAGAGTCTACGTATTTTTAACTTCGCTAAATCTAGAAAAATGTAAATGGGGATCGGATTCAATTATTTAAAATGGTAATTAGCCGTTTCATCTCTTTTGCAATAATTAAAAAAGGTTTTTAGATTATAATCGGTCTCAGTTTTGAATAATGGATTAACAATGTCACATTTTTCTTCACGATTTATTTAAAATCAATTTACAATTCTGTTTGTATAGAAAAGACTTGTGGGTGTTTATATTACGAGTAAAGGACAATAACACTGTTAACTCTGTAATTCTTAAATATATATATATATATATATATATATATATATATATATATATATATATATATATATATATATATATATATATATATATATATATATATGTCCATCGTACTATTACTAAGCAACAACCTTTGGGACATATTAAGGTAAATAATTAAATATCCTTATAAATCATACAAACCATCAAAAGCCAAAATTTAAAGGATTTACTCAAAAGGTTGCTAATAAATTTTTCGATTTCAGAAATATTTGCTAGGCAAAATGATAAAACACAAACTGAATTCCTCAAGAGAGAAAGAGTTGGTGCAATAGAGCGAACCATACCATTAATTGTCGAATTAGATTCAAGTAGGATTCAATAATTAGGCATTTAGATTAACATTATTATTATCATCAGGTTAATGCACTTATATGAACTAAACTAGAGCTTACAAGACGCCAAATCTGATTAGGTCAGAATAATTATAACGCAAGGTAGCGATTAATTTTTAATAGAGTTGCCACTTGAAATAGCAAATCGAACAGAACAAATGTCCGTAAAATGAAAACATCGTTTACAACGGTTTTAAAACGAATTTTTTTAACCCATTTCAGCTTCATCTATGAAGATAATGTGCGTTCAATTTGCAATTTTTGCAATCTACATAGAAAGATGCAGCAGTGTAGTGGGAACATTTGGCGGGATGGTCGTAATAAACATTCTAGAAGCATGTGCTGAACTGCTCATACTAGAAAATTTGAAAATACCATCCAATTGTTTCCTTGAACCAATGTTAAAAGACAAATAATTAAAACTGGAAGAAGAAATGAAATGTTTAATAAAAGTAGATGTACAGTAGGTGCAATAAGAGCGTGTACGACAAAAAACTAAGTAAAATTAAAACTACGATTTTTTTTGTTTGAATTATAAAAGTTTATTGTATTTTCTTTGACGCTACCAACTAATACACAGTAAAGTCACCATTACTGCTAATAATTGTCTGACACCTTGTAACGCTGCACTGTTCTGTTCACCACAGCGTTAATCTGCTGAATTTCAAATTGACTACACATCGGACAATACAAATTTTCCCCTCCCCTACCTGACGTAAACGAAATAAAAAACGAAAAAGCTATAAAAGACGAACCTGGTTTGGTATGTGGCAGTCGGTGCGATATTAAAAAGAAAAACGGAGTCGGTTTTTCAGAAACTAATGATAACCTACTAAATTTAACAAATGGTTCAACATTTGTATAAAATAAAATAAATAAAATTCGTGCAAATTCTTTAAATTCAGACGTTATATATTAAATTAATAAATTGATAATTTTCGGTTATCATTCCATTGTCAGAGTAATTAATGCAAGGGGAAAAACCCGAGTTAATCGAGTGGTAAAACGAACAGTGTTGCGTATGCATTCATTAAAATTTAGTTAAACATTGTTAAATGTATATTAGGTTATTTTATAATATTACATATAACTAATTACTACTCATATTGATTGGTGAAGTTAAATTGCTCAAGGACATGTTAAAAAAAAAATAAATATTTAGTGAACAAGTTTTTACGAACATGTGATTTAAAACTTGAAAAACAACCAAGGACATAAAAGATGTTCCGTTGTGCAACAGATTGAAAAATTTTCGTAATTAAAATACTTTTAATCAATATTAATAAATAAATAAATAATAAATAAATTTCCGTAAAAGTGTAAAAGAAAAAAAAATATCACAGGCTAAGATCACAGTGTGGATAAACTTTAATTCCTTAGTGCAAGAAACTATAAAAAACACATGCACAAAGTTTACGGTCAAATTATATTAATATATTCTAATTTGATAAAATTAACCATGTTACCAAATTCATAAGAAAAGATACCGTGAAAAAAAAACGCTAACGAACCGATAGGATACTGTATGCACAGAACAGCGTTGCGTATCATATTTTAGTGCTGTGCAATAGAAGTTAAAAATTACGCCAATTAAAATAAAGACAATTAATTTAATTCAACATTATAATAATATGTTATTGTGAATATCACCGACAATTAATTAATTAAAAATCGAAATATACTTGTTTGATCCAAATTAGAATCGAACATAAAGCCGAAAATAACAGTGAAATTAATAAAGCTAATGTTAATCAAACTATAATAATTACAAATATCCGTATTCGTCAAATTCCTATGAATAAAATTCACGGATTACCAACGATAATATCATCGCAATAATAGTGTTCAATTAATAACGCTACTTGAGACAAATAAAGCTCTACAATTACGAACAAACCATAGAAACTGGAAAGTATTCTAATATACATATTGGTTTCATTCAACGATTCATTGAATATGGTGATAACATCAATCAACATACATCAATCAACAAGCTACGTTATTCAACATCACGGTTAATTGGACAACAAGTAAATCAATTTTATTTATTATTATTAACTTTATACGGATTGTACGGATCAATTTTCATTTTTATTGTTAAATTTTTTAAAATTTTAGTTAAGTTTAGATTAGGGGTTAGGAAAAGTATACCGTTAGAATAACTATATTTTTTTGTATATTGCATATGCAAGTTAGACATTGTTATATAAATTAATTTTTCTTGAGTATGTATTGGACTAAATATAATGCAATTTCCGATTTGCATTGCTAAATGATAATCTTTTATTTTTATTTTTTTTATTTTCAAATTTAACGACTTGTTAGCAATTTAAAACTATGAAATAAATATTGAGCCATGGTTAAATTTCAAAATATTAATTAATATATTTCTATTCATGACAATTAATTGAGATGAGAGGTTAATCAAATCCTCGTGAGGCCTTGGTGAGTAGCGCAATGACGATGGAACCGTAATTATTTTTGTACAATCCATAGCTTCTTTAAATCCTGGTCAGTGTTAATGCTAGTTTCCTAATAGATTCATTCGGTGTTCTAATTAATTTTGATTGAGTCAAACAGCAGCGGTTTATCAAGACTACGTTCAACCCTTGGAAAACCCACCCCTTTACTCCTGAGCTATAGCCGCGCTCAAAATGACCGCCCAAGGGCAATGAAGTAGTATATATAGATTTTCTGACAACGAAACGACGTACAATGAAGCCATTATCAGATGGAAATTCCTACGATCCAAAAAGGTTTCGTTACAACCTTTTGTCCATACTATCAACCAATTTCTTTGTATATTGTGGTGGCAAATTTTCCCATTGCTTCCGGACGACTCACACTATACGGCTCAAATTGTTTGTGGTACATGTTCATCAGTGCTCATAAATTTCGATCGGATTGGCATCAGGTGGCTGAGATGGCCAATTTAATGTGGAGATGCTCTTTTAGAGTTTAAATTCCGAACAGAGTAGGGTGTTTTGGATCGTTGTTTGCTTGCAAGATCCAATTAGAGTTCCCCGCTCCAAACCATTTACGGACAGATGGTAACAAACCTCGTAAATAAATTTTATTCATGAAAAGTGTGTTTAGGTTCCGTGTGGAAACGATTAATTTATCAAAACCTTGCTTGGTGGAGCATCCCCATACATGGATATTGGGCGAGTGCTTAACAGTTCAGACAATCCTTTTTTTTTGCTTAGTTGACCTAACACGCCTTTAGCATTAAAACTCCAAAAGGATGACTCATCGGTAAACACATCATTCGTCGAATCTTTGTTTTTCTGTTCATTCGCCCACTGTAATCGCCTTTCAATGTTTTTTGTGTTAGCAGTGTTTTGACCAAAGTATTTCGATATGCGTAGCCATATATCCTTTTTCGTCAATTTTTCCACAGCTGCATTCAGCATAAGTGAAAAATTTTCATCAAACAACTATATGATGACGCATCAGGTTTTTGTAGTTATTCGGATTTTTCCTCTATCTGGCTAATTTCTAACATTTTTATACATTGAATAATGTGTAATCCTCTTCTGTACAAATGTTTTCGAGTTTTTATATATTTTGCTGCACTTCCAACCGACATTTTTGGTCCTTTCGGATGTACACTTAAAAACACTGCTTCAAATCGTTTTTTACAAATCGCACTCATTTCTCTCTGCTAAACAGCTGCAGTGTTATCCGCTAAACACGTAAAGATACAGGGTGGTAAATGTTGAGAAAAATGATGAACATGATGTTGTAAATATATATGACTGTAAAAACAAAAATTTTTACCCGATAATTATAAAACAGGGTTCATTTTAAAGTTAAATGAATAGGGCTTATAAAACAAATAGGGGTATCATGTTTCATTCCTTTTTTTCAAAATGGCCGCCAAAATATTATTTTAGAATTTTCTCGATGAAGGTCCAGTTTTTTTTAAATTTTTCCTCAATTATTTAGAGAAAAAATTTTGTTTTCTTGCAAAATACGTTTAAGTATGACAGTCTACTCATTTGTTGTATATAATTTCATAATTGTTACGATCGACCTGATAAAGTAACTGTATATAATTATTCAGTCGATCTTTAGTACATCCTTAATTGCATGAGATATAGTTTCAAAAGGTTGCATCAATAATTTACTTCAATCTGGTCACCAGTTAGCATGCTAGCTATTTTTTACCGATTACTGGAATATCAGTGATTGATAGATTTTGATAGAAACTGACGGAGTTGGCAGAGATATTGGTTGTAAAGAACTAATGGTATATATGCTGTAATGAGTATAAAACATCAGCAGGATATCTAAAGGTTGTATTAAGATTTTCAGATTTGTTGGTACCTTGCCACCAAACAACAATGGGATGCGCAACACGAAACTAGTCCTCCTATATACTCTGGTTGTAGCCCGCACATACTTCCCACGTAGTCGGATGTCCAAATGCACTTGGAAATCAAACAATGATGTTACGATCACTCAAACCGAACACATCCTCGTGTCTAAAAGGCATTTTTAGTACCAAGGATATTAAGACCAATCATCGGTTCTGACCACTTCTGACCAACTGATTCCAACAAACCTCACGGAACCCCGAAGCACCAAGCATTCAAGTTACCCGGACTAATTTCCAAACAAGCTTATCAGAAACCCAGGACAGCTAACCACCAGCCCATTCAACTTCCATCCACGTTCCATCCATTGTGAATAGCGCTACTTTCGCAACGGAGTAGCGAAGTTTCACACCGTTCTGATAGTCTAGTAAAATTATTTCTCCTCACTCTTAAATAGACAGACGGTATCCTCCAGGGTAGTTAACGTCATTGAATCAACCATCAGGTAGAAATAATCATCTACCAATGTAGAAATAACCTCTATCCGCTCCATCTTACGATGAAGTGCGAAGAGTCCACGTCGAAAATTAAAAATAATAAGGTACCTTGTGAGGATGGCATCTATTATGAAATGCACTAAAACGGTGGCGCTTTTTCTACCGCATGTTTGGGTTGGTTTCATCGATTTGGTTCGCGGAGAGAATCCTAGAAGAATGGAAAATAGCTCTAATTTGTCCACTACGTAAAAAGGGAGACTCCGGCAGAATTTTTTTAAAGCAAGCATTAATTAATTGTCCAGTAGATTGTAATGTCCTTTGAAGGTCAAATAATCCCCCCCCCCCTTTTATTCATGCACACCCATTCACACAATTATAGTACTCCACCTGTACATTGCAAGCTCTATGTCAACCAGTACGCGACATGGACGGCGGGTCGGCGCTGAATTCTGCACTCCAGTGGGGGATCTTAGTTGTGTTTATTAACAACACCGGTCGTAATCGATGACGAAAATCCGCTTTGCATCCAGCCTTTGGTGAGATTCGAACCCAGTACCTCCCGGTCCAAGTGCCGAAGATTTAACGACTGCACCACGTGTCCGGTAAAGAATACCAAAAATGTAAGACAACTTATATGTAAATGCAATTGTAGCAACCACCGCGGGATAGCTTTGCTCAACACCGACTACAAGGTTTTGGCCATCGTACTCGCTGATGGGTTATCAATTTACAGCGAGCGCATTTTGGGTGACAACCAACGCGGTTTTCGTGAAGGCAGATCTACAGGAAAAGGACGTCCCTGCGCATTTTCTATTTAGCTTTTTAACAGGCGTATGATAGCTTCCATAGGAACACATTGTGGAGTGTATTGTCACATTTTCGCATTCCTTCAAAATTGATAACCATGTGCAAAATATTAATGGATGGACAGTTGATAGTCGAAGGCAAACTATCGGAAACTTTCGAAATAACATCAGGAGTAGTTCAAGGGGACCGAATAGTCGAAATTATATTCAACCTTTCATTAGAATATGTCATTCGCCAGGTCTACATAGCACAGCGCAAGTATTTATATTATCAATCTAACCTAATAATAAATTACGCAAACGAACTATGCTTTTTGGGTCGTAACATCGAGTCTCTTAAAGAAGTTCTGTCCTCGTTGGAAAACAGCCCAACAAATTGGCCTCCAGATCAACGAAGCGGAAAACAAATATATGACTATCGCGGGAGGGCAACCACGTGGAAAATTGTTAGCAGGTAACACACTACGAAAAAATAAATGAGTTCGACAGTAATTGTGTAAAACTCAGTATCTCAAGATATAACAACACGGATCGTAGGAGGTTACCGAATACCGAGCATTCTACTCGCGCAAAACCAAATATGTATAAGAGCGTAAGACCAGTAGTCACTTTTGGTAGCGAGTCTTCAACGCTAACAACAACATGGGACAGCCTAAAGCTTGCGGTCTTTTAGGGCAAATTAGGGACGTAAGATGCAGCGCCCTATTACTGATGGAGAATGTACAGGAAGCGTCCGCATCCCGAGATCAGATATAATCTGAAGAACTTTCAGAGATAACGACATATTCTACGTTTCAAAAACCTTACCTTAAAACAGGTCCTGAAGTCAGCACCAGTGAAGAGAGGACCTCGGGGAAGGTTCCTATTCGGTGGATAGACGACATAGAACAGGAACTTCAAACTCTTGGTTATCGTGTCTGGCTCTATCTTGATCGAATTTTTTGGAAGGGTATTGTTGAGGTGGCCAAATTCCTTCACGGGATGCTGTCCCAACGAATAAAACGTAAAAGTCTAAGCTCAAGAGTATCACATACGCTTTTTACTTTAATGCGGTATGGAACGAAGTAATATAGATTCAATAATTCTAAGGATCATTCATTCTCATCATCATTCATTCTAAGAATTATTGGTGATTGATTAAAACCCATTTTGTTAAATTTCTATAGGAATAAATATAATAAAAGTAAATACTTCTATATTTAAATACATACAAAACTTATTTAAACATAAATATTTCTTTTAATAATTGTTGTCGAGTTCAACATCAACGGGGCATCGATCTGCACAAATATTATAATTGTAATTTAGTTTGTAGTTATATAAGTAAGCATGCTTGTAGCATGCATAATGTATAAGCTTACTCATCAAATTATGATATAAATTGGCTAGTGCCATATAAATTCAATAATACAACATTTTTTGCACTAAAATAAATTTAAATTATAAGCACTTATTTTTTGTATATAAAGAACTAGATTCTCAATAACAAACCAGAACAAAATTATATACCAACAAATTAGTTTTGTTTTCACTTTCACATTTATTTAGAATTAGTGATGGAGGATAGGAAAACGACGACATATTTGGAAAATAGGTTGACAACTCTAAAGACGATTTATAACGACTACGTCGATAATGATGAGAAAATCCTGACCATGACCCCACCTCTAGAAAAGGGTCATGCATATATGGAAAGACGGAAGAAAGTCAAAAACGTATACCAACAAATTAGATTTGTTTTCACTTTCACATTTATTTAGAAATAGTGGTCAAGCCCCCACCCGTGGTAAGCGCACTTTTCCCTAAATAAACAATTATGTTTCACAATAAAAAAGAGAATGGAGTTTTAATTTGTCAGATATTTCGACTTGATGTGATGATTGTCTTCGTCAGTGGCATGCTAATTGTAAAATATGGTATACAAAAATCGTGTTATTGAAACCCGTTATTTCTATAAAGAAATTCTAGAATCTATACAAGAAAAAACATTATCTTAAAAATATGTACATTGAAGGTTTTTTTAAAACCTGAACTAAATTAAAATAGATGTATTACAATATATTACAAATATACAATACAGATATATTACAAACACTGTAAAACATTAAGAATAATTTTTGAAAAACATGTATATTTTATCATTATGTCACTTTGAACCACACTTACACTACAGTCAAGAACATTTTATTTTGCGTGTTCACATTTTAACCCACACAATATTTAAAGAACTAAGCTAACATTTTAAAAGATGACATAAAAACTGCACCAATCATCTGTTTACGTATCTTCAACAACAGAATGGGCTTGTCTTTGTATAAAATGTATATATCTAACTATATTATGAGTGCAGTAAAATGACACAATAAATAATAAAATTGTTGTTGAACAATGAGTGAACAAACTTAAACATAAATAAACCAAATAAACAATATTACCATCCAATAAATGAACTTAAGGGTTGATTTAGCCCGAAAAATAAAGAAATTTATAGAAATCGCGGTGCGAATCAGTATATCGATTTTGTCCCGTGAGTTACTCGTTTAAAATGAGTGAAGCAAAAAATATCGAATACGTATACACTGTATAATACACAGTTATGTCTTTGTTTTGTATTTTTCTTTTGTTCGTATTTGTGTCATTTTTATGATGGACAGTACCAAAATAACGCGATCCGGGTGAATCGGTTTAATTGTTATGGTGCTTATTTCCTTTTCTCAACACATTACGTCTGCTCACGAGCTGTGGAGTGTCATTATTTAACATGCTAATGTATTTTATATTTAAGATTTTTTTATAATAAATTAATTTTATATGTTTATATGTTATATGTTTAAATTTTATAAATAAATTTAATTTAAATTTCATAAATCTTAAAAATAAAATATTAATTATAAAAACAATCGAAAATAAATAAATATTTAAAAAGTAACACTATCTTGTAAAGGCGGATTTAGTGTTGCGTTAGTTTGTCTTTTCATTCGTTTAAAGAATTTTTTCGACCAATCATATTGTTCCAAAATGACGATTTTTTTTTCATTTTTTTAAACAACACAAAAATATGGCGTTTACAATGGTTAACCCTTTGAGTGCCAAGGAGCACAATCGCGCTCCTCAATATAGGAATCAAAAATCTCATCAAGGGTTAATAGAATAAACAAAAACAATGACACGTAGTTGGCATGTGTATAGTAAAGCAAGCGCATCACTATCTAACATAAACATAAATACTACTACTATATCTTTCCGGTTACACTCATTACGTTTCACACATTTTGGGACAAAATCGATACACAGGAGTTTAACATTTAACTCGCACAGCAGATAATTTAATTTCGAGTACAGTTGTTTTAGAAACAACTACAGTTGCAACGAAAACAATTTCTGCACCTGTGACTCTGAGTGTATCAGGGCTGGGATGTTGTACCATCACTATTTTCGACTTAGTTTATGTTTCGTTTTTTCGAGTAAATTAGTAGTAGAAGTAGTTTCGGCAGCCTATTTTGTTTCATAAATTACGCATTTTCTAATGTGTTCTCAGCTTGCTCGAGTAAAACATCACTCAATTTCTTTTCTACGATGTCTAAGATTAATCGACTCTAATTATCACCAAATAATTTTTTCGTGATACGTTTATCGAAATGTAGAAAAAGAAGGAAGGCTCACAATTATATCAAGAGGTTGAAATCGCGATATAAAACACATAATTGATAAAGCGAAGTAGAATGTTATTTGATTCCTGTTTTTAACATCTCGTATAGGTACATATTTTGAAATTTTCTTGTTTATCTTTTTTACATGTTATTTATTTTTCAGACGCTTTCTTTGCATAGCTACCAGCTTTCATTATTTTGATTAATATTAATGTATTTTAAATGGTTTATGATTGGAAATATATAAGCTACTGACTTTTTGCTGTATTTTATATTTACAGAATATTTTAACAGATTAATAGCTTGAAGCAGTATAAAATTGTAAATTGATAGATCTAACTCAATATCTGAAATTTATATGAGTATATCGTCGTATACAATTTAAATTTCGCATGGGTTTGGCTTTTGTAAAAATGTTTGTTAAACGCAAGCAGTGTATAAATGACGAATATGTGTGTAAAATGATTTTGTCTGCGATAACTTATTTTTATTAATTATTACCAGCGTGTTTTTGACACATCCCAAAATACTGTAACAAATTTTTATATTTGATTTATTTTAGTCGATGTTTCATCCTCTTTCAGATGTTTTTTGTGTAAGTTTTATTCCAAACAAGTTTAATTGTTGGCAGGCTTTATTTTGCACTGTATCATTTAAATGTCAAAAGTGTAAAAAATAAATATTTGTACTCCATGATTCTCATATTTGATATTATTTATATGCAAGGCCTATTCCAATTGAATTTCAAACAGACGTACGATAGGTGTAGTGTAGCAGTGTTGAAAACATCATACAAATATTTATCACAAACTAACTAAATTTTATAAAAAATGAAACCATTTTGAGGGATTTATTGAAACTTTGAAACATGCTAAACTATTGTGTTTCGTACATTTTCATCCGTGCATACTTACAGAATTTAATTTAGTATAGTTTTTCCTCCCGGCCAAATGTCACAAGACAAAAAACAATTTTATTAAAAATTTTAGTTGCTAGTATTTTCTGCTTATATTATGACTGGCAGCGCATACTAAAATTTTCAAACGTATACAAATATTAGGTAAAAGTAAATGGTTTTGTAAACAGGCTATGCATGCTACTCTTTGTGATGATAAACATAGCTTTTGATTGATAATCAGATTAATGCGTGCTGTTTCTCGCGTAATTAGTTTCCCTACATAACATCACTTATTCTGTACTTTATAGAAGGTAAAGGAAGGTTGCACATATCTCCTTTTAAGAATAAGATTGTACTCGGTTTCGTTTATCATTGCATTTACCAACCTGCTTGATTAAACAATAACAGTATTTCTACTGAACTTCTATTTGCGATCGGAAAATATATCTTTCTTTCTCTTTTACTCGCTATATACGAGTAGGTTACTTTACGCATTATACCAATTTGTATGATTATTTATTTTACCAAAAATAAAGATTATGGGTCATAATATTAAAACAATTTTGGTAAATTTTAATTCATAACAGATATCACTACCAAACCAAAAAAATAAAACTCTACTCACAACGTGTGTAAAGAAAAATTATTACGGAATCAAATTTTGACTTGTTCTGATGTATAAAAATAACAAAAATTAAATATGTCTGTTCTTTAGCTAATTGTAACCATTACAATGTACCACAACTTCAGCGTACACTGCTTTTTATGTAATCAGCTTTACAATTAAAAAAAGCCAAGAGAAAGGCCTCTGAAAAAACGTGATAAAACTTTTTAAGTAAAATGCCATGTTCGACCGTGTCAAAAGCCTGCTTCACAGTAATAAATAAAATAGCTTATTTTATAATTTTGTCTCATGTCTGACATGCTTAAAGTGGGACATGGGCAAAGTTAACGTAAATATTTCTCCAAATGATAATATGCGGAAACTTAACGGCAAATTTGTATTTAACAATTATTCATTGTCTATTCATTTGTCACATCGGGCCGAGCTAATCGTTTATCCGAAAGGATATGTTTGTCTGATTTGCTCTATAAAATCTAAAAAAAATCAAATGAAAATATCCGAGCGGGCAGAAACAATTATAATACAAACATTTTTTATCCGATCTTTTTTTTTACCCTTTATTAATTACAACTTAGTCTGTGCTCATCTGATTTCATCTCATTGAGCTTGATTCTCCAGCGCTTAGTCCAGTTACGTTGCATCAGCAACATTACTTCCAATGGCCATGATTGCTGTGTCATCTGCAAAGGTGGCTATGGTTCCTTCATCTGTTGTTGGAATATCCCTTGTATATAATATATACAGGATTGGCACTAAGACACTCCCCTGTGGGACACCGGCAGCGATTTTCTTTACTTCGGAGCATTCATCCTCATATTTCACACGAAAATGTCTATTGGATAAATAATATCTTAGTATGGCATAAAATTGCTTCGGCAGATCTCTATGCAGCTTGAATTCCAGTCCACTGTGCCAAACTTTATCGAATGCTTGGGCGACGTCCAGAAATATGCTGGAGCATACTTTTTTGCGTTCTAACGTTCTTTCAATAACGCTGGTGATTCTATGCACCTGTTCAATTGTGGAGTGCTTTTCCCTGAATCTAAATTGATGTAGAGGAATTAGTTGTCGGTCCTCAATTATTGGTTTAAGTCTTTTTAGTAATAATTTTTCAAAGAGTTTTGACATAGTTGGCAGCAATGAAATTGGCCTGTATGATTTTTTATCGTTAGGTGGTTTATCAGACTTTGAAACAAATTAAAAGCATAAACTTTTTATAATTATCTAGACTCGCTCACCAACGTTAATTTTAAGTGTAATGCCGTTTATACTCGTATGCATATACCGTCTAATTCATCTAAACATTCTGGGAGTATTTCATAATCCAATCGTATCCAATGGGCGTATATCATCAATTTTATATATGCTGTTTCAAAAATTTTCAGTTTCAAATTTTTTATTTTTTTTAGGTACTAATTTATGCTACATTGTATATTCACACTGTATATTGTATTCTACACTGATATATTTTGTGTTAGTGTTCTATCCTGGTCATCATCAATAAATATTAGTATAGTACGTTGTCGTTACTAAGTTTTCTTAATATATACCTTGTTCATCCGGTCTATTGTATAATCCTATATTCATTGTGATATGCAATGTCCTTTATAGTGTTGAGCTCATCGGGACGTTCTCCTGTAAATATTTGTAACGCTGTCTGTCATACAAACAAAATAATTTACAATTCAATTTCAGTTTAGAAACAAATTGTTTACACGTTAATTTTTCAAAATATTTTTTAAAATACACTATTTGTATAAGTTTTGATAACAATATAACCTTCATCAGGATATAACATGGTTTACAAACATGAGCCACTTAATTTCACACTAAAATGGAAACATACCAAGCTAGATAAATAATTTAGTTAAAATTTATGATAAACGACAAAAAATTGTTTTTTATACTAATTATTAAATTGTATATTTTTAAATTGAAATTGTGTACATATTTAAATTTCATAAGAAAAATCTTTTTCTACTTTAGTGTCAAATCAAAGGATTCTTTCTAGTTTTACTATATCACAGAGAAAATGATATAACTCTTGATGCTATCATATTTTTCAACGGTCCTAAATTCAAATCCAATTCAAATCCAAAATTTCAATGAAAATAATTCTGGAAATGTGATTTTAAAAAGGTATTGTTAGGAGAAAAGCCGGCCAACATTGGCATGAGATATTTAGAAAACGTACATACACACATGACACATTAAAAACATCCAGTCGTAATATTTTTTGTCGGGTCACCACCGATAAATAATAAAAGAGCAAGCACCATACATACTCCGCTATCGAGAGCCTCAAAGATTTGACTATCCCTATATCATATTAATCATCATGTGAGTGAACAAAAAATAGCTTAATCTGGAAACTAATTTTGTTAAATTTTTTTTGCAAATAAGAAATGTATAACGTATTTTGTCGAAATTACATAAATTGAAAACAATCTTGCATTTTCTGCAACATGACAGTTTTAGAAAAACATTCTGTAAATAATCCAAAGTGCCACATCAGTGAAAAAGACTGTCGATAGTAATAAAAAAAAATGGTTAGATTTTTTTCAAATAAATTAAAATTTAAACATAAATTAAGTGAAATAAATAAACAGAAGTAAAAAACAATTACCACAACACATTACCGTTTGGATCGAGGGTGCCGGGTTCGAATCCCGATAGGGGCAGGATGCAAAAGGAAATTTTCATCAACAGATTACGATGTGTGATAAAAAGGAACACAACTACGACCCCCTATCGGCGTGCAAAACTCATGGGCCGACCCATCTTCCATGTCCAGTACTATAGGCTGGCAGGGAGCCATGCAAAGCGCAGATGGAAATGTAAATCGGATCTATAGCCGTACGTCTTCGATTTGGCATAGCTGCGTAAGATAGGACGGGAAAAACAAATCGTGAAAGAGTTGGAAGTGCTTCGGCCCCAGAACAGATTTCAGGGATTAAAAAATAAAAAAGAAAAAGAAAACAAAAGAAATACATTGACATATAACACAATAATATAAAACTGTTGCATACTGTTTCTATCAAATACAGTGTAAAATATATAAAGGTCCTCGGGTACCTTTGTTACTCTAATTCGTACAACTAAACTACTTTTTGCTCTCACGTTCGTCCAAGTTGTGATTGTATCAATTGAACTAGAAGTTCTCATAAAAATAAAGCGTTTTATTATGACTGAAACATATAAAGCTAGACGGCTAAAACATTCACGTTTTCGATTTAATTGCGAACAGAGTTGTTTTTGACAGCGACCTTTCAAGTTAAGGTAATTTAAATCGGTTAAGTGGTGTGTGATTTGTAATTTATTAGTTTTAAAAGCCGTATAAACATTAATAATAAGTGATTGATTTGTGTGTGGCAACAACAACAATTAACTAAAGTACAATCGTTTTTTGTGCTCAAACAACAACCGTAACACCGTACGTCAACTCATTTTCTTCTTGAGTGTCAGAGTGTACCTGCACCAGGGCAGCGAAATTTAAATTTTACCCGATAAGTGCCTATGGCCAGGATGTCGTTTAGAAGCAAAAATCGGTTCCAGACTCTCATGAATATGAGAGGAACCAGCAGTCCTCTTGAAATAGAAGAAAATAAAAACAAAAGAAAACGACTATTTTTCGAAGAAAATAAGGCTAACTAAAAGTATGTAGTAGTGAAGAAGGCTGACAGTGACAACAGTTTTCGAGGAGTATTGTCTTTCTTGATTGAAAAAGGCCTATCAATGATCACGTCGCACATCAAGGAGACGCAGGGACTGCGTAGTGGGGAGCTTTTGGTGTTGACAAATAAAGACGAAGGATTTCAAGCTTTAATGAAGGCCACTAAACTAGCAGACATACCGCTCAAAGTAGAAGAACACTAATTTTTGAACTTCAGTAAAGGTGTTATTTATAGTCATGATTTGATGTATGTTGAGACCGAGGAGATCGAAAAAGAATTAAAAACTCAAAATGTGATCAAAGTGGAACGTATAAAACGAAAAGTTAATAATGAGCTACGAGATACGCCACTACATATCATAACCGAGTACCGAACCACATCAAAGCGGGTTTTTTGAGGTTGGATGTACGATTGTACATCCCAAACCCAATGAGATGCCACAACTGCCAACGGTACCGGCACACGAAAACTAAATATGAACGATGGGCACGACGAAGAAGTTTGCGAACCCGTAAAATGTGCAATCTGTACAAACAATCACACCGCGTTTGACAAAAATTGCCCGACATTCATAATGGAGGCAGAAATCATCATTCATAAATAATTAAAATTAAAATAATGGATCGCATCACTATTTTAAAGCAAAATAAACTTATTATCGCGAAAACGCAAACACCACTCCAGCAACGATGGTCACACATAAAAACGAAACATATAGTGAAATGCTAGAAAGAAACAAACTAAATGTGGAAAATTACACCAACAGTAACAACAATACAAACAAATATTATAATAATAATAACGACAACAATAAATTAAACAACAATAACGAAAACAACAGTAATAATAACAACAACAATAATAATACAAATAATATCAATAAAAACAACAACAACACCATCAATAATGAAAACAACGACAATAATCATAACAACAATAACAATTATAATAACAACAACAATAAAAATAAAGATAAAACGTCAGTACTGGAAAACAAAGAAATGACGAAACAAAAATTAAACAACATTACAACACAAGATCCAGGATCGAGCAACACTAAAATTATCATCAAAGCAGTGGCAGAAAAGAACAACGAAGATGTATTATCAAGGATTTATGAAGTGTTTAATCCTACCGAGAAGCAGATTATACAAAACAATGATCAAGGTATGAGTGATGATGATTATTAGAGGGAAGGAGGTAAAAAGTTTTACTTTTTGGTTTAAATGGTTTTTTCCCCTTCGTCCTTTCTTTAAAGGGAAATGCGAATGATAAGATCCAATGAATGCGTGGCAATTGGTCAGATAAATATCAGCATGTATGCCAATGGCGATATGTTGCGAACTTATCTGGCCAAAAATGATGTGATTGTAATGCTTTTATGTGAAACTTGGGAGCGTGAGGGTAAGACGTTTCGTGTAAGTGGGTACAATTTTCTGTCTAGACCGAAGACTGATGGCTTCGGCGGAGTGGCGATATTGGCACGGACCAATATCAGCATTGTACAGTGCGACACACCGTCATTCGAGCGCATCGAAGTCATCGCAGCCAAAACTCGAAATCTGGACAGAAATTTGATATTTGTGAGTGTATATGCAACTCTAATTGAATCAGTGAGTGATAGAGACAATAACCTGAGCGATTTTCAAATTTTGTTTGACTGGGTGGAAGGAAAAAGTGACGTGATTCTGGGGGGTGATATGAATGCGCATTCGAGAGTATGGGGGTGTGAAAAAAATGATGCTTGGGGAAACTTGTTGACTCACCTTATTTTGGATGCCGATCTGGTAATCCTGAATGATGGTGGGCCAACTATGATGGTGTGTGTGGGGTCGACAACCAGTGTGAATGACTTAACATTAATGTCTAGCGGGTTGGCGGCCCAAGTCACTTGGAATATTACGGATGAGAGTTTGAGTAGTGATCATTATTTGATCAGGATGTATGTAGGTGGTATAAATCTTGATATAGACCGTAAGGTCATTATGAATGATAAGAAATGGGTCAAACGTATAAATGAGATTCTCATAATGAATGAAGCAAACGAGGTTAACCAACTTGAGGATGAAATAGAGAGAGAGCGAATGAAATGTATACATGTAAGAGGAAATGAATGTAAGGTGAATGGTTGGTGGAACAAAGAAATTCAGTATTGGTATGATAGAAAACGGATAGCATTGAGAGAGTTCAATAGGTATATATGTCATGAATGCCGAATAAATCATGCAAGGATGAATGCAAGATTGAAATAGGCTATCCGTAGAGTGAAGAGGAAAAATTGGCGGGAATATGTGTCCAAAATGACACATAGAACCACAACTAAGGATGTATGGGATAAGTTTAACAGAGTGAGAGGTTATAGAGCGCAAGGCAGAAATGCAGTGTTAGATGACAGAGACAATGGTGGTGCCTTTTTACAAATGATGACGGATGTACGTAGTAATTTGAGCGATAGATATGAAATTTTGTTACCTGATAATGAAAGTGAATTTATGAACGACATGTGTAAGGAATTGTTGGGAAGAGTTTCGAGAGGTCTTAGAAGCAACCAAAACTACGACTTTCGGAACTAACAGAGTGAGTTATAAAATGATTGGCAGATTGGAATTCGAAGCCAAGATGGCCTTGCTACGAATTCTCAATAAAGTACGGATGAGTATTCAAACACCGGAAAAATGGAACGAAAGCAGGGTGGTACCTATTCCTAAAAGAAATCTGTCAACCAATTACAGGGGAATATGTATGTTGAATGTATTTGTTAAAATTGTGAATGGTATGATGAAAGGTCGTATAGACAAGTTTGTGAATAACGGTAATTCGTTGCTGGAAACCACCTTTGGGTTCCTTCGCAACCACTCTGCTAATGAATGTGTAGAAAAGTTCATGTGGGAACTGCGAAAGGAAAAAAAGCATGTTGTGGCGGTATTTTTGGATATAGAAAGGGCATATGACTACGTGATTCCGGGGAAACTTTATTAGATGAATGAATGAAAGAAAATTACTTTTGTGTGGTAGAGGGTAAATGTTGGAGGGAGCACTGAATATAGGCCTCCCTCAAGGCAGTAAAATTTTACCGACTCTCTTCAAGCTTTACACGAGCTCGATACATAGGTTTAACTCCTCGGACCAGGTCATTCTGCAATTTGCATATGACTTTGTCCTGTTGAGCAACGAGAGAACCATCGAGGAGGCCTTAAGTCGGGCTCAAGATTGTGTGAATTAGGTAACAAAATGTTGTTGTATGACGTTTCGAACGAATCGTATGGTTGACGTGCTAGTGTATAATGAGCAAATTGAATGTGTAAATTTGAATAGGTATTTGGGAATCTGGGTTGATAAGCAATTGAGTTCTAAAGTGCATATGGAAAAATTTGCCGATAATTGCAAGAGTAGATTGAATGCAATCAAAAGGGTGAGTAAACCGAAATGGGGAGCTCATCCTCGTGTGACCGATATGTTACGAAAGGCGCTAGTGTCATCAAAAATTGCGTATGGACTGAGTGTATACGGTGATGGGTCCAAGGTTGGGTTTAAAAAGATGATGCTTGTGGAGAATGCGTGAGCTAGAGTGGTATTGGGAGCGATCAATTCGACACCAATACACACTCTGTGGTCTGAATTGGGTGATTCGCCTCTTTGAATGAAGAGGGAATGGATCACCGTGCGAACAGTCTCTCGCAAATGTTAACTAAGGACAATAAATTGGCGAATGAAATGAAAGAGAGATTGCAAAGAGGGACGGACTACCAAAGGACACAAAGATCTCGGGTGATTTTGGAAAGTATTAATGTATTTTTCAAAATTCGACCTGTAAATCCGAAATTCCCTCCGAGCAATCTAATTGTGTGTTTAAAGTTTGATGATACAGCAAAAACGATGATGAAAGAGTTGTCGCTTAAGAGTGAGTTTTTAAAAATGCGAATGAATTATTTTGCCCATGTGAAAGTGTATACAGATGCTAGTGTGAATGATGATCGATTAGGTGTAGAAATTTTTATTCCGTCAATAAGAAAAGAGAAAATACCACGAGTGAATGAAAGCATCTGTATAATGAATGCAGAGTTGCTTGGAATTATGGAAGGGATCAAGTTGGCAATGACACAAGGGAGGAGTAGAATAATATTATTCTCCGACTCCCGGAATGGATTGGAATAAATTAGTAGGGGTGGAGGCACTCATGGTAATGTGTATGTGGAATTGTTGTATGAGTACCTTCAATCGTGTGGGAATGAGGTCATTCTTCAATAGACACCTTCACCTCATCGTGTGGGAATGAGGTAAATGAATATGAATTGATGGATGCAAGAGATGTACTTTGTTGAGAGAGAGTTTGTTGAAAAATGTCAGGTGAAAGGTAAAAAGTACTTTGAGTTGGTTAATGCTCCGTTGAGTAAACCTTTCTTTAAGGTACTAAAGGGAGATACTAGAATGACAAGAACAATGGAACGAGTGAGACTGAATCATGGAAATTGGAAAGAATGTTTGAAGAAACGCAATTTGATTGAGTGTGAATTATGTGACAGCTGCTTGGTTGTGGAGGCATCGAACATTTGATTTTAAAATGCTCTGCATTTAATCAGAGCAGACAAATGATCGATGTTCTCTTGAGTGCAAGGAATTTGCCAGAATTATTACGAATGGGAATGAACGTGTAAAAAAAGGTGTATGATTTTATTAGAATAAATCAGATAGAAGTATGGAAGGGGATCGATGAGTGAAAGGTGAATGACTGAAAAATAAACAATAGAAAAAATTGTAAAACAAAAATTGTAATTTGAAACTGGGCCAAATGGCACCAAATTTGGAGCTAGAGCCAAATAAATAAAAAAAAAAACAAAATAGACGACTAAAAGTGCAAAAGGTACTCGGCTACTCGTCACTCACATAAGGGTTAAAAGAATTCCTTGTACTTTACTGATTTCTTGGTTTTCGTATTTATTTTGCATTTCAAAAACTTTAAAATCCTATTCTTACACACGGATAGAAGCCGTGGCACAAACACAAGTACACATGAAAAACCGCCCTTTGCAAATATTTCCTACATTTCTAAAATGTAGAACGAAATCGAAAACTACACGCTACTAACTAAACGGCTACTAAACAAAAGGAGAATCTCTAAACAGTTTTCGAACAATAAGAACAACAGAACACACTCATAATTTGCAAATTGTTCTTGAAGACGCGCTAAATTTTTGTAGAATTTTCGTATATTTTAAAAATTCCTACGAAAGGCTGACAAATAGGATTGTTTATGTAAACCAACACAGGACCACAAAATGATATAAAATACAATTTAAGACACAAGGTAGGAAATAAACACCATTTTGACAACAACAAAATTCAATAAAAATTCCCCCTAAACTTACCGTACTCTAACCGTTGGAAAGAATTAATAAATTCTTACAAAATAAAAAAATGTACAAAAGACATTTTCGTACGTTTAATTCAGTAAATACTTAAAAAATATCGATCTTAATTATTGTAAACTAATAATGGTTTTCTCGAAAAAAATTCACTTCTCACGAATCCTAGATTTTGCTTTGGAGAGTGTTTCTAACAGATACATATTAATTGAACCACACAAACGTATATCCAAAGAAACATTTTTAGATTTGCTTGAATTTTGCCTGAAGTTAGAATATTTTAATTTGCACACATTAAAGCTAATCTAAACATGGTGGTTAGTAAAAAAAGTGACAAAAATAATTTAAGGAGGGTATATTCGAATGTCCTTCGAATATCAGTAAATAAGATTAATCGACCTTGCAATTTATTAAATTATTTCCAATGTTTAGTGTACGGTAAGTATATACCAACTCTTCACTGAATTTTGTTGTTGTCAAAATCGGTCATTAAATTTGTTTATTACTTTTTGTGGTTGCGTTTACCTGGTTTACAGAAACAATACTTATATTTTACTTAAATATAAAAAAAATTAAATTTAATTCCAATTTGCTTTTCAAAGTTGTATATCATTTCAAATAAAAATGTACTAGAATATCTTACATGAATGACCAAATAGCTTGAACAAATTTTCGAATCGATTAAAATTAAAATTGGTGTCTACTGAAAAGATTATTTTTCAATGTACATTATGGCCATGCGACACAATTTAGAATCGAAAGGAAAAACATAATTATGTAGAAAGCTATGTCGGTTTGTTAGCTGTTTACTTCAATCAAGTGATTCTCATGTGATATATTTGAAATAATAGGTATGTTGTGATAATTATAGAAAAAATGTTAATTTGAAGAAATAGTTGAAAATTGTAGACAACGCAGTACAATTAAAACTTCTTCAGACTCCTGTTTAATTCCCGTTTATTCTTAATCTACTGGCAAATTTTGAATATGCATATATAAAATTAAGCAACATAATATAAAAATTCTTATTTCTCACCAGAACATAATTTACAACATTAACGATGGTTCATATTCCAGTTTAGATGTAAATCTAAATGTCCTTGCTAAATCTTACCTCCATACGTTTTTTGAATTCCACGATAAAATTAAAAATAACCACAACAAATTGCAACGCAACATAATTAATAATTCAAAGTGTTGATAAGATAAAGAGTGTTAAAATGAAATCCCTCGTTATAATATATACTAATATTAAATAAAAAAAAATTAAAACCGAGTTAACAATCAACTCATGCGCCAAATTAGGTTTTTTTATTATACGTCCATCGAATATAAATTAAATTTCTTCATCTTGTGCACGTTTGCTCTTGTGTTTTTCGGTTTTCCTCCAAAACCAGGCAACGCAAAAAAATCCGTATAATAAAATAAAATTGATAATAAAATACAACAAAAAGTTGTATATGATTTTCACACATTTCAGCCTTATTTATTTGTAATTATCGTGCCTTTACACATTATTTATCATATATTTTGATCGATTAAATTATTTATAAGAATGTTAATGTTAAAGCGGGATCGTCGTCATTACACACCAAAAATAAAATTTAAAAAAATCGTAAAAAGAAGATTATAATTTATGATTTCTTCTCACTTCACAAGAAAATTATAATTTTTGCCTCCGGCCGAATGTTTTCCATTTAATATTTTTAAATGATCATGATCGTTTATTTTCTTATATATGTAATTCATATTTAAAAGATATATCAATATTTTTATAGCTTATAATTTTAAATTTGAGTGTAAGAAATTAAGTTCAGAACGTACGAATAGAAATCAAATAAGATTTTATTCGTGTTTAACTTTTCATTTTATTCTTTAAGTTGCGGTTGAAAATTATATTTATATGTGTATAGTAGGTGTACGTGCCGATAAGCCAAGATGTTTTTTTAAAATAAATATTTAGTTTAACGAATTAAAAAACTGTTATTTAAGAAAGGGTTATAGGTTGTAATGTGTTAATAATATGGGATTCTCGAAAATTAATAATGCAGTGGCATTATGCGTTTTTGAAACTGTTACGTGTTAGAATAAGTTTATATTGACAACCTTTAATCAGATATTGTAATTTTTATAGATTCAGGGATTCATTCCTTTATGCATAAAACGTAACATTTATAATATGTTACGTTTTCCTCATTGAAAACGACACTATTGGAAAATGGACATGCTTTGATTACGGACTAAATTTTGCCTCTTCCTTGTACTCTTCTATATCAAATAAAAAACAATGGGCTTGTACGAGTATGTACTCTTAAGTAATACAATACAAAATGGGGTAGAAGTACCTTAGTCGATAATATTTATAAATTACTCTTATGGTTCTAGTAAAGCAATTTATTAAGATTCTAGTATAGTGTTTAACCGAAAATTATATTTCAGTTGTTGACATTTGACACGCTAGTACTTCTATCTTTAATCCGTAATCTTGATAGTGAGGATTTGGTATAATGTTGAAGATAATCACCCTGATTTCGCAGATCTTGGTTTTATAATTAGAATATATTGAGAAGTGAGCTATCTAATTTGATTATTTCAAAGAACAAAACTGTTTTTCTTTGCCAAACGGTAACAACCTTTTATCGATTCAGGTATATTTTATCTTGTACCTAAAAATGTGGATGAGGGACATTTTTTAGTAAATACCAGAACTAAATTTTATATATAAAATTATTTCAGTTAGACAATTATTATTAAAGGATTGACTGCTAATATACTCATTTTTTCTTTGGTCGTACTCGAATACCCGAAAAAATTACTGGCGCGTTCGAAATTTAAAAGTGTTCCCCAATTTTCAATGCGTCAAACCAAAAGATATCGTTTGCCTTTTCAAGAACATTATAATTTTGCTATCGGTTCCAAAATTTAATATCTCGGTATGCCAAACAGTTCCCACAAAAGTAAAATGATGCAGTTTGGTATGTCATTTTAAATTGAGACTTGCCAAGAAACAACGTAAAATTCGATTCGGCATTTTAAAATTGTATATAGAGTTGCCTATTTTCTAATCAAACGTTGTCATTTGAGGCTTTAGACGGCTGTTAGGAAGTCTACATGAACGAAGGTAATGAATTAAATATTATAAACTGTGTTGCACGAGTGCATATGTATGAAAATATCAAATTCAAACTGCGCAAGATTAACTTTGATTTAACTATAACGAATGAATGTATAGAATCGAAAACGCCGAAATTTTGAAGTAACCTTGTAATGATCCAGCACTTCTTCCGAGTAAAATTTCCAATAAAGTTCATCTTGGTTATACAAGCGTACAACGAAATTAAAACTCTATATACTAAATATTGTATATTTTGTTTCGTCAAACAAGAAGCGTTCCACAGCCGCACGATAATCGTTAAATTTTAAAGTGTAGCCTCTGGTTAACCGAACTATTGAACTTGAATATGACAAATAAGTAATTATTTTTTAATAATAAACGGTTGTGCAAGTAGTAGCAACGATTGTTAACTGGACTCGTTTGAATTGTTTAATATGAGAACTGTACAGTTTAAGCAGTATATCCTCCCATTTTATAATTATAAATGCTTAATCTTAATACGAGTAAATAAGTTACGTTGGTTTTATTGGCAAAACTATCATCTAAAACTAAAACAAAAAATCGGCTGCTATTCATTATTGATCGTAATTTTTTTCAAGATTTCTTTTTATGTGCACAGATCGTTTTTTCCAAGGCAACATTTAAAATTATATTTGGTTCGAACGGGACCCAGTTCAATAAAGTTTCTAGTGAATCTGCAAATTTTCGTGAGGTTTTTTCGAATTTTAATATCAAGTGCTGAAATGAATAATGTTGCAGTTGACATCAAACATTGTAAAGATTTTATTAAAAAATTGATAAGAAATTTTTAAAATTAATTTTAAAACTATCACAAGTATGAATAAAGTACATGTGGTGTATCCCAAATCATTCACTTGTTAAGTCTAAGTTTCACTCTGGATGACCCAACCATAAAATTAGTTTGTTCTGTGTTAAAATGCACTTTGTTGTTTACTCAAGTTTGTGCTACACTATTTCAAATCACCACTAGTGTTCAATATTTCATTCGTTAGATCAATATTAAATTTAACCCGTTTCACGTCAATTTTTAATATTCTGTTAAATTTTTGAAAATTTGTTACACGATGACGTATGATTATCAAATTAACCAACCCTTTATATCATAGAAACCGGTTTTTCAACTCGCAAAATTACCAACTGAATTAATTTTTTAAATCGAATATAAAATTCCAGTTTTAAAATCCAGGCAGGAGTTTATAAAGGTTGAATTTAGAACGCAGGAATCGTTCTTTTTTAATATTTGTTCTCTACCACGTTCAATTTTGACATCGGGGATCTAAGGAGTATAAGTTCTACAGTAAATAAAAAAATTAGGGAGTGAATATGTTATGGCCAAAACTCAACTTTCAAAAAATTACACTTGCCGAACTTGTTTTCTAAAGCGATAAATTACAGTTACCGGAGTTTTGCTACAACTGTCTTGGATTTATAATTAAATATCATTATTCCTACTTCAATTTCAGAAAACCGACTAGGCCAACGCTTGTTGAAAATTTAACCTTTAAATTTATTTAAATATTTTAGGTTTCTTTTCGCTATTTGTAATTGCTAAACTTTTCAACATCATTGCATAAATTGAAAAAGCTCTGATTGGAGCTGCAATTTCCGGTACACATATTTCCACCAAATTTCGCAAGGTACTCTCAATTAATGGAGACAGTTTAAGTATGATGATTTTTCCGAATAGTCAATCCGCCTGGACTGTAGATATGCCGTAGTTTAGTTTGAAATTTAATTTATAATTTTCTGATTTTATTATTGTTTTCGAAAATACTATATGCTTTGCAAAATATTTGCAAAAAAGGGAAAAGCTCCTATGGAAGCTGCCAGTTTCGGTAGGCCGATGCCAGCTAATAATCATTGGGATCACCCAATGTATGGAAAAAGATTGATTATGAAGTATCATCTCGATCAATCAAAAAGGGGCCAAATTTTGGTTGAAAAAAACTCCTTGTCAAAAAATCGTCAATTCCGGTCAAATTTGGAAAAACTGGGATGAACCAGTATTCTTGTAAATTTAATTTAGAATCTGTTAGTTTTCGGTTGTTTTTCTCAAAATTGATTTACTTTTAAAAATTGTAAAAAACGGGTTTACCATTGGGACGTCCCAATTTATAAAAAATATTTTAGTATGAAGTTTTAACACGAACAGAAAAACCGCTTGAACTACAGAAAGAACACAAATATTTAGTTTGCACACTCATACACAAAGAAGAATTTGTAAGACCACTTTTTTGACTTCGGCGATTTGGTGAAATAGTGTAAGTAATATGAATTAGTGTTTCCTAATCTGTGACTTACGTAGAACTGAATAGGAACTTTATTTCAAAAACTTCAATTCAACTTATTGAATTAAAGAAATCTAATTCACTTTTACAGTTTTATTAGATAAAATTTTAGTTTATTATAAAAGGGGTTTAACTTTGAGGTATATTTTAAAATATTTCGCCATTTATATTTTGTATACTAGAGTATCATATTTGTATACTTTGTATTTTGTATACTAGATATACTATTGAACAACTTCTTTTCATTATTAAAACTCATTTTAAATATGGTGAAAGGTATTCAGAAGTTGGAATAAAATTGCGTTCAAAATAGGGTAGAGAAAATGCTTCGACAAACGGTGCTATTAAACTTACTGATAAGTTTGACGAAACTGGTTCAGTTCAAGATCAGAGAAGCAAAATTCATCATCGTATTGGTAGTTCAAGTGAAAATATTGCAGATGTTAGCACAAGTGTTGCGGAAGAGACAATTCGTCACTGCAATTCGTTAAGTGGGCCATTGAAAAACAAGAAGAAAATGAGAATTTTTTTAAGCAAATTATCTTCACCGACGAAGCTGGCGGCTGAAAATTGGCGGCTATGCCAACAAACAAAACTACCACATTTGGGCTGAAAAAAATCCTAGAGAATTTTGGTGTGGGAGCGTAATTGGTTCATATTTTTTTGAAAATCAGAATGGCAACTCAATTACTGTGATTGGAGCTCGATATTGAGCGATGATTATAAACTTTTTGTTGACTCAATTGGAAGATATTGATGTGCAGAATATGAGGTTTTCTACAGATCGATGCAACATGCCACACAGTAATGGAATCAATCGATATTTTGCAAGAGAAGTTTGGCGTGAAATTGGCCACCAAGATCATGTGACCAAAGCCATTGGACTTCTTCTTTTGGGGTTTCTCGAAGAGTAAATTTTATGCGCATAATGTTCTTTAATTTCTAATAAAAATAAATAAGGATTTCACAAAATTTATGACTTTTTATTTAAAATTTAAAAAGATACCGCAAATATAAACAATTTTATTAACAAGACTTCCTGAACATTTATATACTATAGGTATATAAATTTACAGCTTCAAAGAACAAAAAATTTAAAATTTTATTTGTGAGTAATAATATTCGGAAAAAATTAATTTTGAAGTATCATTTCTCATGAACTACCGTGAATGATAAAAACCATGTATTAATCGCTTTTGACTTTCAAATAAAACAAGAACTAAATCGATTCCTAGATTTATGTGGCTATGAACTGATTTGAAGAACACCAATATTTCGACAATGTCGATGAAGTAGGTCCTTAACCCAATCATAATATTAATTTTTGAACAAGTTGTTATAATTTAATGATTCTGGCTCTCTATTTTAAAAGTTGTATTTACAAATAATGTGGATATTTTTATGTCCTTAATATATTGTTTGCTTAAATAAATCCTTTCTTTCATTACTTGCTGCATGGTCGTATTTTCAGCTATCTGGAGTAACTTCATCATGGATTTGTAGAAATACACTGAACTTAGAAAAATTCCACTTTTTGGAAAATATTTGTATAAAGAATATTCGTAACTCACGTCGAAGTTTGTTTAAGAAGCTTCTATAATATTGATTGATTCATTCTGTAAATATAAAATTGTTGTTTTAGGTCTCAATTTTTAAATGAGAGGTCTCGATATGGTTGTGTATAATGTGAACTAAGTTTTTCGATTTCTCGATCAAGTTACTTTCAAATTTTCGTTTAAAAAATTGTATTTGTAATTTTCGAAAAGGAGTGTATCCTTTGAGAATGACGTAATACGCCGCCGGAGCCACGGATTTGAATTAAAATAAATGACTCCGCCAATTTTTATTATGAAATATTATTAAAACATATTTAGGCCTTTTGAATTCTTAAAAAAATACTATTACCTGATAGTCTTTATCATGATTTCCTTTTTAAATTTTTTGTTACACCGATCAGTTAATTGTTTGGAGCTTTTATCGCACTCTCGAAGGGGTGACGAACATTTTTCTGCGTTCTCCTTGATGGCTATATAATATTTACATGAGTACCATATTTTCAAAACTAACAATTTTACACATACAACAAAAGTCAAGGTCGGAAAAGTTTATCAACTAGTATCACCGAAATACAATCACAAATGATGATAATAGTTTAGTTGAAGTAGTGAGAGTGAGTCTATTCAGAAATTATTGAAATTAGTTGGTCCTGAAACTTGAAAACACCATACCAAAATTGATATTCAAGATCGGCTTTCACTTTACTGTAACTGTACTAGTTAGACGGTATTTACTCAATATCCAATGAAGTAATGTTAAAAATTTCAAACAAAGTTTGATTAACACAAGCGAAGGAATTTAAAAAATAATGAAACTAGAAATTATATAATAATCGTAACCGTAAGTGATTGTCATTGTGATTGAGGCGTCATCCGTTATTAAGAAATTGAAAAACCAATTCGAGGAAAGTGTGGTCGATATCTTCCTTTTACTTACCGGCAGTCGAGGGTTAGATCGGTAATAACAAATAAATTTGTTCCCAACACGGCCAGATGAAGAATATTGCATATATTTTTGGAGTTATTTGTGAATATCCCTGACAAATTCGGTCAGGCGACAAGTTTTTACGATCATAAAGATTTTCACAGCACACTGGAGTAGTTTATTTTAAGATATCTAAAATCTAATAATTTTAAGTTGAAATTGTTATATGTTCACGGGAAAAATTCTACACAGCGTTTTTCTTTTGGGATACATTTTTCAACTCAAACCCTTTGTGTACATACGTAATATTATACTAATTCCAAATATCCTTAAGTATCGCTAACAGTTGCTGAATTAAATGAAGTCAAAAGCGCGATATATTAAAAAATTGTACATATAAACCATTTTTGATTTTCACAAAAACGAAAATGTGACACTCTCATACCGGGAGCTGCCTTTTGTATAGAAGTAACGTGTCGAATTTGGATTTTGACTTTGACCGCCACATGATGCTACTTCATGGTAGTCGAGTGTGGTACGTATTACTCTAACTTCATAGACAACTCAATTGCAATTAATTTCTTTTATTTGCAATTTATTATTTAAAAACTATTTAATTTTTTTCTCATTCAGTGGATTACACTAACATTACCTGTGTCTAACAAATCAAATAAAATTTAATTCGATAAAAGCTCAATAACAATTTTTTCAGAAAGCCGTCTAATAAGCAAATTCTTAAAAATTACCATATGGCTTCAACAGAGCATTTAAAAGATCCCTTTGCAATTCCAATAATCGGCAGAGTGATTGTAGTAGCATTGCAACAATATCGATCCAATAACAAAACACCAACACGTCAAATTTATTTTCGAATTAAAATGTTTATACTTCTTCCAGTGGTATGCGCCTAGAGAATAAAACTACACCTTTTTCTTTTCTGACTAGACGTCATTACGAAATGTTGTGCATCAACTAGATTTTAGTATGAGACTTTACATCTAAACACACAGTATAAAAACACTACTAACACTAGAATCAGTAGGAAAGATAAACATTGAAACTATATAGATGCTGAACGATAGAAAAGTTAGTTTAAATAAAATTGGTTATTCCGAGGAACAATCATATGTGGATCCGAAAATGTTATCAAATAACTTAACATTGGATTCGAAAGCTCTAAATTATGCTTTATGAAACTTTCAGATGCACACGTCTAATTTTTATCTTCGAGTTGTAGCACTAACCCTTATGAATTGTCTCTTTGGAAGTAAATTGTAAAAAGGGTTACAACTTCTTTATAGATTGTGTGGCCTAATTGCGTGAATCAATTCAATATTAGTTTGTTGGTCTCACACCACTCCGAGAGTATGTTGCTTAATTTATTTAACGCCATACAAAACAAAAAAAGGCTTTTTGCCGAAGGATATGATCGTTCAACTTTAGCAAATTTAGCCACCCTAATACAATTCAAACATGTATAAAAATTAGACATTGACGGGCCGACCCGTTATCCATGTCAGTAATATTGGCTAGCATAGTCCTCTGGAACATGCAAAAAGTTCTACGAAAATCGGACCTATAGCCTTACGTCCTCGATTTGGCTACTGCGTAAGATAGGACGTGAAAAGCAACCCGCGGAGAGTTGGGAATCTTTCGGCACCAAAACAAACTGGAAAGTTACAGTTAGTATAAACGAAAAAAAATAACATAAATTAAACGACTACGAGATGTTTTATAAAATTAAATTGACTAAATGAAACAATTATAAAGGGTTGCGCATAAGTAACGTTATGATTTAAATAGTGAATAGATTTTTTGTTTACGTATTTTTTCGCTTTTTCATAATTTTTTATTTTGAAAAACTTGAGAAATTTATTATGAAGAGACTCAACACAGAACAAAGAACCAAAGTTGTTGGTTTTATTTTGAAAGACAGCATTCGATTATTCAGACACAAAAATCATATCGAAATTTCTTTTATGTTCGAAATGCACCTAGCGCTCCAACAATTTATATATATACTCGTATATATAACTGTTATATACTGTTATATATATATATTATAACTGTTCGTTATGTAAAGGAATTGAATATTTACAGTTCTTTCAATTCCAATTTAATTTAATTTGAATAATAAACTGAAAAAAGTGATCTGGATTCAAACCATAACATCCCACAGTCTTACCCCGTAAAGAACGCCTGTGTGTTTTATTCGAGAGTTTCAAAAACTAGGAATATTTTTGAAGTTCTCAAATTTTTTCGATTTCAGTGCCTATTTGAATACAAGGCATAGGCGCAATATTTTGAATTCGTCTTAAATTAAAATTTAGCACCTTCTTGCGGTTAAAAAGGAACAAAATAGTAATTCCATTTTAGTTAGATCACTGACCACTTTTCAATTTCTGACTTTTTAATCTTAAATAATAATTACTTCACACGCTAAAATTTTCCATTTTTATGTAAAGCATCACGTAAACTACATTTAATAAAAATTACTAAATATCGAATATTTAAAAAAATAATAATTTATTTTACTACAAGAAAATTAATAAATTCCCAAATCAATCTCGAATTGGACGTTCTATTCGCACAAAGCGCATTGTAGGTGTGCTTTTCGTTTCAAACGCATATGAGTAATATATGAGGGAATACTGTAGTGCATTCCATGTTTTATGCGCTTTTTGTACCTCCAGTTACAGAGGTATTGGTTTTACAACCAAATATTTGGTATTAATTGGTTGGTAATTGATTGGTAGTACAACTCGCTCTGCGATGTACCAGTTAGTTCACAATGACCTTGGTTCTCCTCTTCATTTTGTTCTTTTTCGATTGATGTTTTTTTCAAGAAACAATTGAAAAATTAAACAAAAGTCCAAATTTTTGTGTTTATAAGGTAGGTCATAGCTAGGTTTATAAAAACTTGCGACAAACGAATCTATTTTAAAATAGTTACAACTTTAGCAATACTTTCATTTACATGATTCCGAAGAGTCTACATCATTTTATAATTCACGCTTTACCTCCTCTATATAATTGAATATACTTCGAGCGCCGCTACATTATGATGTCTTTGGTTTTTAAGAGCAAACCTCAAATTTAAAGTGTGGTTTGGCCTTGACTGGCAGTTTTTCATACCGAGGATCGTTTAACTATGATATTCAATTTTTTTTTAATTGAGGTGCCTGATACTTGTTTTATAATGAAGTATTATTTTCATTTCAATACAAATTTTTATGAACAATTATATTGCTTTCACTCTATAAACATTTTCCACAACTAAATTATCCAAAATCTTTTTCTTCATTAGAATCCTTTCAAAACATTATGATTTAATGTTTAAAAGTGTTGCAGTATAATACTAATGTGTTTACGTGCAAATTTATTTTTACTTTTCACTATGGTACTGCTCGCACTCGCCCTATGATTTCTTAAATCCACTGCTTAGCTTTTAGCGCTTCGCGTCAATCAGATAATTTAATACAGGGGTTAGCACTCAAAGTGTTATCAATTAAAAATGCTGTAAATTTGTCAAATTTAACAAAAAATATGTTATTGTTCGATGTAGCCACCGTTAGCGCGGATAATAGCATCGAGTCTGTGCTAGTTGGCTTCACACGCTGCATGAATGTGGTCTGATGGTATTTTGTCCCATTCTCGGCGAAGAGCAATCTTTAAGGCATCGACCGTCTGATATTTTTTAGTTAATAGGAACTTTTTCTTGTAAAAACGTTGGGTTTTACGAGCTTTATGGAATGGTGCCTTGTTGAAACGTTCACTGGTTTCTACCAAATTGTTTACGTGCCCAAGGTAACAAAGCATCATTTAAAATTGTTTCACTGTAGATTTGTTGATTTACCTTTACGCCCTGTTCACTGAAATCGAGTGGTGACCGTCCTGTGGCAGTTACCGTTGGCCAAACCATCACTAATGCAGGCTCTTGCTTTCGCAGAGCAATTTGCTGGTCTAAATTGTCTTTTGATTTGCACTCCAACCAAACACGATCGTTTTGTTTGTTTACGTATTGCTGAACCGTAACAATTGTTTCATCAAAAAAGACCAAATTTTCAAGCTCGCCACCAAAATACAAGTGTTTTAACACCTTTGCTCTTGTCAGGCGAACTGCCTTTTGTGCAATTGTTAAATCTTGTACCTTTTGTATTTTGTAGGGCTTCCATCGTAGTTCATTTTTTAAAATACGCCCCATGCAACGAGCAGACACATTAATATTTTTCGCCAATTGAATTGCGCTTTGTCGTGGTTTACGAGGAATTCTGGTCTTCACCTATCTAACAATTTCTGACGATGTTGCTGTTTTTGGATGTCCACCTCCATGGCGTTTTTGATGCTACCGGTATCATTGCAATGTGTAATGGTCCGATACGCAAACATTTTCTTCACATGTAAATGTCGTAGCTCAGTAACATTGGCTGGTTGCAATTTTCCAGCCAAATACAAAGTAATAATACTGTTGCGTTTGAATTCCATTTCGATAACTTCTGTTGAACTGCGACGTAAAACTGTATGCTTCCGTAGGCTTGTGAATAACATAACAGACTGATGCTTGTCAAATAATGAGCGCGCTGTCATTAGCCGTTTGGTTGCTACAGCAGCGTGAAATTGGTAACACGTCGAGCGCCGACCCCTGTAGAATAAAACTTAGGTATCCACATTTAAATTAAAGAAAAAATGATTTATAAAACATTAAATTTCATTTCGTCATCATGTAGTGAAACCCTTTTTTTCTACGGTTCCAGGGTTAATGTTGAGGCTCTACTCAAATTGATTTTAAATATCAGAATTTTTACCAAATAAAATTTTTTACGGAATTCCTACCGACTTTTGAGATTCATTCAATTCAAAAATAATGAATGCCAGTAGCTTGGTGTATAAAATGAGGTGCGTCTAATTTCAGAAGAACTAAAATATTATCGAATATTTTTATTTATAAAATCAAATGGTGGTACTGTAACATAGTTTCAAAAACTATAAATAAAATAACTTACTCTGTTAAATGTTTAATTATCAGAGACATACATTTTAAAACTGTTTATTTCATTGCATTTGAAAAGAATACCAATCGATATTGGTACTTTTCTCAAATACAATTTCTTGCTCCAGTGTAGCTGTGATACCCACACAGTGAAAGAACTCATACAAAAACATTATCAGACTTATAGTTCAATATCCGAGAAACCTTATCGGCTCATCAATTCTATCAACGAGTTTATTATAATACTATTTCGGAAAAAATATTCGAGTTTATCGAATTGCTTGTCAAACTTGTACTACCAATTTAAACAAAAACCTTATAACTGGCACAAATTTCAACTACAAATTAAAAACTAAATATCGATACGGCACAACTATTGACTTCTTCTTAAAATAGCACATTTTCCAACATAATTAAATATATTTGATCTGCGTAAACATTAGTCAGGCACATTCGACGAGAGTAACTAACTCTCGACTAAACGTTGGCCTTTATTTGCTCTTCTAGGTGTAAGCATAACATAAGCCAACTTGTTCTCATTAAATTATTTTATAAAGTGTTCGCCTCCATGTTGTTAATACTCAATCCCGATTATATTTCCATATATTAAGCGATATACACCGAATCAGCCTCTAGATCCGGTTAACCGAAGCCATCGAAGACTTCTGCACTAAATATCCTAAACTTCTCTTAATATTTTATGAAAAACAATTGCCTCTACAGAAATTTCAATTGAGATTTTTAAAATTTTGATGTTGATGATATAATCACAAAATTTGATTTTTCTTAACCGAATGCCTGCCATTGGTTAATATCATTGATTAATTATGAGTTAAGATGCGAATTACAACAACAATTTTTATTTTTTACACATTGCAAAAGAAGAGCACAACTCACTTCACGCAGGACTTAAGAAGAACAAAGATAGGCCCAATTAATCCAAAGCAGCTAGAAAGGAGCAAAACAAATTTTTTATTTATTATTTACCTACACCACTAGAAATTTTAACAAAAGTAAACAAAAAATTTATTGAAATGTATGTTCCTCTTTCTGTTCCAATGCAACTGAATCAGAGTGGCTGACACGAAGTGTTACCGAAACAAAACGCCACAGAATTTTTATTTTTTGATGAATTTTATTGAATCAAAGATTTTTTACTTTGATTCAATAAAATTTACAAATATCAAATTTTTGAATTGCAGTAACAGTTTTCGATTTGGCCACCCTTAGCCGCGATTATGGCCTTCAAACGGCCGACAAAGCTATTGCAAGCAGCACGAAAGTGGCTCTGCGGTATTTTGGCTCATTCCCGGCGAAGCGCTTGCTTGAGATGATCGAAACTTTGGTATTTTTTCGTCCCAACCTTGCTCTTCAAAATACCCCAAACCGAGAAATCTAGCGAATTTGCATGCGGTGAATTTGGTGGCCACTGGGCAGTGGAAATGAACCGCGGAACGTTGTTTCTCAGCCAATCTTGATTGACGCGCGTTTTATGACTCGGCACCGAGTCCTGTTATGCCCAGACTCTGCTGCCGAAATGTTTTTGTGCCCAAGGATTCAACGCTCCCTCCAACACATGATCCCGATAAGTTTGAGCATTTATCTTGATGCCACGGTCCAAAAAAACCGTTACGGCCGCCCAAACCATCACCATCGGCGGCGCTCGGTTTCGAGTGGCAATCCGTTGGTCCAAATTCGGCCAATCGCCACTTTCGTGCAAGCGTAACAACTCCTTTGCTCTTTCCACTCTAACTTTTTTTTAGCATCGGTGAGACCATGCGTTTTATGGAATTTCAAGGCCTTTAGTCCAAAATGATCTTTCAATGTGTACTGCATCCGTTCGAGCGAAATGTTTACCTCACGGGCCATTTTTCTGCCGCTACGGCGCGGATTCTGAACCAATTTGGCTTTCACCTTCCGAATGATATCTGGCGACGTTGCAGTGCGTTTCGGTCCACCACCGTGGCGTTTTGCAATGCTGCCAGTATCGTTATAACAATTTATGGTACGATACACAAACATTTTATTCACATGCAGATGTTTTAACTGGTTAACAATCTGCGACTGTGGTTTTCCTGCCAAATATAGAGCAATCACACTATTAGGCTTGAATTCCATTGCGGATAACTTTTTTTCTGAATATTTCCCACTAAAATGCTTTTGTACGCTTGTAAACAATGGAATGAATTGTCATTAGTGTAAATTTGAGCGCTCTGTCATTACTGGTTTGACAGCAATGACAGTCTGAAGTCGGTAACACTTCGTGTCAGTCACCCGGTATATACAATATATTGACATGACAAAACTAAATCGACAATATACAATAGAAATTTCATATTTTAAAACGGCACTTTTAAAAACGACTTTTCTCAAAACTACATATTTCAAAACGGCATAAGGTACAAAACGACAACATTTTTCAAAACGTCATTTTTCAAAATTTCATTTTTCGAAACGACATAAGTACAAAACGGCATTTCACAAATTGCATATTTTAAAACGACATAGGAGCAAAACAATATTTTTCATAACGACATTTATCGTCTAATCGTCATAATCTAAATAAATTCTCTTTAATACATACATATATAAATAAATTTTAACTTAATACTAATTACATACTAAACGGATATATTTCCAGCAATTGCTTTCAAAAAGCCATATTTGCTGTATTTTTAAAATTAAGATTATACTTTTTTCCGTAATAATACGAGTATATCCAGGTGTTTTTAATAAAGTTAATCCTTTAAATATCTCATCGATAATTTTTTTGTAGGCGTACCATTTTTTTATATTTTTTTAACAGAACAACCGAATAATATTCGAGTACAAAAATATAATGCACGACTGCAAACGAGAAATAGCGTAAGATGGGAATTTAACTTTGTTCGGTTAAGGGAAATTGGTAAAAACTGAATAATTCTGGGATACGGCATCAATAACAATTAATTATTAGAAGTACGAAATGAATTTAAACGCAGTAAATATTAATGTTCGTTGCTGCTGAAATATTCGATACATTTTAGTAGATATTTCCGTTGTACTGCGCCCACTGTTTCTAAGTAACAGCAAATTAATAAAAGTTTTACAAACCGTTTTAACATAATATATATACAAGGTGTCATATGAATAAATATATACCTGAGGTTCGATGTAGTATACACGATATTCTGATGAAAACGTATGCTATACACCATATTATATAGGTGCGATAAACATAAAATTGTTGTGATTTCTTAAAAATGTTCTATCTTGGGCAGGATTATAAATATGTAGAAAAAACTCTCAAACAAAATTGTAGTTGTACGTTAATAACGGTACATATCTTGAAACTAAAAAATATCTTTGAATCGAATTTTTCGAAAAGCCCGATAAATTAAGAAAATGCTTGCTTGAGATGTATTGCAATATGGAGTAATCCGCTACGACCATTCAATTGTAGTAACTAACTAGAACTTCGAATCTCTATATAAAAATTTTGGTGAAGGAGAATATTATATGCATACTAAATCTTCAAATAATTTATAATTCCAATGAAGGTAAATTACCTTTTACCTTTAATTAGTTTATATAAAACATGTAGAAGAAATTTGTCATAATCAATTTCACTTCATAAATTTTATTCAAAATCATTTATAAATTCAATTCTACCGTAGGAACATGTGAAATTTGATCGTAATCGACCAAGAAATAGAAAAAAGTTCCTTTTCGTTTGGCTTTATCCCAGAATTTGATCTAAGAATCATTCTTTCAAAAAATGTCTTTCATGTCAAATTTCATCGTGTTCCGTTAATAATTAACCGTACCTGTTGGTCATATTCCAGAAATTAATGAAAAGATAATTCTAGATTCGTAATCGATCAAAATATTTCATTATATCTTATGCAGTTTTTAAATATGCCGTTTTGAAAAATTATGCAGTTCTGAACGGATCCCCACCATGTGTGTGGAGGTTGTATATGACGTTTTTACAGATATTATATGGCGATGGGAATATTTTTTGCAACACAATTTTTTAATTGTTCATGACCTTTTTTAATATTTATTATTATTATTATTTTTTTTGTTGATATTTTACGAAACAAACTAAAATGCTATTTCGGAAGTAAATTTTCTCGATAAATCATTCGCACTGAACAAGATTAAGAATTAAAACATGGAATTACAAAGTACATACGGTCAGAAATAATTATAACAAAGCTCACAGGTTCACTTCAGTGTGTAAAAATAATAGAAAATGCTTATTAAGTACAGTTAATTTTGTATATTTTTATTATTCGTAGCTATTCAGTTTTAATAGTCGTTTGGATAATTTTGAATGTGTGCCGCTCGCCAAATTTTACTAATAAAAAATAGTTGAAATTATTATTATTCATTAAAATATAATGAATTAATGTGCTTACATTAATTATTTTAATAAAAAATCGTTTGAAATTGCCAGATTCTTGATTCTTGGTCGGCGTAATATTTGGATCAAAAATTTTGGTCAGAAATTGTTTTAACGTTTTCCAAAATATAAAACAGTGTAGTTGTGTGTCGATCATTTGATTCTAAATTTGTTAACACTAGCTCATTTAAAACGAGACTCAGCTTGTTTGCCGTTCCGAAACACTACATAAGTGGTCCAAGTGACGATACACCTATGCAATTGAAATAAAAATTCTTATTTCGTACCCATAATTTGATCTATTAATGATCTAATCTTTTATTTTAAAGAACTCGCAGCCCTTATATATGAGCTCCAGAATTGTAATTCCGAAATAACATGGTATGGCCCTAAAATTTCCAAAACACGCAACAAATAATTTATTAACATTGGAAAAGTGAAATTCAATATGCAATGTAAATACTAAAATTTATTTATTCCTTCCTTGACCCGCAAGGTCAATGAACTTATTCTTGATTTAATATTTATCTCTCTCAACATATACAAACCAAAACAAAAATCCTATAATCATGTGTTATAAAAGTTGAACCTGTTTTTCCATACGATGTTTACATATGTACATATGATTTTAAATGATTTAATTTATAAGGGTGACCTCAAAATTAGTTTTAATTATAAATGTAAGATTTCCAAGATCATCCGATCATACAAACAACATATACATTATTTTTTTATTTTTGCACAAGTTTTATTTTTCTTGCACTGCATTATAAAACAGTGGCGTTATATAAACGTTTGAAGAAATAATTTCTAAATTTTCATATTTTAACTACACCTTTGATCATTCCTAAGCTCCTTCCTTCCATAGTTCTGTTTTTATTTTATTATATGTTGATGGTACAATTGTGTGTAAGAGTAAGTGAAACAGCAGCCATAACATTTCAAATATTTTTAAAACTTTTAATAAAAAGTTACTATACAATACAAATGCAATTTGGGAAGAACAACAATTAAATTGTTCGGTATTTATGTTGTTAAGAAGAAAAAATCACTCTCGCACAACTATGCCTCTATCTACGTGACTAGTAGAGACATTAACCACAAGTAGCCGCAGAAATCCGAGTAGTAGTATCTCCATGTAATCAATCAACGTTAACATTCTATCGTTTCTACGTTTTTTCTGTCAGGATACTACGTCATTCTTTGGTTAGACAATCATGCATTATATTTTGTGTTTGTTACATTCAAACAAGATTTCAAATTATTCCGCAAAGGTTTCGCTTAATTTATAAATGGTTTCGTTTTGTCTATAAAACCTATACCGTTGTTCTTTTCGAAATCAACTGGTTACAAAAGATTTCGCTTTTACAATAAAAACTCTCAACTAACATTTGCAAAGACTATATACATCGAAATGTGGTATTTATATAAGTTGAATACTTTTATATTTATCTTCGGTCAAGATAGCAAAAAATGTTCTTTAAATGAAAATAAAAACAATAAAGGGGCAAAAGGTAATTAAATTTTTATTTTATAAATACATTTCTTTTGTTTTCATTCCCTTAAAAAGGAACATCGTTTACAAACTCGTACAGAATTAAAAACACAACCCAAATATATTTTAACATGTTAATTGAAATACAATAATAAAATTCGTATTTCCTTTTAAATTAAATGTTTCAATTATATTTAATTGAAATAAAAAAATAAATACTACAAACCAATCCCTATATTATTTATTTGTATTATTTTAAGTAGCAAAAGTTGAGCGCAGTTTTATCATTTTCTTGTTTATGATCTTATTTGTGTTCTTTTTATTTATGTTGTGCCTTTCAAAATATCATGATAGATTAGTAAAATAAAACGAAAATTTTACAGTTTTGATAATTACAAACATGCTTTGCATAATTAACATCACTTCTATAATCTATTATTTGAATCCGTTTGGTTCGTGATTTTCTCGTCCGTATAGACGTAATGTTCCATCATTTAGGTGCATTCAAAGTATTCTTTAACATGACAATAAGTATTTATCGTGTTTAAGAAAAATCTAATTTGATTTCTTTATGGCGTAATTAGAATAGTGCTCTCGATTAATTACATTAAATTGCAATTAAGTTCATATTATACACGGCAATAGTACGGTGCAGCACTTGGTGGACGATTTGTTAAATTCGCACCATGCAGGAAACGATAAGTACTAGTTATCGCGTTATTGCATGATTGCATTTTTAGAATATGGACAATAGGCTCTGCGGATGTATCGATTCAGTTTTTTCTTACGGATCCTCCTGCAGAAATTATTAAGGTTTAAAATTAAATTTTACATGAGCTTACACTAACATTTTAGAGAAAAACTGTTTTCCAAAAAAAGTTTGTTTTTGAGTTATCGTTTTATTGCACCGATGGTGCGATATGTACGACCATATATATTATCGAAAAAAACCTAGAAGTGCTATAAATGTTGAAACAGAAGGAAATAGGTAATCTTTTTCGTTTCGTAAAGCGATTTTCACTTATGTGTCCATCATTCTTCAGATTTCAGATAAAGGTGATTGTTAGTACGGTATTCTCATTATCATGTATTAATGCGTCTAGATGATAATAATAATAATACACTTCGAATAAACAACAGACACTTATGCCTCAAACAGAATAGCGGCGCACATCGCCGATCTTCGGCGCTGGAAGTTCAAATTTTTTTTGTCATTTGTAGAGAGACTTAAAACACTAATAATATATTAAATCTTTTTGTTTTTGGATAAATAAACATACCAGAAATGGATAATTGTGATAACACAATAATTCTAATGAAAATGGCAATGATGTTATTCACAATGGGTTATTTATTGAAAGATATGGACAAGGTGATTCACATTTCGCGATAGATCCAAGTATGTAGATGTATGTTGTTAGTTATTATTTTATTAAATTTATTTATAATTTTATATTAATTTGAGAAATGGTTATTTTAATACCATGTACAAGTGTATAAAATATGTGGATGCCGAACATTTTACAACACATACCCGAATTCCACGAGAAAGTTACGATTATTTACTTGTCATTATGAAACCACAATTGATGAAAAATTCTATTTAACTTTAAGGTATACTTTTTTATTATGAAATATAAATAATTTTCAATTAACACCGTATGTATATTTAAAATTCGCTCACAAGGTGTACCACACAATTTTTTACATAGAATTTTAAAATGGGTAAATAAACAGTCCGACAAATTATTCTGGAAACGTGTGATGCACTTTGGGTAACGCTTAGCCCAACTTTTGTGAAACCAGTAACAACTGTCGAATTTGGCCACATAGCCCATGATTTCAAGGAACTTTGGGATCTGCCAAACTACGTAGGGGCCATCGATGGAAAGCATATCGCTAGAATACAACCACCCAATTACGAATCAATGCATTTTAATTATAAACATTTTTATAGCATCCAATTTTTGGCAGTTTCCGACGCTCGCCATATATTTATGATGGTCGATGTTGTAGCTTATGGCAGTCAAAGTGATGGTGGCAATTAATAATTTATTATTTATTGTATTTGTTTAGTAATATATTAAATATTTTGCAGGAGTTTTTTCGGCATCTGATTTTAGATCAATGTTGGCTAATGGTGAGGGGCCATTACCACATGTAAAATCTTTGCCAAATTCAAATAACGTATTCCCACACTACTTGGTTGGAGATGCTGCATTTTCGTTGAAAAGTTATCTAATGAGGAAAAGCTATCTATCCAGGAACGCATTGACATCAGAAAAACTGATATTTAATTATAGATTATCGCGTATACGTATGATAAATGGTAATTGAAAATGCGTTTGGCCCTCTCGTTACAAGGTAGAGAATTACAAATATGAACGTAGTTACTTTAATATAAAGTTTTGATTTACACAGCTTGTTGATTGCCTGTGTTTTTGCTCAGATTATTGTGTTTTTAACTAAATGTCACTCATCATCCAAAAAAATATAAATTTTAATATTTTGACGTCGATTGTTGTTTTGACGCTCTATCTGTTCGCTCTTATGGAAATGCATTTATTTTAAATTTAGCGCCGATGTTTTCGACGTTAATCTGTTTGAGGTATTAAACATAAACATAACATTTTTCATGTTAACAATATGCTGGCAAGTTAATATAAATATTACAGTTAAAGTGTGAAATCACTTTTCCGAATTCTACGAAGTGATAATCTTAGATTTCCGAAATATAGGTTTACCTTTCATCCCACAAACGAACAATTTTGTATAGTATTTGTAGTTATGAAAATAGGTAATAACTGCCGTGACCCATACGGGTACCAGGATAGTAATTGGGCCCGTATGTCGGATAAGCCTCCTGATGGGGAATAAATTAGAGTATGGAAATGCTTTGGATGGGAAGAGTGAGAATCAGCAAACATTTTAGGAATATAGGACCTCTTTCCAGCTGATCTTTAATCGTGCGAACGAATTTAAAAAAAAAAATCCGCATATTTACCGACTTCGCATTTTAACTATAACATAAACACAAATTAAATTTAAAAAATAATCAATTTTTCGTTCAGTAGCATTAACTAAATGAGTATACGAATCTAATTGAATTAGGTACTCAATTCGAAGTCAAAATTGAGCGCTTTATGTATATGACGTTGATGCATTGCTGAGCACTATATTGAATTTGGAGTTTAATTATTCGGCAGACTCAATTTTATTTCACTATTATTCTACAAAGTAGATAAAATTGTTGGAACGAATACAATACATACACAATAGCATTGCGCAAGAAGGTCGACGATGCATATAATTAAGCCGTTTATTTTGAAAGTGGCATAAGCCACGTTTTGATTTTAAATTGAGATTTGCGTTTTAACATGTTTAAAAATATTGATGCCAACTTTCGAGAAGATTTACTTACATTTGTTATCTCAGAATACTTACGAGGGCGGATTGAAAATGAAACTACCTAGCGCTAGATGGCAGCACAAACACAAAAAGATTTTGTTTTTTAGAAATTGCGATCTGTCAAAAGTCAGTTGTTAAAATTTCACCCAAATTCATCGATTAGTTTATTTGTTGTAGTCGTTTGAAGTAAGCATCTTTTGTGTTTCTTGAAAAATGGAAAAAAACGAATTTCGTGCAGTGATTAAACACTATTATTTGAAAGGGAAAACGGCGAAAGAGACAAAAGAAAAGCTCGATAAACATTACCGTGAGTCTGCTCCGTCAGATTACATGGTAAAATATTGGATTGCTGAATTTTAACGCGGCCGAAGAAGCACTGCAACAATACCATCAACAGGAAGGTCAAAAGAGGTGGTTACTGAAGAAAATATCAAGAAAATCCTCGATATCGTTATGAATGATCGCCGAGTCAAGTTGCGTGAGATTGTTGAAATGGTAAACATATCATATGAACGTGTGTTCAACATTTTGCATGGACATTTGCATATGAAAAAGCTATCGGCAAGATGGGTGCCGCGTTTGCTCAGTGTCGAACAAAAACGAGTTCGACAGACCACTTCACACAGCATTAGATACGATGCTAAAATTACGTGAAATACACTTCGAATTGGTTGATCATCCACCTTATAGTCCAGATTTAGCTCCTAGTGACTTTTTCCTGTTTCCAAACTTGAAAAAATGGCTCGCAGGAGAAAGATTCATCTCAGACGAACAAGTGATTATCGAAACTAACGCGTATTTTGAGGGGTTCCCGAAATCGTATTATTCAGATTGTATAAAATTTGGACTATCGTCTTACTAAGTGTGTCGAACTAAATGGAGACTATGTTGAGAAATAAATGGTTTTTGGCAAAAAAAAATTTTGTTTTCCTACTTAGGTAGCTTCATTTTCAATCCGCCCTCGTATATTATTGATCGAAAAATTTTTAAAATGTTGAGATACCGTTAAATTGGATCTAACTAAGATTTACCATTTGTTATACCGCCGAAGTCCGAAAACCTGGTTCCTATATACTGTGTGTCAGTCTTTCGATATGTAATCTCTCTAAAGCCTAGACAATTTTACTGATTTGGATGAAACTTCCTACTAAGGCTCTTTTCATAAATTGGGAGGTCTCAGTGAAATTTGGTGGAAATCACCCCACCGGAAGTGCCAGCTTCTATAAGAGCGTTTGACGTTTTTCGCAAATATTTTAAAAAGTATAACATGTGAGCAAATCATATAAAAACAAACGCATTCTAAATTAAATTTGCAACAAAATTGCTTTCGGCGATCACTTTTTCAAAATTTAATCGGAAATAACGATTTTTGATTAAAGTAACAGTTCTTTACCCAAAGTTTGGCCAAGCTTGCATTATATTTTTTATCGAAAATTTTTTACAAAGCCAACTTATTTTTGTTATTTTAGAGACAAATCCAAAAACTTCGGTTTGAGATTCTGAAACAACCTAGCAAACGTGTCTTGCAAGACAATTAAAAGACAACTTCTCAGCAAATTTTTTTGTCTTTGGTAACATGTCTTGCCATTGTTTCGAAGAAAGAAAATATACGATTTCTCGAACGTGAAAAAGAGATAACCAACACTGGTAACATGAAGAATACATGTCTTTAGGTTATCTTTGGTAACCTTCTAACAACATGTCTTCGTGTAACCTACAGCGTTCCTAACGACGAAATTTTAAAATAAATTTACCAAGTCTGGTGGTGGTCTTCTGCCTATTACAAACAACAAGTACATCACATACGTCACAGGAAATTGTTTTGGGTCATTGCACCATATCAATATGTGTACAGCGTTCCTAGCGATTAATTTAAGGATTAAAACTTACTGGTTAACGAGTTTAATTTCCAATCCATTGGATGATGAATCATTAGGCGACAATGAATACTCAGGTCCATCAAATAAGCTAGGTGATTCGGTGGACCTTGAAACTCCCTCTGAAACAAATGATTCTAATCAACAAAATTTTATTTGGTAGTTAAATTAATTATAAATAAGTAAATACTTTTAATAATATTTTTGATCTCTTACTGCAGATGCATGGAAGGTTAAATTTGGTTTATATAAGGATTATGAGGCTTCAATAAAGAAGGAAATTTTAGATGCACACAACAGACATAATAGAAGAAAGATCCGAGCCAGACAAATAACTAAAAATTAGCTATTTATAGTTATGTTATTATTTTTTTATTTTATATTTTTTTAAATTATATATTTCTAATTAGCGTGTTATTTAAAATAACTATCATATTAGTTACTTAGGACGAACTATAGACGGATTGCCTCACAATACTACCTAACTTAAATGTTAACAAAGAGATTTGTTACCAAAGACGAACACTGACTGTGTTACCAAAGACAAACACCAATCGGGTTACCAAAAACAAACAATAGATTTGTAATGTAGGACAACTTAGAAAAGTGTTGTGCAAGAAAAGTACTACCCTTGTAATTGAAGAATAACTCCAGACATGTCACTTAAGACAAATTAACAATTTGTTATGATAGACAAACAACAGGGAGGTTTCTATAGACCAATAGTGAACCTGTTATTTAACACAACCTACTGATATGTGGTCAAGTGAAACCATAAATTATATTACGCAAGACACGCCTTTGATATGTTACCAAAGACAACCACTACTTATGTTACCACTAAAAAACATTAGGCAGATCTCTGAAGACTCATTGTCCCAATTACACGGAGTTGTCTTCTGGATGTCTTGAGTCTGCTTACTCTGTTAGTCTTGAGTTTGTCTTACGTTTGTTACTTAAGACACGTTTGCTGGGTTATCAACAAGACTTGATAACAAGTTCAAGACAGTTGAAAGGCAACTACATGTAATTGAGACAACCCGTTTTAAAAGACTTGTTGTGTGGTGTTCTTAGGAAACCTGTCTGATGGGTGTCCTTAGTAACTTACTAGTATGTAGTCTTTGGTAACATATATAGTGGCATACGTTGGTAACATGTCTGATGGTTTTTGCTTGCAATATGTATTGTGGTGGTCTTTAGTATCAAATATAGCAGTGATCTTTGGTAACATGTCTGATGGTTGTCGTTAATAATATGTATGGCGGTGGTCTTTAATAACAAATATGGCAGTGGTCTTTGGTAACATGTCTGATTGTCGTCGTAAGTAAAACGTACAATAGTATATTGTTTTCATTTTAAATTCATTTATTTAAAATAAATCAGAAGCTATATGTAGTATAATAAATAGTAGTATAATAAAAATATAATAAAAAAATAAAATTAATAAAAAAAATCATTTCTAAGACTAATTCAAACATAAATAAATTCAAATTCAAATAATAAAAATAATCATAAAAAAACTTAACATTACTAATCCACTGAAAACCGTAATACGTTGTTACGGCTGTTACGTCTATTTTGACGATTATGTGCAGCAAATATTTGTTTTTTGATGCTTTTCTCATAATCAGCGTGGGATCAGAATTTAACTTTCCAAGCATCTGTAATTAAAATGAAATTTATTAATATAAGACATTTATTTGTTATTAAATAATTATCGAAGCCCAAAGAGAATCTTATTAAAAAGCGAAATACTTTTTATTGCAATCTTTGTGTTTATCCCATCCCAATTAAATTGTTTTAATAATCCATCATCCATTATTTTACAAAGAGCAGTAGAGTTATTTTTTCCGTCTACTGGTACATAAGGTGCTAAATATTTAGTAAACAATTATACATATAAAACGCAAACAGAAATAATATTTCAAAATAACAAATCAAAATACATATCGTTCAATAGCAATTAAAAATGTATCACATATTTAAATGGTAATAAACACTAACGGGTTTTATTGTTCGTAATAACGTTACAAAAAATATAATCAAATTAATTTTATTTTTTACAAATAATTTAATTTATTTTATTTTTTATGATGGTAAAAAAATATAAAATGGCCACCATAAAACGTTTTCTTTGTCGGGCGCCATTTATTTAAAAACTTTTTTATAAAATTAAGCTAACACTAAAAATGGCGATCTACATCATTTGTATTTTGTGTACTGGTGGCGCCCTTTTGGAAAAGTGGTAAACAGTTAAACCAAAATTGTTGAAGACAATGGCAAGACAACCGCTAGGCTTGTAACTTAATTTGATTTTTAACCGATTGCAGCGCTAATAGGTAGGTTAACTTTAGTAACGCATTAAAGACTACCATATAACATATTACATAAGAAATGTATCTATTTTTAACTTATGTAATTTCATATGACTTTCTCATTCCCGAACAAGCTGAAGACTTGTTACTGAAGACAAAAAATTTACTGGGATACACACTTGATACATTCGAATTATAAACTCTTTAGTTGTCTTTTGCCGTAGTATTCAAGTACAGTGTGTTCACGATGTACGTATGAGTTTATTGAAAGTAAACGAGAATCGGGCATTTACTAAAATATATAAAAACAAACACCCTCCATTTTTTTAAAAGGAGCCATACAAACTCGGGATCTTATAGATGGCATCGATCTACTCAAACGATTTTATATATTATTTCATGCGCAAGTAGCGTTAAGAGTGTTTTATTAATCTTAAGTCATTTTCTAATTTTCCTAGATAATTATATTCATCATTATATTTATCACAAACACATTCTTTAGGTTTTCGAACCACACAAAATAATTATTCAAATTTTATGTAAATTTTAATAAACATCATACCACGATCAAACAAATTATTACTGTACCGGAAAATACAAGTTCAACAGCCAATAAAATGTATCAAATAACTCATATTTCATACTCCGCTGTAATTGATAAACATCAAAAAATTATTTCAAGCTGATCCAGATGCGCCTCCATCAATCACAACACAGCACACAAAACGAGTAATATTAATAAATACAATAATGTGTAAATAAAATACAAAAACTAATTAGTTTATTAAACGCCTTTAAACGTTTCTTTCAAACAGCAGCTGTCATAAATAATATTTTATGAACGCAAATTAATTATTTACAAGTATTCAAATTTCACCTCTAATTCTTCATTTATTTTTATTTTTATGTAATGACAGCATACAACATAAAATTAATTACGGTTTTAGTTTTATGACGTGTAAATAAAAATTGAATGGATTCTTGTGTTATAAAAATAATTTTAGTTTACAAGACTGATCTGTTGTTGGTTTAATACTGCGCGCTTTATAATAAAAAATATATTTCCCAGCAACGTAAATGGTTAATTTATTTAAGTTAATATTATGGAGATTCATCTGAGGCTATTAAATAAATTTCAGTAGCTTTTAGAATGATCATCATACTGCATAAAAATGGTATATTTTGGATGTTTATAAGATTCCAGTCATCCTAGATTTAGTAGTTTCGCGTCTCTAAAACCACTGTCTATTGGTTTTAACAGTTTTATTACAAAACATTAAATTATATTTGTTAAATTTAATGTCTTTGTGGTTCCAGTATTACGTAAATTTAATCTGAAATATTCGATTGTAAACAATTTGGAGTATATCAAGGAGACATAAAGGTAATAAATGTTACAGTGTTCATTATAATGTTGCTCAATATTTTTTTATGTTATTCCAAATAAATTGGATTAGATTTAATTGCGTAATTCTAATTATGGTACCGGCAATAAAGTGTGGAGATGGAATACCAAATCTTTTGTACATATAAATAAAATAAATTAAATATCACATACTACAGTTTTATATCACATTAACTTTGACCTGAGTATAATTTGGCAATCGAAAATTTTCGATGAGTGGACTAGTTGCATGAAAAAAACCAACCGACTTCGGTCTCCTCAAATTTGCGACAGTTTAATTATGAAATATTTTATAATTTTATTATATTTGCTAGCACTCAAGCAAATTAACCATATTTAAAAAAACACCTTTTCTTCTACATGATGCATACTTTATAACTTTGGGCAAAATATGATGTATGTGAAGTTGGCCCAAATGTCAGCCCAAAAAAACGCGCTGGCAACACGAAAACTATAATTTCTGTCACGTATGAACTGTCAGCCCAAAAAAATCGTATATCACGACATTTTATTGATGTCAGCCCAAAAAACAAAATTTTTTTTCATTATAGATTTTTAAAGTTAGCCCAATTTTTTTTTTATCTTGACAGTTATGTCGAACACACTCAGCCCAAAATTCAAATTTTCATAGTTAATGGAACCATTGAAAAAGTATATAATAAATGTAAAACAGCCAAGAAGCCATTCTTATTATTCTCAATGGCTTCATGGAAATAATATTTTTAAAACCAATAATATTGAGTTTCAAAGACGGACATACATCAAAATTACCGATTTTTCAAAATAAAACTGAGCTTTCTACTCTAGTTTGCTATCTTGCGAAATATGTAAACTTTTATTAAGAAAATCGATGTTTTCGCAAATTTACATAACTAATACTAAATTAACAAAGAATTCAATAGTAAACAAAAAAATGTTCGACTATGAAAAAACTATGACGTGTGTCGGAGTTTGATGATAAACGACACATATACAAATCCGATTATTTCATCATTTCAATAAGGTTTTTATTTTAATATTTATACGTATATATGTACCACACATCCTCATACCGAGAATGGCCTATATTCAACCGCTTTACGAACAACCATTGTAGTTAGTGGAAGTTGAGATTTTCGGTGTTGGTCAACGGCCTCACTATGATTTTTGGACAGATCTGGTTCTAGCCTTTATGAGTAAGAAATTTCAGGAGGTTGTGATGGGGCTCTCATACAGAGAATGGCCTATATTCAGACGCTTTACGAACAACCATTATAGTTAGTGGAAGTTGAGATTTTCGGTGTTGGTCATCGGTCTCACTATGATTTTTGGACAGATCTGGTTCTAGCCTTTATGAGTAAGAAATTTCAGGAGGTTGTGATGGGGCTCTCATACAGAGAATGGCCTATATTCAGACGCTTTACGAACAACCATTATAGTTAGCGGAAGTTGAGATTTTCGGTGTTGGTCATCGGTCTCACTATGATTTTTGGACAGATCTGATTCTAGCCTTTATGAGTAAGAAATTTCAGGAGGTTGTGATGGGGCTCTCATACAGAGAATGGCCTATATTCAGCCGATTTACGAGCAACCATTATAGTTAGTGGAAGTTGAGATTTTCGGTGTTGGTCATCGGTCTCACTACGATTTTTGGACAGATCTGGTTCTAGCCTTTATGAGTAAGAAATTTCAGGAGGTTGTGATAGGGCTCTCATACTGAGAATGGCCTATATTCAACCGCTTTACGAACAACCATTGTAGTTAGTGGAAGTTGAGATTTTCGGTGTTGGTCATCGGTCTCACTATGATTTTTGGACAGATCTGGTTCTAGCCTTTATGAGTAAGAAATTTCAGGAGGTTGTGATGGGGCTCTCATACAGAGAATGGCCTATATTCAGCCGCTTTACGAACAACCATTATAGTTAGTGGAAGTTGAGATTTTCGGTGTTGGTCATCGGTCTCACTATGATTTTTGGACAGATCTGGTTCTAGCCTTTATGAGTAAGAAATTTCAGGAGGTTGTGATGGGGCTCTCATACAGAGAATGGCCTATATTCAGCCGATTTACGAACAACCATTATAGTTAGTGGAAGTTGAGATTTTCGGTGTTGGTCATCGGTCTCACTATGATTTTTGGACAGATCTGGTTCTAGCCTTTATGAGTAAGAAATTTCAGGAGGTTGTGATGGGGCTCTCATACTGAGAATAGCCTATATTCAGACGCTTTACGAACAACCATTATAGTTAGTGGAAGTTGAGATTTTCGGTGTTGGTCATCGGTCTCACTATGATTTTTGGATATATCTGGTTCTAGCCTTTATGAGTAAGAAATTTCAGGAGGTTGTGATGGGGCTCTCATACAGAGAATGGCCTATATTCAGGCGCTTTACGAACAACCATTATAGTTAGTGGAAGTTGAGATTTTCGGTGTTGGTCATCGGTCTCACTATGATTTTTGGACAGATCTGGTTCTAGCCTTTATGAGTAAGAAATTTCAGGAGGTTGTGATGGGGCTCTCATACAGAGAATGGCCTATATTCAGACGCTTTACGAACAACCATTATAGTTAGTGGAAGTTGAGATTTTCGGTGTTGGTCATCGGTCTCACTATGATTTTTGGACAGATCTGGTTCTAGCCTTTATGAGTAAGAAATTTCAGGAGGTTGTGATGGGGCTCTCATACAGAGAATGGCCTATATTCAGACGCTTTACGAACAACCATTATAGTTAGTGGAAGTTGAGATTTTCGGTGTTGGTCATCGGTCTCACTATGATTTTTGGACAGATCTGGTTCTAGCCTTTATGAGTAAGAAATTTCAGGAGGTTGTGATGGGGCTCTGATACAGAGAATGGCCTATATTCAGACGCTTTACGAACAACCATTATAGTTAGCGGAAGTTGAGATTTTCGGTGTTGGTCATCGGTCTCACTATGATTTTTGGACAGATCTGATTCTAGCCTTTATGAGTAAGAAATTTCAGGAGGTTGTGATGGGGCTCTCATACAGAGAATGGCCTATATTCAGCCGATTTACGAGCAACCATTATAGTTAGTGGAAGTTGAGATTTTCGGTGTTGGTCAACGGCCTCACTATGATTTTTGGACAGATCTGGTTCTAGCCTTTATGAGTAAGAAATTTCAGGAGGTTGTGATGGGGCTCTCATACAGAGAATGGCCTATATTCAGACGCTTTACGAACAACCATTATAGTTAGTGGAAGTTGAGATTTTCGGTGTTGGTCATCGGTCTCACTATGATTTTTGGACAGATCTGGTTCTAGCCTTTATGAGTAAGAAATTTCAGGAGGTTGTGATGGGGCTCTCATACAGAGAATGGCCTATATTCAGACGCTTTACGAACAACCATTATAGTTAGCGGAAGTTGAGATTTTCGGTGTTGGTCATCGGTCTCACTATGATTTTTGGACAGATCTGATTCTAGCCTTTATGAGTAAGAAATTTCAGGAGGTTGTGATGGGGCTCTCATACAGAGAATGGCCTATATTCAGCCGATTTACGAGCAACCATTATAGTTAGTGGAAGTTGAGATTTTCGGTGTTGGTCATCGGTCTCACTACGATTTTTGGACAGATCTGGTTCTAGCCTTTATGAGTAAGAAATTTCAGGAGGTTGTGATAGGGCTCTCATACTGAGAATGGCCTATATTCAGACGCTTTACGAACAACCATTGTAGTTAGTGGAAGTTGAGATTTTCGGTGTTGGTCATCGGTCTCACTATGATTTTTGGACAGATCTGGTTCTAGCCTTTATGAGTAAGAAATTTCAGGAGGTTGTGATGGGGCTCTCATACAGAGAATGGCCTATATTCAGCCGCTTTACGAACAACCATTATAGTTAGTGGAAGTTGAGATTTTCGGTGTTGGTCATCGGTCTCACTATGATTTTTGGACAGATCTGGTTCTAGCCTTTATGAGTAAGAAATTTCAGGAGGTTGTGATGGGGCTCTCATACAGAGAATGGCCTATATTCAGCCGATTTACGAACAACCATTATAGTTAGTGGAAGTTGAGATTTTCGGTGTTGGTCATCGGTCTCACTATGATTTTTGGACAGATCTGGTTCTAGCCTTTATGAGTAAGAAATTTCAGGAGGTTGTGATGGGGCTCTCATACTGAGAATAGCCTATATTCAGACGCTTTACGAACAACCATTATAGTTAGTGGAAGTTGAGATTTTCGGTGTTGGTCATCGGTCTCACTATGATTTTTGGACATATCTGGTTCTAGCCTTTATGAGTAAGAAATTTCAGGAGGTTGTGATGGGGCTCTCATACAGAGAATGGCCTATATTCAGGCGCTTTACGAACAACCATTATAGTTAGTGGAAGTTGAGATTTTCGGTGTTGGTCATCGGTCTCACTATGATTTTTGGACAGATCTGGTTCTAGCCTTTATGAGTAAGAAATTTCAGGAGGTTGTGATGGGGCTCTCATACAGAGAATGGCCTATATTCAGCCGATTTACGAACAACCATTATAGTTAGTGGAAGTTGAGATTTTCGGTGTTGGTCATCGGTCTCACTATGATTTTTGGACAGATCTGGTTCTAGCCTTTATGAGTAAGAAATTTCAGGAGGTTGTGATGGGGCTCTCATACAGAGAATGGCCTATATTCAGACGCTTTACGAACAACCATTATAGTTAGCGGAAGTTGAGATTTTCGGTGTTGGTCATCGGTCTCACTATGATTTTTGGACAGATCTGATTCTAGCCTTTATGAGTAAGAAATTTCAGGAGGTTGTGATGGGGCTCTCATACAGAGAATGGCCTATATTCAGCCGATTTACGAGCAACCATTATAGTTAGTGGAAGTTGAGATTTTCGGTGTTGGTCATCGGTCTCACTACGATTTTTGGACAGATCTGGTTCTAGCCTTTATGAGTAAGAAATTTCAGGAGGTTGTGATAGGGCTCTCATACTGAGAATGGCCTATATTCAACCGCTTTACGAACAACCATTGTAGTTAGTGGAAGTTGAGATTTTCGGTGTTGGTCATCGGTCTCACTATGATTTTTGGACAGATCTGGTTCTAGCCTTTATGAGTAAGAAATTTCAGGAGGTTGTGATGGGGCTCTCATACAGAGAATGGCCTATATTCAGCCGCTTTACGAACAACCATTATAGTTAGTGGAAGTTGAGATTTTCGGTGTTGGTCATCGGTCTCACTATGATTTTTGGACAGATCTGGTTCTAGCCTTTATGAGTAAGAAATTTCAGGAGGTTGTGATGGGGCTCTCATACAGAGAATGGCCTATATTCAGCCGATTTACGAACAACCATTATAGTTAGTGGAAGTTGAGATTTTCGGTGTTGGTCATCGGTCTCACTATGATTTTTGGACAGATCTGGTTCTAGCCTTTATGAGTAAGAAATTTCAGGAGGTTGTGATGGGGCTCTCATACTGAGAATAGCCTATATTCAGACGCTTTACGAACAACCATTATAGTTAGTGGAAGTTGAGATTTTCGGTGTTGGTCATCGGTCTCACTATGATTTTTGGACATATCTGGTTCTAGCCTTTATGAGTAAGAAATTTCAGGAGGTTGTGATGGGGCTCTCATACAGAGAATGGCCTATATTCAGGCGCTTTACGAACAACCATTATAGTTAGTGGAAGTTGAGATTTTCGGTGTTGGTCATCGGTCTCACTATGATTTTTGGACAGATCTGGTTCTAGCCTTTATGAGTAAGAAATTTCAGGAGGTTGTGATGGGGCTCTCATACAGAGAATGGCCTATATTCAGACGCTTTACGAACAACCATTATAGTTAGTGGAAGTTGAGATTTTCGGTGTTGGTCATCGGTCTCACTATGATTTTTGGACAGATCTGGTTCTAGCCTTTATGAGTAAGAAATTTCAGGAGGTTGTGATGGGGCTCTCATACAGAGAATGGCCTATATTCAGACGCTTTACGAACAACCATTATAGTTAGTGGAAGTTGAGATTTTCGGTGTTGGTCATCGGTCTCACTATGATTTTTGGACAGATCTGGTTCTAGCCTTTATGAGTAAGAAATTTCAGGAGGTTGTGATGGGGCTCTCATACAGAGAATGGCCTATATTCAGACGCTTTACGAACAACCATTATAGTTAGCGGAAGTTGAGATTTTCGGTGTTGGTCATCGGTCTCACTATGATTTTTGGACAGATCTGATTCTAGCCTTTATGAGTAAGAAATTTCAGGAGGTTGTGATGGGGCTCTCATACAGAGAATGGCCTATATTCAGCCGATTTACGAGCAACCATTATAGTTAGTGGAAGTTGAGATTTTCGGTGTTGGTCAACGGCCTCACTATGATTTTTGGACAGATCTGGTTCTAGCCTTTATGAGTAAGAAATTTCAGGAGGTTGTGATGGGGCTCTCATACAGAGAATGGCCTATATTCAGACGCTTTACGAACAACCATTATAGTTAGTGGAAGTTGAGATTTTCGGTGTTGGTCATCGGTCTCACTATGATTTTTGGACAGATCTGGTTCTAGCCTTTATGAGTAAGAAATTTCAGGAGGTTGTGATGGGGCTCTCATACAGAGAATGGCCTATATTCAGACGCTTTACGAACAACCATTATAGTTAGCGGAAGTTGAGATTTTCGGTGTTGGTCATCGGTCTCACTATGATTTTTGGACAGATCTGATTCTAGCCTTTATGAGTAAGAAATTTCAGGAGGTTGTGATGGGGCTCTCATACAGAGAATGGCCTATATTCAGCCGATTTACGAGCAACCATTATAGTTAGTGGAAGTTGAGATTTTCGGTGTTGGTCATCGGTCTCACTACGATTTTTGGACAGATCTGGTTCTAGCCTTTATGAGTAAGAAATTTCAGGAGGTTGTGATAGGGCTCTCATACTGAGAATGGCCTATATTCAGACGCTTTACGAACAACCATTATAGTTAGTGGAAGTTGAGATTTTCGGTGTTGGTCATCGGTCTCACTATGATTTTTGGACAGATCTGGTTCTAGCCTTTATGAGTAAGAAATTTCAGGAGGTTGTGATGGGGCTCTCATACAGAGAATGGCCTATATTCAGCCGCTTTACGAACAACCATTATAGTTAGTGGAAGTTGAGATTTTCGGTGTTGGTCATCGGTCTCACTATGATTTTTGGACAGATCTGGTTCTAGCCTTTATGAGTAAGAAATTTCAGGAGGTTGTGATGGGGCTCTCATACAGAGAATGGCCTATATTCAGCCGATTTACGAACAACCATTATAGTTAGTGGAAGTTGAGATTTTCGGTGTTGGTCATCGGTCTCACTATGATTTTTGGACAGATCTGGTTCTAGCCTTTATGAGTAAGAAATTTCAGGAGGTTGTGATGGGGCTCTCATACTGAGAATAGCCTATATTCAGACGCTTTACGAACAACCATTATAGTTAGTGGAAGTTGAGATTTTCGGTGTTGGTCATCGGTCTCACTATGATTTTTGGACATATCTGGTTCTAGCCTTTATGAGTAAGAAATTTCAGGAGGTTGTGATGGGGCTCTCATACAGAGAATGGCCTATATTCAGGCGCTTTACGAACAACCATTATAGTTAGTGGAAGTTGAGATTTTCGGTGTTGGTCATCGGTCTCACTATGATTTTTGGACAGATCTGGTTCTAGCCTTTATGAGTAAGAAATTTCAGGAGGTTGTGATGGGGCTCTCATACAGAGAATGGCCTATATTCAGCCGATTTACGAACAACCATTATAGTTAGTGGAAGTTGAGATTTTCGGTGTTGGTCATCGGTCTCACTATGATTTTTGGACAGATCTGGTTCTAGCCTTTATGAGTAAGAAATTTCAGGAGGTTGTGATGGGGCTCTCATACTGAGAATAGCCTATATTCAGCCGCTTTACGAACAACCATTATAGTTAGTGGAAGTTGAGATTTTCGGTGTTGGTCATCGGTCTCACTATGATTTTTGGACAGATCTGGTTCTAGCCTTTATGAGTAAGAAATTTCAGGAGGTTGTGATGGGGCTCTCATACTGAGAATGGCCTATATTCAGCCGCTTTACGAACAACCATTATAGTTAGTGGAAGTTGAGATTTTCGGTGTTGGTCATCGGTCTCACTATGATTTTTGGACAGATCTGGTTCTAGTCTTTATGAGTAAGAAATTTCAGGAGGTTGTGATGGGGCTCTCATACTGAGAATAGCCTATATTCAGACGCTTTACGAACAACCATTATAGTTAGTGGAAGTTGAGATTTTCGGTGTTGGTCATCAGTCTCACTATGATTTTTGGACAGATCTGGTTCTAGCCTTTATGAGTAAGAAATTTCAGGAGGTTGTGATGGGGCTCTCATACAGAGAATGGCCTATATTCAGCCGCTTTACGAACAACCATTATAGATAGTGGAAGTTGAGATTTTCGGTGTTGGTCATCGGTCTCACTATGATTTTTGGACAGATCTGGTTCTAGCCTTTATGAGTAAGAAATTTCAGGAGGTTGTGATTGGGCTCTCATACTGAGAATGGCCTATATTCAGCCGCTTTACGAACAACCATTATAGTTAGTGGAAGTTGAGATTTTCGGTGTTGGTCATCGGTCTCACTATCATTTTTGGACATATCTGGTTCTAGCCTTTATGAGTAAGAAATTTCAGGAGGTTGTGATGGGGCCCTCATACAGAGAATGGCCTATATTCAGCCGCTTTACGAACAACCATTATAGTTAGTGGAAGTTGAGATTTTCGGTGTTGGTCATCAGTCTCACTACGATTTTTGGACAGATCTGGTTCTAGCCTTTATGAGTAAGAAATTTCAGGAGGTTGTGATGGGGCTCTCATACTGAGAATAGCCTATATTCAGACGCTTTACGAACAACCATTACAGTTAGTGGAAGTTGAGATTTTCGGTGTTGGTCAGCGGTCTCACTCTGATTTTTGGACAGATCTGGTTCTAGCCTTTATGAGTAAGAAATTTCAGGAGGTTGTGATGGGGCTCTCATACAGAGAATGGCCTATATTCAGCCACTGGTTTCAGTTTGTTGTAACGGAAATGAATCAAAATAAATTTCTTAATTTTTCCACAATATCTGAAGCGAAATTTGTATGGCGAAAAAAACAAAGGAAGAAACATTCATTGGCCCGCTGTAAGATGGTTATGATTTACACGAGAGTTAAACAGACGAATTTAATGTGTTCAACCCAAGCCATATGCGTATCAAAACTTGAAGTACTTGAAACATTCAACTCTATAAACTACAATGTTATTTATATTAAGATATGGCAAATCATTTGGACTTTTTTGTGGTGAATGAAAAATCATAAATTTTGTTTTATTTAAATTCAATGAGATCACCTTCGATTTGAAGTATTCCACTAATATGTTCATATCATGCTTCGTGCTATTTTGTATTGAGTTCTAAATCCTATTTAACGACTTGCTCATGCAGCAATTATGTAACAAGCCTTCCGCGTGGTCCTATCTTCCATTAAGATATTTCCATTATTTTATTTCTAGACAGTATACTGCGGAAGAAGCCTTAAACAATTTTTCTGTATGAATTGGGCTGAATTGTAAAAGGTGAAGCGAGATTTGACTTGGTCATCTCTTCACGGGTTAAAGCCAAGTTTCGTTCAGCTATAGTGAGTGAGTAACTGGGTAATTCCTTGGCCGATTGTTTTTAAAGTTATTTTGTAGAAAATCCAGAACTTCAGCTTCAATGGTTCAGCTCAACATGCCAGATTCGAGCATAACTACTTAAGAAATTGCCTAGCATGGCCGAATTCCAGAACTTCTCTAAATTCCATTTTTAAATCCCCACCCAAGTCTGCATACCTGATATGACAATGGTTGGTTGGGATATGGCCAAGTTCTTTTCAGAATGGCCGGATTGTATAACTTCATCAAAAAGACACGGTAAAATTCCAATACAAGTTGACCTTAGTTTTTTAGAATCCTAGCCCAACTTAACGAATTAGATTGGAGAATTATTGGTTAGGAAACGGCCTGGTTCCATTCATTATAGCCGAATCCCAAAATTCCGTCAAATTCTGCTTTGCACTCCGAATTTGATCATCATTTGTTAAGAGATGGCCTAGTTCCATTGAGCATTATGTTAGAGTGCTAATTCAATTCTGCATACTATATTTGACAGTAATTGGTTGACGAATGGTAAAGTTCCATTGTGCATAGCATAAATATGTCCTGTGCAGTATAATTATACTTGGAAATAAAACGAATTTTCTTTGGTGACCAGATTAATAAAACATTTGAAATTTATGCGAAATAAGCTAAATTTATTTGAAATATTCAATCCGGTAGTTAATCTGGCATTGAATAACATTGATAGTTTTCCAGAAACCATTACCATTGGGATACCTCACATATTTTTTGAAATTTTATGAGTTATTTGTTTTTAAATAAAAGTAAATACTAATGGATTTTATTTATATTTATATTTATACTTTATTTAATTATTTCATATGAATATGAAATTATTGTTTATATAGTTATTTGAAAACCAACCATGGGAAATTCTATTGTAAGTTGTGGAGTTGCAGCGCAGGAGGATTAAATTAATAAATGTTTATATTATTTAGGAAACCGGAACATATTAATTTCGAATTAAATTTCAAGAAATTCCCTGATGCTTAATATTGATGATGAATATTATTATTTCACATGAAATAATAATATTTTTTTCTTTGGTTGCTGATTTAAAGGAGGAATTGTTGAAGACCAACAATTGCTCGGCGAGCCCGACTCACCCGGGAGATTCTGTTTAAAGACCTGGTCGTGCATTCAGAATCAATCAATCATTACAATTATAAAACTATTAGAGTACTAGGTCGTTTAATACCATGGACTTAAAATAAATAATTTCCACTGATATGAAGTCCTGTTTCGTTCATACTGATTGCATCGACTTTACAAACAAGTTTTCTTCTTAAACATTTTAACATTTTATTACAAATTTTTGGTACAAATTGATCACTGTAGAGTAACAATAATTAACAACATTTTGATCTGAAATATATTTTCAATTGATTAGGGTCGAGTGAGAAATGTATTACATGTGCTTTATAGGATTGAATTTATTAGTATTTCGAGTTATTTCTATAAAATTTTACATTTTTATTCGAAGATTTTAAATATTAAGTTAAATAAGAAATTTTCTTTTTTTTTCAAGTTAACGCAACTAGTATGGGAAGGCTTTTAGGTACACATCAACTCTTTGATAGAAGTACTTTCTACAATGAGATCTTGTGTTAACAATGGATATCCTGATATGGCTCAGGAATAGTATAATGTTCTCGTTAGATATTTCAATTTATGTTTGGTAATAAGTAGCTGAAATTCTCTACGGTGTAACTTTTCAACTGCAACACCGAAAATGTAGATATGCGGAAAAGTAACTCGGTGTTTTTGAATATGCGTAAGCCTGAGCAAATGAGAAATGAGCGAACTCACTTATACTACTGGAAGCTGGACAAGTATGTCCCATATATGACGTGGGTTTCGTGAGAAAATGAGAGTTAAAGGTTCGGTTTTGATTTTCTTAATTTTTGCAGAAACTGCAAGGACCTGGAGGGAAGAAACTTAAATTGTTTATTTATTATTGCGTGTTAAATTTTATGATTTACTTCATGAGCATGAAATATATAAAATATATTTCATGTTCATATATAAAATGTCCAATGTTCAAAATTTTTAATCGGTATAGTTTAGTTATTTATCAACTCATTTGTCAAAATTTTTTAAATTAATTTAATTATTTCATTAAAACTTTAGTAAATAAAAAACCGACCTTCTGAGATAAATGTCAAAGCTAACGTTGAAAAGTATTTCAATTGAAGATTCTTTATTAATAATGATTTATTATAGACACACCATATAGGAGAATACAACAAAGCGATTTTAAAAAACTAATTTTAGAATAAATAAATTAGAAAACCTTGCAAATAAGCATGTTTACTTATTGATTAATTTCATTGACTCCGCTCTGGTTCCACAATTGCACACAAAAGCCAAAAACGCTTAGGTAAATAGGTAATAGACAATCTTCTAATTCTCGAAAACAGCATAGTGCGATATAGTTTACGCTACACATAATGCCCTCTACCTTTTCAATATTGTTAAACCCTTTTTTATAAAGTTTTTATCCATTCCCTTTACTTCTTTTTTAGGCCACGTGTCCTCCACTTTTAGAAGCACGGCCCAAACTGATAGCCCTCCCTCCTACATTTTTAACGTACGGGCAGTCTCGAAAGGATACTGGCTCGAGACATTATTATCTTACGAAAATAGAAAGCCTTGCTAGATTATGGCTGTTGTTTTAATTATTTATGCTCAATTTATTGTTGTTAACAAATTATGCACAACTAGCTTAAAAAAAATTAAAACATGAATTTAATGGTCGATTTTTTTTGTTGATACTTAATTTAGTCGGCACGTGATAAGTGATTTGTTTTTAATTTCAAAAACCGCTTGCATCTTTTAATGAATGATTTTTTGTCGAATCTGCCGATAGATAATGCACTGTGACCACGATTTAATTGTCTACCTTCTAAGCAATAGGGCGGAGATTTATTGTACTAAACTTTGTCATAGGTGGCGTATATTCTTGGTAGATAAAATAGCCCATTGGTACATTTCGCACACTTATAAGAATTTTCAATAGCGAGCTATAAGTTTAATTGCAATTAACGTCACTCTGAACAATCATCGAACTTTTCGATTGACACCTTGCGATAATTTCGATTAAAATTGAAGTGGCAGCAAGGTAACGATAGTAACGATAGGGACGATTGACAATTAATCATTAAATGTACTGGCTTTAATTTTAAAAACTAAACGTAATTATTCGTACAAATAAAATCTAATTAGTTTCAGATTTTAGCGTTGAATTTGATTTTGGTAATCTAGTAATATACCTGTCTGCTGAGAATATCTTATTACGTGCTATATTAAAACTGATTACATTTAATTTAATTTATTTTAGTTACTTCGCAAAATACTGAATATATATTTATCTATCTTGATCATTTTTAATGTTTTCACTGCTCTAAAACATCGTATTTCATGTAATACATATGTATATTGTAAGGCTTTATACAAAGTTAAACATACCAGTCAAAAAAACTGTATATGGTATACGGAAGCAACTTGCAATTTTCATTACGTCATGGAAAGATGAAAACTATTAAATGCATTTATGTAAACAAAAATAGGAATACAAGTAACCCCCGAAGAACACGGTACTTGAAGAACACGAGTTTATAAGAATACGGATACCTTCCCCCGAATTACACGGTTTCAAACTACACGATTTTGGAGTAATGATTGAAAAATAATAAAATATGTACTCGTATTATATATATCGCTCCTCTTTTATTTTGCTTTTTGTATACCACAATAAAATAAAACGTAACGTTTTTTCACTTGAAACGGAATCCCTTTTTGGTAGTCTCGAACAGCACGGTTTCAAAGAACACGGAACCAATTAATCGTGTTCTTCGAGAGTTACCTGTATTATTTAAGATAGTAAATCGAGTTCTTGAAGAATGTATAACAATGGAATATGCATAGATGATTGAGAAGACATACTCGTAGTTTTCATATTTTGATTCATTCGCCAGATTTTTATTTAAGATACATGAAATTTGAAGAAATTATTTTACACTTGTTATTTTCCTCCCAAGTTTACAGAAAATATTATGTTTCATATCCTGGATTTTTTGTACTGAACACCGCTGATGCATATTTTATAGAAAGAAATATTTTTATATTGCTAACTGTAGCAATCATAACGAAACTAAGCGAAAATAATACGATTTTTTTGGAGTAATGAGTTTAAATAAATAATATGTAATACAGTATGATGGGTTCAACGTTTTATACAATGGTAATATTAGTTTAACAGATTAATAGGTCACTTGAATCGGTAATAAAACGACGCATTTTTTCTGAATATATTTTGATAATATTTTTTCATTTTTAAGAGTTTTCAAAATATGGTAATTCATAATGTACTAAATCATGAAACACTACGTTACTGCAGCTCAACTAGTTTAATACAATGGATGAAGATTTTCAGTTTTGCTTTATCTGTTGCTTGACTTCCAAAACAATACAATTGAGTCAAACTCTTTTTCTAGAACTCAGATATACAGGCGCACTTGGAAGTCATAGTTATGATACAGAATTCACAACAAACCCATTTTCCCGCTACTAAATTATGGTAATAACCAACTATTGCAGGAGAAACTCTCAAATCGACACATACATTGAAGTAGATTCCGTAGGCATTCCGTAGGGATATTAAACACACATTTTGAAATATGCCATATCGTGGTATCAGTATGGATTTCAAGATACTTTAACTGTAATTGATATGACCATCAATGTAATAGATGTACCGGCAATTTTTTTAGCCAAGATGTAGTGAGAACAATATGTTAAGTGAATGCATAACTCAAAAAACAAAGTCTAGCAATTGCAGTGCTGCAACGAAACATGAAAACATTGAAAAACCAAATCTGTTACCAATAGCAGTTCAAAAGAAGAAAACCTGTTCTACTCTAATATTCGCAGCTTACCCTCCTACATCTTATAGTTACAACAAAAAATTAGTAATTTTAAATCGTAGAGGACATGTATGACTCAGAATTTTTTATTGAAAATTATAAATGTGTATGATCCGATTCGGATAGTCGTCGTACTGGGCAGGTGTTGTCATGTATATGCCCGAAAATATAAGTTTTAATATTAATTTTAATCTCAAGACGGATCGCGCTTGTTTCTTGGCGATTTATATCACTACTTCAACAAATGCTAAGTGTGAAATTATAAAATAACAACAAATGAGTGATCATTGTATGTGTGCGGATATAAGCAATACAAATACACAGTTATTTGATGAGTTTAAAGAAATTAGATCTTGGCAAAAATTATTCTGGAAATAAACTAAATTGTATTCAAAATAACAAACTGCAGCACTATAAAACACATAAAGGAATTAAAAAAGGCGATTAATCAACTGACGCAAATGAAAATGGTTCAAAATATAGAAAGTTGATATTTCAGTTATCACCTTTTATATATTTACCACAGAATAATATTGAAAATTCAAATATTCGATTAATTAAGTCACCTTCGTTTTGATCAAGGAATCGAACCGAACCATTCGTGCCAGCTAGTTACGGACACCATGTATACGAGTATGCAATAAGTTAATTTCAGATTTTATAGCCTCTGGCTCTGTGTTAACTTAATCTGTGAGTTTTTAGAACCTTTGCCAATATATAAATTGATATTTCAAATTTACTGCTACATTAAAATTTGGCAATATGTTGAAAATTATACAATGAATTTCTTAAACCACGGTACAATTTTTTTTTTAAATTTTAATTGTTTTTTTAAGAAGCAAAAAAATAATTTACAGCCAAAACATTAAGAGACAAGTTGAGCAAATAATTAGTCGGATCTTTACTAGGCTAATAAAACTAAAAATTCAATTTTCCGAAATTTGTGTACCTTATTATGCCTGTGGACCGATAATAATAATAATAAACTATTCCGTTCCAAATAGAGTAAAAAAATATCATCACTCTACAAAAAATCGGGGTAAAAAATAAGAATGGACCCGTTCCAACACTATACCTACACGATTTCGTTTTAAAATCTTTTTATTACATGCGAGTGTTCGATATTCGCTATCAACAAAATGCGTCGAACCCTTATTAGGGCAGCTCTATGCCATGCGTGTGATCAATTTTGATAAATAAATTTTGAGGATTTATTCGATTCTCTCTTGATTTGAAAGGTTTCATTAACTTTCAATGGTACGCAATACATTCGTAATTTTTCTACATATTTCATTATCAGTATTCATTAGTTATCGGCAGCGACAAAGTTTTATGAATAAGATAAAGCTAAGCCACGATATACGTTGGAAACCCCGGGTTAGGTGATTTAATTGTTTTAGGAGAAATCAGGGTTTTCCAAAATTTCTTTGTCTCCAAACTAAATATCCATTTTTCATTTTTCTCGCTCCGTCATCATTTATTTATTCATCAAAAATCATTCTAATTAGTTTGTTGAATAACCAATTTTTGCTCAATACAAATCACACTTAAAATATTTATTGGGCCTCAGTTCAGTAAAAGAGTAGTTATTATATAAATACGACAAGATATTTTTCCATTACCTGGAGTCAGCCTCAACCTTAGTTTGCCCTGATAGATTCATGTCTATGATTTTTGACACATTTACATAAAAATAACTTTCCCTAATCTCTAAAAAAAAAACTTACCATAGCTGCATGAAGGCAGTGTATTCTTAAGCCGGTTAGACGAAACGGAACACCTTCTTTGAAAACAGCTCCAATTTTGATTTATCTCGGATCACATAAAAATTTATACCATGACATTTGTATTGCACAATACTTGGCTATTCAACAAACTAATTAGGAAAAAGAACATTGGTTATACAGTTAAGAAACAAATTAGTTTGGGAAAACCCCGATTTATCCTAAAAGTCTTGAATAACGTAACGGGTTTGTTCATCATATTTAATGGCTAAGTTTTATCTAACTTCTGACAAAAAATATTAAAATTTTCTAAATTGGTTATTTAAACAAAGTCAAAAAAACTAGTGGCTATATAGTTATAAGTCGCAGTGTATAATAAGACTTCAATTAGATGATTCATGTTAGCAATAAATTAAACTGTTAAAAACACTTATTATGTGCTAACTATTCCTATGCTGATTATTAATCATTGTACTTATATGTACTCTAGAAAGGGAATAATGTGTTAAACTGACATTTTACGATGTAATTTCCATATTAATTTTGTTTCATTTAAATATTAACATGATCACGAAGACAGTAATTCAAACTCGCATAAAACCTAAGCTTAACATAAAAATATCTTGATTAAAATTAACATTTATTTTGTCTACCATAAATATAATGAAAGTCAAGAATAACAAGAATATTATTAACGATTCATTATTGTGGGAGTAAAATCTTATCTTATTTTGTGTTTGTTGCTAAACTGCTATGCCACTCTTTAAGACTGGAAACATGGATTTAGAATAAAGATTTATATTTTAAAATGATGATGAATTGGTATTTTTTTATTGTTTACAATAAACCGGAGAAACGCACTCTATGTCATCTGCAAGTTGAAAAGCTGTCGAGGATGACTAGTTGTCTTCATAATATAATTATTATGAAAAACAAGGTGATGGTCAAATTTATAGCAATAATATATTTCGGACATATAAACTTACTTATCTGCCACCTATTAAGAAAATTAATAAGTTCAAGATCAATAAAATTTTAATTAATTGATAATTGCATAATATACTATCTGCTTCAGTAGCATGATGTGTAAATTAATAATATAAATAATTATAATTTTTATTAATTTATAATACAAGTGGTGCAGCAATTAAGACTTCGATACTTGGATCGAAAAGTGCCGGATTCTAACCCCACCAGAAGCAGGATGCAAAATCAAATTTTAGATAGCGATAGGTGATGTTATTAAACACTCCATACATAATACCTCTGTTGGAGTGCATAACTCAGCGCTTGCAACGTGCAGGTATACTGTAATTATGTGAATAGGTAAATAGTCGACGTGTGAGTGGAAGAAAAATGATAAATTAATGCACGTTTTAAAAGTCAATTGATCAATTAATATTTTAAAAAAACTGAAAATATTTTGAATGTAATGGATTGATTGCACGTTAAAGCACGGCTTGGATGAACGTGCTTCATCGCACAAAGATAGACCTGAAAGAGCGGAAAATATTCAAACCAGTTCAAGTAATATTTAATACAAAAACGTGGAAGACATTAACCAATCCCGATCAATAAAAACAATACTTAATCCTCAAACTCAAAATGCACAACAAAAAAATGTAAAATACATTTAACAGACGGCCATCTATCCTCACTAAATGAAACCAACATCAATCATCTAATATCTATCGGTTTAGTTAGTAGAATCAATACTCGCCTCAGATCTAGGCAATATAGGATTGTTTTAGAACCTTCCTGTTAAAGAATCGAATTAAGTCACATTCCAGTGCTATACGAGTAGATTGGCAAGCGTACACATAAAAATTGACAGCTCGGTGTAAAATTTCTTTTTCAATTGATAAATAGTTAATTTAAGTGGTTTTGGGTTAAGTTAAAATAGTTTTATAATGGCGTAAGAACAATTTTATAATATTAAAAAGGTGGTGGACTCAAATATATAGTGTTTTAAGTGGATTATTGTTTGGTGGCAATAACAACAAGTGTTTGTTTATATTTAAGCGGCGTGATTTGAGATAGTAAGTGAAGTCAGGTGTGGGCAAAAGGAGGGATTCGGCCCTTAAAAGGGGCGATGTTTGAAAGCCCAAATAGATTCGCACCGTTGAGAATGTTGGTGAAGAAATGCGAACAAAGAGATTAGGATTCGGTGGCGATGCAGATATAATGGATTGCAATGGAGTGAATGAAAAATATCTAATAATCAAGCTCGAGCAGGAGGGATAAAACCTGTCAAAATTTTCACCTTTTGGAATACAAAAAGCGCTAGATATGATAACCAAAGGTATCATTAAAACGCAACGCTCGAGAGCTAGAGAACTGCTGGTTCTGACAAAAAATCAGGCAGCGACGGATGCATTACTGAAGGCAACATCTATGAGGCAATTGCCCAAAATAAAAGTGACGGAACACCCCATATTAAACAGTTCCAAAGGTATCATTTTCTGCCACGACCTAAAAAGTTTAACTGAGGAGGAAATCAAAGAAGGGCTTACGGACCAAGGTGTCATAGAGGTATATAAAATAAAGATATGGGTGGAAAACAAATTAACAGACACAGCAGCAATTATCCTGACATATAATTCACCAGTATTGCCGGAATATGTGAGGGCAGGATTTATACAACTAAGCATTCGATTGTACATTCCAAACCCGTTGAAATGCACCGAATGCCACAAATTTGGCCACACCAAAAAGAGATGCACAAGTGATCCTAAGTGCTACAAATGTAGTGAAGTAACACCACACAACCAGCCATGCACTACACTAAAATGCATAAATTGTGGAGAGGCACACACCAGCAACAGTAAGGAATGTCCAGTATATAAACGAGAAGTAGAAATAGTGAAAATTAAAACTAGATAGATTAACATTTCCCGAGGCGAAAGCCAAATATTTTCGATTGTATGCAAACACCACACCAGCTAACCAGACAACATATGCAGATACACTAAAAACCACCTTTAACCCACCAAACACACCGCAAAACAAAGAAAACCAACTAGAACAGACAAAACCACAATCGTATCAAAATCCTATTTCATCTTCAAGGCAACAACAAACATAATTAAACCAACCACAACAACAACAGCAACAAAAAGATAAAGTACAACAACAACAAAACCAACAACAGCTGCAACAACCAAAACAAATACTAGAAACGAACAAACTACAACAATAAATACAGCAAGTACACAACAACAAGAAATATTACAACAACAACCGCAATCAAATCAACAAACAACTTGTAATACAGCAATGGACATAGAGACAATAAAAAAAAATGAAGCATGGCTTGCAATGAGACATTCTAATCTAACTCCAAACGAATTAACATTATTTGGAAATAACCATGTAAGTATGATTGATGATAAATGAGGGAAGGAGGAGAGAGAACGCATTTGCGTTTATAAATGCCCTCTTCTTCATTTCTTTGAATGGTAGAGCGAATGCTGAGATCCAATGAATGTGTGAAAATTTGTTAATGATGTGATTGTAATGCGTGTGAAACTTGGGAGCGTGAGGGTAAGACGTTTCGTGTAAGTGAGTACAATTTTCTGTCCAGACATATGGCCAATGGCTTCGGCGATATTGGCCAATATCAGCCTGGTCCTTTGTGACATACCGCGTTTCGAGCAGATTGAAGTCAACGCAGCCAAAACTGGACAGAAACTTGTTATTTGTTAGTATCTATGCAACTCCAATGATGTCTACGTCTGACAGAGAGAGAAGCCAACGAGATTTTAAAATTTTGTTTGAATGGGTGGAAAGCAAAAGTGACGTGATTCTAGCGGGTGATATGAATGTGCATTCGAGAATATGGGGGAGTGAAAGAACTGATGCTAGAGGTAACTGGTTGACCCACTTCCAGAATATTCCGATCTCGTAGTCCTGATTGATGGTGGGTCGACTAGAATGGCGAGAGTGGGGTCGACAGCCAGCAATATATATTTAACTTTACTATCTAGCGGGCTGGCGGGCCGAGTCATTTGGAATGTCACAGATGAGAATTTGGGTAGTGATCATTATTTGATCAGGATATGCTTAGGTGGTATAAATGTTGACATAGACCGTAAGGTCATTATGAATGGTAAGAAATGGGTCAAACGTATGAATGAGACTCTCATAATGAAAGAAGTAAATGAGGTTAACCAACTTGAGGATGAAATAGAGAGAGTGAATGAAATGTGCACTATAAATGTCAGAGGGAATGAATACAAGGCGAATGGCTGGTGGAACAATGAAATCCAGTATTGGTATGAAAGGAAACGGATAGCATTGAGAGAGTTCAATAGGTGTATATGTCATGAATGCAGAATAAATTATGGAAGGATGAATGCAAGATTGAAAAAGGCATCCGTTGAGCGAAAAGGAAAAGTTGGAGGGCTATGTGTCCAAAATGACACATAGAACCACAACTAAGGATGTATGGGATAAACTTAATAGAGTGAGACGATATAGAACGCAAGGCAGAAATGCAGTGTTAGATGACAGAGAGAATGGAGGTGTCTTTTTACAAATGATTAAATGAATTTATGAACGATATGTGTAAGGAGTTTGAATGGGAAGAGTTCCGAGGGGTTTTAGAAATATCCAAATCTACTACCCCCGGAACTAACAGAGTGAGTTATAAAATGATTGGCAGATTAGAATTCGAAGCCAAGGCGGCCTTGCTTCGAATTATCAATCAAGTATGGATGAGTAGTCAGATACCGGAAAAATGGAAGGAAAGCAGAGTGGTACCTATTCCTAAAAGGGATCGGGATAGGAATCTGGCAACAAATTACAGGGGAATATGTATGTTGAATGTATTTGTTAAAATTGTGAATGGTATGATGAAAGGTCGTATAGATAAATTTGTGAATGAGGGAAATCTGTTGCCGGAAACCACCTTTGGGTTTCGCCACAACCACTCTGCTAATGAATGTGTAGAAAAGTTTGTGTGGGAAGTACAAAAGGAAAATAAGTATGTTGTGCCGGTATTTTTGGATATAGAAAGGGCATATGATTACGTGGTTCCAGGGCAACTTTATCAGATCCTTATGGACTTGGGGTTTCATTGGAAAATTTGCAAATGGGTGTATGAGTTCATGAATGAGAGGAAGTTCGTTTTGTGTGATAGAGGGTATAGGTTGGAAGGAGAGGTGTCTATGGGCCTCCCCCAAGGCATTAAAATCTCACCGACTCTCTTCAACCTGCACACGAGCTCTATACATAGGTGTAACTCCTCGGACAAAGTCATTTTGCAATTTGCAGATGTTTTTGTCCTGATGGGCAAGGGGAGTACCATGGAGGAGGCCTTGAGTCGGGCTCAAGAATGTGTGAATCAGGTAACCGAATGTTTGAGTGAATTGAATTTGAGGGTAAATTCGAGAAAATGTTGTAGTATGGCTTTTAGAATGAATCGGACGGTTGATGTACGAATATATAAAGAGAGAATTGAGTGTGTGAAATTGACTAGGTATTTGGGAATCTGGATCGACAGAAGAATGAGTTTCAAATTGCATATGGAAAAATTGGCCGATAATTGTAAGAGTAGATTGAACGTGATTAAAAGGGTGAGCAAACCGAATTGGGGAGCTCATCCGGGTGTGACTGATATGTGTCTTGCTAGTGTCAACTAAAATAGCGTATGGAATGAGTATATATGGTGATGGGTCCATGGTTGGGTTTAAAAAGTTGATGCTTGTGAAGAATGCGTGTGCTAGAGTGGTATTGGGAGCGATCAATTCGACACCAATACACACTCTGTGGTCTGAATTGGGTGAGTCGCCTCTTAATTGTAAGAGTGAATGGATCACCGTGCGAGAGACTGTGCGAATGTTAACTAAGGACAATAAATTGGCGAATGAAATGAAAGAGAGATTGCAAAGAGGGACGGTTTACAAAAAGACAAGAAGATCACTGGTAATCTTGGAAAATATTAACATAAATTCCAAGATTCGTCCGGCAAATCCAAAAGTCCCTCCGAGCAATCTAATAGTGCGGTTGAAGTTTAGTTACACAACAAAAGCAATGATGAATGAGTTATCGGTTAAGAGTGAATTTTGCAAAATACAAATGTTTTATCAATAAATAAATAAATAAATAAAATAAACGTTGCACATGTGGAAGTGTATACAGATGCAAGTTTAAATGATGATCGCGTAGGTGTGGGAATTTATATTCCTTCAATGAGGAAAGAGAAAATGGTAAGAGTGCATGACAGTAACAGTATAATGAATGCAGAATTTATAGGGATTATGGAAGGGATCAAGTTGGCAATGGCACAATGGAGAAGGAGAATAGTGTTATTCTCTGACTCCCGGAGTGGGTTGGAATTAATTAGTAAGGATGTGGGAACTCATCGCAATGTGTATGTGGAAATGCTATATAAGTATCTTCAATCTTGTAGGAGGGAGGTCATCCTTCAATGGATACCTTCACACCTACAGATTGAAGGTAATGAAAGAGTCGATATGCTTGCGAAACGGGGTTATTTGATTGAGGATGTAAATGAATATGAATTCATGGATGCCAGAGACGTACTTCGCATGTTTCAGGTTAATCTGTGGAGAAAATGGGAGAGAGTTTGTTGAAAAATGTCAGGTGAAAGGTAAGAAATACTTTCAGTTGGTTAGGTCTCCTTTGAGGCAACCGTTCTTTAAGGTGCTCAAAGGAGATACTAGAATGTTACGAACTATGGAACGAGTGAGATTGAATCATGGAAATTGGAAAGAATGTTTGAAGAATCGCAATTTGGTTGTGTGTGAATTATGTGAAAGTTATTTGGTTGTGGAGGACATCGAACATTTGATTCTGAAATGTTCTGCATTTAACCAGAGCAGACAAATGTTCGATGTTCTATTGAGTGCTAGTAGTTTGACTGAATTATTACGAATGAGAATGAACGTATATAAGAATGTGTATGAATTTATTAGAACAAATCAGATAGAAGTGTGAATGGGGATCGATGTGTGCTAGGTGTATGAAAAAAAATTAAAATTAAATTATGATTGTAAAAAATGTAAAAATTAAATTTGTAAATTTTGAAACTGGGTCATATGGCACCAAATTTTTGGAGCTAGTGCCAAATAAAAAAAAACCCCAATTAAGTTCTCCATTTTCCCACAGTAGCATTGATATGAAACCAGATGTTACCAGGTGACATTGTATTTCCCCACAGATCTTTAATTCACAGCACTGCAAGAAACAAACTAATCGGTTTCTGGAGAATCAGATGTTAATGTAAGAAAAATTTGATGCAACTATTTTTCTTTCTTTCATTTTCTTGGTCACTTTTTGCAGTTTTCACTGATTATGACACATTGACACAAATATTTGTTTTGCGTCGTTTTATTTTTGTGTCTATTACAAACAAATCTCTTGCACACTAAATACAAAACAAAATTCTTAGGATGTTGTAAACCAAACATTAATACTGATGCGATATATTAATGCACTACGTTACCTTATCGTATACGTTATTTCAAGCTACCCAAGTATGTTTATTTCCAAACTTTCTACATTTTTATGAAGTCATCACCGACTTTTTCAGCAAAAGTGTCCGAAATATTTGCTATTAATGTTGTCGCTAAGAGCCGGGCAAATGATGAATTTAAGTATACAAAAACTTGTGCATGTGTGAGTGCGCACGTGCTTTAAAAGGGACGAGACATGGAAATTAAATATTATGTCGCCATTATAGTTTTTAAGAGAAATAAAGCACAAACATATGTTACATAAATGTTCAAATTGTTTTTTTAAATTTATTTGTTTTATTAAATATTTAATTGTATTACAATACTAATTTTATTAACAAAAATTATTATTAACTTTTGGAACCATTTTTCAAAAAAAATTGATATAAGTATTTAAAAAATTGCATTATTCTATATATTTTAAAATGACAATAAAATTTTCACTTCACACAATTAATGGCGTCGCAAACAACAATGATTTGTATATTGTGTATTTGATTCTCACCAACACACACACATACCATAAATCCAAGATGTTCAACTTTTCCGACAAAAATTATCAGTACCCAAGTAGATTTTTTCCGAAAATATGACGTAATACATATTTTCGGAAAAAATCTACTTGGGTACTGATAATTTTTGTAAGCAGGAGAAAAGGGAAACATAAGAAAAAATATTACTAATTGAGCGTAAAATAACAATAAAGAGGGGAACATGTTTTTTAAATTTATCTTGTAAAATTATGGTTACCAGACGCCAGATTATTTCCGAACGACCGATTATGGTTGCAAATAGTTTCTATTTACTGGTGCAATGTGACTATAAAAACAAAGCTTATTCCATATATGGTTTAACTTTAAAAAAAAATTAAGCGACCACGAAAATTTGTACAGTAATGAATTTTTAATAAAAAGCCAACGAGTATTATGTGAATAATCATTTTATTATGAGTGAAACATAAACTTCCTTAAAATATCGAAAGCCCAATGTCAATATATAATCGCGAATATGCCTTTCTACACATAAACGAAATAAATTGCGTAGTAATTCGAATAAAGTACTAATTAGCAGTTAAGTTATTTTAAAATAAACTATTTTGGTTTCATATACTTACTCGTATAGCTTAATTATTATAAGGAATCATTATAAAAACCAAGGTTAATGTACTTAAAATAGAAACTATATTTTTTTATTGGTTGTCGTTAAAATTAATGATGGTGATTCGAATGCAATAAAATATCTTTTATACGGCTCAAATAGGTGCGAGTAGCCTATAAGATGTTGTTTGACATGGAAATCCATTATCTAAAAGTTTGTGAGGAAGCAGTGGCTTGGTTTTTATTCTAGAATTTCTAGTATTTATTTTGTTATGTAGTCGTATATAACCAGGGAAACCTAAATCGATTTGACAGAAAACATTTAAGCATGTTGTTTTCTAATGTTCAATCTAAGATTGACACGAAATAAATAACAGGTTAAACAACGAAATCTAATTTTATTCTATTTATATAATGCAAATAATATGTTTACTAACTACGGTGAATATCAATGGTGGACTCTTAAACATCACAAGCATTGTAAAGTTTACAAAAACAATTGACCTGAGAAAATGCTTATGTGAAAAATTCCTAAATGCCGTAACCAGTAAACAATTTCCTTTTAAACTTTTATAAATTGGTTTATTTTTTATTTTATTTTAATCTCAAAGTGTGACGGTAATTTGACAGATTAATCAGAACAAAAAACAATATGATAAACTAAAACAAAATTGCAGTAACAATAAGACAATGGGAGAATAAAATTCTTATAAAACTTGCGCATTTCAGAAATAAATTAAACGAAATAACAAAATCCATAAACAGAACACATTCGGTAATTTTATTTAATAACAAAATTAATTTATAGCGTGGGTTTTTGTTTTATTATTGTATAATTCTTAGAATGTGTTCGTTCCACTTTCAGTTTTGATTTCGTTTATTGTCAATTTTCGCATTTTATTGTATTGTTTCATTAATTTTATTTTTGCTTCAATTTAAAAAAAAAATCTGTATTCTGGCGTTACCATTTCATTTCTTTACAATAATGATATCCATCTATGTGTACAGACGTAGAACAAAATAAAATCAAATAGGTTGTCAGCACGGTGTCACCTGTCAAATTACATTGTTAAAGTGAAGAAACAAAAGTTCTTTTATATTCGCTTATATCCTGTATCTTGCTAATCTTTAAAATTCCTTTACTTTCCATCTATTTTAGAGGGTTTTCTGTACTTAAGTTTTTTCGCGTTTGAAAATGGATTTTTATATTAAAAGCGTATAAATATTTTTATGACCTTAAAGCAAAACGTATAACTCATGATTCAAGTACTTAATAATGCCATAAGACGTTCTTGTCTATAAATTTTTTGTGCTTTATTTTCTGTATGTTTGTTATTTTTATTATTATCGTACGAATATAAAGACGTTTCATTTCCATTTATAGAATTTTATTTTTACAACACGTTCAGGATGAAAATGAAAACATTATATACTTGGTTTTTGGGTGTGTTATTTACAATGATTTGATTGGCAGGTGTGTAATTATTTCCAAGCTCAATTTATGTATAGATATATTGATTTAATATATTGGAATGAATTAAATTGTTAATTTAGAAAACATTCAAAGATTCCTAAAAATATCCCGTTCCGAAGAATGATTGCAATGGTAAATACAAAATAACCACCTGCCCAACTTAAGGTTGATCTCATTCGCATAGTAGACCGTCCGAGCCTTGAACTTTTCAAATACAACTTTCATTTAAGATATTTTTCATTTGTGGAATGATACAGGTCTCTTGCGAGACCAACTTAAATGTTTAAAACAGTAAGTTTGATTTGACTCCCAATATTGACTGCATGTTATAGAATCGCCCAATTTTCATAATGATGTCACGACTTTTAACAAAGAAGAAATTGCCGAGAAATTTCTGGTTCGGCTGTAAAATTGTTAATTAAAATATATTTGAAAATTTGTGATGAGACTTAACCAATATTGCCACAAATGACACCTGCATAACCGAATTTTGTAAGATTGGATCTATGTAATTGACCAATTGATTCCAGTAATTTGTTAGCAGCAGGTCAGCTAAACCCAATAATTGGTCAGACTTGCAAATATAAAACAACGCCTTGCACAACTGCATAATTCTTAAAATGTCATAAAGCTATTTGTTATAGAGTTCACCATGCAACAAATTTCTATGAAACGGAAACATTTTTCGAATTCATTTTTATTTTAAACAATTAATCCAACGTTTAATAATTATTCATAAAAGGTTTTCAAAATTATTCTGCCGTTTGCCTACTTCACGAGGTTCAACCGTTTTTCAAATGCGACTCAAGTGGCACGCAGTTTATCCATTGGGATTTCATCTCAAATCGTCACTAGTTTTGGTTTAAATTGTGGATTATAAGAAAATGTTTACTATTCACCTTTGATAGTATGTACAACCACACGAAATTATCCAAAGGGATAACGTCAAGTGAACAGGGAGGTCATTCTTATTTTGGTAAACAATTAGTTAGATTCTCTCTGTACCACTGTTAAACTATATATATTATCCATATGTGATGTCGCTTCATCTTGCCGGAAACCGTAATAGATAAAGAACCCTATGTACGTATAATGTATATTCTGTCTTCTGAGATAGTTTCTGTTTTACTGACCAAACATGATCGTTCTGGGAATTGAGCAACTGTACCATAAATAATTTCGCACCAGTGGCGCTATTCCGGTAATAAGTTTTGCATGGAAATAAAATGTAACGGATTATTTAACATATTATTTTAATTAAAATGACTGCTTCGACGTGAGGGTGGACTACTACGTCGTACTACTGAGGGTGGATTTCAATTATCGATGCAGCAGGTATGACTTGTTTATTTTAAACTACTTATTGAATAACATAAACATCTCATTACAAGTGGTATGAAACAACGGACGTCTAATGCAATATCTGAAAGCAGTGTTACCGAAGTAGAAAATACTAATAATTCAGACAAAACAATCAGGCAAATAAAGTTTAAGCGAATTCGAGGCTCGTGCTTTAACTGTTACGCTACATTTTATTTAAACTAACATAAAAACGACAACCTTTCAAATTTTGTTATTGTGGTTTTAGGTTCCGCTCACACCCGGAATAAGTTATTACAGCAATTCAATAAAATCGAGAGCAAAGAAATAGTTGCTTTAATTCGAATTGCTGCGGCCAACGAGCTCAAATGGCTACTTTAAAACGTACAGCCGATGCAATGGGGGAAAAAAATTTAAAATTATTAATTCAAAGGTAATATATTGCATTTATACTCATTAATTATTACAATAAGTTTGTACAATCGGAAATCTAATTTCTCGGGCGTTCACCCAAATTATCTCTTTGATTTATGTCTTCCTCATTATTATTTAGCTCAGTTTTGGCTCTGGTTGTGTCAAGTCAAGTTCGTCGTTGTAATCGTGAACTTATAAAAAGTCAATACATCGGCTTACTGTTGATTGTGACATGCAGGACTAAAAACTGAGACCAAGTTTATTTTGAAATGTTCCTAATAGTTATAATTATAAACACCTACCCACAATATTTTTATTGGTGTCTTATATAAATACCTTCAGCTACCTTCATAATCAATGTCAATTCTTGTGACATTCGGAATAGTTTTACAAACTTCCCTTCGTACAAGTCAAGTGAGTCTATTGAATACCGCAAGTGTTGCCGCTGAATCCGCAAATTGTATCTTTGGTTCTCGTTATCATCATTTTTTTTATTTAAATTATTACAACTGAATACAATTTATCTGAAAATTTTCTTTCTTAATTTAGTCACTTGTGAATGAGAAGAGGCCCATTAACCAGCTCCATTTATAGGTTATTTACTGAATTAGTCTTTGTACTGGTGTCCTTAATCCATTAAATGAATTGGTTTCGTTCTCTGCAATCGCCTTACTGCATGTGAAATATCCAACATACCACGAAGCTCTTCATTTACGTGTTGATAAATACTTTTTCCAGTAATTCAGCAAGTTTTTTCTATTCTTCTTTAACAGTCTGGATATTTAGGTCCCTATGGTCATCATTCCTAATGTACCACGGAGTGTTAACTATACCACGTGCACTTTGTTCTGAAAAGTTGGTTTTCTTTGTACAGCCCCAGAGCTGAATTCCTTCAGCTTTAGCACGTGTTAATATAATAGCAATTTATTTTCGATTGACAATTCCGAATTTTTAAGTTCATCTTTTTTCTTTTTAACGTGATATTTCCATCTGAACATGGTATCTAAGGTCATCCCTAGATATTTAGCCTTATTTGCATACGGCATCTGCTGACCGTTAATAATTACAGGTTTGTAGCTGACTTTTAGATTAATAAAATTCACATGCGTGGATTTCGAGTCATTGAGCCCAATACGCCACATTTTTTTCCATTTTATGATTTTATCACATGCTTCTTGAAGTTTCGTTGTCGATTCCTCGATAGTGTCTCCTACTGAGAGAACTGCAGTATCACCAGTAAATGTTACAACGGTAACTTCGTTTTATTGAGGTAAATCTCTGGTGTAGAGCAGGTAAAGAATAGGTCCCAAAACACTACCCTGCGGACTCCTCTCCGGTTTCGGATTCATTATTACTTCTGCTACTTTCTACTGCATTGGCACATATTTTTTTCTGAAGATCGCATTAATCGCAGCTCCTTTATTATTTGCGCTGTTATCAGATCGTAACCAGGATCGTTCTTTGCTTTTATGTTCTTACTTTCAGCTTTTAGTTCTTTCAATGTTATAGGCCTGATATGTTCGAAGTCAGATGTTCTGGGCGTATCAGCAGTGTTTTCGTAACTGGTCTGCCGACCTAGAGGTTGAAATGTTTCTTCAAGGTGTTTCAGCAAACAGATCTGCTTTATCTTTCGCACTGTTAGCCCATTCCCCATCGTTTGTTTTGATTGGGGGGATCTGCATTGTTGATCGTTTTAACCCTTTTGTTGCTTTCCAGAGGGAATAGTTAGTATCTTTAGTTGGTCTAGCTCCAACAAAGGTATTTTTCAATTGTTTAATTTTTCACTGCTTTTATGGGTGCCTTAAGTGTGCATGAAAGTCGTTCAAGGTAGTTTTACCTTGCGCAGCACGCATTGTCTACCATTTCTCTCGCCTTTTCGTTTTTCCTGCACTAGTCCTTTTACTTCTATTGAGTAAATAACGGAGTTTTCTTTCCTAGATGATAATTTGGGGTGTATTCCGCCAACCGACTTTTGTATGCCATCAAGGATCCTGTCTGGTTCCTCTTCTATTTCAGTTTCACTTTTAATTTGCACTTGAAGTTCTAATTTTTCCTCTACTAGCTCCTTAAACAATTCGCAATTTGTTTTGTTGTTTGTGAGCTGTGGTGAATTTTGTTTTCTATTACATTTTCACTAAACGTCATATTAACAGGAGAATGATCAGATATTGCTTTCATCATTTTCTAAGAATATGATCATTGACATAATACTCAATTCTTATCATTTTTATTAGGCACCAATTATGCAGTTTAATAAAGAAAACTTATTTTTTTTAAGTAAAATTTAAACCATTTAAAATATTTATTGATAGATAATTTTTTATTATACTGCGATCGCGTGGCGAGCACATGTAATTAAAATATTTTCCCTGTAAATTTATCTCTCAATTGTTAGAATGTACTTTTAGAAAACGGGGAATAAAAAATTGGGAAAATTTTTGGGAAACAACTGGAATTGAAGATACTCTTTTCGGGTCGGGTACGAAATTCCGATTTTCTAATTCGGCTTTACAAAATTGTGTTTTACAAAATTCTGTTTTACATAATTCTGTTTCATAAAATTCTGGTTCACAAAATTATGTTTCACGTAATTCTGCAATTAATTTTTTTGAAACGTATCCGTTTACAATTGTTTATGTATTTCCTTTTTTCATGCAAATTAACACTTACAGGAAAGTGAAACGGAAACTTTGTATTGTGTTGTTTTAGTGTCAAATATCTATGGTAAAAAATATTTAAGCAATTAAAACTATCGTGTTAATTATTATATTTAAAAATAGGAAAGGATAATCACCACCAAACTATTTTTTTTTTGTGTTTACAGATGTGTGAGGGGGTCAAGCTGTCATGTATTGAATAACTCGCCACAGTTTTAGTGTTTTAATTCAGAATACTATTTAGTTCTTTCGTAAATGAAAGTTATAAAATCGACCGAAATAGTTATCTCTCAGCAAAATGCGATAAAGTTAATGCGATAGTTATATATATATATATATATATATATATATATATATATATATATATATATATATATATATATATATATATATATATATATATATATCCTCGTAGTTATAGCTTATCTAATTACGTCGAAATAATATCCCTCCGTTTCTCGTTCACAACAAGTTTATTTACCATGAGCTCTATAAAAAGTTTCATACATTAAGCTTTGGTACGATAAAACATTGTCCGGCCAGTTATTTAGTATACAGACATTATGAGTATACTTTGCAGTTTCTACATGCATATTTTAATTTTAAATTATATGAACATATGGAAAATATTTTCCAAATGAATAAATTGAAATACAATTTTCATAAAAAAAGAAATATTTATGATTTACTTTTCATTTGTATTTTTTTATTAATTCACATTTCAATATTTTTACTAAAAAAATACGAATCAAAATGAAAAATTTAAAATAAATAGAACAGAAAATAATTTTTTTTTCAGGAAATTTTCAGATTTTTTGAAAAGTTTAACTATAAATAGGAAATGAAAAGATTTTCCTTTATTCAAATATAACTTTTATAACGAAGACTTTTTAGTTTATATTTATAAAAGACAGTGGTTTAACATTGTGCTAAGGTTGTGTTGTTTTTCAAAAAACAAAAAAAACAATTTAAATATTAAATGGTAGTCCTTTTTAAATATGTATACATACGTTTAAGAATAACTGTAAAATAAAATGTTTGCTTAACCATATTGCGGTTCTCCAGCCACTGTATGCGTCCATTTGTCGATTTACATACGAGTACATACGTAGTATATTAATATATATTTTTTAAATTTATAATTTTTCAGTTGAAATTATCTGCATCTCTGAACGGATGGTTTTTATTTTTGTACATAATTGCTTCTACGTACTTCTACAATTTGTATTCGAATGGATATTATTTTAGATTTGTGATTAAGATATGATTATGAAGTCGCTCTATTTGAATAAGTAAAAAATATTTAAATGGTAATATACAAATATTTATATGCTGAATAAGAAAATATCATATATGCAATTTATTTTTATAATTACAAAAGCTATATAGCTGTGTTTTGCATGGCTATGACTGTGAAATGTGTAAAAATATTATCACAACTAGGTATTACCACCATTTTTATTTGTTTGAGACTTTTAACAAAACTCTGCAACACAGTAAGATTGTTGATATATTCATGGACTAAAGCTGTATTTCAGGAGTAGTTGATTTGGTGAAATTTATTTTTAAAAATTAAGGCATGTAACTAAGTGTGTTTGAATTATTATTTGCTGGTATTGATCATTGTGCATTTTAGCGACTCACTATAGGAACATTTTCGTTTGCTAGAAATAAGAAGTTAGAAAAAAGTGTAATACAAATAATTAGTAATTAACTATTATAACATTCAACGAGTTGCTCAAGACTGGTGTTGAAAGGTATGTTCATTATTTAAAAATGACCCGCGATTCCGTCGCGAAGTCGTGATACACCAAGAAACTATTGCGACTCTAAAACTTCATTAATAAATTTCACTTTTTCAATAGATTCACATTATTTTAAAGAAATTTAAAACATTAAATTGGAATATACAGTAATTATATTTTACAGATCACAGAGGTTGACTTTATTAATCTTAATTAAGAGCTATGCTGTAGAGGTTTAGCTTCCCCACTGAGCATCATTTTTAATGAAAGCTTCCGTACCGGAGTTTTTCAGATCTCCGGAAAACATCCTTCATTGGCCCGCTTTATAATTCCGGTAAAATATGTGATTTCAAGTGGATGTAATTTACAGAGATTGTTCGAAAGCTTTTGATAAAATTGATCATTTATCAACAAACTTGAAAAACTAAATTGTCTAGAGCTGTATCAAGTGCTTGCATTCATATCTTGCTGATTGTTACTAATTTGTTACAATGATTATGTTATGTTACATTTAACGAAACTGTAAATGCTTGTGTGATCTGAATTCCACCTATCCGTCGTCCGCACTGTTTTAGAATACGGTTCTCAGGGCTGTAGAAATTTTATAAATGTCCTTCGAATATAATGGAATGTGTTCAAAAATAGCCCTCGAATGAATAAATATATTCTTCCACCTTTTAATGATCGTTTCAATTTATTAAAGCTATAACGATTAAATTACCGACGCCTCAGAGCAGTATTTATTTTCTTCTACGGTGTTTATGCCGTCTTAATAGTTCCTTATTCATTGAATGTGCTTACACGTAATGATTATTTAATTAACTTCATTATTTAATTCACAAAGTTATGATTATTTAAGTTCGTTTACGACAATTCCGATTTTAACAAATGTCGAGGAACTCATTTAAAAATGAGCTATTTAAATTTTTGGGTATTAATATTTGTTATCTCTACAAAAATGTTCCCTATTTTCGTTATATTTCATTTTTCAATTATCGATTGTATATTGCATTACTGTACATAAATGAATAAACAATTAGGAAATTACGTGAAGGTCGTAATTTAATGTTTAAGCACTAACAGCGATATATGCGCACTAAAATAACGAACTGATTGCTACGCGTAGTTTATTAATTTATGATGTACTGTACTCACTAAACAAAAACTGAAAAAAAAAGAAAATGGAAACGAATTACGAAATATATAAAAAATTCATTTTTTGTTTTTTGAAGGCAGAGCTCTGTGTGAAGTCATTGGAGAGTGTTCCAAATAAAATTAAATAATTATACTCAAACAAAAAAATGGTATTTTATTAAAAATAAAAAAAAAAACTTAAAAGTAAAAAAATAACAAATAACTCCAACGGAGAAAATTATTGAACAAAAATAATAAAACAGCAACGATAAACAATTTAATTTGAATGTTAATTCAAATAATCAACAATATTATCTCACCAAGTATTCCACCAGAGCTGAACAGAAACTGAGGTTTAATGTTATATTCCATAAGGTAGGGAATATTCAAATAAAGCTATCAATATTAACGAAATCGTAAATTCATTAGGTTTGATATTAGTTACACAATTCCATGTAAGAAAATGAATGATGTATAAGACGTATTATCCGTTTTTCTCTAAAATAACGAAAACGTTGTAAAAACTCAACCTCTTTCTAAACAATAACTGCGTTAACAATAAATATTGTTAAGGTACAATTGAAGCTTAGTACAATAAATTTCAGGGACATACGTCAAAAGTGTTCACCAATTATCTCGAATAACATTTAGAATATTTTTATTACGTTTACGTTAAAGCAATATTTTCAAATTTTATTAGGTGGGCAAGTAGAAACTCGGCTCTTTCAAGATTAATTATCGAAATATTCGCCATTATTATCTATGGCATTTTGCCATTTATAAGGTAGATGATAAATGCCTTCGCGATAGAAACTTGGTGGTTTCGAAGCAAAAGAGTTATCGAGCCATTTTTGCACATCTTCAACTTTCGTGAACCGCTGGTCTTCCAAATATGATGACATCGATCTGAATCAGTGGTAATCAGAGGAAGCAAGTCTGGAGAATTCGCTGCATGCTGTAAAACTTCCCAGCCAAAGAAGAAGATTAGTTCATGGGTTGATTTGATTGTTTGCCTGCCTTGGCCCATAAATGGTGTTTTTTCCTCCAGAACATCGTAGTAACGTTCCTCATAGTAATATTCAGCTGTAACAGCTTGACCAGATTCCTGAAGCTCGTAGTAAATGACTCGTTTCCAATCCCACCAGACACACAGTAATACTTTCTTGGCATGAAAATTCCGCGTTTAGGATTATCGTACAAAATCCACTTTTTATCACTCGTAATGTATTTTGTGCAAACAATTATTCATTTTGTAGCGAGAAAGCAAATTCATGCAGATGTTAACTCTTCGATTATTGTTTTCTTATTGCTGTGAAGTATGTCCTAACTTTCCCCTAAAATACAAGAAAAAATTAGGACACGTTTCGGACAAACTTCACGTTTCTCTACAAATTCGTGAAGTTTCCTCTAAATCCTAAAAGATTGTATATGTATAAGTGAGTATAATATACTTTTTTCGGATAAACCAAAACAGGTAAAATATTTACTCTGTATAATGAATTTTGGAATATATTTAGATTGAAAAACTATTGGTGACATTTATAGCAGGCCAGTATCAGTAGTCATACTACTCCATCTGAAGCCTTTTTAGAAATATATTTCCTAAAAAGGGTTCAGATGGAGACATCAAATTTATTTCTACTAATATATATTATCAATTTTATTAAAATATTGTGGTCGGTATTTCAAAAAACTAAAAATTATTGCAATTCTAAATGGGATCGTATTGCAAGAAATTCGATTGTGTGAATAATGATTCGTTGAGCTGGCTACCAGGCTGCATACGATATTCATCGTTCGGTTTAAAACGTTCATCAATCAATTAGGTATTATAGGATCCAAACTATCCACCAATTACAAAATGTATATTTCGAAATAACCACTATATCAAATATTACAATTATTAAATTTTTAGAACTTAAGGATTAAGTTGAGCCGAATTAATTATCCACAACGCACCATCAAATTATGAGTGTAATAAATAATTAATACAATTGTTTTGGAGTTGGTTACGTATTTGGTTAGACGCCACATTTATTTATGTACCTATTCATAAATGTTTTCGACAAGGCCCAGGCATGCAACCAATTGTTTTAAGCCATATCGTGAGGATATGATACCCATATGTTTTGTAAATGAAATGAGTCATATTTCATTGATTGGTCTTCCAAATAATTAAATTTTAAATTTGTTAGGGTACGCCTTGGTAACTCGTTAAGTGGTTTACGTTTCGATTAATGCCAGTACATAAGAGTACAAATCACTTGTGTAGCGAACAACTAATACCAAATTTCAATATTAAAGGCGATTGACGAGTACTTGTCAAATGTCCTGCGATTCGCTTAAGTGTCTACTATATTTTTTATAAATAATATGAAAATTCTTTGACGTTGAAAGGAAATATGATGATTTGAGTACTGCCGAATAAGCGATTCATGGATGTCTATTGTGTAACGAAGAATTAATTTGAAATTTCAATGTTAAAGGCGTTTGACAAGCATTTGCATATGTCGGTGGATTTATTTAAGTCTACTACTACCTTTATGAATATCAAAAATATGATATTCAAAAATATGACATCATAAAAATACTTTCTTGTTTCCCTTTCCAAAGAACAATTATCTTAATAATTAACTAGAAGAAATATTTATCAATTGGAAAATGCGAGCAAAACAACAGAAAAATTAAAATTCACTTCTTTATATAATTTAATTTTATTAAAACTAATTTAATATTTCAGATATAAGACACATGATTATGAACAATAACGTAGAAGGGAAGCACTTGAGAATGAATTTAAACAATTTAACAAAAATGTTACCCGATAATCAATTAAGAAAAGGAAATTTGATACAACAAAATATGGATAACAATTATAAAAAGAAAACCAAGGATGTTTAAAAGTCGTCCCAAGTACAGTTGTTACATATCACGAACTTTGTTGGATATAGCCAATTCAATTTTAGCCAGCTCAACGCTATGTTTGCGAAGACGGTAGAAGCGATTTATCACCAAGTTCCCGTACGTACCAATTCCAACACGGAATAGAAATTCTAAGAACAAAATTTAAAAAAAAATTATGTACACGATTTTATTAAATTTTAGTTTAGGAATACATCGAATTAACTTATTTTTTTTGCTTTAACTTTTTGATACTATAGCTTCAGTTAGACTAGATTTAAATAACATTTAAAATTTTACATTGACCTTATTGATGATTTAGAACCAACAACTGCCATTTTTTATCAACAAGTTCAAAGTAATATGTAGTTAATGTATATTATACCAGAAACAAATTGCAATGATTTATGAATGTAAAAAAACATATCCCGTAAATTGCATGATTATGTCATCATCAAGGCATTCGTCTAATACAACATGTTTATGACCCATAATTAATACCTATTAAAAAAATACACGATAAGTGCGGCAAACCACGAATAAATTTATGCAACGGATTGTGCTCCCCATTTTATGAGATTTTACATTTTCTGAAATGCAATGTAACAATGTTAGCGAATAATTTTTGCCGATTTTAGAAGAAACCTTTCAAAATAAAAATTCGTAATTTCCGCTTTTAGTTATTTTTTTTTATAACTATCCTTAAATTGAACAAAACTGATCCGATGCTTAACCAAGTGTAGTTGAATTATTAATATATTTTACAAACAAAAGTTGATGACGAAAATTTTCGACCTCGAGATTTTTGCAAATTTACCATACCATACCATTGTATACTGCTGAAGTCCAACAAAGGGGTTTTCGAGGTGGTGGCTGTTTATGTCCTCACTACAGCAGAGGCGGATTGACTGATTTGGGTGAAACTTCATACCTACAATTATCATAAATTGGGAGGAATCAGTCAAATTTGGTGGAAATCGGCACAGGAAATGGCAGCTTCCATAGAAGGATTTTCGTTTTTTGACGTTTTATGCACATATTTTAAAAAGTATAGCGTTTTACGAAAAACGATTAAGAAAAAAACGGGAATAAATCATATTATCAAAATATGATTTATTCCAGTTTTTTTCTTAGTCGTTAATTCTCTAATAAGAGAATATTACGATTTTATACTATACAGCACAAACACGTTGAGTCATCGGCATAAAAGTCACACTTAAGATCGTTCTTTATTAAATATAATTTGTTGTTCAACTTAACCTAAAAATTAAATTTCAGTGTGTTTACCATTCGAACCTACCTAATCGATAAACTTCGTATTTGCATACAAAACAATCACTGGCCCTCTATCGACTCTAGAACTAGCTTTTCTGGAGGAAATCATGGGTAATCTATTTTTATATAAAAAATGTCTATAATATAAAATTAAAATATTTAAAAACAAACAAAACTACGCACAAAATTATGTATTTAACTTTATTATTGCGATAAAAATTGAGTATTGTTGTTGTATATTCTGATCGAGCTTGCACAACTTCTCCAAGTTTGAGAGCTAATAACAAAATATTAAACGAAAATTTCGAGAGAAGGAAAGAACTGCACAACTTACCCTTACTTTAGTAAAGAATACTCTTAAGGTTTTCTGATAAATTGGCAAATACCATAGAAATTTGGTGGAAATCGGTATATCGGAAGTAGTAGCTTCCATTGTAACTTTTTCGTTTCTTGCCAATATTTTAAAAAGTATAACATTTACGAAAAAAATACATGCAAACAAATAGAAACTAAATTAAATTTGCAACAACATCAATCCAGATAGTTTTTCAAAAATTTATGCGGAAATAACAAATTTTGATAAAAAATTTTTATAATAATTTTTTAGTTTTTTGCAAATATATTGAAAATGATTACGAAAATACCTAGTAAGAACAAAAATATTGTATATTAAATTTGGATAAAATGTAGTTTTATGTTGATTTTCTGGTAGTTAAAACGGAAATGACGTTTTTTGATAAAAAAAAACATATTTATAAGTGCTTTTTCATTTGTTTAGATCTAGCAAACTACTAGCTCGAAAAGAAATAACGTCTCCATAGTGCACAGAATAGAAAACGATGGTGCATGAAAATAAAAGAAAATGTTTAAATGTTTGCCGATATGGTAGTTTAACACAATTTTATTTGTATTGTATTCAGAATTAAAGAAGCAAATGATATTAGTTTCGACTTTGTATAATGTAGTCTATATTTTTCATGGTCTTACACTTAAAAATTGACGTACCAATTTTGAAATGTTTATACATAATGGTACAAAAATTCCAATTCATCCAACATTAACCGAGCAACGCTCGGTGTTTCAGGGACTTTATTTATTAAAAGACAGAGTGAATAAGAGGAATGGGATCGCAAATTAGATGAATGCTTTAGTACACTATGAAAATATATTGAAATTATTACCATAAAACATTAATTTTGAGTAATCAGTGTTCTGTATAATTTAAATTCTTCATTTTCGGTTAGTGCAAGCTTTGCCCCAGCCAAATTGATTACATTTTTATATTGAATATTAAATTCAAAACTAAATTCAAATACAAATTTGTTCAAACCAATAAGTCTTGTCTTTTTAAAGAAAGTATTTCTGAAATCGCAAAGAATTGTTAAAGCAAGTGTAACTACTACATAAATATCACGTATGTAATTTCGTTAGTGTTGCAAATTTACTGTAAAAACTTTCTTACTAATTAAAAAAAAGTCACGAACAATTTTCATTTTTTTAGAGCAACTACCCCTTCGTTTAAACCAGTACACACTAAAATATAAAGCAATCATTGGGAAGAAAAGTTTATGGGCTTCCAAATATACTCGTGTATAATATGTACTTAAATATAAGTCCTGCTAACTCCACACTTATGAAATAAACAAAAACTAACTAAAGATGTTTTCGTAATTTTTTTTCTATAGTAAATATTTTTTTAGTAACTAAGCATAAATGTGTTGGTGCAGGCAAACAAAAAATAAACAAAAGAAAATTTACATTTACATTGCATTATTAGTCCAACCAACATAATCTTCGGTAGTTAATTTTATATAGATATTTGTCAATGATAAAATAAAATAAATTAAATTATATAAGAAGCAAATTTATTACAAATTTGCCGACAAGTTGAAGTTTCATCGAACAGCCAGATGTACTAAGTGCGCAACTTCCGGGTTTTTTGAAAAATGAAAAAGTTCAATAGAAACATAAAAAATTGTTTATTCAAAGTATGCATTGTACACATTATTGCCATCTCTCTGGCAATGCATGAATACCATAACGATAAAACTTCGCGTCTGTGGACCGAAACCATTCATCCACCAAAATTTGTACTTCTTCGAAACTGGCCAAGTGTAGCCCTGCCAAGCCATGCGCCATCAACCGGAACAAGTTATTATCTGAGGGGGCTCGGTCTGGCGAATAAGGCGAGAGCGGTAGCAGATTCCATCTCAGTGTTTTGATGATGTGCTGGACTATGGGAGTGCAATAGCACTCGTTGGTGTCTCGTGTCCCATTCTGGCCTTATTCTAGCAATGCATGGTTCGGGTTGATGAGTTGTTGTCGGTAGTGTTGCCCATAGACTGCTCCGCCCAGTTTCGGCAGTGTACGATTTCTTTCTGGGCTCACCAAACGCAGATTATCTTTTTCAGTTCGAAGCGATTTGGCCAGGTCGTCGATTTTGATGAATTTTTTTGGTGATGACCTTTTGCGTTTGGGATTCTTAAAAAAGATCCACTTCTCATCTCCCGTAACAATTCGATGCACGAACCTCTTTCTTTCATGCCGTGAAAGCAAAATGTCGCAAGTAGCTCTTCGATTTTCCATCTGTCTCTCAGTCAACTCATGCGGCATCCATTTTCCCTCCTTTTGAATTTTTCCCATACCATGTAAACATTAGGAAATACCTTTGGAAATATCCGAGTCGTGCTTAATGCCACCGCAAGTTGATCTTGAGTTTGCATATCATCTTCATCCAATAATGCTTGCATCTCGGTGTCTTAAAATGTTTTTGGTATACCGGAGCGCTTCTTGTCCTCAATGTCGAAATTGCCAATTCTGAAGCGTTTAAATCAATTTTCACAAAAAGTTTTCGATGGTGCATGTTCGCCGTAGGCCTCCTCAAGCAAACAACGTGCTTCAGCTGCATTTTTTTGTAATTTGAAGCCGAAATCCGAAGCTTCCCGAAAATGTTGTTTGTTTGGCACAATACTCGACATTTTCGTTCTTAAAAAAAAATATTTTTGCGTTGCGATATGTGCTGGTATTACAACTGGTTATCGTTAACAACTGTGCCGCTATGAACGACAAACAACTTCTGGCATAAATGACAACTATGTGTGTCGCTAGCGCCATCTAGGTGTGAGACCCGGAAATTTAGTTGCACAGCTGATATATTTACATCGTCTAATTCATCACTCGTCATGACGTTAATGTCATTTTTTTTTTATTTTTCAGTTAACGAAAAAATAGAGCTTTGTATGGTGCAAATTTTGTACGATTTACGGTTAATTTTTGTCCCAGTTATGTGACATTTTAATAAACATGTTAATTATGAGATTTAGTTTAACTGATCGAATTGCCATTCGAAGAAAAAATGACAATATACATGAAAGATGACTTGGGGATATGTCAAAATTGTCAAGCTGGGTTATTTTGAATAAATTTGCTCGAACACAGGAATTCCAACCCCCCCCCCCCCCCCCCCATTATTATTAGTAGTTTTTATATTGCTCAATAAAAATAATTAATATGCTTAATATTACGCTTATTAACGTATGAGTTTTAATCATTTGATCATGTACGTAAGTACATTTCGCCCAAAATATTCCGCAGACAGCAGTTCAGAATTATTTTATGTAAATCTACATCTGGAAACACACTAAAAGTTCAAAAATATCATGAAAATAATGAGAAAGCTGGGTGCAATAATCTATTTATTTTATTATGTACAGTGAAATTGAAATCGGATGGAGTTAAATAAATTTACTAAATTTATAAATTATGAAACTGTTAAATAGTTAGCATTTTATGTGATAATTTTATTTTCGAAAACGGCCCTTTCCCATACATCCATATGTACAGGCCCCTTAAATATATACGGCCCTGGAAAAATCAAATAAAACCAATTTGAGCTTTTTAACAAATCATTAAATGTAATTTTAACCTTAATTTTTTTGTACTAATTTGTAAAAGTTTATTAGTTAGGTTACCGTTGTTTCGTTTTATTAACGAATTTTTTGAGGCCGAATAAAGTCTTTTCCCCTTGCTACAGATTTAACCCAAAACTAAAACAAAATGAGATAGCACTAAACACAGATCCTGCATTTTTAATTTTTTTTTCAAATCCTTGATTTGAAACAAAAGAAAATGTGTACATATAAATTGTACCAATGGGATAACTTGAGATGGGAAATATGGATGATATGGTTTTAGATAGATGATTGAAGAAAATTTCCGATTAAACGTTTATTTGAGTTGGATACGTTTTTTGTGCGTATGGATATTGTTTCTTTTTGTTGTATTCTGACACTTGATGATTCTATTGTGATTTAGAAAATAAACAGGAACATTTCAATGGATATGGGATAAATGGATATGTAAATTTTATATTTAGTCGCAGCAGGTCAATTAGGGTTTGGAAAACAGTCAGTATTAATTTTATTTATATCAGCTTAATGCTTATTGAGTGGTTTTGGAAACAAATATAATTTTTCTGCGATTATCATGGAAAATAAGCTGGACACGAATTTTAAAAAGCAAAACACCGGTTTGAGATGGTTTGGTTGGTCATCATGCTCACTCAAACTGCTTGGAAGACTATTTTTGGTCAGAATTGGATAAACTTGACATCAGTGATATGTGGTTCTAACAAGATGGTGCCACATGCCACACAGCTGGTCAAAAAATGGTTCTGTTACAAAGGAACTGCTGACTGACATATCAAACTAAAATTGATTATGTTGTCTTATTTGAGACTTTATCCTCTAATGTTTTGAACGAAATATTTGCTGCTACTGATCTGAATATTGTGTTATCCTTGTTTATTGAAAAGTTCAATACAAACATAAATGGGTTCAAATCAATTGGTAAAATTAAGTGTATAAATGTGAAATTTAAGCCTGGGCCGAGTAAAACTTTATTAAACCTAATTAATTATCATAACAGATTGTCAAAGAAAATAGCGAGAAATAGGAACGGGATTTTAAAGAAATAATTAGTTAAGGTCAACTCCACAATTAAAGTTTTAGTACCACTGGCTAAAGAAAGGTATTTCAAAGGGAAATTTAGGGTCGCTTCTGACCTGAAAGGCAAATGAAAAGTTGTTAATAATACCATAAATCCGATGCCTAAAACGAATATGATGATATTTATATTGAAACGGACCTAAATATAATCGTTAACATATTCAATGATTAAATACCGTATACAGTTCTCTCAAAAAATCGGGATGACGTATTAATTGACAATGACTTTAGAGAGAAATTAATTAATGTCTCTTATAATATAATCTGACTTATTATTTTTCCCTATTTGCGAAATCGAAATTTTAAACATTGTGAGTGTCTTATAATCCAGTAAATTCTGTCGAATGGATGGAGTCTCAAGTGTTATGTTAAAGTAAGTTATCTGAAGTTGTTAAACCACTCTATAAAACAAATTAACGTCATAACATAGACAATTTGGTTTTAGAAATATTTCATCAAAAGAAAAGGCACTTCTTTCATTTCTTACGCCACTACATCACAATCTTAATAATAAATTAAAAACGTTCGCCCTTTTTATTGATATCTCAGTATCATTTAACACAACTACAGTATATTTCTATCTAAATCATCTAGTATTTACAACAGAGGCCTAGAAATTGGTTTATTCAAACGATATTTAGTAAACACATTATATAAAACACTTGTTTTATTAATTTGCAAAGAAATTTTTTTAAATATTTTAATTAAAAAAATTGTCCAAAAAGTTTATAAAATTACTTGATCGATTTCCACTTGTTAGGTCATCATCAGGGGTATCTACTCCGAGTAGATAATCCTGATGATGACCTAACAAGTCGAAATCGATCGAGTAATTTTTTTAACTTTTTGGACAAATTTTTTAATTAAAATATTCAAAAAAATTTCTTTGCGAAATAATAAACCAAGTGTTTTATATAATGTGTTTATTAAGTATTAGTGTGTTTCGCCAAGTGCCTACGGCACATAGTGTTAAAAGTAACTGATATGTAGAAAATCGTAAGTAAACTGTAGGTATAAATAATACCTATTGCAACGAGCTTCTCAAAGATTGGTTTTAGTGCCAGTTTTATTTTTGATTTAATGCAATTCTATTTTTAATTTAGAATTTCATGGTAGTGTTGTAGCTTTCACTGATGACATGGGTCAACTATATTCGAATTCAAATATGGATGTTTTGCGTAACGATAATATGCGTTAAAGGATGATATCTCAATATTAAAAAAATGGTTCCACGGTCATGATATGATTCTTGTGATAAATGCAAAGCAATGTTGTTTAAGATAAATGAATCAATCCGAGACCCAAATCATTTTAGTTTATCATTATCAGTGAATGATAAATTAAAAGATTTGGCTCTCGATTGATACATTAATCGTAAACAACATTGCTTGAGCGTGATGAGACTAGTTGTAATGATGTGTACCGATTAAATTTGTAACCTTGTTCAAATACCTAGAGTTAATACCTAACTTAGATACCCAACTAAATTTCAAAGGTCAAGTGGCTGTTTTGAAGAAAAAACTTTAGCTAAAGCCTTTAATTCTTACGAAATATCTGTAGTTCTGAATTCTTAAAATGTCTCTATTGGGTTTTGATTTATTCACATCTACAATAGGTTTAACATGTTGGGGAGGTATTTATTTGTCGAATATTGATCCATCCGTTACTGAAAACCCAAAAAGAAGTTTTGAAAGTAATAAATTTTTTACCAACGAAAACCCTCTACGTAACGTGCATAATCATTTTTCGTATCTGTTCCGAAATTTTTATAAAATTAATTATCCACAACCAAAAGAGACATTTTTTTAAAGAATGGTTTGCGGGTACTGCTGCTAACTGTATAGTCAGCTTCCACAACACTTTATAGAGACAAGTATGGTAAAAAGTATAGTCAGCTATTAAGGGGATGATTATTTACAGTTAACAATATTGAAATTTGCTTTAAAATTTTGAATTATAAGTGCTTTACATACTGTTTATGTTTTAAGGTGTTCCAATGTTTTGCTAAATACTTAATTCAACTTCGTGGTATTTTTCAAATTTTTATTAAGTCTTATTGTAATGACATAAATAAATTGGCATATCTATATGCATTTTCATTTTTATTGTAAATACTGTTCCGTCAAATTTAATTATATAGTTTATTTTAATTCAGTTATTTATTGATTGTTGATGACTCGTTCGACAATTTTTCTGAAAATCAGGATTTCACTAAAATAGTTATTTTCTTTAAAAAGCTGTATTTTTTATGTTTCATATTAGGTAGATTCATTGTAAAAAATTAACTATTATTACAAAAAAACAAGCAAATCATCGTGATATATCGATTTAACGACGAGTTTATTGTTAGCTGCACCTGCATCTCGAAAGCTCATACTATACGAGTAGATACTGAAATAATATTATCCACACCAAGAGAATTTCCTGAAACCAGAAGTTATTTAAATAACATTAATTAATACCCCGTAAACCATAATCATTTAATACACCACTACAAGCCGCTTGTAAATATAAGCTCATTATTAAATCTGAAAGCAAAGCTAACCTGGAATCTGGAACAGTAAAATCGTAATTGCTTTTATTTCTAAGGTGGTATCACCCAAGCCTGACGGAAAACCTAAACGGCCGTACAATTACATAAGAGAAACAACAACAACTCCAACAGCCCCGCAATACTGTACATATTTAATGCAATAATATTCCCAACATCAAGTGAATATCCTGAAATCAGGGATAATTAAATCAGAATAATTAATAACCATTATCATTTAACGAAAAAAAACATTTAATTTTCTTAGGTAATACATTAATAATTCCAAGGCGATCTGAAATATATCTGTGATAATTAGTGCATACTAGCTGTTTATTCAAACGATATGATGATGCTGAAATGATTCAGTGTAGTGATCTCTCTGGCACAGCCCGAAACCTAAATTCGAAACCACCATCAATTTAATGATATCATCTCATACAGGTTTATGTTCAAAGGTACCTATTATATTAATATTGAATAAAAATATAACTTTTCTAAACTATTTCTGTCTAATTAAATGAAGTGTATTATTAGAACATACAATGAGTTTATAAAATATATATTATTAGAATCTAATTATATAAAATTATCAAGCAAGCAGAAAACTTAATCAGATTTCTGGAATCCATGAAATTATTAATTTTATTGCTTTAATAATACTTCATATATGTATGGACTAAATTATTTGAGTTTTGGATAAAGTGCGCGACTTATTAGTAATCTTAAAATAATTATTATCATTATATTATATGATTATAAAATTCTACTCATCGGTGCAAGTACTCAAACAACAAAATCGCAGCAAAAAAAAAAGAAACATATGGGGGAAGAGCGAACCAGCGAAAAAAATCAAACTATCAACTTATAATCAAAATGATGAACACCGAGCATTCCTCAAAAAATAATTTGTCCAACCACAAAACGTGATTGCACATTTTCTCGTGAATGCTGTTATGTTGGTGGGCGAGAGTGGGTAAAATGTAAAACATTCTTTGGTTTTAATTTCGTGGTTTGCTCACAAGTATTTATTTGTGGGATATTAGAAGAATATATTTCTAACATTTTTATTCGTGTATGCATATAACATACAATCTGTGCATTCGGCTCTCACCAAGCAGATCAGATTCAGGAAAAAACAAGTTGGCGGCGAAAACAGATAAATGTATTTAAAATCCAATTAGAAAGGAACACACACACAAATAATACAAAATTATTCTCATTTCCAACTCCTGATAGAAAGTCATGCATTTCCACAATTCGAGCCAACACCCAAATCTAAAAAAAACTAGTTTCATTATGTAAAAGAACATCAGTAATGCAACAACTATTTCGTGTTGATCATATAGAAAATGGAAGATCCCATCATTACGATTGCACCACAGACCAACCACCATTCAAACGTAAAATATTTAGTTGTATTTCCAAGCCGAATAAAATAATTAAATCCATATTTTAGGTGTTTATCAACGATCGATATGTATTAAAGAATAATTACCATGCAGCCATGTATAAAAAATTTATTTTGTTATTTTATTTTGTTCTTGGATGCTTCGAAATTGTTGAAACCCCCTAATCACGTTCATTCAAAACAAAACTAGCGGAAAATTCTTGTGAGTATAATAATGATCGATTTGTGCGTGCCTATGTTTATAACAACCTTGGGGAGTTTTAACAGCCGATTTAAAGTTTTTGTACATACTAATTGTACTTCTTCTATTTAACGAATAACATGTGGGAAGAATACAATTTACCGGGGGTCTTAATATAGGTTGTCCCATTGGGACAAGTACACACGAGCGGGGCGTGTAGCTGGGTCAATGTCATGAAGCAAAGTATAATACGCATATGTCCGGAAATAAACCGTTAACCACTTAAACTTCATTCAAATTTTTTAAATCAATAATTATTTTAAAAATTAAGAAAACTCAATTGTTTTTCTATAATTTTAAAGATACAGGGTTCTTCGGTCTTCGCGGGCTTGAAAATCAGTGTTTTCCTTAAAGAAAATATTGATGGAACTAAAAAAAATTGCACGCAAAATAAAAAAAATCATTTAATTATTTTTGTTTTTTATTTCAAATTTATCATATTTGTTACTCCGTTTTCTATCTAATCTCTCTAATAGTTTTGAACTTGTTGAAACAAAATAATTACAAGTTATTATTAGAATTTATTTATTGTACGATTTGCTAAGCAGCAACCATCTTGAAATTTCCTAAATTTTCTTCTATTTTACCACTAAATTTATTTTTATTTTACCACTAGGTTCTTAGATGGTAAAATATATTAGGTCTATCACTTAATTTTTACAGAATTTTTCTTTAAGCTTAAATTATATTTAAAATAGAAATATTTTCACGGTATTTCGTGATTTTAACAGGATCAGATACAAGGATTCAGAGCACCGAACGACAAGTCTAACATAAGCTCTCAGAATAGGAAAGTTTACGATGGAAACTGATAAACAGCACATTCGGCACTGCATTCTTTACGACTTCCAACAAGGAAAAAATACTTCTAAAGCACGGGAATCAATTTGTAGGTTCTTGGTGCCGATGTTGTGTTTTAGGAAACGTGTAATTATGAGTACAAACGTTTTAGAATCAATGGTTAATGCAGCACATCTTAGTGGATAAACAGTTCAAAACGCTGAACGATGTGCGTAAATTCGTCGATGACATTATCGCGTAGAAGCCTGCAAGTTTCTTCGGCTTCGGCATTCGTATGTTACCTGAGAGATGGCACAAGGTACTTAATTACTATGGACAATATTTCAAAGATTAAATTTATTGTTGTCTATTTTTATATAAAAAAGATTTGCTGAAAAAGTAGTAAAAATTAAATGATACACCTAACATTATTTAGGATATTGGTTAGCTTCGCGTGTAACGGGCCATTCATAATTTGTTTATGCACCTAACTGAACATTTAAGTTATGCACTTAATCGGCTCATTTTCACTATCACTCATCAATATAACTCAACTCATCATTTAATTTCCCATTAAGATATCCTTAATGTTGCACATTTAAGCACGAGTAGTACATTCTTAAGGCGAGAATTTCAATTTCATTTTATCACTCGTTAATTTTTTAGTAACAAAAGCGATAAAAGTTATATGAATTATATATAAACAATTTGATCACTTTACAAACAAGCGTGGAAACAAACTGTATATACTTTTATGTGTGAAAACGCGATGAAAGATATTACGGTCTTTTCGCATCAATTTACGACGTGACATTGTTCATCTAGAATTCATCTGAATTAAACTACGGCAATTCCTTTTTATCACACCGTTTTCGTAAAAAGTCTCGAACTTACTCTGTAATTAAAACTTCTTGTAATAGGCTCCCCAGTCAATTTATAATTTTTCTTATTTGGATTTTCGAAAAGGTTTATTTATTTTAAATTGAACAGTAAGAAAGTTACTAATTTAAAATACCTAATGTTACTTAATTAGGAGGCAAAACGTATTAGAATTCATATTTTTACGATCTTAACATAAGAAAACCCCAAACATGGAAAAATTGTTGTTGTCACGACGGTTTTCTAAAACCTTCTAATGATAAAAGATGGTAGGTATAAGAAACACGAAGTAGAAAAATATAATATTTGTCAGCTGTTAAATTGAGTTTTATTGTCTCTGTATGGAATATCCTACCTTCTAGCTATTTTGTATGTTTTATTAATGTTATTTTTTGTAAATTTTCATAACAAACAATTTTTATTTTACCTTTAACCAAAAGAAAATTTTTATATTGTAATAAAATATAAACAAAAGTAATGTTTATATTATTACAAAAAGGATATAACTATACAAGTATACGATCAGATAAATTTATCGTTGATTTAATACATATTTTGTATAAAAAATTGTTTGAGTAAATGACTTCTTCTAAGTACGAGTATGTATTAAGTAATACGGAATTGTTGAAGAATATTGGTAAACAGCATAATCGCTGAAAACGCATACTCGTATCTCATTTAATATGCATCAAATTCGAATAGTGTTGCAAAATTGCTTTGACTCCATGCCATATTAATAAATTAAGGATTTATTTAGCAGCTTGAGCTGCTGTCTGGCTGTGGCTACATGGTTTGATTATGGAATTAGTTTGGGTTTTTTTTGCTGACAGCTCGGCAGCGTTAACTGTACGGTAACTGTATAACATTTTATACTTTATTGTTATGGCGAACTGATTGAACACTGTTTAAAGTTTATTAATCATAGTATTTGCGATACAATAAAGCAAATTTGCCACACTGCTTTCTACGTCATCAAATTTATGTCAACAGTTTATTCTTTGAACTATAGACGGCAGTTATGTTCATAAAAAGGATAAACGATAATAAACAGAAAAAAGAAAATATTTATACGAGTGCTAAAAGTAAGGTTAGGTCTTCCCTTAAATTACAAGAAATGTGTACAAATTTTGTACGTGTTTTCATATTTAACACAATTTAAATTACATAATTTTATAATAATATTATGAATTAATACTTAACAACAGCTTCTTATTAAATTTTAAAATATATTATTAAATACTTCTCTTGTTGTTTGTTTACATTTTTTTTATCAATATGACAGCTTAAACACAAAAAAAAATCAAAACAATCTTTATAATTTTAGTGCTGCCTACAATATAGTCAAACAAGGAACTGACGACATAAATTGACGTCATATAGCAAAATTTTTAAAGCAGTGTGGCCTGTATTATTCTAGGTGCACTGGTTTAACCGAAATCAACACAAATGTATTCTACAAGCTATATTGTTAGACACATGCACAATTTTCGGTGGACTATATCATTGTATTGTGTATAAATAAAGCAAAATATTTTCATAAATAAAACGAAACAATGTGTAAACGAAAAATAAAATAAAAATTTGTATAAGCTTTACAGTAACAAGTCCATAATTATTATCCTTATACAGTATACTATCGTCTCTTGATTTATTATATAAAATTGTTACTCAAAAGGAAAATAGTACATAAGTTTAATTCATTAATGCACCAGATTTATCTCATCTATCTCTTGCTGTGAAAAATGTTGGATTATCAAAAATTAGCTTATTTCCACATTTTAAAAAATTACAGCACCAAATAGAAATTTGATAAACTTCGTCTTCCACTTCAATTTCCAAACTAAACAAATAACAAAATACAAAATCGAAAATTTAAATTAACGGGTGTTTTTTTAGGAGGTTTGTTTTTCCGATAGATGTCGTTTTATTTTATGACAGTTGTTTTGACAGCTCAAAGTGGCATTTCTACTCAGTATTGTTTGGCAAATCATTATGAATAGGTTAACTCCAGAACAACGTTTTCAAATCGTGGAAATTTATTTTCAAAATCAGTGTTCAATTAAAAATGTTTATAGAGCACTTCGTGAATTTTATGGTGCACATAATCGTCCGTCAGAGACCACCATAAAGAACGTAATTACCAAATTTCGGTCTACATTCACTCTTTTGGATGCCAAGCCACCGACAAGAATGAGAAGAGTTCGTACAGAAGAAAATATTGCTGTCGTTGAGGCCAGTGTCGAAGAAAACGACAATTTATCGATTCGTCGTCGTGCTCAGCAAATTGGACTTTGTCCATCGACTTTATGGAAAATTTTACGTAAAGATTTGGGTTTGGTGCCATACAAAATTCAATTGGTGCAAGAATTAAAGCCACACGACCATCGTTTGCGCCGTGAATTCAGTGATTGGTCGTTAAATCAATTGAACGAAGATCCATTTTTTTACCGTAAAATTCTCTTCAGTGATGAGGCGCATTTTTGGGTAAATGGATACGTCAACAAACAAAATTGTCGCATTTGGAGCAAAGATAATCCACACGCCGTTCTAGAATTACCAATGCATCCTGATAAATGTACTGTTTGGTGCGGTCTATGGGCTGGTGGGATCATCGGTCCATATTTCTTTAAAAATGAGGAAGGACGACGCGTTACCGTGAATGGAAATCGATACAGAACCATGTTAAATGAGTTTTTGTTGTCAAATCTTGAAGATATGGATATGAATGAAATGTGGTTTCAACAAGATGGTGCCACTTGCCATACAGCACGTGAAACAATCGACTTATTGAAAGAAACTTTCAACGACAACATTATTTCGAGAAATGGTCCGGTGAATTGGCCTCCGCGTTCGTGCGATTTGACGCCACTCGATTACTTTTTGTGGGGATACGTGAAGTCATTGGTTTATGTGGATAAACCTCAATCGATTGACGCTTTGGAAACCAATATTCAACGTGTCATTGCTGACATACGCCCTCAAATGCTTGAAAAAGTGCTGGAAAATTGGACCTCCAGAATGACATTTGTGAAAAATAGTCGTGGTAGCCATATGCCAGAAATTGTGTTTAAATGTTAAATGCCAAAAAATTATCTACCAAATAAAAAAAAATTTTGGTCATTTCATAATTTTATGTGTTTTATTCAAAAAAAAAATCGGCAACCTCTTAAAAAAACACCCTTTATAATCAAATCTGGCTCCTCATCATTCTTGTTTTTAGTTTTGTTTTTTAATTCTATTTCTGTATGTGTGTATCACGTTTTCGTATTAAATATACATATTACAAAATATTATATATTATACAATATTACAAAATTGTGTGAACTTTTCCTGTATTTTTATCCGAATACAAATGAATAGACGACTGAAATATTTGATAGGATCGGTGTATACTCGAGTACAGTTCGGCTTGTAGAATACATTTGTGTTGGTTTCGGTTCAACTAACATCGACAAATATGAACCAGAAGCCCCATTTAGTAAATAATAGTTGAATAATCTATTGAAACAGATTACAAGTAAATCAAAAAACAAAAATTTGAAGGTATGATTTTACACCTTTCCGTTGCATACATTATTAATCGATTTTTTAACTTCATCCATGCAATACCCAAATATTAAACATGTCGTTTTAAAGTTCTAAACAAATTTTATTCATGATATTTTCATTAAAAATGTATAAAACATTGAAGTTCTTTTAGTATTTAATGAATTTTTATGGTTGAGCACCCAATAATAAAGGGAAATTATTACTTTTCATCGAAATGTTGATGAACTTAAGACGAAAATGATTTAGTGTGTGGTCATCAACTTTACGTAAATGCTGAAAATTTCAGCGATTTAGCTAGTCGGAAAGTTGGTGAAAATTTCATTACAAAACTTCACCACAGATAGACAGACAAAGAGAACATAGTAAAATTATGTGAAAAATTTGAGATTTAACATAAGTTTACATTTTAAATATTTTATCTCGTGCCTCATAATTCGTTTTTGTTTCGACTGTATTCCTTTTGAATTTTCCGAATATGATAGATGATGACTCTAATCGATTCGTTACTTAAATCCTTCGAAAGTTATGGGGTGTGTACATTTTTACTGATTAGAGGATTATTATTATTTAGTGCATCGATGAATTTTCTGTGTATGTCAGCTCTGTCTATATGGCATACACTATCTGTTTTAAACCTGAAATTCAAAGAGGCAAAACACAATTTTGTTGTTGGCTAACAATTCACTTCAATAGCATTTGTAGCGTCAAACACATCAATTCTGAGAAAATGCAGTTTACAGCAAACGACAGTTTATACAAAGAATTCCAAGAAAATGACAATTTCGAGAAAACACAGTTGCGAGAACAACCAAGAGAAAGTGCCATTCTGAGAAAACACATTCCTGAAATTCTAAATAACTAATCGTTTTGTTTCAGTTTTATGAAACTGCGCTATTAAAGATATAATTACTCGTATTTAATGAAAATAATATTTTTTAAATAAATAATTATCTATAAATTATTTTCTGTCAACCCAATTATCGATGCGTCGCTTTTTTTCGATAACATACATACATGAAATATTACGGTCGCCAAATTTTTATTGTTTTTGAAAATAAGTGTGTGCAAATTGGAATTTTATTTTCATGCTAACGATAAGTTGTTGTTTAAAATTGTATCATTTCTTCACTAAGTATCATAAAAAAACAACAAAATCTGAAAACAACTTCAAAAACAGCACATCTTAATATAGACAAAAACTAATAGTAATTCACACCAAAGCCCGTGTATTTTGATATTTAAGTACTTTATTTGTAAATGTTAATCCTGCAAGTTGTATACATATGTGCTCAAACAGGAGAGCTACTGTAAATTAACAAGACTATGTGCCGCGTGACACGCATATTAGCAATGTTGTTGCAAAACCACTCCAATACAAAACGACCACGTAAACTAAATAAAATTGCATTTTTTTATCATCCCATGTTCATTACTATTAATTTTTGGTTGTCCTAATCGAGTAAGCATGGTAGGAAATATTTTTCATTACGTTTAATCATCGGAAATAAAAAGCATCACTCGCTCCCGCACATAAAACCAAACAAATTTCGTGAAATGCTTTTTGCCCCGCCTACTAGTTCCGCACTCGAGTTGAAATATTTTTAACTTTATTGTTGTTTTTATACATTCGGTGCGATACCATGGCATTTTTTCCTAACTACGCTGTCTAAATCTTTCGATCATGTTGTCTGATTTTTGTTTCAATTTTGTGATCATATTTCGTGTATTATTATTATAAAGGGTTCCTGATTTACAGTGCTAATCAGATAAGGAATAAATTAAATAGTTATAAAAAACACACAAGTATTATGGAAATTTATTTTCAGGTTCGTAAAAAGAGGATCAGAAAAAAATTCATCCAAATATTTAATTATAAGTTCCAAAGCTATAACTAAGCTTAATCAGTTTTACTTTCCCGGGAATTTTTTAAGCGAATCTATTAAGATGAAAGAGGAGATGCATATCTTTTGATATCCAATTTATATTAGTATCTCTTATTAGTTCCATTGCTTTTTATTATAATATTACTTATTATTCCGTTCTATTATTCATTGTTCATTTTGTTTAAATAAATGCACATAAATAGTCAGTTTCTTACTCTTTCCGACACAATTGTTCTCTCAAATGAACCATCATAAAATCATCAATTACCAGATTAGCAAGAACCCCATTCCCAAACCGGGCTTTGCAATATAGTATTGAAGCTTTTATCAATTTTCGAAACATTATTTGCATAGACTAATTTTAATTTGAAAACCCTTGTAGCCCCTAATACTGACTCTCTAGAACCTTTTACGAAACAGTAAAATGAAATCTACCTCGCACACAGATTTCTGTTGTTTTTAAATAAAAAATCACTCCAGCTGCTCGTCTAATTAACGTTCGCAAAAACCAAGCATGAGTTGTTTAATAGACAAAAATCAAATTGTAAATTCCACTTTTATCAACCAATACAAACACACAGTGCTCCCATTTTTGTTTGCTATTAGTTTACAAAAAATAATTATGTAAAATAAATCAAATATACAGATAATTTATTTCCAATTACTTCCCATTTGAACATAGAAAATTATTTTTTAATATTTCCGTTCACGTTTTTAGGTTTTTCGTTCCCTTTTTGTATTTTCGTAGCTATCGAGAAAAATATCTCTGATTTTCCTAACAAAAAATAAAATTAAATATAAAAGCAAATTTTTGAAATGGATTTAGTTTAATTCTGTGTTTTATTTTAAAGACGAACAGCAGAAATAGCGGAAAATACCAATTCCATTTCTCACGTTTTTAATATTTTATGAGTTGACGATCCTTGTTATACGAACCAAAATCACGTTTGATTAAAACCGAATTTTGATCATCGATTTTGTCGTGACAGTAAAAATACGCAGGTAATAAATTTAATATATCCGTTTATCGGTTTGATTTATATTAAATTATCTAGATAAAAATTTGTTGGGTAATAAAATTTGTTGTGTGGTTTCCTAAAGTTTATCTCGATGTAATGTTTTGGTAAATTATTACTGATCTTTTTTTATTTCACTGATTTTATATCAACAATGGAAAATTTATGATTTTTGAATATTTAGCTTTTCTTCTTTGAGTTTTTTTTATCCATTATCAAATTATGATGTTTTTCATATTTATTTCTTCTTATAACAAAAATATTGTTCTATCTTCAAAAAAATTGATTTCATTTAGCGTGTTAAATCTTATGCAACCAAAGAATCCGTTCAAATAAATTAGCAAACGAAAACTTTTTAATTTTAAAATTGGGATAAATAGTTATTGAAATCAAACTTCTATCTTCTCATTTATTGTCTTGAGTCTTATCTTATAGCGTAAAAACGTCAAATCCAAGCGAAGGAAAATAAAATTTAAATGAAATAAAAAAACTTTAATTTAAAAAAAATTATCATTGTAAAACTTGCTAAAATTTTTGCTTTCGCAAAAAATACATTATTAAACTTTCAACTCCAGTTAAGGTTTTGGAAAAACGGAAAAGTGCTGATTAAAAATCAATTTCATTTAAAAATAGAAAAAAACCATAAATAAACTAGTAACGAACAAGATATCTATCTCGTTGAACTTTACCTGGAACTTTTTCTTTTAAAATAAACGGATAAAAATCCCGAAAGAACTCTGATTAAATAAAAAAAGACAAGAACAAAAAATTCTTGTACGTAGAATGCAATACTTAACAATTTACTTCGTAAAGTATGGTTTATATTCTCAACAAAGTTTTAATGAAATCAACTATGATTCAATCTAATTTAATTTTGGTATTTTCGTGTTGTTTGCTTGTGATACAACAAAAATTTTAAGTCGACCAAACCTTATTACATGTTGTGTTTAAAACGAGAACTTTTTTCGTCTTGCCCAAACAGTTTTTCATTAGCTCCACATAATATATCAACCCAGAAAAAAATTATTTTGAAATTAAAGTTGTTTAACTGAACAACAGGTCAATTTTTAAGTACTGGATTGATCGAAAAGCAAACTTCATATATTTCTAGAGAAATAGTTAAGAAAAGTGACATATGAAAACATACCAAACTTTTCTACTGCGAGGCTACCATTAATTTTTTTAAAGTTTTTTTCGTATTAACTAGCTAGTACTGTATTAAACTTATTACCAATATAGTTTTAAAAGTTTTAAATATGTAATTCGTAATTATATCGCTTTAATTTAATTATTTAATTTTGTGTCAATTAATATGAACTTGTTGCAAAATTCATTTTATAGTTCATTTCAGAATCACAATAAAGGAAAACGTATTATTCATAAAATTCATGCGTTACGTTCATTTTAAGTTTAACCTGTTTTGAAAATTAATATTAGAATTAGTTCATATGGCACGTTACAGATACCTCCCAGAATCGCCGCTTTTCAGAAACATTTGAGTTCTTTAGAAACATATTAAGGTACGTAGGGACTGCGTATTTGTTTGTTCCTCTTTCAATCTCTGATCGTAGGTTTCTGATTAATGTAAATTTGTAACTGAAAGAGTGGTGTATTTGGTTAGAAGCAAATTTATCAAAAAATACTTACGGATATCGTCTTTCAACATTTTATATTTGTAAGAGGCTCAGTCAGGTTCGATCTCTGATAAATTTTTAAACGTTTTATTATAATGTTTAGGCCACATTACATTTCCGTTTGAAAGTTATTTTTTGCAAACCGCGACACATTCAACCATTCCATTTCATTCATTCATCGTTACTTCTACAATGCAGAACATTTGAATACCTGAATCTCGAAAATAATATAAGAGAATCTAATTAATAAGGGTAGAAGCGACAGAAAATACAAAATTCGTACAGTTTACTATGTTATATTGGGAAAAACTTTCTGAGCACTCCATACAAAATATTTTTTGAGATATATCGTCTAGTTTCCAATAAACTGGATTTGTTTCCAATGGTAGTTTTAAAAATCTTGAAATTATTTGATGCTACCGGGATATCCTAAAATTGTATTTTCCCTTTATATCCGAGCTATAGCCAATTATATACAATCGTTACCAATTTTTTTCTAAATCTCGAAATGCAATAATATTGTCATGCATTTTTACTAAACAACTTTTAACTTAACAGCCATTTATTTTTTCTAGTACGGTTGATCGTAAAATTATCCATAATGACCGTCAAAGAAACGATTCTTTGTTCATGTTGATCCCCTAGTAATGTTTGTTTTTTAATGGGGAACATTTTCCTTATTTTGCTTTAAATTTATACAATTCAAATGATTATTTCCAAAATCCAGTTACTTAATTGTGCGTTGATTGTATTTTCGTAGAAGCCGCTTTACAACACACGTACAACTTTCAAATGAAAAAGCACTATAATTATCTAGAGGCCCATAAATATTTACGTCATCTGGTAAATGTATCAATGAATGTATATTATATGTTGGTTTCCATAAAACTGAGAAAAACTATGCACAAATGTTTTCAACATAGTTCTGGCGAGCTCAGTTTTTGTTCGTGACTCACGTAATACATAATATTAAAATTAATGTATGTAATAAAAGAAAATTTATGTATTTCTCAGAAAGCAAAATGACTTTAATAAAAAATTTAAATCTGAAAGATCTCTTATTTGTCTCTGAAAGCCACAAGGTTGGTATGAGGAAACGTGAAGAAGTTTGGATGACATCTTTTGTACATCTCGATTAGGTAACACATTTGGAGGCCTACCACTAACCCACATTTTTAGTAGCTTCTGCATAACTCCGAGGCAAGCGTGGAAATAATTGAGTAGAGATTGCCTCACCATATCTATATCTAACTCCTAGAAAAATGCAGGTTTTAGATGTCATGATTCGTTCATCGGTCATGACCCTCATCGTTTCTATTTCTAAATTACCCGTTTCTATTTTTAAAGGAACTCATTCTATTATGAAAATAATCTCCTTCCTGCGTACATTTTCCGCATCAAAGTATCCACTATGTGATTTTATACCTAATACACTGGATTTTGCTGGATCATCACAAATAAACGAAATAAGTTTAATTGGTATATGATGTACAGGTCTTGCACTTTTATTACAAAAGAAAGTGTTTATGAATTTAAATAAAAATATGTTCAATGAAACGGTATAGCGAATGATTTGAAGTACAATATACATTTTAGAACACTTACATTAATACACCAAAGTATAATTTTTTTAATTTTGATTTGTGATATTAATCCAAACTAAAAACGGTTTGATCTAAATGTAAAATTAAAAAGTACTTGCATAAAACCCTTCGGGTTACAGCAACTAAGCAAACAAGAAATGTTTTTGTTAATTATAATATTCCTATTGTAATTGAAAATTAATAAAGAAAAAAATGTCATCTACCAGCGGAAGTAAAATATCGCAAGTAAAAGACACTGCTTCTCGGTACATTATTTATTTTGCACAAAATCTACCAGAAACTGATTTACAATAGGTACGCCATCAATACTAAAACGTAGACCGATCACACCCGGTATTTTTCAAGAGTATTTAAAATTGTTTTAATATTCATCTCCAAACCAATATGCGTATACTTTCCTGGTGGTATATCTACTACATCTCTTATTTTTGGTGTCCTAAGCAAAGTTCGGCTATCTTTTGGAATATGAGAATATCCATTTTCTTTCAAATAGACCAAAAGTTCGTTTAGTGCATTCATCTTCGATTTGTTCACTATCGTCATAATCGATTAAATTTGCAATATTTTGCTGTAATGGTTCATTGGGTTCTTCTATAAGATTTGTATTTATGCGTGTGAAGTTTGCAACACTTTATTTCACACATATACGTATACGAATCATATTGGAATACGCAGAGTCCAATTGGATTCTAATTGATTTATTAAAGTATTAGAGCATGTGTACACTGTTATGAAATGAATTATTTTTTGAGGAAAATGTCATTAAAATTAACTAGGGATTTTTAAGTAAAATTTAAATATAAATTTAACATAATATGAATATATTTTTTATATGTGTGTTAATTAAATAAAAATTCTCGTTAATCCAAATTTTACTCACGGTCCGATTGATGTCTTGTCAATTTTTTTTTGTTTAGATTTTCTTATATGCAGTTTGCAGCTGCAATAAAACTATTGAAAGCTAAAGCTACAGTGACGAAAATTTATCGTAAGCGACATAACTTTACAAAGAAGCATTCCAGAGGTTACGTCAAACGGTTGCTAATGGCTTTAATTAGTTTATGTAAATGTGATACAATTCGTATCGTGTCGGATTCGGGTACGTTATAATAGGTACAGTTTGTGTACTAATCTATTAGTACGTAAACCAAAGGTGCAAACCTTAAAAGCCGAGTACTTTGATTAGAACTAAACCATATAACTCTAATTAGATTTCTAATTAAATGATTTTAATATCGACATTTAATTATTAGTGTGGGCTAATAGTAAATTTGTAAGCCATTTCACATAAAGTATTAAAGTTCAATTTCAGTTCCAAGACAAATTTGAGTCTCTCCGAAAAAATTCGCGAATTCTTTGGGACTCAGGTTGTAGGATGATATATAAGCTGATCAGATAAAGAATTTAACTAGCTATTAAACACATTATCGGAACTTGAGTCAAAATCTTTGGTAAGGAGTGTTAATGGCCATTTTCAGTTCCAAGACAAATTTGATTTTCTTCGAACAAAATTCGTGAACACTAGGAGACACGGGTTGAAGGATAATATATGAGCTCAACGGATAAAAAATTTAATTAGCTATTAGATGCACTATCGGAACCTGAGTCAAGATCTCTGGTAAGGAGTGTTAATGGCCATTTTCCGTTCCAAGACAAATTTGGTTTTCTTCGAAAAAAATTCGTGAATACTTTGGGACCCGGGTTGAAGGATGATATATGGGCTGATCAGATGAGGAATTTAATTAGCTGTTAAGCCCACTACCGAAACCTAAGTCAAGATCTCTGGTAAGAAGTGTTAATGGCCATTTTCCCTTCCAAGACAAATTTGATTTTCTTCGAGAAAAATTCGTGAACACTGTGGGACCCGGGTTGAAGGATGATATATGGGCTCAACGATGAGGAATTTAATTATCTATTAGATGCACTATCCGAACCTGAGTCAGCATCTCTGGTAAGGAGTGTTAATGGCCATTCACTGTTCCAAGACAAATTTGATTTTCTTCGAAAAAAATTCGTGAACACTTTGGGACCCGGGTTGGGGATGATATATGGGCTGAACAGATGAGTAATTTAATTAGTTGCTAGACACACTTTCGGAACCTGAGTCAAGATCTCTAGTAAGGAGTGTTAATCGCCATTTTTAGTTCCAAGACAAATCTGATTTTCTTCGAAAATAATTCGTGAACACTTTGGGACCCGGGTTAGGGGATGATATATGGGCTGATCAGATGAGGACTTTAATTAGTTGCTAGACACACTTTCGGAACCTGAGTCAAGAGTTCTAGTAACGAGTGTTAATCGCCATTTTTAGTTCCAAGACAAATAAAAAAATTCGTCAATACTTTGGGACCCGAGTTGAAGGATGATATATGAGCTGATCAGATGAGGAATTTAGTTAGCTATTAGAAGCATTATCAGAACCTGAGTCAAGATCTATGGTAACGAGTGTTAATGACCATTTTCCGTTCCATATTAATATGTATGTAATATAAGCAATATCTACTTTTTGCCGCAATTCACTAATGTGAATTTAAAGTAACAATTAAGGTTACGCCAAAATTATCATTTATGTAATATGTATGTTCATATGTAACATTCCTTGTACACTATTTTCACACAACAACGTTAATTAAAAATTAAGCTATTTAACCCATTCTTCGACGATTCTACCCTACATTTCTAACGGGACCTGCCGAAGTTTTTATTTGAAACCACGCCACCGTTTTGGTAAGATTTTTTATTCATTGTGCGATCGTTGATCTGTTGGACATAGTTAAAAAAATTTCACTATTTCGAAATTTAATCAATGTTAATGAAGTATTCAAAATTGTTGAATTTTTCATAAAGTGTTTTAAAAATTGTTTAAGTATCTAGTTCTAAATTTCCGCTTTTCTAAAACCAATTTACCAGAAAGTTGATTAATTTTTACTGAAAAGTGTTGAGCTTTTTGTAGTATTTGCAGTTATAGTGTGTTTGGTTATACATAATTGAAGAAAGTCCCGAGTGCGTATTAGTTTTTTGATTTTAAAGTATTTGTTTGCAAGATAAGTGTTAATATGAATAATAATTATTAAATTGAGAATAAGTTATCAAAATCGAAAATAATACAAACGTGAATATAATTATAAAACTAAACCTAAAATTAATATTTTAAAAGTAAATTTTTTTTTAATTAGAATGAATTTGGCTTCACCATTGCAAATTTCGGGGTCAAAAAACTTTATAAACCAAATTTTCAATAATTTATCAATAAAGTGCACAAATAATAATTATAAAAAATCTGGACAATTTAAAAAAAATTAAAGTAGATAATTTATTGGACAACCAATCTAATAATTGTAACCAAATACCACAAAATTATGTACCATATGCCAAACGGCTCCTACTTTTCCATTAAAAATAACGCCACCGCAAAGTAGAATATAAAATTAACAAAAAAGATTTAATTCCAGTGCCTGATCCGGAGTCTATAAGCCCGTGGCGATTAAAATTTAATTGTTCGTTTCTTGAAACGTTTTTAGAAATTCAAAAATTTTCAAACGAACAAATTCGCAATTTTTTGAATAAAAATCAATCGATGTGGAGAATAATTGCATAATCAAATATCTCACCATTCGAAAATTAATTAATTCAACCATAATTGTTTATGGGTCTTGTAAATACAAGACACATAAACAAAAATATAAGTTTTACGTTAAATATGATAAAACTTTGAAAACTTACGTAAAGGGTGAAGATATTTTAATGCATACTGGCCCACAGTTGTTTAATCAAATTAGAGGGATGCGAAGGGTAATCATTGCTAGAGAGTTGGGACATCAAACGGCCCACAATTTTAAATTAAACAATATAAAAACAACAAACATTAATCTGGCTCTTCAGGGCAATACCCAAACATTAGCAACGGATAGTGTTGTAAGAAAAATAAGATCACGGTTTTTTAAACGAAATGATATTGTATGTGATTGCGATAACATGGACTTATTTTATAAATATTCTATTGAAGATAAAAATTATAAATATATACATACTGTCTCCGAGCCATTAATGGTGATTATGATGAGGGAAAATCAGCTTCATGGTTTACTAAAACACGGATGTCTAGTTCATTTTGACGCAACGGGTAACGTTGTAAAACAACCAACGTGTCATCCAGAACACAATTATACAAGAATTTTGTACTATACCGCGGTATAGAAAATTAATGGAATTGTAATTCCAATTGCGGAAATGTTATCTAGCCAGAACGATACCACAACAATTTATATATTTTTGCGTTAGTGTGAAGTTTCCGACAAATTGACAAAAAACCTTACAAAAGCTTAAAAATGTATATTGATTCATTGATTGATTGGACTGTAGGACCAAGTACTGGACAAGTGTCCCGGATAACGCCGAGCTTATTCCTACAGCCTGTTTACACATAACAATAGGAAGGATAGGAAAGGTTTTTTTTTGGGACAGAACGACTCGGTTTCAGATATCTAGCGATCGTATGGCACAACACAATTCTAATATACTAGAGGAAGGATAAAGGCTTAATAGGTTTAATGGATAATGATGGTATTGGTCTTCAACAATTGCTTCTCTAAATCAGCAACCTGAGAATAAAATATTGTTATTTCACGTACATCTGGAAATTTCCTGAAATTTAATTCTGCAATAATAATTTCCGGCTTCCTAAACAAAATTGATTGATTGAATGTTACAGACACCTAGATAAAGTCGATAGTTAGTAACACAATGACAACACAATTCTAATATACACAATCAACAATTAATATTTCAAAGAAATATTATTTCACAAGCATCAATTAATATTTTCCGACTTCCTAAATAATATTGATTCTGATTGATTGATTCTGAATATACAACCAAGTTCTTATACAGGAACTCCCGGTAACAAAATCGAAGGATTGGATAGAATTATTAAGTGGGACAGGTTACAGACACCTAAGTATAGCCGACAGTTAGTAACGCAAAGGCAGCACAATACTAAACTACTAGGGGAAGGATAAAAGTTTAATAGGAAGAAGGAAAAATTGTATTATTTCATATGTATCTGGAAATTTTCTGAGATTTTATTTTATATTAATATTTTTCGGCTTCCTAAACAAAATTGATTGATTGAATCGGCACGATTACATACACCTAGATAAAGTCAACAGTTAGCAACACAATGATAATATAATTATAATCTACACAAGCAGCAATTAAAGATACCAAGAAATATTATTTCACAATCATCTGTAGGTTTCCTGAAATCTAATACTAAATTAATATGTTAGTGTTATCTAAATCATATAAAAATTTATTATAATTTTATTCTCGACTCCTGCAACTCCACAACTTACAACATAATTTCCTGAAACCATAGTTAATTAAATAGTATATAAAAAATCATATATATATATATATATATATATATATATACATATATGGTACATACACATACAAACATACATACATACATATACATATATACACATGATTGATTAATTATACTGAATTTAGCGAGACTCCCGGATGATGACGGGCCCGCCATACACCCTTATTAGATTTAACAAGAGGGAAGGATAGGATAAGCATGTTAAATATGACCAAAACAACCCGGTTACAGACACCTAAGTAGTCAACAGTTAGTAAATTGTTAGTCGAAAATATAATGTAAGAAGGTTAGCACAAGATAGAACAACTATTTTTGTTTCGTTTTGGATATAAATATTCAGCAATCAGCATCCTAATAAAATTAAAAATTTATTACCAATTAAGTTGCAGCAAATTTCCTGAAACAAAACGTCATTACTATGAGTCAAATTCTACTTGAACAAAACAAATGCAATATTATGACCAGTATTAACTAGACCAACCTGCCTCTCCTAAAACAAAACAAACCAAAACAGAAGAAATCGAATCCAGAAACAACCAAATACTGTAGCACTTATATCAAACCACGAGTCCTCCATCCTCATCGGATAGAATCACTGTAAACCCGCTAATTAACGGATACATTTATAAAACTAATTAAATGAAAAACTAAAGAATGTGAAGGTCACTTATCCTCGCCATTCCCAAACCAATATAAATTATTTATGAAGAAAAAAAAATCAAATGAAATCTGGTTCCAACAATCTGAAATCAACCTAATTGAAAGACATCAATAATGGACGCCTGGCACAGTTCCAGAATCCCAACACCCAAACAAACTGAACTGAACTGAAGAATTAAACAAAACTATCCAATCGACTATTCAATGCCTAGATTACAAAATAAATGATTAAGTAAACATCAAAATAAGACCATTGACCGTCAACTATTGTATATATATCAACAAATTTACAACCGTGTTAAATAAATAATAAATTATAAAATGAACAACCAGCACAATCATCCATCCAACCCAGAACCAGCCAACCAAAACCCCCACCAATTCACAGTCCCCCTCCCAAACAACCTACAAAATAAGTTAATAAAAGAAACGCCACCGAAAAGCTATCTAAACACTGCAACATTCAACTGCACTAAAACATCCACTCTACAGCCTCCAAGCCTTCCACAACTTCAAAAGGTCAAGCCTCCGCTGAAACATCAAACCCACAAGCAAACCCGACAGCCATTATGATTCCTATTCTGTCTGCACCTTCGACTTTAAACCAAAATTCAATTTTCAATTAGAAAGCATTACAGCTTCAAAGATCCTCTTTAATCAAAAATCATCACCAGAACTAAATAAATCAGCCCAATTACCAAGAAACACGTGAGACACCGACAACTCCAAATCGCTAATCAAACCAAAATAAAAATATAACAATTTATTACACAAACGCTGAATAATTGGATGAAGGAACATCACCAAAATAGCTCTCTCCGAAAATCTCAGAAATCAAACCGTGGAAGAAACCACCTCTACAAACAATCGTAGTAAAATGTACCAAGAGAATTATGCAATGTCCATCCAGGAGCACTCGATACTCGCTCCTCTACAGCAAAAAACGTAACAAACTGCAACACCTAAATTTACCTCCGAAACGATCCCAACAGGCGACCTCCGGCCAACACCACCATTCAACAAAACCCACGCTTCACAAAGCCGTGACGAATCCATGACAGATCACAAACGAACCATGGCAACCCTACATCTCAAAAACTTCAGCGTACGACCGATCATACCAAAACTCCAAAAATAATTCAGCCCCCGCAAAATCGAAGGCAAACTCCAATAAAAACATCCGAAACATTCAGCAAAGAAACCAATTTGGACATACAAATCCACATTTCAGGCAATGATTCAATACAAAACTGCAAATCCGCCTTCATACACTAACAATTGAGAACAAAACAGCCAAAAATACCTTATAAATACAGGTAACGACAGAACTCAACCCTCCGCAAGTTGAGAAACACAACGTTCAACGAACAACCACCACAAACCTCAGACACCGACCCATTACTCACCTTAAACGAAACCCTTGCCGATGACACCAACCCAAGTCGACAACGAGAGGTCAGCGTCAGCCCTCAGCATAATTAAGTAAATACAATGCACCCCGCCCCCCACTATGACGGCAAAAAAACCTCACAAAGTTAGCAAAATCTAAATTATTATATAACAAATCAACAAATTATGAACAATTTAAGTCTAATCGATTTTCCCAATTGAAACATCCCCCATTCAAAAACATTTAGTGCGAATCCAAAGAAATTCGCCCATTTATACAACGTAATTCGTAGTCTTAGTGTATTCCACTACAAAAATATAAATACAACCGTGAGAGAGCAGAGAATATTATACGATCATTTTGTTAATATTTTGCGCACCTCATATAACATATTTTCACTTGTATATCCTTGAATAAAAAAATTAAAAGAAATAAGGATTTCAGTACAACATGTAATAAAGACTTTATACCCAAATTTTAAATTAGCTTTTTGATGGTGATTTGTTCAACTTTTCCAAGAAAATATCACCCACCTATAACCAAATTCAACAAAATCACTGTGTACATAAAAAACTATAAACAATACGTATGCGAGAGAAAAAACAAAATTATAAAAATGAGAGACCACGACAGTACGACAGTATTTTTCATAGAAACAGATTACATAGAATGAATACAAGCAACTGTCGTCACAAACTGTTTCATACCACAACAACACAAATAACTCATCCATACGATTCGTTGATAAGTAATTAAAATATAATGTATAATGTAAGATAATGTAATACAAATAACACTTATCTTAAGCATCCTTTGTAATCAAAAAAGTCCTACAAATTGAATATTAACATGCAATGCGTATGATGCATCCAAACAACGGTGTCGAAATCCATATAAACCAAATTGTTATATACATACATATTCCATACCATTGCAAGCGCACCGTACACAGATTAGAAATACGGTAGATATTGGAATGAATGTATGCCACTTTCAATATAATTGTCACTTTCCTATATGATGAATATTATTGCATAAATTCGATTGAACAAAATGATGTTGTTCAATAAAGAGCTAGGCCGGTTTTAATATTACCCTAGTTCACTAGACAGCGATAAATTTGTTATATATATATTATATATATATTATATATATATATATATATATATATATATATATATATATATATATATATATATATATATATATATATATATATATATATATATATATATATATATATATATATATATATATATATATATATATATATATATATATGTATAAACATAAGCATAAACTCGTACATCGTAAAATATCTTACATATGAAGCAGAATTCAATGGGATGCAAAATAGTTTTGGACCCACTCTTTATTAAACCCAAATAGGAAAACAACTCATTATAAATCCCAAATATGCGATATTGATCAAATCCTTAAATAAAACCCAATAACCTAAATTGTCCTTTTTACGCAACCCAAAGATTCTTTATTAGTCCTAAACATGAATTTAGAAAAAACGGAAAGAAAATATAGGCAAAAAGTATCTAACCCAAAGCAAACAGCACAGCACAAGTGTAAAATGAAACTTAAGATTTTCAGATTTTCATCCTACATTCAGATATTTTTGAATATCATTGATTTGATAGAAATCTTCATGTTGTAGAAAAAAAACATATTTTGGTTTGTTTTCATATTTCTTAAGGCATTTTAAAGAGGATCTAGATTTAGTTTTTGTTTTCTTATAATTTAACGTGCATAAGACCTAAATATTTAGATTGCCCCGTATTGTTATTCGCTATACAACACTCGTGTACATTTGTATTTTATATATGTTTATTGTTTCTTAGGATTAGAGGAGGTTCAATTTGATTGATGGTGCAGAGAAAGTAAAGAAGTGGTATGATTTCGTGTAGAAAACTATGCCGCTTTAACTAAAATGATTTATTGTCTGGCAAAATTGTTCACGATCGATTAAGTTTAAATGGGAAGATTTTTGGCAGACACGTGTTGAAATAAACGGTTTCTTTTACTCTGTGTGCTGGTTTATTCAAAAAACCATTGCTTTGACTATAAATATCCTTCAAACATCAAGTGAAAAACCCCATTTTCGGTAAGAGACAAGTTTTAATAAATATAGACTGCCCGACAGAGACGTCGAACAAGCTTGAACTTATCAAACCATTCTCATTTCATTATAAATTAACTAAACATAATGATTACATTTTTAAGTATAAAACTTATCGTATCAAGTCATTTTATGTAACGTCATTTACATTTTCATATTTTAATAATCGTTTCGTATGGCCGTAGTGTTTCCCGTAGTTTCAGTCTACCAATCATTTTCAAGTGATAATAAGTTTTTTTGTCGAATTCATGAAAAGGAAAGGGTATTTTAATTATTTAATTAAATCATGTCTAAGCATGTTTTTATTACCAAAAGTTGACTTTCTTCACCCCACCACCATTTGATGGTAAATCTTCAGACTGATAATCATTATTAGCTTGCAATCACAAACCACAGAAAAACAAAGAAATGTGTTTTGACCTGAAGTATTTATTGTTTTGACTGGCTAACAAATCCTGCGAAAACAAAAATATGGCTGGAAATCTTTTTCATTAATTCATGTACTCGTAAAATGCAGAAACGATTCAAACAAAATCGCAAGTCTTGCTTGTTGTTTAGTTCTTTCCATATAAAAAGTGGTTTTCGATTTTGCATGCTCGACATATTTTGTCGCTATATCATGACATTAGTGTCAGTTTTTGTGTCTTTATGTCATTTAAAAAAGAAATCAGCTAGCTATACGTATATGGAGAAGAAAATAATAAACTTCTGTTATCCAAATATTCATCAACCAACAACCTTCAACAAAAGCACGAACAAGAAATAGCCATTAAAACTCGTGGCCCGCACTTATTTATTTAAATATGTATAAATAATTAAGGACTATGATTGAAAATAATTGAATGAGAATACCCAACAACCTCAAACAAATGGCACCACGGATACCGACTTCCCCGCTTGGCAATCTACGTAGCGATCAAATCAAGAAGTGATTAAGAAGAGTACTGCAGTATAGTCACATATATTCTACAGTTATGTCTTCGATTGCCACACAATAACCGCAGAATTAATTATTATTATTATTATTATTATAAGTTTAGCAGAGTGGGAGCTCACGGGTGCGATTCCCAGTTGTGAACAGACATAAAGTTACGACTAGGAGTTTTTATTGTGTAATGTGAAGTTACATATTAATTTCCTTAATATATCGAGTCATAGTTGTCGGATTTTAATCTAAAAAAGTTTTAAATCAAAACTTACCATTACCAATCCCGACGTTCCATGCCCTCGATACTGAAATTGACATTCTATATCTGTGTACGTATCGCGTATATAACGCCTTGTAAATGACAAAATCGGATGATTTAAAGGATATCTATTTGGTCAACCCAACAAATTGTTTAACAAATACTTCTGTGCTTACACTACCACAATTACCTTAAGACAGCGAACCCAAAACAAATACTCTGGTAAAAACAATGTGGCAACCAAATATATTAATCTTCGTCCAACACAATTCGTGGCTCATCGCTAACTCGCAACCCCGTTGATTTATCATAACAAAATGGTAATCAACAGTTCATACCCGGGTTGATATTAGCAAGAAATCTACAGTATTGAATTTTTGTGCAACATAGAACTGAATCCAACTTGAAAATACTTTTTGTATTGAATTAACCGACTCCACAGACAAAAATGGCAACGTAATCAAAGATAATATTTGTAATCATTATCTTAGACGCTTTAGGTGTACTTAACGGTTAGTATCACAACTAAACCATATTAATTAATACTTCTCATCAAGAATCTTATTCTCTCGCCTCAGGATCGAAATATCTGGCCTCTAGAATTTTTTAAAGTTTTTAAATTTTCAATTGGCGAGAAATTTCGAACTTAACACTAAATCGACAAAGTTTAGGCAAATTGTAATTGTTTAGGGACTACTGAAAATATTAGGCCTTTTATGATCTGTTCGATGGCCAGAGCTGACTTTTTAAAATATAAGCCTACAAGAACAATTTTAAGACAGGTTTCATTAAATTTAGGGACGGTTTAAATCATGAGTCTGGCCTTCACTAGCCCACCTCAAAGGCATAAATTTGAATGTAAATATTTCCTCAAAATGGACAGTAAATTTAAAGGGTTTAAGATTATTTCGTATTGACTCGGTCTCTGTGAGCTTTACAAATTTTGTTTGCAACATCTCAGTAAACCTTGCCACCTATTTTAAGCTTAAATGGAATGAAACAAATCGAGGGACCACATAAGACCCCCTTCACTTACCCCTGAACATGCTTTCATAAGCATTACAAGTAATTAATTCATCCTACTCGAGAAGTAAACTTATCGTGAATACGTAAACAAAATTATATCTTCAGATTTATTAACTAGATTTTAGACCCACAATTAAACAGAAAAAAGCTCATGTTATTTTATGCATTGGGTGTGAATATAATTCCGCTCTTTCCCAATAGGTGTCGTTACTAGTACTGCTTATGTGTACTATAAAGGGGCAATACTGGTATTCTACAGTACATGATGTCAGCTGTCAAACGCAGTATGCAACATTCGGTTAAAGTGTAAACAACTAGTGTTTTTAACTCCTTCGAATTTTATTCTTCTTGATTGGATCGCCTCGATCCAATCAATATACTCGATCAATTTCATTATACGAGTATAGTAATTCTTTTATTCGGAAATTCTGTCTGTAAACGAATTATTATTGAAATATTTTGAATGGCTTCGAAAGTACTAAAAATTACTCGAAAGTATCGAAGTACTTTTCATACAACCAAAGTGTCGATAAAAGTACTAAAGTATCGACATGTCTTCCCTGGTACACACGAAAATACAAGAACTACACGATGATAATAGACAAAAAAGACAACGAAAACAAAATTTATTTGAAAATAAATTTTATATTTTAGTTCATCTTTAGTCGCACAACATAGAACATAAAACAAACATATGGACGCAAGCTGCCACCCCACACCACAATGCCATATCATCGAGTTAATTAAGTATAAATTATAAAGATATAAATTTCATTTTATTTTAAATAACTATCAATAAATAATTTTTTATGCACCATAAGGTATTTTTAGGTCGGCGAGCTAATAACTAGGGAGCGGATGGTTTGAAACACTTCACCTCGCCGAAGTTGTCACGCCAAGGCTCTATTGAGCATTACTCTAATGTGTGGCAGGGAGAGAGGACAGTGTTCACAAATCAATATATAGTGTATTACAAATATTTAAAAACACTTCACAATCATCAAATTGCATTACTTTGTAAAAGCAAGTCAAAATTATTTTATTTAGAGAATATAATACAATTCAACATTGATACGAGTATGTTGGGCCAATTAATTTACGTAATTGATATTACACTGCTCGTCAAAACATTCCTGACATTTGAATTTCTTTATAAATATTTTTCTAGAGCAAGTACGCATTACTTAAAGAAACTCTCATATTAAACAGTACATAACCGAAAAATAGGTGTAAAGAAACCGTATTTTTTGATTTTAAATCCAATCACCCAATCATCCAGGTCGTAAACAAGCAACAAATGAGCGGTACGATTCCGTTTATGGTACTGCGAAATCGTTTCCACAGCTAGAACCGTCGCGGGTCGATTGGCACAGGTAAGTGGTGTCAATATTTCGAACAGCACAGCATTGCGAAGATTAAATTAACATATACACTGAAGTCCAGGAGAGTTGCTGCAGGACCAGAGCTTCTCCCAGCTCATCGAAAAAACTGTTTGACGTTTGCCCTTAACTACGTCAGTTGGACTACGGACGCCTGGAAGTCCGTATTGTTCTCTGATGAATCAAGGTCTGCGATCACCGGTTGTACGTGAAAGAGTATGGCGGAAATCCGGAGAGCGATTTGTGCAATGTGCCATATTGGAGATCAATTTAACTTAATGCATGACATCGCCAAACCTCACGTTGTGAGTGTTGTCAATAATTATTTGGATGAGATATGCTACAGCGTGGTTTAAGGCAAAGAGATGTCGTTCCAGAAACCTTAAATCATCTTCAATCAGCTCTGCAGGAAGAATGGGAAATGATACCTCAGGAGTACATTGTAAACCTGGTGCACAGTATACCAAAAAGAATGCTGAGGAAGAGGAAATACTCGATATTAGAGTACCGACCACTTAGGTTGATTGTTGATTTTTATTTAAATATGATTGGTTTGGTTCTGTGGTTACTTTTATTAAACAAAAACTTGTTCCGTTAGCCCTAACTTTTGGAACATACTATATTATTTCGTACAACCATACTCGAATAATGCGAATAGTTACCGTAAACACAAATATTTAATGTCAAAATGCAGTGTACGGAATTTTTTTAACGAACAGTATACAATAAGTCTAGTTTAATAGGTTTGATTTGATTGCTGTCACCTGCCACGGATTGGTCCATCTGTTTGCTACAAACACTAACCTGTCCAAAAGATACATCAGAGGCAAAACCATAAACGACCATTAAAGGTTTGTTGTAACCGCTCATATAAATCTGTATAAGTATAAGTAGAACACACAAACAGTGACGTTGAACATTAAATTGTAAATTAAATTACCAAAAATATTAAAACAATTAGATGCACCATTTTAACCTAAACACAAACATGACACTAAATTTAGATAGATCATTATAAAACATAACAAAATCATTGTTACATTATTTTATGGAAGTTGAAATGACAAGCACCATAAAGTTTACTAATAAGATAAATATGATAACAAAAATGGTGGTTAAATAAAAAATAAAATCCAACAGAAATTAACAAAAATCATGTTTAAGAATAACAAAACGAAAAAGGAAAAATGTATAACACCAAGTAACACAAAATAAAACAAATAATTTTCTATCATATTTCTAGAAGATTTCAAAAACAAAAAAGTTTTCGGTTACTTTACTTTTTTTATTATTATTCTGGTTTGTATCGTTGTAACTTTTAATTATTTTATATTTTCTTTATTTTTCTTATAAATGACTTTTAATTTTTACTTTTATTTGTAAGATAAAATAAAAAATTTTACAAGAATAAAATAAAAGTAACAACTAAGAACTTTTTGACTTTGTCTCATCATCATTATCATTAACAACACAGTCATCATAATCATCAATCTTTTGGTCTTTTTAGCTCTTTACGAGAATTTTTATGTTGTGTTTCTTTTTATTTTGGTTTGTTTCTGTTTTTCTGTGCTTTGTTATCTGATTTAAAAGAAAATTTTGTTTTGCGGAAACATTTTCCTTGGAAGCGGTACGTTCTCTAATTTACATTGGATTTTTAGTGTAACCAACATTCTTCGGTAGTTATTTTTATATAGGTATTTGTCAATGAGAGTTAGAGTAGGACCTATATTTAAGTAGATTTTGGTTTTGCTTTACCACATTACAAAATACCGATACCAATGCAAAATCTAAAATGCAAAAGCGTAGAATAAAATAAAATGCCTCACAAAATAATAGAAAAAACTTTCAAACAATTCGAATACACGACAGTCTACAAAAACAGTAATAAATTAGGACAAAAACGCACAATTGAAGAAACACCCCAAGAGAGAGAGAGAGAGAGACATGTGTATAAATAACGCGTACGGAATGCCGAAAATTTTACATTGGACAAACAGGTAGAAGCTTTCCAGAAAAATACAAAGAACATATCAACGACATAACAAAAACAGAACCAGAATCAAATTATGCGTTATATAACAAAATGAAAATCAAAAATACACTGATATACACACAAATTTAACAATAATACACAGAATTAGAAAAGGACACAATTATAAAGGCTCGATGAACTTGAAATATACAGGGTATCCGCCGGGAAGGTATACTACTTTGTTTGTTTATGGATTTTGATTAAATGAAAGAGAATGGATCTTATATTGATAAATATTTTATTTAATGTTGGTAATTATGTATGGAATACAATATCAGATAAATGTCCGCCTCTGTTAGCCTCACAAATGCGCGCCCTTTTGAGCACATTTTTCATTATATTCTCACACATTTCACGCGGTATTTCATTAATTTCATCACGAATATTTTGTTTGAGTTGCTCAAGCGTTTCTGGTTTGTTTGCATAAGCCTTACTTTTTATAGATATCTCCACAAAAAGAAGTCCGGAGCAGTCAAATCAGGCGGCCGTGGAGGCCAATCACCATCACCATTTTTTGAAATAACTTGTTGTGGAAAGAGTTCTCGCACTAATTCCATTGTAATCCTGGCTGTATGCGATGTGGTACCGTCTTGTTGATACCACATGTTAATCAAGCCCAAAGTATGCAGTTGTGGCGTTAAAAAGTTTTCAATCATATCACGATATCGCTCCCCATTCACAGTTACCGTTACGCCGTTTTCATTTTCAAAGAAGTAAGGTCCAATGATTCCTCCTGACCAAATTGCACACCAGACTGTCACTTTTAATGGATGTACAGGTGACTGATGAATAATGTGAGGGTTTTCCATTGCCCAGAACCGACTATTCTGTTTATTCACATATCCATTTAAATGAAAATGTGCCTGGTCACTCATTATGATTTTTTCATGAAAATCGGGGTTGTCATGGGCGAGCTGTAACATCCTATTGACACGATGGTTCATCGAATATTTTTCCATAATAAATTTGCCACGTGTCTACTTCACGACTGTCAAGTATGAACTGTCAATACTACTATTCGCCTAAATGGCGGCAAAACAAAGTAGTATACCTTCCCGGCGGACACCCTGTATAAACAAAAAAATAATAACAATTTACTTAACGACAAAATTAACACCAAAACCAATAGAACTTACACGTATGATAATTAAGCCAGAAGCCTTTTCAGCCCAGAATTTTTTTTAATTAAGTGTCGATACAATTTTCGTAATAAGATATTGGCATTCATATTTACACATTTAAAAATAAAATCTTTACAAGGAAGAATTTATTTAATGCCTCAATCAGAATTTTAAAAATTTATTGTACCGATCCCATAAATGCATATGCGAAATTATTGGTAGAAATTATTATTCTATCAAATGCAAATTTAGCCAAACTTCGGTTAATTTGAAATATAATTGCGCCGATCTCAGAATAGTCTCAGCCAAACCGGTACTGTTTTCAGGCTTCTGAATCATTAGGTAATAAAACAGCAAAATCCCATTACGGTATCACGAGGTTTACTGGTAGAAATAATTTATTAAATCTTTCTATACCCTTTGCATATTATGAATTATTACGAATTCCTGTAATTTTAGAATCTTCCAGCATCGATCTCAGAGATGTCTGGACCAAATGGGTAATAGCGAATATAGCAAATGGTAAATGTGCAAACATTTAGAGATCAGAATTTTTCATGTTTATTATACTTTATTTTACTACGTAAAAGAAAGCAAAAGTTTCTTGAGAAATATCAAAATTGGAATCACCAGAGGTGAAAACCTCATCATACTGGTAGGAAAAATAAAAAAGACACCCAATGTCTAAAATAGATTTTTAAAACTGACCGCACGACCACTTTTCCGCTTATTGACGAAGACATTTATAATTTTAAAGTCAGCTACGAACCTTTGAGAATTTAATAAGGTTACCGAATTAATTGTGCATTTATTTCATAAATGTCAAATTAAATTAAATTCTGTTATTTCTGGTCAATGAGTTACTCCTAATACTTGACAGTTTACCAGCTAATGTAAGGATGCATATGTAGTACCAGCACGATTGTTGTCCAATCCACAAAGCACGTTGTAATACAAAGATAATAGGATAAGTAAGGGGTACTTTCAATGAAACATTCCTTGAATTAATTTTTAAAAGAATCGTGTTACAAAGATGATCCTGCAACAATTGAAATAATGTGGCAGCGTATTGTTTGATGCATGAAATAATTTCAATGGAAACACTTTTCAATTCAACATTTTAGAATAAATATTTAAAAGTTTGCAATTTTGTCGTCGTAGCTAACGGCTTGTGACACGGTGCATTGTCTTGGTGAAAGAACACTTTTGTCTTTTGTATTTGGGTCCGTTTTTTGCAACTTCTTTCTTCAAACGCAACAATTACGCCATGTAATATTCGCTGCTGATGGCCCTTCCTTTCTCAAAATAGTGGACGAATATAATATGGAGGACCTTATCGGCGTTCGGGCTTCCAGAGCATTTAGCGTTACCGGGGTCTGTACGGGTACGTTTAAACTCAGCACTCAGCAAACCAATGATCGACGGTTACTTTCGAAGGAGCAGAGTTCATACAACACTTAACAAATCATTGCTTTGCTTGAATGGTATTTTTTTCTATCAGTGTTAAGCAACACGAAATTCATTTTTCCATTGTTTTGAACAAAAAAAATAATAGTAAGTAAAAAAACCAAAGTTTGTGTTTTCTAAAATAACCACTTCTAAACCGGATTGCTATAAATTTGACACTTATCGTTTGAAGGTTGGTACTTTCTAGACACTAATTGACCGACGGGTTATAACAGATGTTAAGCACACTCTCAAACCGAAATTGTGTGCAGATAATTGGAAAATAATAAAGAGCAGAACTATTAATAGGATAATAAAGAATAGTAATAATTAACAGTACTCTACAAAAATATTTGTGGAGTCTCTTACCAATGAAATGAACCAACGAAATGAACCATAAATATAATTTAAATAATCTCGCTATAATATAATATAATATAATGACTAGTATTAACTAAATCGAATCCTGAAACCTTATAAATAGCATAAAAGCAAGAGAAAAGGCAAACCATCTGTTATGGTTTTCTGTATTCGGTTGGCTTAATAGATTTATTTCTAAGAAAAGAGCTAAAAATTTACATATAAAGTAAAAGTTATACTTCACTGCCTTCCCCAATCTAATATAAATATGCCTATTTATAAAAATAAACTAAAAAACGAAATAGTTACACCTAAAAAACAGCTAATCAGGAACCTGCAAGGTAAAAGAGTTAATAATATTAACTAACAAATTCTACTATAAAATTATTTTCTAATTTTATTGTTTAGGTTATAGTTCCTAGATAACTAATTAGATCAGTAAATGAGTCAAAACACTTTAAGCTAACTATTGGATCCATCTACAACGAAAGTTATTAAATTACGAGTATAAATAAATGTTATGATGAATAATCAGCGATAATTATTTATTCGACACTGAAAAAGCACCATACACTTTATGCCTTCCTAAAAATTAAAATCCCGAACAACCGAAAATTATATTAAATTAAAAAATGCTACGTACCTTGAAAATATGAAAATTAACTAAATACTACTATTTTATGCATTATAAATTTATTTTGTAGTTTCTACAGCTACCGGTAATTCTAAAAATCCATGGAAACGCTGAAACATGAAATTTGTACTGAAATGAGTACTGAAATCTGAGACATCGAAATAACTTGCGGGTTCAGTTCAAATCAAATAAAGCTTTGGAAATACTATCATTTACTAAGAAGAACCGTTCAAGCATTTTTCACTGGTATGCTATGCAAATTCTTTTTCAGGAGATTTTCTAAAATCTAACAAATAACTGTTCCAATATTGGTAAGATAGTGTCGAGAAAACATAATATACATTTTGAATTTGATTTACACTTTTATTATCAACATTTTTAACAATTTTAACATCCGCTTTTATAAATGAAATATCCCTACATGAATCGGCATTAATATTTTCTGGAAAATATTTCCATTTTTCCGGAAAATTTACAATCAGTTTATTGATTTCATGCATTTTTGGTGTATTTCCATTTACTTTGAAGAAAACTGGGACTTACACACTAGGTTAGGTTAGGTTAGGTTTCAGTGGCTGCCATCGCACACTTAGGCCAGTTATGGCCCATTGTGATACCACAGGATCCGACATCATCAAACTCCTTAAACCTATTTAGTGCTATTAATATAGCGTAAAAGATCTCGCACATTGCAGCTTTCGAGATCAGAGAGGCTGTCCATGGTGTATTTGCCCAAGTGATCATGTCTTCTGCCAGCTTAGCGCAGGGTATGAGCATAGAAAGTGAACAAGAGTCTCCTCCTCCTCCTCGTCCCTGCAGCTTCTGCAGAAATCATTTGAATCTAGACCCAGCCTTCTCGCATGATCTCCGAAAAGGCAGTGTCCGGTAAGTACCCTTACAATTCTACCTAAATCACGCTTCTTTAGTGTGATTAAGATCTTAGAGCGCTTCAAGTTCAGCACAGGCCATACTTGTTTGACTATCCTACCGGTTGGACTCTCAAGCCACCTAGCATTCGCCAAGGCAACTGCTTTCCTATGGCTTGCCGTTTTCAGCATAGAAATAGGTCTCCCTAAACATTCTCTCCCTGATTCCAGTTGGAGAGTTGTACCGTACCTTGCTAACTCGTCTGCCCTGCAATTCCCCTCAACGTCAGAGTGACCCGGAACCCAGACCAACTGGATATTGAAATGCTCACTCATCTCGTTAAGAGATGTGTGACAATTCAATGCCACCCGTGACGCCAGGGAAACTGAATCCAGCGAAAGAATGGCCGCCCGACTGTCCACATAAATAGTGATATCAATGCACGATATCACATTATGCTTCAACCAGTTCATGACCTCTTCGATCGCTATAACTTCAGCCTGGTACACGCTGCAGTAATCAGGTAGACGAAAAGATAAATTGACATTTAATTCCCCACAGAACACACCCGCTCCCACTCTACCATCGAGCTTGGAGCCGTCGGTGAAGAAATTAACTGTCCCGGTCTTTATAAGGAGACCTTTGTTCCAATCCTCCCGAGAGGGAAGAATGACCTTAAAACACTTGTCGAAGCACAACATGGGTATTTTATAATCTAAATTCTCCAAGTCATGCCTCACCGAATTGACTATAGTTGAGTGCCCCTTTTGCAGGCACTTCCAACCAGAGGTCGCTGATAGCCGGGCGGCCGTATTAACCGCCATTTGCTTACCGATAATATCCAACGGGAGAAGATGCAGTATGACCTCTAAGGCACTAGTGGGGGTGGTTTTCAGAGCCCCACTAATGAGCAAACAGGCTGCCCTCTGCACCTTCGCCATCATGTTAGTATATGATGATTTCTCCAGAGCTGGCCACCACACACTCACACCATACAGCAGTATGAGCCTTACAACTGCCGTGTAAAGCCAGTGCACCAGCTCCGGTTTCAGGTCCCATTTCCTTCCAATGGCGTTTTTACAAGAGTAGAGTGCCACAGTGGCCTTCTTTACTCTTTTCATCGTGTTTGACTTCCAACTGAGCTTACTGTCCAGGAGAATCCCTAGGAATCTCGCCTTATCAGTAAGGACCAGCGTAGTACCATTCAGGCTCGGTGGAACCATTGCCGGAATTTTGTATCTCCTAGTGAAAAGGACCAGCTCTGTTTTTGATGGGTTAATCCCTAATCCACATCTGCTGGCCCAACCCGCAGTGATTGACAACGCATTTTACATCATATCCCTGACTGTTCCCAGGTGCTTTCCCGAGACAGCTATCGCCACATCATCGGTATAAGACTTACACACTAAAATGCACTTTATTAAATATATAATGAAAGTATTCTAAACATTTGGAGGTACAACAATGTTGACTTTCAAACGTCTAGAGAAATTTTCATGTCAACTCCACGCCGAATCAATATTAAATTGAAAATCTTTGGAAAAATAAACTTCACAAAAGATAGTAACAAAATTTAATTTATTAATCACAGCAAGTAATAAACATCACAAAATATTTCAATAAAATAAAATAATATACTTCTAATAAAAATGTAAAAAATCAGATCCTGTCTAAAATTTCACTTTAAATATATCCGGTAGAAAGCCTTATCAATTTCCGGCATAAAATCCATGAGAGATAATAAATCTTTTAATTTGGCTAGACCTATCTTGTAATTAAGTTGGCCGACGTCCTTAACAGTGAGTAGTTCAGTCAAATTCGCATTTTGTGACTTTCTGGTTTTAACCAAAAACAAATTTATTGGAATTAGTTCTTCATTAAAAGCTTTCCGGTACTTCAACTGATGTACGTTTTGTGATTCGTACAATAAAAATTTTGCGGATAAAAATGTTGGGAGGCTTAATGAAATAGAAGCTGCATTATAATTCTAAAAATCGGCCGGTTTCAGTTGAATGAGCTTCAAATTCACTTTATTTGAATTGATTGATTTCATGAGTCTTAACAACGAAATCGAACTATAAATCTCCAAATATTTTAAGTTTCTCTCAATGCTGCTATGAACTGCATCGATTTCTTGAATCTACGAGTGGCCAGGTTCGGAAAATTTATGTTCTATTTGCAATAAGTGTGGGTTACTCTCAAGTAATTTGATTAGAGCTAATGAAGTTATTCGGTTTTTATTTTGTGGAATGCATGACTCAGACCACAAAATTATTTTTGTTACTCCTGAATTGCCGTCTAAGACAGATGACAGCATTTTTACCAGGGCTGACGCTATGTCATTGCCGGTTCGTCCACTTAGCCCTTCATGCCATAATGCGCAATATGTAATATTGTTTCTATTGCAATGGCCTGTCAGATTGTATACATTAAATTTCTGCTTATAAAAGAAGCAGGAAACATTTGCCTTTGGAAGCGAAAACACATTCTGAAGGTCATAGCAAATGACGGCAGTATTACAATCTTGGTTATTGCGATCCTCATCCCTCTCTAGTTTAGCTAGTTCATGCACTTTACGATATTTGTTAAACAACATTATCTCATGTTCACTCGGATCTTTCAAGAGATGAAATTGGACACATCGGTCACATTGATCTTTTTTGGGATGAAAGAACGAAGAGTTGAACTCCTCATTGAAAACTTTCGAGTAAATATTAATTTTCACGGGATTGTCCGTAAAAGTTCTATATAAATTGTACATCTTTGTTAGATTTAGTGCTGGTTCTAAATACTGTTTCGCCGAATTCGCTCGACAGTAATGTGATTCCATTACTGGAAATTTCTGAATATGCTATCGAATGTTCACCAACTGATTTTCCGGAGTTTTAAATTTAACGTGTTTCCCTTGCATTGCAGAGCTTGATACACCGACTTTTTCGTCATGTTAAGTTTTATAATTATAATGTACCCGATTTTGGGATATGTCCAGCATCTTTAAAAATAAAACTTTACATACTTCAATTTGCACAGAGCTCTTTTCGAAAAAATACTGATATGTATGAACCCATCTTGAGATTATAGCTTGTGTCCTTTTTCTAGTTGTGCTTTTCTTAAAGATAAATTTTGAAAAGAAACATAGCTTCCCGTTTTCAGTTAGCTTCCAAAAACCAGAATGAATGATTTGTCGATCTTGAGCATTAAAATTAGTATTACACGTATGCTTGCAGTGTTCTCCGCAAGCAGGTTTTACAGCTCTTGCAGGTTGCGTTACCCCTCGTTGATTGTTATATTCATTTCCTCTATTACGCTCGCGTTTTGCTACATTTCTTTTCCAATTTAAAACGTTTCGTTTTCTTTTTCGTGAATGCGTAGGAACTGATTCAATTTTATCGCTATTTTCAATAAATAGCGAACTAGCCGGCGCGTCTGAAATTAAAAAATCCAATAAATACCAAAAAATTCAAAGAACTTGTCAATTCCTTACGATTGTTAAATATTACTGGTGGAGTTTCAAGGAGTCTAGGGTGCACAAAATCGGGATCCGCATCTGAGTCATCGAAAGTACATCATCAGTACAACAAAAAATGTTACGTACGTTGCTATAGTAACGCAGACAAGAAATAGAATGAGACTAAAAAACGAAATCCTTTGCTTTTATTTATTTATATTATTTCATCACGTGACTGAAATCTATGCTGCCCATTGGTTTAATTTAGGAGATAAACTAAACAAAATATTTCGGTTGTTAAAGGATATACACCAAAATAGAAATTAATTTTTTGGAGATTGAACAAATTTCCAAGAAAATTCCACATAAAGAAAATCATAGCAATTTGTTCAATCGAGTACATAATATAATTCGATGTCAGTTACATCAAAATACATCGCTATTTTTGGTTGATACACCAAAATTACCTCTCAAAATCAAGAGAACTAAAGGAGATATATCAATTTTGATCAGATATTAGGAAAGAGCGTGCTTTGTAGAGTAATACGTGATATGTAACTCTAAAACATCTGATCAACATCTGAAAACATCTAAAACTGAAAAATCTAATACATGATCGTAACATTGTTGGTGATGTACTGAAATTAATTATAAAAATTGTACCGTCACTGATGCATCGTCCGTCGTACCGCCCACAATATCCGAAAAATTTAAATTGAAATCTTCTAGGGTATTTCGCACAATTTCTACAGATTTGCTAGATGGGCAAGTTCTAGAAATCTTTTTGAGTCCAAGATTAATATCACCATTTTCACGAGAAGTATATACATTTATATTTATGTATCTCTTGTTTCATTTGCTAGTCCACTTGTCGAGTTTCAAACTGAATTTTTGCACCAATTTTGCAATTATCTAAGGCAATTACACTTTTTCAGTAAAATTATCTATTGACATTTATCTTTTTAATCCTTTGCCCTACGGGGCATAATATCGACAGCTCGTGTTTGTTTCAGAAACTTTAATTTGATGTATATGGTTAAATATCTAATAAGACTAGTAGTAGACGATCTTCTACCTACTGCATGATAACATGTTAGCACCTTTTTCACATCCAGCTGTTTCTCAAGTCGAAAACGTTTTAAAATATTTCTACAGAGAAATCATGAAATCAGCATCGTGGAAACATTTAAACAATTACCTAATTGAGAAAAAGCTGTTTGTGGCAAATGTACAAAAATTTTATCATGTAGAGGATCATCTACAACTAGTCTTATTAAACATTTCGCACCTACCCATAACATTAGGTATTTTTTAGATTCCGCAATAAAAATCGAAGGAAATTTACCATATTGCAACTAGTGCTATTAATGGCTAATAATGCGAGCGGCTGATAAATGTCCGAGGGTGCTAGCCCGATGATTTTTTACTAACCGAGCATTATTACCCATTAGTAACACAAGTCGGATACTTTATTTTAAATCATTCTCGACTATAATGGCATTTTATCAACAAATGGAAAATGTTAACTCTAAATATAAACGCAACTTTTTTCTGACATTTCTCGTACATCTAAGTGACCTTTACATTTATTGTTTAATTGTCACTATTGTAAATAAATAAGTTTTTGATAATTGTGAATGAAATGGACGATCAGGATTATTTATTTATTATGATGAACTACAATTTCAATAAATAAATCAAATTGCGAAATTACATTCAAGTGTTTGATTTATATAAAAATTTCAATTCACAATAGCCTCGACTATTTAATTTTGTATTCACAATTGCCTCGACAATTAAATTCTTAATGGTATAGTTTAAAAATTTCTTTATTAGTATAGCTTTCTTTTCCATAAAGTGCCTATTATAGTCGAGAATGATAAAAAATTATCAATACAATTTAGATTAAAGTTTCCGTTCCTTTCTGTCCTATTTAAAATAAAATTATAAAACAAATTCAAAAATCAAAAGGCTTGCCAGTAAAAGCAAAATTAAATCCTACAAAAGTAGATAAAAAGCGTATTAGAAAATTCCAAGTATAAACTGAAAAAATATTAATGTTCTAGATTGTTTCCGAAAATATGACGTATAATCGGAAAAGGTTGGGCATTTTGAATTTATGGTGGGTTCGTGCCTTGGTAAGGATAAAATAAAGTACCCAAACAATCTAAAAAATCATTGTTGTTTGCGACGCCATTAGAAATTACAGGTGTGCAAAGTGAAAAGTTTATTATTTTAAATTATACTACTGTGGGCAAAAAGTAGTAAGACTTTTCAATTTAAATTTCGCGCGGAAAACCATTCGTCAGAGACCTTACTGGCATCGTTGAAATATCGGAAGGATCAGTGAAAACCATTTTGAAAGATCATTTGGGCCTAAGTAAAGTGAAAGCACGATTGGTTCCAAAACCACTCAATTTTTTGGAAAAACAGCGTCGCGTTGACGTCTGGCGATGCGTCTTGGATCTATGCTAACGACCCGAAAACAGATGATCAATCGGCCGAATATCGTGCCAAAGGTGAGCCGAAGCCGAAAAAATCACGTCAAAGCAAGTCAAAAATCAAGGTGATGTTGACAGTTTTCTTCGATTATCGAGGTGTGGTGCACTCCAAATCCCTCACGACCGGCCAAACTGTCAACAAGGAATACTATTTGAGTATTATGCGTCGTTTGCGCGAAGCTATTCGTAAAAAGAGGCCGGAATTATGGTTCGACAACTCTTGGTTTTTGCACCACGATAATGCACCTTCTCATACTGCATTGGTTTTACGTAATTTTTTCTCCAAAAATTCCACCCATATCGTTCCGCAACCACCGTATTCGCCTGACTTAGCTCCGTGTGACTTCTGGCTGTACAGCAAACTCAAACGACCGCTCCGGGGAAACCGTTTTGAGTCAATTGAAGACATTAAACGTGAATCGCTACGCGCATTAGAGGCTATTCCGGAAATTGACTTTAACAACTGTTTCGAGGATTGGAGAAACGTTGGCACAAGTGTATTGAGGGCGAGGAGGATTACTTTGAGGGGGACGAAATAGATTTGGAGAAATAAATAAAGAATTTTAAAATTATGAACAAGGTCTTACTATTTTTTGCCCACAGTATTATAGTGTTGTTTATATACTATAAAGTGAATAATCAAAATTTTTAAATAGTTACGTTATAAGTTAGAATACCTAATTTATATTAATAAAATGTGTACAAAACTTGCGTATGACTTTAATTTTCCATATTGGCTGGCTGATAGCCCTATCTTATTTTACATCCAGGTGAGGTTACCAAGATGTTTAAAATTTTGTTTCGAGCTAATGAAACATTGAATTCTTTAAATTAAAAAATTTGGTCGTCTCATCAGACTGCAGTGACCAAACTACAAAAATATTAATAATACTTCGAACTTGCATACAAAGTATAATCACAATGACTTAGCGAATTATCATGATTCGGTACGCAATTGGCAACCCTTAGTAACCTCGAATTTTATTGAATTTAACGCATACATGCGATTTCTATATGGACGCATATAAATTTCTATTGAAATCGCATATATCCGTTAAATGCAATAAAGGTCACTATAATAATAATAATAATAATTCACTAAGATTCACCACTAAGTGAATACTTTGTTTGCAAGTTCAAAGTATTTTCAATATCTTTGTAGTTTGGTCACTGCAGTATGATGGGACGACCGAATTTTTTAATTTAAACCCCTGAGATATACTCGACGTGACCGCGACATTTCTAAATGTCAAAAACGTTGTTTTCCATAGCCTGCTGAAGACTCGTTAAGCGCTGTAGTTTGAAATAATATATTTTTACTTTTGTCAGGTCGGTCACGCTGAGAATATCTCAAGGCAAAGAATTCAATGTTTCATTAGTTCGAAACCAAACTTCCGACATCTTGGTAACCTCACCTCGATATAAGACTAACATATTTTTATAAAATTCTGTAAATGTTGTATACCGTGATAATACAACCAATTGTGGTAAGCGGATTTAGTTATTAAGAATAAAAAATGTATAATGCTTTTACTAATTTTATTTGAATAATTATTTGATTTTTTAATCTCATTAAAATATGTCTTCAGTTTAGCCATTAAGATTAAATTTTTATTAATACGAATATGTTCATAACAAAACACAAAATCAATTGCTATTAAAAAGTTTTGAAATATTAATTTAACATTTTGTTATGATTTATTTCCGTTAAAAAATATCGCACCGTAATATTTAAAACACCCTTTGAAAGCACGTGCGTAAGCACACATGTAATTTTTGCTTGCTCAAATTCATCATTTGTCCGACTTCTAGCGAAACCATTATTAGAAAATATTTCGGACACTTTTGCTGAAATGTTCAAATGAAAATGAGACGTAAGTTTCGATTTGATTCGAGAAAGGAAAGTTGCAAGATTCCAACCCTGTTTTAAGACACCCTTTTTTCATATCTTTTATGCAAAATATGTTTGCGTTTTATTGTAAGTTTAAGTGATACCGCTCCGTTGAATTAATATAAACTAACTGAGTAACTGGATTAAAGTACAACAAAGTACGATAAAATTAACAGCAATATTACGCCATTATTATTATAAACGTTAATTTAAAGGCGGAAACTGGGAATTATTAAAATTGCAAATACATTCAGACGATTCAGCTTCAATGTAGCAACACGTATAAATTTTACCATTATTAATAAAAAATGGTAATTACCAGTCGGATTTAGAGTTAGGTAAAGTAAGTTTTATTGCAATCAAAATCTCTTATTATTAAATTTTGGAAGATTACCAGACATTTTTTGATTTTGCTGCAGGGTGACAACGTCTGCGGAAACCGTTTTTAATTTTTTCTCCCATTTAGAATACTTATACAGTTTTATGTATACAATAAAACAAAGTCCTTGTATTTAAAAAAATCAGTTTACTCCTTTTATTTATTGAACCATGTTTAAAAAATATCGTCTCGCTATTATCGAACTTTTCGCAGCTGAAAATTCAGAATACACCATAATTCTACGTTATCATCCTCTACGTTTATCAGAATTGAAAATCATAACGATAACACGATACTGAAAGTTACGTAATTCTTCGGATCATCCAGGAAGGGGTCGTTTAATTCACCAAATTACTCAAATTATGGCGCGCCATGTATAGCAAAGAGACCCAAGCAAATCGAAAAAAATATGCGTACCAGGTCCAAAAAGCCCATCTTCTACTCAATTTGAAGGTTATACGTCTTGAAAGATGTAAAGTATTAGTTACGGTGTGGCAAGTTATCCAGAAAAATTATGTTTATCGATGAGAAGCTGTTTATCTGTATGATTAGGGCAGGATTTATCCCTATGACAAAGACACCGCTTAAATTCATCAATCAAGGATCAAAGTGCACTAAGAAGTTTATCGCCGTGTAATTCTCGAGAAAATATTTTCTAGCGACAAAGAGACTTAGCATTGGAGAGAAATTTTCGATTTTTATCAACGTTGCAATGATCACCGCTGTTGGCTTATGGTTTTAAACACTTAAATATTTAGAAATAAATATTTTAAAAATAAAAAATCTTTTCATTTTTCACTTTTACATTTTTATTGTATTTCTATCATGCCAACGTTTTACGTATAGCATTCAAAACTGACTATATCTTTTCTTTACAATATCACTTAATCTACCTTTTCCAACTTAATTTTCTAATTCATCAATAATTTTATACTATGGCGAATCACATATTAATTACACGTTTTGTACGAAAACGATAATGAAAATTATTTTTTTCATTCGACATATTATATTACAATATTCAAATTTGCGTATAATTATGTCTATATCTAGCTTGTGCTATGGGATAGGGTCGGTCAGTACACCGCGTCACTTGAATAGGGCAACATAATTTTTTTCGTTTTCCTAACTTATTATTTTCCTTTTCTCTTGAGTTATTGTCTTTTATACGTTGTTGGGAAAAGAAAGCAATAACAAAACCAATTAATAAGATTCGTTCATTTCTGAAGTAAACCCGTTATTTTTTAATCTTGTTTAAAATAAGAAATAAAAAATAAAACACTCTCTAAAAATTTGTTTTTCTTTAAATCAATTTTTTTACTGTTACGGTGAAGTTAATTAAAGGGTGTTTCAAATTTAAAACTACTTTGATTTTACTTGAACTCATGGGTCGTAGATAAATGAGGTTGAGAAAGCTAAAATTAATGCTTACAAAGAATCAAATCGTATGCATCGCGCGATTGCAAGTAAAATCGGCAGAAGCAAATCGGTTATCAATAATTACCTCAATAATATTAAAAGCTATGGCAAAAACATGAAAGGCCGAATAACAGAAGTTACACCACCGCAAGACAAACGTGCTATCGTTCGGAAAGCCTCGAATTCCGCATACTCTGTGACGAAAATCAAAGCAAGAAAATGGTATAACAGCAAGTTTAAGTACTGTTGTTCGATGTATTATTAAGTGTGCTAAGCATCTTAAGTTTAAAAAACTGTAAAAAAACCGCTACTGAATGCTTTGCGGAAAGAAAATCGGTTGGAATGTTTTAGAGCGCATATGACCAGAAATAATGAAAGGCTTACTTTGGTGTTCAGCAATGAAAAAAATTTAATTTATATGGGCCAGGGGATCAAGTCACGTTCCGTGAAAATAGTAGGTTTGAATTGCTCATAAAAATTTTAGATTTCACACAGTGGAATTTAAAACTACATGCGAATAATTTAAAGTACTAGATTACTAATGAAAAAAGCTTTTCATTTTCATTATTTCACGGAACGCGACTTGACCCCCTGGTGGCTACAATAATTATTTTCACGATTATTTTTCAAGAAAGGATGAAATGTTTTTGAATCGGCATCACCACAGAGAAGACGGTATTATGATCTGGAGCGGTATTTCGTCTTATGATACCTTTGATTTAGTTTTCCCAACAAGCAGGATGATTGGAACATGATACAAAATAACGGGTGTTTTTTTAGGAGGTTTGTTTTTCCGATAGATGTCGTTTTATTTTATGACAGTTGTTTTGACAGCTCAAAGTGGCATTTCTACTCAGTATTGTTTGGCAAATCATTATGAATAGGTTAACTCCAGAACAACGTTTTCAAATCGTGGAAATTTATTTTCAAAATCAGTGTTCAATTAAAAATGTTTATAGAGCACTTCGTGAATTTTATGGTGCACATAATCGTCCGTCAGAGACCACCATAAAGAACGTAATTACCAAATTTCGGTCTACATTCACTCTTTTGGATGCCAAGCCACCGACAAGAATGAGAAGAGTTCGTACAGAAGAAAATATTGCTGTCGTTGAGGCCAGTGTCGAAGAAAACGACAATTTATCGATTCGTCGTCGTGCTCAGCAAATTGGACTTTGTCCATCGACTTTATGGAAAATTTTACGTAAAGATTTGGGTTTGGTGCCATACAAAATTCAATTGGTGCAAGAATTAAAGCCACACGACCATCGTTTGCGCCGTGAATTCAGTGATTGGTCGTTAAATCAATTGAACGAAGATCCATTTTTTTACCGTAAAATTCTCTTCAGTGATGAGGCGCATTTTTGGTTAAATGGATACGTCAACAAACTAAATTGTCGCATTTGGAGCAAAGATAATCCACACGCCGTTCTAGAATTACCAATGCATCCTGATAAATGTACTGTTTGGTGCGGTCTATGGGCTGGTGGGATCATCGGTCCATATTTCTTTAAAAATGAGGAAGGACGACGCGTTACCGTGAATGGAAATCGATACAGAACCATGTTAAATGAGTTTTTGTTGTCAAATCTTGAAGATATGGATATGAATGAAATGTGGTTTCAACAAGATGGTGCCACTTGCCATACAGCACGTGAAACAATCGACTTATTGAAAGAAACTTTCAACGACAACATTATTTCGAGAAATGGTCCGGTGAATTGGCCTCCGCGTTCGTGCGATTTGACGCCACTCGATTACTTTTTGTGGGGATACGTGAAGTCATTGGTTTATGTGGATAAACCTCAATCGATTGACGCTTTGGAAACCAATATTCAACGTGTCATTGCTGACATACGCCCTCAAATGCTTGAAAAAGTGCTGAAAAATTGGACCTCCAGAATGACATTTGTGAAAAATAGTCGTGGTAGCCATATGCCAGAAATTGTGTTTAAATGTTAAATGCCAAAAAATTATCTACCAAATAAAAAAAAATTTTGGTCATTTCATAATTTTATATGTGTTTTATTCAAAAAAAAAATCGGCAACCTCTTAAAAAAACACCCTTTAATTCTGAAAAAAAATTCCACGATTTTCTGAAATTGTTGAACCATGTAATGGACATTTTTCAACACGATAACGTCCCGATTCATAATACGCGTGTCGTAAATAACTGGATTGAGAACCAAAATATTGCAATTTTACCCTGGCCCCCATATTCACCAGATTTGAACATCACAGGAAACGTTTGGAGATGGCTAACACGAAAAATTTACGAGGCAAGAAAGCAGATCGAAGACACCGAGGAACTAAAAAGATGCGATCAAATCAGCTTGGAGTGAAATTTCTTTAAATTACTGGAAATCGCTAAGCGATTGATTCCTAATCGAATTTACTAAGTGATTTTAAAAAACGGTGATAGTACCACCTAGTAAAAATTTAAATTTAATATTTTGTTTTGTTTTAAAAGAAAATAATAAAGAAGTTGAATTTAAGTGTTCCTGATTGAATTAATGTTTTGCTTTGTTCATTATTTTGTCTTCTTTTAGTTGGCCATATTCAAGTGAACAGCTTAAAATTTGCGATATCTCAATATGAACAAATCTCATTGATTGCTTTTGTTAGTGATTTCTCTACCCAACAATGCATAAAATAGAATAACTCAAAAGAAATGGAAAGGAATAAATTGGAAAAATGAAAATAATTATTAATGTTGGCCCTATTCAAGTAACGCGGAGTGTACATCTAAATTTTAAAACAATATTTAGTATTTTTCTATTTAAATTATACATATATAATCCATCGGTCAGTAAATCCCGAGACTGACTCGTAGATGACGCATCTAATAAAAAACTCGTGAAGTACCAACATTCAAACTATTTGTGTCAAAATTTTATGAAAGCTGAACGTTACTTTACAAGTTACAGTTGTTATAGTAACGCTATACTCATTAGCTGTTTGCTGAGTTTAAGCCTGGCCGCGTAACGATGGCAAAATTGCATGAATTGAAGTTCGAATTGTTTTTCCATCCAATCTGGCTTGTTTTGAGGCTAAAGATAAAAAAGGCATCAGATCGTTAGAGAAGCGTTTGAATGATTGTATCACTATTGAACAAAACTATGTTGATGAATAAAGTCGAATTTGGCAAAAAAAACTATTTTTAATAGTTAGCCTCGGGACTTATTGACCTGTATGTAAGCTCTGTAACCGTAAAATTTCCAATAGATACTAAAGTTGTATTCAAAAACGGTAACTTGGTAAAGCGAATGAATACCGAATATAAAACACTGTAGTGTTTGCTCTGAATGAGATGCTTCTGATAAACTTATTAATTAAGAATTAAATTAGTCCTTCTATTTTATTTTCACATCGTATAAACAACAATAAATCATCAAAATTGGATAGCATTTTAGTGCAGTGGTCTGTAAAATTTTTATTTTGATAAGCCATGGCGATATACCATTGAGCAACGGGTAATAATTATTTAATGCACAGAAATACCGTGAATTCATGTGAAATTTAAATTTATTTTTCGCAAATTTTTTTCAATCAAAATTATTCTTGATAACGGAGAAATCACACCTTTGTTGAAAAATTTGCTGTTTAATCAACTCGAACAATTCGAAAGAATTTTTACAATTACATACATCTAAAATAACTAGTAGCAGTCTTATTAATTTGCAACTATTATTAATTTTAAATCGAACTGTTCTTTCTACTTTTACAAAGTATTTTAAATTACATAAGATAATCATAAAAATTTGCGACACTGATTTAATTAAAACTTGTCATTCGCTATATCGCGGAAGTCAGAAAAACTGGTTTCCGAGGCGGTGGTCTCCTCTACAGTTGATACGGACTGAGCGAAACCGATACCAAATTCTATACCAACAAGGAATATTCACTGTGTTTTGTATAATTTGTGTTTTTCTTGAATAGATAACTAACAAAAAATATACATTTACTCTAACTACTGAAAAATTTGAAATGCAGCAGCTTCCAATTCCCAAAGTTAATTTGTATTCAAACAATAATGTATTCTCGAACCAAAACGAAAAATTGCATTAAAATCCACCATCAGTATCCGAAAGACAATGAAAACCGAAAATTGAAAAAAGCAAACAATAAAGGAAAATAATTTCGCCAGTCGGAACAGCGTCAATATAAAAAACATCGTTCACTATCGTTACTCGTATGTATATATGGATATGCACAAAAATACATACAGCATATATAATATACATACGTGATAAATTATCCGATAAAATTTTTATCAAAATATAATTTTTCGTTATTACCTTCTTATCATCAAATGGGAAATTTTCGAACGTACTAAAAAAAAAACAATAACACACAAAAGTTATTTTTGTGTGTTGCTTTTCCAATATCATTATTAGAACATAATTTTATGGCAGTCTATTTTCATGAGTATCATAAAAATTGTTTTTGAGTTTTTCATTCATCTAATTCGTTATATGTATCTATCTATCGATTACGTACAGACGTACATGTTAGTACCGAGACGACACACAAACAATAAGATGAGCTAAATATGGTTATTTTTTATGAATAACTATAAAATTTTAGCATTATTACATTATCATTTTCTTATATGTATTCTTATCAAGAGTACCATATCTTTTACTACTTTACGAAAATTGAAAATAATCAAATATCAAACTAAAACGTATCTCCCTGTAGTATCTATAATCTTTACTATTGATGAGCATGTTTGCCAGTAATTTGAATAGGAGATGCATGTAAGTAGTCAAATTCGTGTATCTTTGGCTACGAAAGTAATTTTCGGATCTTCAACGGATTTGGAAAATTGAAATTGGGAGAAGTCTAATTTAATATTGTAGAAGAGTGATTGATATGAAAAATTAGGTGTCCAGAATAATATTATAAATAAGATTAATTTTTATTGCATGTACTGATGAAAATTTTTATTATTCTTACCACGGAAACAACCAAACCAAGGTCTGTGAAACTGCATTCCCGAAATACATATGATCTCACTTACTTCAATCATCACTTGCATTCTTCTTCGATGGACGGTTACCTTAGAAGAAATAAAACGCTACGTCCAAACTAAGCTAGTTTTAAGATAAATTGAAATCAATTTGATCGTCTACCGTGTTAAGTATTTTTGATAATTTTTGGATTTGGTTGCTATCGCGGAAGACGGTGGAATGATGTTTAAGAGGCAAAAATTGATGGTTACGCAATATGACCCTTCATAGATCATAAAGAGAAATGTTTTCCAATAAGTAGGCTGAATGTATGTGACCAAGTAAACTTTTCCGTTGAAAGCAGCATCTGGAAGTAAGAGTTTGCTTTCAAGGGTGTAAATATTATTGTCCTTGCACATCATTGAATGTGGAGGTTTAGCATGCCACATTTTCATAAATTGGTTTGCTATAATCATAATCCCAGGCATGTACATCACATTCCACTTGGAATCTTGCATAAGTGAAAGACAGTGAACATAAAGTCTACATCCTTGAAAAAAATTGTTGAGTAATATCGGTATATTAACCGTTGGCACAAAGATTGCAAACGTTAATCATTTCAACAACAACAATTGCGCAATTGAAGCGTGATTGTAGTTTGATCGATAATTAAAAATAATCGATGATTGATATTTTATCAATGCTTTTATTATTTTAATTTGTACTTGCACAAAATGAAAATGTACAAACTCCTGTAAATTTTAATTGTGAACAAGAACAAATTAAAATAGAAAATTGCGTTTTCGGTTGATGCAATACTGCGACATTCCACTTAAGTGAGAAGAAAGTTCCTGTTACGAAATTTACCAAAACTAATAACTCCTATTGCAGGTAAAATTACATAGAATGAGACACAATTATTTTATTGCTGGTATAATTAAGACAGAAACGAAGAATTTTGACAAAATAAATTCTAACATTTTGAATTAATTTCATGGTTATTGACTTTTTGTTAAGCGATAGCAAAAAAAATATTTTTACTATAAAACAATTGGCACTGATTGATTGCATTGCGAGCAAATAAAACAGAAGTAAAAATGATCTTTTAGTTTATTTTTAAAGTTTGCAATCTATTCTGAGCTGAAACCCTCCCAACTTATTCGCAGTTCGCTTTTCACTTCCTACCTGAAGTGTTACCCAAATCGAGGACGTATGTCTTAAGGTCCAATTTACGTAAAATCTCAAGTTATGCACTCCAACAGAAGGTCATAGTTGTGTTCATTTTCAGATCACCGATTATTATCAGATTAATTGATTGATTGGCGCGTAGAAGCAAGTACTGGACAAGTGTCCCGGATAACGCCTAGCCTATTCCTACAGCCTGTTTGCACATAACAATAGAAAGGATAGGAAAGGTATTTTTCCTTTTGTTTGGAACGGAACGACCTGGTTTCAGACACCTAGCGATCGTACGGCACAACACAATTCTAATCTACTTCTAATCTACTAGAGGAAGGATAAAGGTTTAATAGGTATAACGGATAACGATGGTATTGGTCTTCCACAGTTGCACTAAATCAGTAACCTGGGAAAAAATTATTATTATTTCACGTGCATCTGGCAATTTCCTGAAATATAATTCTACATTAATACTTTTCGTTTTTCCTAAACAAAATCGATTGATTGGATCGGCCCGGTTACAGACACCTAGGTAAAGTCGATAGTTAGTAACACAATTCTAGTCTACACAATCAGCAAATAATATTTCAAAGAAATATTATTATAGCACAAGCATTCGTAGATTTTCTGAAATTTAATTCTAAATTAATATTTTCCGGCTTCCTAAATAATATAAACAAGTATTAATTTAATTCTCTTCTCCTGCAACTCCATAACTTACAATCGAATTTCCTGAAACCATATAGTTATTTGAATTATATTAAAAATTACTGTAAAATGCATTAGTATTTAACCCCGGAATTGGCAACCACGAAATATCTTTCAAAAAGTTGCAAAATAAAAGTGAGACATCGCAAAGGCAATGATTCCTGGAAATCTATTAATGTTATTCAATGCCAGATTAACAAAGATTTTGCAACAAAGGCTTACCAATTTGGACACCACAGAATATTTGATTAATTACCAAGTATAATTATACTGCATAGGACATATTTATGCCATGCTCAATGGAACTTACCATTCCTCAACCAATCATCGTTAAACTGGAATTGACGGTGATTGGTTGAGGAAGGCCATTTCTCAATAAATAATGCCCAACTTCGGTGTGCGTAGCTGAATTTGGACGAAATTTTGGGATTCGGCCATAATGAATGGAACCACACCATTTCCCAGCCGATAATTCTCCAATTTAGATTGTAGAGCTGAGCTAGGATTCTATTAAACTAAGGTCAACATGTATTGGGATTTTACCGTGTCTTTTTGATGAAGTTCTACAATTCAACCATTCTGAATGAAACCCAGCGATATCCCAACCAACTATTGTCAAAATCACCGATTGTTATCAGATGCCGAAAAAATACCTTTTTCTGATCTCAGACTCTTACTCATTGGGAAAACAAATTTTAATCTCGGACTAGAAATAATATAGATGACCAACTACATTCCCTAGTTGATGAATCGTGAAAGGTGATTATATCGGCATTTGGAAATAGAGCAATGAGTATATTTGACATGATTGCCTTACCTAGAGACAATGTTGTGACAGTTTTGGGATTTAAACTAATTTTTGTTTTGTTTAGTAATATTATGTAACGTAATATATTTGGAAATTACAGAACTCAAGCCCAATATCGGTAGTGACAATACACGAAGTAGATGGTTTACTTGATGATAACAATGGGTTAATTAGAGATATTTCGGAAGCCAACGCGTCAAAATTTTGCTTGATCGTAACCCCCCACAAAAGGCATTGAAACAGTTCATTTTGCACAGAAATGATGCAGAGCGACTGGGAATCGTCAAACATAATGCAAATTTATTGACACGTATGTTAGAAGACACGTACGCCATCGCACTTCAATTTAAAACAATCAGTAAACTAAAACAAAGTACAATTTAAACGAGAAAAATTGTATTATTATGATAATATAGAGAGATTTATTATATAAAATAAATTTGTAATGACTGAAATAGAGTACCTTAATGAAATGAAATATAATATTTATCTAAATTAATAATTATTTTTTAATGAGACGAGCTAAATTACAAAGTATTGGTGTATTCGTTTCGAATTCGCCTACGTACGGAAAACTAATTTTTTCTTCGTCGTAAGTACAGGATTCTTCTTCATCTAAAACGTCATCTTCAAAATCGAACTGCATATTATGCAGGAAGAAACAGCTGCTAATGATATAAGAAGCTCTATTCATAGAGAAGTGTAATCTGCGGCATTTATTTAGGCACTTAAACGCATTTAACGACACCAAAAGCACGTTTCGCCGTATTTCTAGGTCGTATATTTTATTAAATGTTCTTTCTTGTTCAAGTCATCGTTGTAAAAGATATCCATTATCTTTTAAAAACTAATTATTATGCTGGGAAGTGTGTGGCTAGATTTGGTGTATTAGGATGGATTAGAGCTGGCGCCGTTGACCAAATCGCACAATCTAAACACTTCCTGGATATTTAAGTGAAATATATAAACTTTAGCTAGACCAAAACGACAAATTTATTTATTTATAATTTAATAAAATACATTTTTATTTATTCGTGTGATTTACGAAGAAACCATAAAGTAGAAGTTTAATACAGTTTAAGTTACAAAATAACTAATTAATAATTAATTTACATGTTATTAGACGAAATCACAGAATAAATAAATGGGAATTATTATTTTATAAGTATAAAAAAATTATATTCAAATCAAATTATTAGAACCTATTAACAACTAGCTTGGATGCGTAAAAAAACTAGCTCGAATATTATAAAATTTCAAAATATAAAAATTAATATTAATTTTAAATTAAGTTATAAAAAATAAATAATTTAAATATTTATTTACTTATTAAGCGTTAATAACTTACTATTTTGTTTATTTTTAATTTTAGATGTTGTGAATACATGAATTGCACTATAGAGTAAAATATTGCTCCACAGATTTTCGACAAGAATTAGGTGATCGTTAGAACAAGAACATTTTTCAACGTTCATATGATCTATTTTCTCTAATGTTAAATATTTTAAAATTATTTTTGGTTATTTAACTTAATAAATTGTTTTTCGAAACGCCCGATTGGTATTTCAAACACTTTTAAGCAGAAAATATCAAATGAAAATTGAGCAGGATATTTTGAGCCGCCTCGATCCAAATATTTTATGTAATCTAATTGATTTATTTGGTTTAAATCCTAGTAATTAGTGTTTACATACAAATGTTTTACTAGTTTTTATCATTGTTGATAAATATGCCAATTTATTGAAAAATAATGGTTTGCTCTGATAAATTCAGAAAAAAACAAGACCACATACCAGTGCTGTTCATTCTACTTGATGATAAGGCTAAAGTGAGAGTACCCGCAGAAGAGAAATATATTGTTTTTTTTCTAAAATCCCTCTAATAGTACTGAATACCATCTGGCTCTCATCCAGATTAAATTTTTTTTCATCGGAAAAACTGGTCTATTGATTAATAATGGTTAGTTATAAAAAATATAGAACCAAATTTTTTCATTTACCTTTGACCAGTCCTTTCTCATATTTGCTTTTACAAATTCACGTCTTGTGGCTTATGCTGTGGCAATAGTTTTGGTACATGTTTCTTTTTTGTGTAATTCAGATGCCCAAGACCTTTTAAAGCCCGACGAATCGTGTTTTGGGGCATATTTAACTAGAAATCTCTTTTCAGGCGCTTAATAGTTTTCGTGGAATTATGGACAGCTTTACCAGTCCTCGTATTTTTCGGCAAGCCATCTTTTTTTGGGTCCTCCGGTTTTTATTGTTCCGTAGTAGGATTTTTTAAATAATTTGCAGCCGTTAAATGATTGCGGCCTATTCTTTTCCTAAAAAGATAAAGCTTTTCCTAAAAAAGTTTGAATTTGGCCTTTTTCCTCGTGCGATAAGTATTTTCCACGTGGCAATATTTTTATACATAATTTGGGTATTTGATAGACCGAATAAAACTAAAATATTTATTCATTCGTTAGGGTTAGCGAGAAAAATATAATCAAAAGATACTGTGGTTATAGAGGGTGGGCCATAAGTCACTGAACATTCTATTTTTGACATAATTTTTTTATTTTGTATTTTTCTCTTTTTATTTTTCAGTATTAGAAACAACGTTTGGGAGATTCAATAGCCATGTATACGATTGAGGAACGAGCTTGTTGAGTTTTATTTTGCTAGTCAAAATTCAATAATTCAAACCCAAAGAAAATTTCTAACACCAGAAATGCCTCATCACGAAATCAAGTACGCAATCTAGTCCCTCGTTTTCAGTCATCGGGATCTGTTAGTGACTTATCTTGAAATGGAAGACCGCTTGAAGCACGAAGCCAAGATAATGTCGAACGAGTTCGGGAGAGCGTAAATCATAACTCTGAAATATCGACTCGGAAACGTGCCACTCAGCTTCAAATGTCAAGAACTTCACTGAATAATGAAAAAAAATATATTGCTGTTTCCGTACAAGATACAAATGGTACATGCAATCTTGCCGCAAGACTATGCAACTCGCTTAAGATTTTGTACAAAATTGACCGAATTATTAACGGATGATCCTGATTTTATGAAAAAAACTTTTTGGTGCGGAACATCAGCAGACAAGATCTACGGCTCGTACTTCTTCCAAAACGAAAATGGCAATGCATTTATTTTAAATGGTGAGCGTTACAGGGCTATGTTAGAAAAGTTTTTGTTTCCTGAAATTGAGTATTAATAAATGTGCTTTCAATAACACGGAGCTACGTCCCATATTGCAAGGGAAACAATGAATTTACTGCGAACGGTTTTTAGTAACCGTATCGTTTCACGATTGGGAGATGTTAATAGGCCATCACGATAACCAGACTTAACACCACCAGATTTTTTTTTTTTTATGGGTAATTTGAAAGATGGTGTATACGCAAATAAACCGCAAGGACTGCAACAACTAAAAGACAACATAATAAATGAAATTATTACGATTGATCAACCAGTTTTGGCTTCAGTTACGGACCAGATACAGCAAGAGCAGCAGCTTGTGAAGAGGCTGATGGCAGACATCTAACAGATATTAATTTTAGAATTTAATTTTTTTTAAACTTCATGATTAAAACTACCTTTCGTAATCAAAATTATTCATTTTCAATAAAAATATTGTAAAAAAATTATATCAAAAATACAATGTTCATTGACTTATGCCCGACTCTGTATAAAAATAAAAATAATTATTTTGAAAAAACTGTTTTCATTTTTTTCAAAATAATAGAATCTTGAAACGGGGTTTTCCATGACGAATCACATACATATATACTTTATTTTTTTGGCATTAATTTCTTTAAATTTTCTGAATCAGTTGTTTAAAAAAATGGAAAAACGAATGTGTATAAAGTTATGGATCGCACTGCATATAACTAACGCCTTAATTCGCTTAAATAATGTAAAGTTGATGTTTTTAAATATTGCAGGCGGTTTATTTTATTTATTAAACTTTTGAGTTACTTACCATTACGTAATCTCTTTTTATAGATTTTTCTTTAAAATCTGCCTGACAGGAGGTCGTCTTCAGATGATTTAAAGTTTGTCAACCGAATAGATTCGCACTGAAAAATCAACACAGAAAAATCAAAAATTGTAGTAAAAATTCTAATCTATAAATTTTCTCGAAATTTTCCATGTTGTCTCAGTATGACCCTATTAGAAAAACAACCGAAAGTATTGGTTGCTAGTGAGTTTTTGAAGTATTGGCAGGAAACTGAAAACAACATATGAACTTATACTAAAAAACTTCCACTTGTAACCAATTCTGACGTTTGTTTTTCTAATAGCTAAGGTCATACTGAGACTACGGAAGATTTGGGGAAAATTTTTGAATTAGAATTGTAGCTCTAATTTTTTGATTTTCGGTGGCTATATAGGTTCTTCTCAGTTTCTCGCCAATATCTCAAAAACTTCTACTAGTAACCACTGTTGTTTTTCTAACAACTAAGGCAATACTGAGACTACATGGAAAGCGTGGAGAAAATTTATCGGTTAGAATTTTAACTAATTCTTTCTGAATTTCTGCGGCCATATTTATAAGTGCTTAGTAACTCCCACAGAAAAATCAAAAATTATAGTGAAAATTCTAATCAATAAATTTTCTCCATATTTTCTATGTAGTCGCAGTATTACCTTAGCTAATAGAAAAACAACCGAATGTAGAGGTTACAAGTGGGAGTTTTTCAGATATTGGCCAGAAACTTAGAAGAACTTCTATGGCACGAGGAAATCAAAAAATGATAATGAAAACTTTAACACATACATTTTCCCCAAATTGTCCCCAAATTTTCCATGTAGTCTCACTATGACCTTAGCTGTTAGAAAAGAAACTAAAGAATTAATTACTAGTGGGAATTTTTGAGATATTGGCCAGAATTGAGAAGAACTTATATGTTCGCAAAAGTTCTATGTATTTTGTCGGAATTATAAGCAAATAGCCGAGTTCCCTCTAGCTCAAATTTCATTTTAATCATGTAGAATGTACAGATACAATATTTTAGTAAAATTTATATTTCAATCAAAAATCAATCTAGAAACCAAATTTCATAACGATTGGTTATAAAATAGCCAAGTATAGTCCATCGGGAACAGATCCTAGAATTTTGTCCAAAACTAACTTTACCATAAAATCCCTAACCAAAATACCATTATGCAAATTTCCCCAGAAAAAGGGAAAACGGAATATTGTTCCGGAGATCAATCAATTTTTCATTTTACGGATCAATTTTAATATTTTATTCCGCAGGGATGTTTTATTTTGCGAAAAAAGAGATACAAAATTAATAAAAAATTTCTGCTGGTAATAAAATAACAAAACAAATTCTCTTTTGTGATAGGGCTGCCACTTGTGGCGATGTTTTCTAGTTAAGCCCATGTCATTTGCATTTAACCAGAACTTTAATCTGTACACTTGGCGGGAAATGACTTTAGAAAATGTTAATAACATAGTCCTAACTAAAAAAACCGTAGTAATAATGATGAACAATTAGCCAAGAGTGGTTTAGTATTAACCAGAACTTCCGATTTCCTATATAATGTGCAAGCATTACACTTTCTCATGGAATGGACTCGTGGATTTGGATATCTGTCCACATATCCCAAGAATTCTTTCATATATATGCATAATCCTTTTCGGGTGGCTCGGAGAATTAATGTGAACCAAGGACACCATACATTATTTCACACATCTCAAGAATTATGAGTCGGGCTGTTTCTTTTTCGAACTTCCAACTCCAACCTAAACTAAAATTTAATTTTAATGTTGAAATTCAATAATGGGTCAAAGTTGTATGCATTTACAATATGTAAGTGCTAAACGACATTCAGTATTTATTCTGTTTTTTCCTGATATTGTTTCCATTACAGCCTTCACCAATTTAATAGGAGTTTGAATGTGTTTTTATTCATTATTTTATGAATAAACGATGGATTAAACTCTTTTAATTTAAGGAATGTTACCTTATGGTACCGTGGACATTTCTCGGACGGTTTATCGGGCTGACACTGCAAGAACGGTTTCATGTCGACGAGTTTCTCATAAATCTTTTAACTTTTTTAACTGACCAAGATGTTCAGTTAGCTTTTGAAGCTTTTTTCGCGGTTCATTTGTGCTTAGGTATATAACCTATATACTAACTATAAATATTAAAAATGAAACTTAAATTTATTATAAAAATAAAAACAAACTTGATTAAACTAATTAACTCTATATATTTTGAATAAAAATATCTGTCTTATCGTTTGCTATCTCATTTATGAATTTAATTCATTTATGAATTTAATAATCTTAAAACATTTGAAAATTGTTCTGGTACTAAGAGCCAGATGTTCAGGTATCGCTGGTATAAAAAAAGGTCACAGACTGTAAAAAACCCAAAGTAACTATAATGGGATCATAAAATCAGCTAAAAACCAAAAACCCTAATCCAGTGCAACACAACCACAACTTGAAAAAACATTTTCAAAACAATCCCCAGAAACAAAACTAGAGCATTGCTAGAGATATTTACAAAACGTATGCATGATACATTTAATGTGTATGTGACACATTTAAAATACCCAGTCGTAACTTTTTGTCTGGTCACCAACCGGGATCAAATGCGGGACCGTTGAATAACAGAGCGAACGCTGTACTTACCCGGCTATCGAGAGCTGCGATTCAATCACAAACAATCCAGATTACTGGATAAACTATGTTTTTTTCCCACAGTAAACTACAAACGCCAATGGAAGGGCTTTGTTATTTACAAAAATATTTTACCCAATATACAATTTCTTTTTGTAAAACTTTCATAAACAATAATACTGCCTAATGAGCAATTTACATACAATGATATTCTGCAGATGCAGATAACCTCAAAAACATTCAATATTTTACGAACAAACTTCGAAAAATCTTAAAAATTGATGTTCATGAATCTACAATGAACGTAGTCTCAACTTCACGTCTTAATATGAACTGAACACTGAATAAATTTTATTTCATGTTCGACGTGTTTCAAAAAATTAAGTATTAAAATTAAGTAAAATTAAGTATAGTATTCATGAAAAGCGTTTACCTCTAGATTTTTGCAGATTTACCGTTCGATATTTCGACGAAGCAAAAAATTGTAATTTTTAAGAAATCTCAGTCTGTGTACATATGCCTATAGACTAAATGTCTTTTGGTGCTCTATAGCCCAGATGAATTAATTGATTTGAGTGAAACTTCATACAAAAGATATTTCGATAAATTGGGAGATTCCAGTGAATTTTAGCTGAATTGTTCCACCGGAAGTGACAGCTCCAATAGAAGCATTTTCGTGTTTTGTAAATATTTTGAAAAGTATTCCATTTACTAGAAAAATGCATTCCACATTTTCTGTAGGTGGTGTAGTCTTGTTTGGAATGTTTCAGGAGAATATGCATTTCCCAAAAAATTATTTTAATGCTTGTACTCGTTTCAATTTTAACATAAGAAATTTTTTATGTTATTTCGCCCTTTTTAGATTTGACCCTTGGCTGTATAGGGTGGGACAAATAATTTTTTTTAAATGCAATAAAACAAAAAGTTTTCAATATTTTTTCAAATTTATTTTTTCATTGTAAAGAACAATCCTTCCGATTAATTATGGAATACTATTTCATTCATATGACTGCCTCGGCTGGCCTTGACGTACTCCATACGGTCGGTCCAATTTTTGAGCACATTTTCGATGGTATGCGGCATTATGTCTTCAATAGCAAGGCGGATATTGTTCTTGAGAGCGTCAATCGTATCGGCGTTGGTTTATCAGGTTTATCGACGTAACACTTATCTTTGACGGCACCCCAAAGATAATATTCCAACGGCGTCAAATCACAGATCCGAGGCGGCCAAATCATATCAGCATTTCGGCTGATAATTCGATCTTCGAAGACAGTGCGTAAAAGATCATTTGAAACGTATGCTGTGTGGCATGGAGCGCTGTTTTGTTGAAACCAAATGTTGCCTATGTCCTCCTCTTCAAGTGCCAAATAGTCACTCGTTGAGGATGCATCGGCTTCTCTACGATCACGTGCGGGTTCTCCGTGCCCCAAATGCGACAATTCTGATTGTTTACATAGCCGCCAACATCTAAATGCGCCTCATCCGAAAAGATGATTTGTTTGCCAAAATCGGCCTCTTCTTCAAGTCGATCGCAAACCCACTCAGCGAACCGAAAACGCAATGGCTGGTCTCTTTGCTTCAATTCCTGAACCAATTGAACTTTATACGGTGTCATACCAAGATCTTTATGCAGAATTCGTCGCAATGTTGTGCGTGAAATGTGACGAGTTGATGTTCTCGGCGACTCACGGACATTCTCGGCTACAGCATCAATATTTTCGGGAGTACGCTTAGTTGGCTTCTTGGTTCGTGTTGGTTTATTAATTAGCAAGCCTGTTTCTTTACCTTCCCGGCGTGAGAGCTCCCGGCGCTCCCGGCTCCCGGCCCCTTACCATACTCAAAATAACCGCTAGTTAAACAAAAATTAGATGGCCCACCCTGTGGTTTAGTTGACTTTTAGGAAATTAGTGTATGCCTTTTTAGTTTTAAGCTACTTGCTAAGCTTATTGTTCAGTTAGTCCTATGCATCAAATTTACAATTACTTTTCCCTGTTTCCCTACCTGTGCAGATCTTTTAATACAGCATTGTCTTTTAAAGGCATTTCTCTGTGTAGTTTCATTCCCTTAGATATGAAGAGGTCGGCGTCGCTGAAAATTTTCAAAACTTGTTGTTTAGTGGGACGTGCTTGAATATCAATACATGTAGTATTATTTTTCTTATATAAAGGATGTTCCATCTGTTTTTTTATCTAAAAAAAAGCACATAATGTATGTTGGAAATTCAAAATATTTATTGAAAATGATACTTGATTCTACCACCACGACTCCGGTTTGCAAGTCTGCATCCGAACATTAAAATGGTTGATGGTTTGTTCTCCAATAACAGCAGTTCAATGGCCTCAATTCCAGCTCGAATGTTATTCTTAAGATCTTGAATTGTTTGTGGACATTGCTCTACGCTTTTTTTTAAAACCCCCAAAAAAGTCTAACGGTGTCTAATCGCTTGATCTTGGTGGCATTATAATTTTGTTCGAACATCCAATCAATACGACGAACGACCTTGCTAATGGTCAGGTGGCTGCAATTGCTGAGTTATTTGAATTTTGTAAGGATGCATGTATATATAACTCAACGTGTAAAAACCGATGTAAAGTGGTAGATACGTTTGATTGCTGTGAACGACGCCTCGTAGAGATGCTTTGCTCTTCACGAACATTTTCACTTACAGCTGTTACTGTTTTACGATTACGAACTGATCAATTTATCAGTTTATTGGTATTGGCATTTACTGTTGCTGATCCACTGAAAGCAAACACAATTTATAATTCACGACAATCAGCCCTGATATAAATAGACCCCTTCTTACAAATGTTTTATATCGACCATTACGCTTACCTTTCGTTACCGGAATCATTTTCTGTTTATTCTCCCCTAATTCTCATTCTACCGTACATTACAAAAGTAACAAGCATATGCAAAACTTAAATTCGTTGTTGACTTGTTGGTTTATTTAAATGTGTAAGGAATAGTCGTATATTTGGTTTATTTTGTAATCCTACTCCCGCTTCAACTGGTGTAGTTGTATTTGTATATTAGAAAACACATTCTGAATTTTCGGCTGTCCTTTTTATAGACAAAATCGCGTTCAAACGCAAAAAGTAAATCAAATAAATTTAAAATACAAAATTTTTTTCTGCGTAACTTGTTGAAAAATTTATCATAATAATTTAACGTTTTTGTGCCACTCCATGGTTTTTGAATACAAGTACAGTACGATGTATTATAGCTTTTCATTTTCCAAAACTGCGAGAATGCTGATATATCTAGATGGATTTTTTGAGATTTTGGTTGGTTCTGCAGTTGATAAAAATATTTTTTATTTATTATTATTTTTTTTTTTTTTTGAATAAATGTTTATGAATGATTTGAATGTAATCTAGTATTTTATAACTCTGGCTTTTGTATTGTTCCTTTTTATGTAATATTTTGTTTTATATTCTGCTACTGTGAATATGAATGATAGAGGGATTTTCAGTAATTTTAACTTTGTCAAAATGATATATGTAGTTATGATTAAAAATAGAATGTATCTCTGGTTTAGATGTAGAATATATGTAAATTCTGTTAAGTAAACAATTGTTGTATTTTTTTAATGAATTATATCCTTTTCTTTCGTAGTTCTTGAGGGAATATGCTAAAGGCATACTGCATATATATTGACACGAATTTTATTACACAAAGTGTACATCGCCGTGTTATCACATGTATATAATTTTATTGTGTGATTATTATTAAAAAAACCCTATTTAGAGGGGAATGCTGGACTGGAATAACGAAAGCAATTATGAACGGCGACGATAGTCATCATGGTGAATACTGGAACTAACAGCGGCAATAATCAGCATAACATGGGTTGGCTTGAAATGCTCGAGTATACATTTTCACATAAAAACTTGTTTCTGTGCCCAAGACTAAATTCATTTATATATTTAATGAATTTTAACTTAATCTTACGAGTTATGTTGATAAAGAGAGTTTACTGTGTAACGCATCGCTGAATTTGATATTTTTTGGAAATAATTCCTTTAGATAATAAAAAGCTATTTCTTTAGAAAATTCTTGTAAGTATTATGCTGTCATCTATTAAGAGGGCGTTTCAATGCTACTGTATAATTCAAAATTGGAAAATCTTATATTTAAACTTAAAATAACACACAAAAGAAACATGACACTTGTTAAGTCAGTTTTAGGGCTGGCACAAATCCTAAATAATTTGTCTATTATATTTCAAAATATTCCATAAATAAACTTAGTTTCTCTGAGCGCGACCAGATTTTCCTAACTGGAAAATCCGGTTGAGTCCAGAAAAATAATTAAGACTGCTGCACGACTGTGAGATTTTACCCGCACTCACAGTCTGAAGTTATCAACTAATAGTTTTTGCTTAATAAAATTCGTCTACATTATTGACGTTTCCTTCATTCGGTTGAAATTGTTGTCATTGTGTTTTTATTAACATCGAATTTGTTTTGCTTATTCGGCCCTACGATTGAGGTCCCTGTATTATTCAAACTGTAGAAACATGAAGAGTGTGATCTTATACCCTTGTACCCACCTCACCTCGCCTCCGGTAATCCTGAAATCTATTGGTATGTTAATTTTGAACGCTTCCATCAAGAGTTTCGGGATTCCATTATGATAATAGCAATCGCGCGAAAAATCGATTAATGTTTCAAATATGTTTTACAAACGATGCGCAATAGGGCCTTGGTAAATCGTTGGTTCAGATAATTTTTACCGGATTTTATCGTCATCAATCAATGTGATAAAAATTCCAAAAATGCTGATATAATTAGAAAACCTACATCAGTACATACCGATTATTAAGGACGATTCGTTGAATTTTCTTAATAAAGCCGGACATAGTGGGCGCAGTCAATATCGTCGACATGAAAGCGGGATTTGAACAATTATCTGTATCAAGAATATAATTGATGAAAAATTTGGCACAAAAGCTGCTCATATCTTTCGAGTTTTTAAACAACGGAAATATAAAGAGTCAAAGCTGTTAACGTATCGACTGTTGAAGAAAACCTTTTGGCAGATACACACAATTATAACTATAAGTATACATCGCAAATATTAGAAATGCAGACGCCGCTCGAACGGGATTCTCAAAATTTCGACTGCGTTAAAAATTTATACAGTACCGAAGCCGGTCTAGACGTCACAATAATTTTATTATTTATTAAAAAAAAATTTAATGACAGTCTCAGTTTCTTTTTTAAGCAACATTATTTATATCTATAGGTTGGTCGTCTGCGGACCAAGCAGCGCAAAGATAAAAATATTTCAACTCGCGGGGGAATTATTATATGGAAAAAAATGATGGAAACATATTTCCTAGCGTTTTTATTGGTTTAGCGTGCAGATCATAAATTATAAATTTTCGCTCGCACTCGTGCAGTCGGCTTTAATTTAAAAAAATCCGAAAGAAATAGTTTTGTATGTGTAGCTAAGTTTTTTTTATTTAATTCGTATTTTTGAATGGAAAAATTACTCGCTAATTTTTAAATTACATAAAATATAAGTTAAAATAACAACCTTGATCGCGTTGCACAAAACATGCCCGACCACTCACATTCCATGGAAACGTTTTTTGTAGACGTTCCCGTAAAATTATTGTGAAACATGAAGTTCCGACCTAAATGTAAACGGCCTAAATGGAAATTTACCATTTAGGTCTTTAAAAAATATATTTATTTTTAGTTTTTGTCACTCTAAATGCTTTATAAGTTTGATGCGTTGCTTGTAAATATATATGTATTTTACACGCGTGTCAATACTGTGAAATTGGGCAGGCCCAAGTTTGTAATGACCAAAGTTTGTGTAATATATGCCGTTATTTGGATTGGTGATGCAATTTTTGATTAATTGTTCCACAATAATAATTATTAATCCGCCGCCACAATGAACACCATTTATTGGATTAAATTGATTTTTTATAAACATCACCAAAAGTTAAGCCAAAACACGAAAAACGGTTTATGTAAATTATTTGAAACTCAGATGAACTTTATTCAGTACCTGGGACCAAATTCATTTATACATATGTATATTTAATGAAGTTTTATGTGATCGAATGATTGATGTTCACAAGGAAATTTACCGCATAACGCATCGATGAATTTATCAATGGTTTTTGTAAAGAAGTCATTATGATAGTAATACAACAGTTCTAAAGGAAATTCATGTAAGTAGTGTGCTGTAATCTGTTAACGCAGCATATTCATATAGTAGCGTATGATTTATAATTCGACTAATTTATATTTTTATATTTAAAATAATACACATCAGCAGGTCGATTCTTGTTGTCAAAAATATCATTTTCTGGCCTCCTGAGAAATCATGTTTGATCTAAACTTTTATAATTTATGGTATTACGATACTGGCTTTTTTCGTCTTTTTCAGCCGCTGAAAAATTCAAATGAAGGGAGAAAAATAATACGTATACATAATTTTAATGAAAGTGAGTATATACACCCTAGCCATAACAAAAAAACTTAAATGTCAATTTGAATTCTTTTTTTTTTGAAATATGATCAATTTTGTACTTTTATGACGTATTGACATTTTCTAATTTTGACACAACACTAAATTGTATAGATATTAAAACGCGAATTATTTTGTGTTATAGCTTTATTAATAGTTAAAATAATAAACATAAAATAAATAGTTAAAAATATGTCAATGTTCAATGCAGAGTTACGGGTGGCAATAGGGGCCAACATCGAATTATTATAAATAACGGCCTATTTGTTAAAACAGAAAGCTATCCGCAATAAGCAAAATAAGAAAAAATATTCAGCACGATGGTATTTAGCTCTTCGTCCAGAATATTTTTTTTTTGATTTGTTTTTGTATTTTACACTAGTGGGGTTCCATAAAAATTCATTATTTTTTTTATCAATTATGAACAGGACGTGACAATCCTTCCATACTTACTTGATCCATGATAAATTTTCGGATTCCATTCGAAATTGTTTAATATTTTTACAAACAGACATCAGCTGACACATAAAAAAGCAGTGCTCTACTGCACTTTCCTTTTTCTTTCTTTACTAGTTTTCCAGCATTTTATAGCACTTTTCAAGGGCTGAAAAAGTCGGAAAAAGCCAGTATGATAATACCATTAAGAAATATTTTTTTTCTCCGATCGTAGGAAAAAATATATCATTCCGTTGTTTTTTCGAAACGAAAACCTCATGATTCCAGTATGTTGTATTTGTTGCTAAGCAAGAAGTAATAATATTACGAGAATATTTTTTCTGGCATAGGCCGGGAATATATTCCCGTATGTATTTTTAATTGTTTAGAAGAAAAAAAAGTACACTTATAAGGTCAAACGCATTTATTTATTTTAATTTAACAGCATAATAATCAATTTTTATTTGATAAATCTACGTCAAACTAATTATGTGTTAGGTATAGGAGTTTAATTTTACTTATTTATAATATTAACGGTTATCGTACAATTAGTACAATTATTGAACATTGGTGGATTAGTAGTATCGCATCCCACCATTGTTGTTGATATATTGCTATTAAAATCATTAACATTATTTGCATCAATCATTATTTACACAAACTTGACAACTTTTGAAAAAAAAAAATGTATTTATGTCTTATGATGTCGTGGCTAACTAAGCAATAATTTTATATTATTTTCGATTTTTTACTTTGTTTTGATTTCTTAATATGATAATTAATGAATAATACTAAAAATTATTTTGGGTTTATATTCGTTTTAAAGTCCGATCGGAGAAAAAATTGATATGTACAATTCGGAGGAAAAGTGCATTCCCGGACTCCCGTGGTTGCCAATTTCCACTATCGTCCGGGAATGCAGTACTTTTCCTCCTAATTATACAATATACTATTTTGTACGTATACAGCAGTGAAAGTAAATCTAGTATTTCTGCTTTGAAATATTTTTCATAAATAAAATAAACTATTTCATGCTGTGTCGCGTAATGTGTAGTACCCGACAATTAATATATTGAGAGCGGCGTTAGCTTCGCTCTGGCTCATAAAATGTAATATTTCTTGCTTTTCTTGTACTTGTTTATTTTATGACCTAGCTAACATCATGCATAAAGTAAAATATACTATCAGAGAAGGCATAAAGAACATTCATTTTGTTCTTAAACGAAACTAGCGACATAGCCAATATTCTATTATTGTGTACTACATTCAGAATCGGAAATGCAACAACAAAAATATTAATCTAATTTTTGTTATACCGTGTGTGCTTATACAAAAATACAAAAAAAAAATCGTGTTTCGTAAAACAGAAACAGGAGATGAAATGAAACACAGATACACTAAAATCTATTCTTCTTCATCGTACCTTTCCATTCGTTTTTTGTATGCAAACAATACGCATCGATGATGTTTTATGTATATGTGCATATTTAATATTCGAAATAATCGAAATGTATTTGTTATGCATTTGTGTTTCAAGGTCATATGTGAATATAAAGGATTAAAATAAATTTCTTTCATTCAATATTTCACACGTTAAAGAGCTAATTAGAAATTGTGTATCAATACAATTTTGTTTTTACGTTCATTTGATTAACATTTTATTAATAGTTTGGTGAATTTTGTAAATTAAATATAAATATCATGACAGGGCCATCGGGACATAAATGTTCTGTTATAAATTGCGATTCAAAGCGGAAAAATGGTGCTCGCCTTTTTAAACATTCTTATGTTTACGACAAGCACGAGTTATGGTTAAAAAATGGTCAAATTTCGTCATTGAACAGAAAAAATATTTTTGTACGCTCGAAGCATTTCTAATCTCAATATTTTTTGAAGCGCTTGTTGAAAAGAAATGCTGTCCCCACATTGTTTTTACCACAAGGAAATCAAGAAACATCAGGTAATATAACAACTGCTCTTCAAGTGTTAAATTCTGATATTCATTTGCCAAATAATGTTGGTATGGAGATCGATAAACAATTGAATTCAATTTATGAATCTGATCAAATTTAAGAGAAAACCTATCGAATTTAAAAACTTACGCAAAATCTGACATCGTTAGTGATAATTTAATGCTCAATCAAATTTCCAATTTGCCGGATCTCTATTTCGATAAAACTACATTAATATCCCATTCAATAACCTGCACACATTGTGAAAAATCAGAAAAAAATATTGAGGTTTATAGGCGATTAAATCGCAAGTTACAGTTTCAAATCTATAAATTTAAAACTGATAAATTGAACTTAATCAAACAGGTAAAAACCATACAACAAAAAAACCGCATATTGAATAAAAAAGTGATTAATAGCTTTAACTCCAAACGAAAATGAATATAAATTCTATTATAGACAAGCAAAATAAAAGTGAACAGTCTAAAATTTTCTGTAAAATGATTTTGATGGATAGAAAGAAATGTCAGAGATGGCCGGAAGAATATAAGACTCTGGCACAGAATATGTACTATAGGTCACCAAAAGCTTATAACTTTATGAGAGATCGTTTAAATTTCGAATTGCCCTCCAAATCTTCTCTCATAAGATGGTGTTACGACTTACGATCGTTCCAATGGACAAGATTGAAATGTCCATGACATAAATACTTAAGCTGTATAAATGGTATAATAACGTGTAATGTGGCTCTAGCTATAATTTAATTATCTGTATTATGGTCAGACTGTGCTCATAATGCTATGTGTCAACCTAAAATAAAATTGATATTTTTTTTCGAAAATAAGAAAATAAAAACGGGGAGTCTATCAAGTAACGTGCGATAAGACACATCGCAAACGATTATTAAAATATAAAGGAAAATAAAAAAAGTTTAAAAAAATAAGACGCAAATTGTGATAGGGTTGTTTTGTTCCAAATTATTGTACTTTAAATTATGTTTTGTAACTTGGTAAAATAAATACTTAAGAATCATATGAATCGTGTGATAAGAAAGAAAATACTGTTAAGTGTTGTGTGAGTTGTACCGCTAATGGCGGATAACCAATTCTCGGCATTTGTGATAAATAAAATTCGGCCGGGTATAAATTAAAAATAAAATAATATATGAAAATAAATCTACTTAATGATTAATTAAACTAAATAAAACTACTAAAATTAAATATCACAGTTTAACTTAAGAGCATCGTCAATATTACCGTAAACGCACACTTATATGTAAACCGTATACCGTATAAAAAATAAATTACTACAAACTAAATTACTACAAATACATAATAAAAAGTGGGCTCGAGCGCTGGTGTTGAGGAGGGAACGTGCTTATCAAAAATTATAAGAACCGTTTACACTGATCAAAGATGAACATAAATTAACCGCAAAGCCGCATCAACAACGTTTTTTTTTGTTTTGTTCATTGCATCATCATCGTGGCACACAACAGATGGATCTTAACATTTTCATGCAGCGTAGCATGTAACGCAATCTGTATCGATCAGCTTTTCATTTACTTTTAGTTATCATATACTCAACGTTATTTAGATATATTATAATGAGTTATATACTATAGTTTAGCTTTGCATATTGAAGGAGAAAATGCAGTTTTACAGTGGTTAAATGAGGATGAGTTGAGGTGAGTAATCGATTGGGTAGGTAGTATGATTAGTAGTTGGCTCCCGTATTTTTTTTTCCTTTATAATTATTATTATTTTTTTTCGGTCATTCGAGATTCTTTCAAGTTCCGAAAGCCCACCCCAAGCTCCTGAGCCTTAGCCGGCGTAATGGACCGAACCTCGGAACCTCTGTTTGAATAAATATTCTGTTAACAATCGGTATATTATATGAAGCGAGGTCTTAAGGCTATCCTGTCTTCCTTCCATTACCATTGAAGATTGTTACAATGGCAACCGATAAAAAATTTCTCCCCTGGAAATAATAATCCATTTTTTTTTTTGAATAAATTAAAAGAAACAATCGGGAAACTGACGGTAATTGGAAAGCATTACAGATCTCATTACAGAATTAGATTTCATACCTTATGAGCCGGACTTCAACTCAGACGTTTCAGAGAGATACTTTGTTGGATACTTAATTCAAAGGCTTTTCAGAAAATATAACTGTACACTAGTGTTTGATGAAATTAAAATACGGCAAGATCTGAATTATAACATCGTAAGAGATTGTATCGACGGTTTTGTTGATCTAGGAGATAATACAAGAGAAGCTAAAATTGGTACACATATAACGGGTGATTTTTTAAGAGCTTGAGAACTTTTTTTTAAAAAAAAACGCATAAAATTTGCAAAATCTCATCGGTTCTTTATTTGAAACGTTAGATTGGTCCATGACATTTACTTTTTGAAGATAATTTCATTTAAATGTTGACCGCGGCTGCGTCTTAGGTGGTCCATTCGGAAAGTCCAATTTTGAGCAACTTTTTCGAGCATTTCGGCCGGAATAGCCCGAATTTCTTCGGAAATGTTGTCTTCCAAAACTGGAATAGTTGCTGGCTTATTTCTGTAGACTTTAGACTTGACGTAGCCCCACAAAAAATAGTCTAAAGGCGTCAAATCGCATGATCTTGGTGCCCAACTTACCGGGCCATTTCTTGAGATGAATTGTTCTCCGAAGTTTTCCCTCAAAATGGCCATAGAATCGCGAGCTGTGTGGCATGTAGCGCCATCTTGTTGAAACCACATGTCAACTAAGTTCAGTTCTTCCATTTTTGGCAACAAAAAGTTTGTTAGCATCGAACGATAGCGATCGCCATTCACCGTAACGTTGCGTCCAACAGCATCTTTGAAAAAATACGGTCCAATGATTCCACCAGGGTACAAACCACACCAAACAGTGCATTTTTCGGGATGCATGGGCAGTTCTTGAACGGCTTCTGGTTGCTCTTCACTCCAAATGCGGCAATTTTGCTTATTTACGTAGCCATTCAACCAGAAATGAGCCTCATCGCTGAACAAAATTTGTCGATAAAAAAGCGGATTTTCTGCCAACTTTTCTAGGGCCCATTCACTGAAAATTCGACGTTGTGGCAGATCGTTCGGCTTCAGTTCTTGCAGGAGCTGTATTTTATACGGTTTTACACCAAGATCTTTGCGTAAAATCTTCCATGTCGTCGAATAACACAAACCCAATTGCTGCGAACGGCGACGAATCGACATTTCACGGTCTTCAGCAACACTCTCAGAAACAGACGCAATATTCTCTTCTGTACGCACTGTACGCATTCGTGTGGTTGGTTTAATGTCCAATAAAGTAAACTGAGTGCGAAACTTGGTCACAATCGCATTAATTGTTTGCTCACTTGGTCGATTATGTAGACCATAAATCGGACGTAAATCGCGAAACACTTTTCGAACCGAACACTGATTTTTGTAATATAATTCAATTATTTGCAAGCGTTGCTCGTTAGTAAGTCTATTCATTATGAAATGTCAAAGCATACTGAGCATCTTTCTCTTTGACACCTTGTCTGAAATCCCGCGTGATCTGTCAAATACTAATGCATGAAAATCCTAACCACAAAAAAATCACCCTTTATGTGTCTTCATGGTTCGTGGTCTAATAGAAAATTGGAAAAATATGTTATGCTATTATGTATCTCATAATGCAATTAAGTCAGCTACTCTAAATAAGTTGATATCAGAAAATGTAGACCTATATTTAACTTTAGGGTTGTGTGTTCGAGCGGTTGTTTGTGATCAGGGTTCAAACAATAGAAAAGCTTTAGCTTCTATGGGAGCTACTAGAGATAATCCTATGTTAAATTTCGAAGGACCTACAGAAATTGTCAGCATTTTTGACTCGCCTCATTTAATCAAGTCTTTCCGAAATGCAATGCTGTCATCCGATATCGATTGTCCCGATGGAGTAGCAAGTTGGGATGTAGTGAGGGAGCTCTACAAATTAGAAAAGTCCTCTGTTACTAAAATGTGTCCCAAATTAAATGATAAGCATATAAATCCCATTCATTTCGACAAAATGAAGGTTAAACTTGCCACACAAATATTTAGCAGGAGTGTTGTGGCCGGGATTAAAACTGTTGCCGATTTAGATATATTTTCTGATTTGGTGAAATTTAAAGTTCCTGCGACATGGCATTTATTTGATAAATTAAATAAATTATTTGACATCCTAAAATATGACGAAACAACTGAAATTTTCAAGTTTTTGCTAACTATGCTACAATGAATGTGAAATACGTACCAAAAATAATACCAAAAATGTACACTGTTAAATTTAAAAATATTCCAATTGGATTTATTTTGTAGTGAAATTGACACATTTTTAGATAATCTTTAACATTTATACTAGAGAAGCCCTTGAATCCCTAATAGTGTCGCTGTAAAACACAGATAATTTTCTAACAATTTTAAATAAACACGAGAAAATTGTGATACAATTTACTAAAGTTTTTTAATTCTAAAGAAGGTTATTTAGACACTGTTTCTACTTTTATATCTCCGAATCTAGAGATGTTCACGGGGTCTCACCTATATGGTCAGATAGATCAGCCAAACCCCTATGTGGGTAATGAACCGGATCTAATTATGATAATTTTTAACTAGTCCAGAGACATTTTTACGTTTATGGTTATATCGCCCATCCCAGAAATGATTTCTTTCGTATAAGTGAATAGGTCAGAAAATTTTCTATCAATATCGTGCAAATGGGGCACGAATAATGATTTTTATCATGTTTTCCATAATTGGTCATTGGTCCAAGAAAATATTGGTGTACAGTACATTTTAACATCGCGGTTGTACCAGGATGCATTAGAAAACACATATTTGCGCTTATTCGAGGTGCAAACGGCAATAATTCTAATCCTTCAGTTCAAGAATTTAGTTTTACGGTAGCTTAATTGTTATCAATAAAATATTTAACGTCGTTTACGACATTATCGAACTGCGAAGAAGATAATGACACATGCCTCCTAATCATTATTCGTGAAGAAATTGAGCAAGAAAAACTTCCTAATTCAGAGAGAGATTTAAACGAAATGAAAAATATTCCGCCAATAAACGAAACTCATAAAGCTAATTACGACGTTCAGGTTCAATGCAACAAAGAGGAAAGCCAAATTGAAACGGATCTCATTACAGAATTAGATTTCATATCTTATGAGCCGGACTTCAACTCAGACGTTTCAGAGAGATACTTTGTTGGATACTTAATTCAAACGCTTTTCAGAAAATATAACTGTGCAAGCTGTGCTTTAGTGATGCTTGAAGAAAACGATTACTTAGAATGTAAATCGGAATTATTAATTAATCATAAAAATTATTTGCAAGATACATTCGGGAAACTCCAGACACCGTCACAAGAATTTTTTGAACTATGTAGGCGTCAGATAAATTTCTTCGAACAAAATTTTATAAGCAACGCACATACTATAGGGTTGAAACAACATTTAATCGGAACCTTAATCGATAATTTTGTGGATCGAGAATTTTATAATAAAGATAATAATTGTTTTGATCATCGCACCTTTTTGTTGAATCTTATGATCCTAATATTAATTAGAAAACATAGTAAATGGTATATGGAGCGCATTAGACGGGAAAATCGTGAAAGTTTTAGTGCTACAAAAGAAAACCGGAAAACAAATATGTTAACTAAGGACAGAAGATGGAGAACAATTCTTAATTGAAAATATTTGGTTGTATTTAAAATTTTAAATGAATGAATTTTGTTTGAATGGATATGATTATTTTTTATTTTATGCTTTTGAGACCCAATTCCAAGTTTTTCCCGGTTTTCTCCTTTTCTAGCTCATAAATGTATTAATAAGAAGGCCATCCCATGAATTTCCATAGTATAATTAAAATGGACCCACACGGAACTACACAATTCATAACCTGATGTACTGAGACTGGGCAGTACACTGGGAACATGGCGCAGAGCAAAACCAATTAAAAAATAAACATCAAAAACATGCAACGGGAGGACTGTTAAATCCAACAGTTAAATTACGTTAGAATAGCATAATATTTCATTAATTAGCTCATGCTCGCTAAACTTCAATAAATAACAAAGCTATAACAACTACAGTAATCGTTAGAGTTGGAGTTTTCAAAATTATCTATAAAATGGCTAATTTTGAGTTGACAATACAGACCGAAAATTCGTTTATAGTCTCAATCAGAAGATTTTTAATCTCTTTAAAACTTACTTTAAAAAAGACGCAACGTTGCCGTTGATATCAATGAAGTGCACAACACTAAGCTTAATATCATTGCCACATAGCTAAATAACAAAGCACTACAGGTAATATCAATAATTTTTAAAATAATTCAAGAACTACAACATATTAAAAGAAGTCATCAGAAGTAGGCAAGATAACAACGCAATTTATACAAGTCTGACTGAGAACTTAATAAATACTGGAGAGTATTTCATCATACCCATCCCATAATGCCTCATAATACGAACTTATCACATTCTATAGACGCAGTTGTTAATAATAATTGCACCTAAAGTAATTGAAGCTGTCGTGGCTAAGAAGACATTTCCCATGTTAAAAACCATATTTGCATCTAGACTAACGAGATCTTTCATTCATGAAAGACGCCAGACGCCAGAAGTAGACCACTCTTCTACTTCAGCGTATAAGATTAAAAGCTCTTCAAAAATTAGCAAGTTTGTGTATTTGGTATCCAATAATCTTTTGTTATGTCGTTACAAAGATTTCACTCCAGTATAATTTGTCTCGTTTCCTCATCTCCCGTATCCCAAGTTCCAAATTTTAATTATGTGAAAAGTTAAAATTGCATGCCATAAATTCTGTCCCCGCGTATGTGTCCTTAAAGTTATATGTGCCGCATCAGAAACAAAATTGTATTCTTAACATTTCAAATCAATCTATAAAACTTCAAAATTAATTTTATATTCGCTATACAATGTAATATACAAACCAAACAGTATCATAAAAACATTAATTCTTAACAAAACATTTGTATACTCACACACACACACGTATGAATCATGTAAAACACATCTATACCTTATTTGCTATACAAGTCTGATTTTTTTACTTTATCATAAAATGGAATGGAAAAACAAAAAATCAAATACGATCGAAAATGGTCTTGAATCAGGTACCAATGTAAGCCGGAACGAGCGCTGGCCTCAATGTAGGAATTTATTCTGCATGAATTCTCTGATAGTATATTTTACTATATGCATCATGCCATGGCAATCAGAACAAATTAAATTTACTATTTAATTAAATTATTTAATTAATTTAAATTGGTAACCAGCTGAAAGCAGATTTGCTGGATGCAATTCAGATTTTTATTATCTTGTTTACCAAATGCAACAATACTAGATCAATCCAACTTTTAAGATCCAGATTGCAATACAATATTTTGTAAATAAATTATACAAAATTTTAAGTTTTTTAGTCAAGTTTTGGAATTTTGAACAGCAGTGAAAATTTTATTTAATAATAAAGAGTTTTTTTATTAATTTTAAAATTAAATTAAATTCTTTCGTTTTTATTTATTATTACTATTTTATATATTATATTTATTCAAAGTGCTTCGCATTCGGCTTTTCATTTCCGCTTCGGTAAGTTGTTGTTGTGATGTGCATAGTTGGTACTGCGGATCAAATATTTGTAAAGTGTGGATGATGGTATTAAAAGGCCATTTTTATCTGCAAAAATTTGATATACTTCCATTGCACGTGGCCTGGATATTATTTATGACAAGTTATATTAATAATAGGAAATCCTTTTACATCAGGTTATAATAAAGGGTGTTTTTTTAGGAGGTTTGTTTTTCCGATAGATGTCGTTTTATTTTATGACAGTTGTTTTGACAGCTCAAAGTGGCATTTCTACTCAGTATTGTTTGGCAAATCATTATGAATAGGTTAACTCCAGAACAACGTTTTCAAATCGTGGAAATTTATTTTCAAAATCAGTGTTCAATTAAAAATGTTTATAGAGCACTTCGTGAATTTTATGGTGCACATAATCGTCCGTCAGAGACCACCATAAAGAACGTAATTACCAAATTTCGGTCTACATTCACTCTTTTGGATGCCAAGCCACCGACAAGAATGAGAAGAGTTCGTATAGAAGAAAATATTGCTGTCGTTGAGGCCAGTGTCGAAGAAAACGACAATTTATCGATTCGTCGTCGTGCTCAGCAAATTGGACTTTGTCCATCGACTTTATGGAAAATTTTACGTAAAGATTTGGGTTTGGTGCCATACAAAATTCAATTGGTGCAAGAATTAAAGCCACACGACCATCGTTTGCGCCGTGAATTCAGTGATTGGTCGTTAAATCAATTGAACGAAGATCCATTTTTTTACCGTAAAATTCTCTTCAGTGGTGAGGCGCATTTTTGGTTAAATGGATACGTCAACAAACAAAATTGTCGCATTTGGAGCAAAGATAATCCACACGCCGTTCAAGAATTACCAATGCATCCTGATAAATGTACTGTTTGGTGCGGTCTATGGGCTGGTGGGATCATCGGTCCATATTTCTTTAAAAATGAGGAAGGACGACGCGTTACCGTGAATGGAAATCGATACAGAACCATGTTAAATGAGTTTTTGTTGTCAAATCTTGAAGATATGGATATGGATGAAATGTGGTTTCAACAAGATGGTGCCACTTGCCATACAGCACGTGAAACAATCGACTTATTGAAAGAAACTTTCAACGACAACATTATTTCGAGAAATGGTCCGGTGAATTGGCCTCCGCGTTCGTGCGATTTGACGCCACTCGATTACTTTTTGTGGGGACGTGAAGTCATTGGTTTATGTGGATAAACCTCAATCGATTGACGCTTTGGAAACCAATATTCAACGTGTCATTGCTGACATACGCCCTCAAATGCTTGAAAAAGTGCTGGAAAATTGGACCTCCAGAATGACATTTGTGAAAAATAGTCGTGGTAGCCATATGCCAGAAATTGTGTTTAAATGTTAAATGCCAAAAAATTATCTACCAAATAAAAAAAAATTTTGGTCATTTCATAATTTTATGTGTTTTATTCAAAAAAAAAATCGGCAACCTCTTAAAAAAACACCTTTTATATAAAACAACATATGGTAATAACAGTAATTCAAAGCATTTAACAAATTGGGGCGAAACCAGTGTTACAAAACATTCTTTTATGTCTCTTCAGAATCAGATCATCAGAATAATCTCGATTAGTATGTGAAATAATTTAATATGGCTATAAAAAGATAAATGTACATCTCCTTTGGTTATAATGAGTAGTTATTATCGATTAGTAGGCTTAATTTACACTTATGCAAGTTATTATAACCGTTGTATTTCCTTTGTCGGCTTTCACGATCATTGCATTTTCGTTGACCAATTTTCTCTTAATGCCTTTGATTAGTTTATTCTCAGAGTTTTTCAGGTATTGATTTGCTGTATTCCATATTATGTTTTCAACCTCCGTGATTATCTTGGTATTTTAGGGCATTAAATTTATAATTCACTTTGGAGGTAGACACAATTAACGGTAATAATTTTTTGGATTTAACTATTAACAACAACCACAAACACGAATTAAAAATATACAGAAAACCAACACAAACAGATTACATAATCGACAATAGCTCAAACCATCCAGACCAACACAAATTATCGGCATACAGACCTATGTTAAACAGGCTGAACAAAATACCAATGGATTTTGATGATTGCGTCGAAGAGCTCAACACCATAAAATACATCGCAACGAAAAACGGCTACAACATCAACCTGATTGATCGTATAAACGAAAGAATAAAATATGTATAGAATTGTACAATACAACCTAACCACTCTTTACAACACAGCAACAACAATAATAATAAGCATTTTATAACATCAGATTACAATAGAAACACAAGTAACATTATAATAAGTGTTTTACACAAATACGGATACAATGTTGCATAAAGAACCCAACACAAACTCCAAAATCAACTAAACACTAGGCTTAATGATAGACAACTCGATACTGGTGTTTATCAATTAACATGTAATGACTGTAACAAATTTTATATTAAACAAACGGGAAGATCATTTGAAACGAGATTCAAAAAGCACACGAAAGAAGTCGGGCAAAAATGCACATCAAATCAAATTATGCGCAATATTTAAACACAAACATGAACCCAAATTTAAACATATTGAGCAGAATGCAAAAAGACCAGAATATGGATCGACGCGAAGAACTGGAGACTACCAACACTAGGACACATATTCTGTATATATAGCGAATTTTTGTTAATTAATGTATAGTTAAAAGTTGGATTGACAAAGGGATAAATATGTCCCGAAACTGGTCTCCTATTACACTAAATTACAATAATTATTATATTAATTTTTTAACGTGTCTAATTTATTTATTTTCAAATTATATAAAAAAAATGTGTACGTAAATAGATTTTAAACCTAACGTTTAGCTTAGAATAGTAATATTTTCTACTAATGGTGTCAGGTGTACTAATTTAATACTCGTAGTGATAAAATTTATGCGATAAATTATTATGTTTCTTTAAAGGAGTCTCTTTTAGACCGATAATTAAAATAAAGTTTATTGTGAAATGGCTGAATATTGGAATAAATAAAGATTGTTTAACTGAGATTTTAAAATGTTACATTAATTATTGTATTTCTATATACAGCTTTGTTTTAGTTAAGAGGGATTCATACCGACATCAACTATCTTTTATATCGATATTATTATTAATTAATTTTAAGTTACTGAATAGTTGAAGTGAAACCACTACGTATAAATTAAATTTCTGGAAATTCATATCCATATTTTAAATTGTATTACTAAAGGTAGAGTGAAGGTCATGGAAGGAGATGGAATATTAATTGCTGAATATGTACATTAAAATTGTTTTGTCTTAGTGTTACTTACTATCGGCTTTAGGTATCTGTAGCCGGATTCAAACAATCAATTTTGTTTAGGAAGCTGAAAAGTATTAATTTAGAATTAAATTTCAGGAAATTTCCAGATGCATGTAAAATAATAATATTTTTATCTTAGGTTGTTGATTTAAAGAAGCAGTTGTTGAAGACCAATAACATCGTTAACCACTAAACCTACTAAACCTTTATCCTTCCTCTAGTAGATTAGAATTGTGTTGTCTTGTGCCGTACGATCGCTATGTGTCTGCAACCGAGTCATTCCATCGTAAAAAAGAAAAAATACCATTCCTATTCTTCTTTTTGGTATGTGTAAGCAGGCTGTAGGAATAGGACCGGCGTAAAACGTCCATAAAATGTTGTAAAAGTATGTTTTGTTATGATTGAATTTGTGACATTTAGTCAATAATAACACAGAATAATAAAGGCCGAGATATCTCTTGTAATCATAAGTTGTTTCTGGTATGCAATCTCTGAGTTGCTGTTCATTTGAAAAACCGATTGAAAAATAATAAAATAAACTAATTTTACTTATAAAATTTCGTTCTGGCATGAGTCATCCAAAAGACCTGAATGCTTACCTTTAATTTTACATACATATTTTTTATTATAATGAGGCGCAGGAGGAAGCTTGAGAAAGACTCATCTTTTATCCACGAAAAAGAAAAAGTTTAATAATTGGAAATATTATAACAGGAGTATAACATTCTAATAAAATACCAAAGTCATATCTAATGTCAATTCAATGTTAGATATCGAGTTTGAACAAAATATTTTAAAAGTCTTTTTTCAATGAGGATTCTTTAATTCAACATTTGATTGAACGGTGTATTTTGAATAAATAAATTCATCATTATTTAATCGCAATAATTGGTATTTTATACTAGGAATTGTTGAGATGTGTATATAATAAGAGATGTTCTAAATATAGCAAGTAATTTGTTCAAAATATTTATTAATTTCTCATAAAATATGTTTATTTCCAAGACACCTTTATACCCAAATGTGATTTGTAATCCCAGATAAACATAATTGAATTATTTTTATCCAATTTTTCTTTATTTATCATAAAGTTCTAATAAATCTTTCATACATAAATTATATCAGGTTCTAAATACAACAACAAAAATGTATTTTTCCTTCTTCATCTGTTCTGAGCTGAATCAAATGTAAATGTAGCAGCGGAATGTAATAAAAAATCGGAATACCTATAATGGTGATATTTGAAAATTCTTTTGTAATAGTAACAGAAACGCAAGAAAAAGCGAAACGTGTAAAATACAATTTGCAGCTTTCCTATTGTTTTTGTTTATTTTTCCCTTTACGCTCTCGTAACAATTTTTTTGTTCTGCGTTCGTTTCAGTATCAAGCTGAATACACACTCCAGATATAAATATTACCAATATCATCGGTATTTTGTTTTTCTTTTGTATGCGCCACATAAAATAGCATCGAAAACTGTATGTAGCTATATACCATATATCCAACACTCTTATCGTTTGTGCAAAAATAAAAATTATATAACAAATCCTACTTGAGGGATTTTTGTATCTTTTTCAAAAGCTCGTAGAGAGCAAACGAAAAATAAAAATCATTCGAAAAAATGATAAGCGTTTTTCTTAGAACGAAAAATTGCTTTATAGCTATTGTTTATTTATTTATTTAAGTTCGATGGTATAACAAGCATACACACTAAAGACATATAAAATGACAAAATCGGATGAATTATAAAGTTTTCTAATCGTGATATTGTTCAATTATTGTGTGTATTGATATTGAGGTGCCTTTGTTGGTACGTATATGGTACTTCACTTGGGGTCATGTCTAAATTTACCATCGCGAAGTAATTACAATGAAGCAATCATATGAAACTTGAAAATTAAAGTTTTGATTGATGTGGAAGTTTAACTTTACCTGAACATTTTTTGATCTTGGGATATCTGAGTTTACTTTCCTAAAAATATACCATCCACCACTATTTATTTAACCAACACAAGGTAATGCGAGGCGACTATGTGATTGAATAAAAAATTTGGCCCTAGACCAGAAAAGGTTGGACGTTTGTTTGACTTAAAATTCCCAAATGTGTTCAGTACTAAAGTTTTAGTACGGTCGCTAAATGTCAACATCTCCCGTGTAGCATTTTAACTCAATTGTGCAAATATGAAGTCGAGACCAACTTGTGAATTAATTGCTGTGCAAGTTATAATTATTTATAACTTAAATAGTTATTTCCAAAGGAATCCAACGGCAAAAATATTGAAGCCTTGCATGATCCTCGAGCAGCATTATCAATAAATTTATTAACCACCGAAGAGAAAGAGAAACATATAAACATTAAAGATTTGGAAACTAATGTAACCAAATACTTTAAGTAAACGAATACACTTAATCCTACAAACCTTTATTGGGCCTACTCTTAGCTACTGAAACAAATGTAAAGTAACTACTGTAAATAGCAACAGTTGTAAATTTAAATATAATAAATAAACACAACGTTAATTAATCAAATTATAAATGTCAGTCAAACTAATTATAAATTTTAAATTATATATATAGTATATATATATATATATATATATATATATATATATATATATATATATATATATATATATATATATATATATATATATATATATATATATATATATCTATATATATATATATATACATATATATATATATATATATATATATATATATATATATATATATATATATATATATATATAATATATATATATATATATATATATATATATATATATATATATATATATATATATATATATATATATATATATATATATATATATATATATATATATATATATATATATATATATATATATATATATATATATAAGTTAACGAAACGTGGTTTCGGAGAGTTAAAAAAATGAATTTTATTGGTCAAAATTTTACGTTAATACAATTTCAGGTATAAACTTACTCGAACTCTAAACTAACAATTTTTCATTCTTATACTAAATTAAAAGTTAATGTCAGCATTCTCGTATATAAAGAATTTAATTAGAACGGAAATATGATTTGTTGATGTTGCAGTAGTATGGCATGTTCAACTACATAATGCTAGGAATTTAGTTGACTCAGCGGTTGACGTATATAGCATTTTGCTAACTCTTCCCCCTTTAAAGATCCACGGCCCGTGGGTCACGTATTGAGGGTAACCGTGTGAATTTCTGGTAGGCAGCTGAAGATCCCCTGTTGTTGAGCTGGTTTCTGATGTCGCACTTTATAGAAATGGTGCCTTCTTGTGATTAAGAAAATCAAGATTATCGTTAAAATCAAACTTATGATTGCGAGATCTATGAGCCCTGATTTTTCGTAGCTTGCGAACAATTTCTGTAGTTTTTTCACGTTATTCAGATGCAGGCTATGAAGATAGTCTGAATTTATCTTCATACTTTTTTCTGTTATATTTGACTGAAGCACTAATGGTAATATTTGGAATGTATGTGTTTCCCGGTTAGTGAACGTTATGTTGTTGATTATTATGGTCTCGTTGTTGAGTTGTATTAAAAAACTTCCCTCTAGGTGTTTGTTTGTATTGTTGCCGTAGATCTCACCGTTAAAGTTGTTCGGGTAGATTGTATTGTCAGCCAGTGTTTCAATTACCTGATTTTTGTTGAATATGTAGTCACAACTTGCATGCGTACCTCGTATGAGCTGGCTGATGCAATGGTCATCGTTGATTTCCTCCAAGCAGTTTCTCTCACAGATGATGGTCTCGTGGAACGAGTTACACTTCTGTGTTATCCCGAAAAGCCGATGTTGATTTAGGATAAGTTCCTTATATTCCAAGTAGACCTGTTTATTTTGTTTGATTGGTGATCTAATAAGGACATGGTTATAGTCCTGCTTGCTTGTTTTTGGTATTGATATTACATATAGTATTATGGAATCCTTTACCAGCATTGTTGGCTCTGCGTATTCAATCGCTTCTATTTCATTCGCATATGGTAGGGTTTCGATTTCTGCAACCATAAGATTTGTATTTATTATCTTTGTTTTTGCTAACTGTGCGGCTCTAATTATTTCCTTTATTTCCTCTTTTATGATAGTGAGTTTGTTGAACAGAATCTGCTGTGTTTTATCATCCGCATCTTCGTGCAATGAGTCAACGGTTTGGTTGTATTCGGCAAGGATTTTGTTTGCCGTTTTCATCAAGGCTGTGTTGATTTGGTATTGTTCATTGTTATTGTTGATGAGTTTGTTCTGGCTATCGACAATCTGGTTCCAATCGGTGGCATCTGGTGTTCCTGCAACCCATTTCCAGGCTGTTCCAATCCAATCGATCGATCGTTTAGTTCTTGTATTTTTACCTTTTAGTTCTGACATCAATTGTGTGATTTGTTGAACTTGGTGCGTCAGCTGAGGTTTAAGTGAGCTTCTTTGATCGATGTGTTTGATTTCGGGTGAAATCCTTTCAACTATTACTAAGGTAAACGGTTAGATTGATGACATGAACAATCTTGAATTTTCCGTTGATGATTCGGCCTGATCCCTGTTTAACTGTTACTAGCGGATTGTTGTACTCATAGATGTTTAAGGGTGTTGTTATCGTCAAAACACAGGATCTAGAAGATGGAAGAGATGATACTTATTCATTTACATTTTTTATATGAGTCTTGTGTATTTTTCTGTCCGAAGCTGTAATAACTGTAACTTGGTTATTTTTCGCTACAATTTCCTTCTTAAATTTCGCTCTATCTTTTCCTTGAATTTGCTTTACGGCCACGTATATTGTATCTCCGACTTCATAAGTTTTAGGCTCTGCTTTTTTTAAATTTTCTCTCCGTAAATTGGATTGTTGAGAGTCTTGAATCCTTTGTGCTACGTCTTCATTCACTTTGTCCCTGAAATTTAGTAGACCCTGATAGTTGATGCGGTTGGTTCTAGCGAAGAATAGGTCACTGGCTTTCCTTCTGATGACTGAATGTATTGTGTTGTTGTACCTGTCCACCGCAATGCAGACTAGGTCCTTTATGGGGAGATCCTTATATTCATCCATTAGGCATCTTGTGATCTCGATGATTGTTGAATGGACCCTTTGAACCGTGCCGTTTACCTAGCTTTTTTGAAATGAACTCTTTTAGCACGTTGTCTATCATTCTCTGGAAGATCGCTGGTGCGTTTTTTAATCCAAAAGGAAGCCTTAGGAATTCGTACTTCCCGTTCATTGTTGAGAAGGGTGTTTTTTTATGTCTGAGTCCTTCATCCGAATCTGATGAAAGCCGGAGGTGAGGTCGATCGTTGTGAAGAATTTAGAGTTTCCTAGGTTTGCCAGTGTATGTGAAATGTCTGGAATTGGGTAGGCATCTGATACTGTTACGGCATTGAGTCTTTTAAAATCGATGACCATACGGTATTTACGTATACCGGAAGCGTCCAATTTTTTCTCCACTTGGGTTTCCACTTCACCTCTCATATTTACCGGGTATGGGTAAGATTTGGAATAGATGGGTTCCTCTGTTGTTGTTTTGATCTCTGCTCTTACATCTGTTTCGATGATTTCATGGTTGTCAACCGGCCCGAACACTTTTTTGAATTTTGACAGCATTACTTGTAGGTTATGTTTGGTCTTTTGCGAAAGATGATTGTCTCGAATTTCCAGATTATTGACTTGTGATGACTGCTTTTCCTTTAGTGGTATCTTTATGTTTGGTCCTAGGATTAACGTGTTATTTTTTCTGTCGATTATGGCCCCTAGTTCTTTTAGGGTATCATCTCCAATTATCCCGTCGAATGATTGAAGTCCCGGTAACACGAAAAATTCCAAATTTTTGTGGATTCCGACACTTTTAAAGAGTGGTCCAAAATTTTTTTCTTTAATCGGTATGCTTCCACCAGCTGATTTAATATTGAATTGAGTGTTGGTCGGAATTGGGTTTTTTGCTAGTTCGGATCTGATGAAATTTTTGTTTACCGCGGTGTCGATGAGGAATTTGAGTAATTTTTTGTCACCAGTTCTGTATTCTAAGTATGGTACGTTAAAGAGGCGTCCATCATAAAATTTAGTTCGGTGTTTTCAACTTCCTGTTCTTCCTCTTGATCGCCTATGTCCAAGTCTGAAATCTCGTCGGAAATCATCTGATTATATAGTTCTTCATCTACTTCCGGTTATAAGTGGTAGATCCTTTGGTTATTTCTTGGTATATTTTGATCGGAGTGTTCGCGTTTGTATGCGGGTTGGTAATTTTGCTGATTGTTTGGGTTATTTGTCCGATACTCTTGTTGATACGTAGGCCGGTTCATATAATTGACATGCCTTGTCTGGGTGGATGGATCGATCGACATAGGTGTTGGTGGTTTTGGTCCCACTGGACGTGGAGGCGGCAATCTATTACTCTGGTGCTGAATGTTGTAGGCCATGTTTCTTTGTGGTACCGGGATATTTACCGGTTTCCTTTGTAGATTTGCTGGGTATGAAGCTAATTGATTAATCGGGGCTACAACTGAATTATTTAAGCTCTTTTTATGGATTACTATGTTACGATAGTTCAAGTTTTGGAACTCTAGGCATGATGTATATGCCTCAGGAAGATTTTGTGGACGTTGGATCATCAGCATTCTGCTTAACTCGCCATTGAGTCCCCTTACGAATACGTCCAGAGCACGATTTCGGTATGTTTCTATCAATACCTCGATTGTATCCAATGAATAGTCCTCCGTTTTAATCTTGTTAACAATCAGTGAAAACTGATGGTTGATATTTGCATAAAACTCATCAATGCTTGCATTTCCTGTGTGATTCCGCTCAATTGGTGCTCTAAGGTCCTAAGATCCCTCTTGTCGGCATAGTGGAGGGATAGACACTTTTTTATAGATGTCCAGTCATCGCTGAATATGTTATACGATATCAATGCTGCATCGGCTCTTCCTCTAATCTTCTGCCGGATGCTTTGGAGTATTGATCGATATAACGGTTTATTTTTTACTATCTCGTAATCCTTCAAAATATTCTCAACGTTGTGAATCCAAGATATATATTGTGTTGGATTGCCATCAAAACTCTGGAGTTCCTTTACGCAATCGGGAAGTCTGCTGATGTCTGCTAAATCTTGCTCCGTTTTTGGTGCAGCTAGTTTCTCAAATTTGGTGATAACCGGGTTTTCCAATTTAGCTATGCGTTGTTCCAGTTTTTTCGTTACTTAAATTTGGGCGTTGATAGCTCCAGTGAGCTGCTTTACTTGTTCCACTATTGCCTCGATTGTTGCCATTTTATATTATTATATAATTATATAGCTATTAATTTTTGTTTTTATTGCCAAAATATTTTCACTTTTAGTAGATTATTATTATTATAAACTTTTTATTATGAAATTTTTTATATTTATTTCGAAGAGTATCTTCACTTATTTTACTTGTTTTTATTACTAGTTCACTTATTTATGGAGTTTTTTTTATTTTTACTTACATTAACGTTAGTAGAGTTAACATATCTCGGGAGATTTGCGTTTCTCACGATTTAATTGATTCGTAGTCGAAAGATTTATATTTCTTTCGAAAATGTACTTGCTGGTACAATTGGGCACAGTCGGTGTGATATCGGACGATTCGTATGATTCCCTTTTAGCTCTGTACGTTAATAATTGTACAATGCCTACTTGTGGTACGATGTTTCATTCACTTATCACTTGATTTCTCATTCGAAAATCGCGATTACTTTGTAATTCACTTTTAGCGTTTAGACGTTGAAATTTGTAAAACGCCTACTCGTAATTCACTTTATCACTTTAATCACTTTACTTTCACTCGAAAAATTTTCTTGACAGGTCCCTGTTTCGGCGCCAGTTAACGAAACGTGGTTTCGGAGAGTTAAAAAAATGAATTTTATTGGTCAAAATTTTACGTTAATACAATTTCAGGTATAAACTTACTCTAACTCTAAACTAACAATTTTTCATTCTTATACTAAATTAAAAGTTAATGTCAGTATTCTCGTATATAAAGAATTTAATTAGAACGGAAATATGATTGGTTGATGTTGCAGTAGTATGGCATGTGCAACTACATAATGCTAGGAATTTAGTTGACTCAGCGGTTGACGTGTATAGCATTTTGCTAACTTATATATATATATATATATATATATATATATATATATATATATATATATATATATATATATATATATATATATATATATATATATATATATATATATATATATATACAAGTTGAACCAGCATTTTAAGCGCCTAGGCATGGGCGGATTCGGTATACTACATTTGTTTGTT